>JAPPVO010000007.1:10176561-10776561 GCA_030407325.1 Camellia japonica | reverse complement strand
AGGAAGTTGTATTCATTAAAAGGCACGTCGACCAAAAACTTACAATTGTTCCCAAAAAGAAGAAAAGCAAAAAAGTACAAAAGGAAAAAACATAAGGCTAAGGCTCTTTAGCAGTAGCAGTTGGTTGAGTTTGAAGTTCAGACGATTGTTGAGAGGACGCCTCGGCAGCCTTTTCCGCCACGAGCTCGGCATCAATTTGGGCCAGGGTTTCGTCAAGGCTCTTGTCGGCAAAGGTGACGTCAGCTGATGTCTTCTCAGGAACAGCATTTTCAGGAACCTCCTCACCATCCTCATCTTGAGTCAAGTCTAGGACTTGCTCATTTTGAGGAGAAGACTTGGTCCCAGCAATAGTTTCCTTGGGCTTTCTCACCAGAATCTCCTCCTCAGATTCAGAATCGTCATCAGATTGAGGTGGAGTTGGAGGGAATGGCAAGGGAATGGCGTCGACATTCTTAAAGGGGGAGTCCTCAGGGATATCAAGCTTCTTCAGCAAAGTCATCCAGCCAAGGGTGAAACCCTTGTTGCATGCTTGCTTGACTTGCTTTTCATTGGCCTCTGTAACATCGGCCATGCCCTGAGCATACGCCTTTTCGTCGGCATCTTTGATTTCGGCCTCTTTGGTGGCCAAGGCATCTTGAAGCTCCCTCTGGGCCTGGGTCACTTTGTCCTCAGCCTCTTTCAGCTGGGCTTGAAGAACTTTGTTTATTGCCTCAGTGGCACTGACCTTTTCCTCGGCCTCATCCTTCTCTTTGATGGCGACCTCGGCCTAGTCCTCCAGGGTCTTCATCTTTGATTGCAGGCTCTTATTGGTTTTCTGAAGTGTGGAGACCTTCCTCTTTTTCTCAGCTAGCTTCTCACGATTCTCAAAAGATTGCATTGAGAAAGAGTGGGCATGTTGGATGGCCTGAAAGGAAACAGAAGTATTAGAAAATATTGTAAGTATGAAATAAAAAGAAAGAAAGAAAAAGTACCAAGCAACAACACTTACCTGAACAGAGCATTGAAGCATGAGAGCATAGTTCTTATACTCACTGTACTCGGCGTTTCGCTCCAGGTCGCCTGGAAGAAGCAGTGCAGTACTGAGGGCAACGCCGACATTGATATCGTCGGCGCTATCACTAGCCATAACAGGCTTATCTTTTAGGGTAATCTCGGGGGCCCAGGGGGCATCTGGCTTCTTAGACCCCGAGGTCGTTGCAGATGACCTCGGCCTTTTTGACTTGGTAGATTCGGATGGAAATGCTTCAGCAGACCTCTTCGCAGGGACAGAGACAGTTTTCTCACTCGGAGCCAGCTTGGAAATTGGCAAAGTGTCTTCAGTCTTAACCTAAGTCACCTTGGCCTTTGGTTTGGTTGAGCCTTTTTAACTCTTTTCGGCCTCGGTGGAGACAGGGCTTGTGTTGATTGAGCATCAACATCAGTTGGAATATTGGCTAAGAGGTCTTTTGCAACTGGTTTTGGGCGGCCCATCTCGGCTGCAAGAACAAGTCGGCGACGACGTTTGCGTTGAGATGGTGGGATCAAGTATTGAGCCGAAGTAGACGGCTGTTTCACTGGATCAGAAGTTGATGGTTGTTCGGCTTGTGTTGATTGAGCATCAACATCAGTTGGAATATTGGCTAAGAGGTCTTTTGCAACTGGTTTTGGGCAGCCCATCTCGGCTGCAAGAACAAGTCGGCGACGACGTTTTCGTTGAGATGGTGGGATCAAGTATTGAGCCGAAGTAGACGGTTGTTCCGCTGGATCAGAAGTTGATCCTTGATCTGGCCGAGATTCGGTAGCAACTGAAGGGGATGTGGCAGAGGGAGGAGACATGCTCTTCTTCTTTTTCCTCTTAGGAACGTCGGGGAGAGCTGATTTGTATGTTGGAATAAAATTGAGCAGCAGAGGCGCCTTCCGTTTATGGACTGGCAGGTCTAAGAGTTTCTTCAAATCCTTGCTGGGAAAGAAGGATTGGCGAAATTTTTTTGGTGGCTTAGGAACAGCTGCAAGAAAAACAGACGTTAAGAAACAGATGAAGTATGCAAGACTTTAAAAAACAAGTAAATATGAATGCAAGGCTCTTACCATTACCCTCAACAAAGACTGATCGAGGGAGAGGGAAGAGATGGAGGTCTTCATCTGGGGCAAACTCCTAGTTCCCCGAAGTGATGAAATAGTCGTCCCCAGCTCCCTTGTTGGAGTCTGGGAGGTCGGCTACGATTTTGAACTCTGTGGACCTCGGCTTAAGGTAATAAATGTAGCCTTTTTCTTTCAAGTTAAGGCCGCACATGGTATAGCAGTATTGAATATCGGCTAAGGTGATCCTAGCGTTTTCCTGTTTAGCTAAGGCTATGATACCATTGATCACTCGATAAGAATTGATGGCAAGTTGCATGGGGTTCAACTTATAATAATGGAGAATCTCGCGAAACAGGATGTTGAGTGGAAGCCGAAGTCCACACTCAATAAAGGCAACTACAGGGAAAGGCATGGAGTCGTCAGTAGGCATGATGGAGTCATCATCCCCAGCCAACCTCAGATGGACGTCGGCTGGGATTTCAAACTCCTATCTAAAGTATTCTAGTTTGGATGGGGTGTTTACCCTATGTTTCCACATACCCATGATATCGGCTTAATCAAGGAGGTTGGGTTTCAGAAGATGTTTTGAAAGGGTTATTGGGACCTCGGCAAACACTTAGGTAAATGCAGGTTTCAGTTTTTTCCTAAATTGTGGGTTCTACAGACAAATCCCAAACCTAAGTCTATGGAAACAAAGATTGAAGGCACAAATCTGGAAAAGACACAAAAAACAGAAAACAAGAACAAGTTTCAGAATCAAGAACAAAGATGGATTATCAAGAACATAGTGAATACAAGTGGTACAAGGTCAAGAACAGTGGCGAAATTGCAGAAGAATTGTGAGCAATATGAGTATTCAAAGGCATGGATAAAGAACAAAATCGTGGAATAAACACACTCAGATATGAGATTCGCAAATCATATGTTTGAACAAAGTAGTAATGGCAACAAACAATAAAGAACATCAGAGAATTGAAAACGAAGGGAACTGTGGCTTACTTGAAAAAGTGAAGCCGGTATGAAGATCGCTGAAGTCAGGCGACGGTTGCAGAAGTAACAGAACGGCGAAGGATTCACCAAGAGAAAGGAATGAAGGCAGTTGCAGAGCTTGAAGTCTGGAACAATGGCGGATTCGAGAGGAAAAAAGTAAGAGAGAGAAGCAGCAAGAGTATCGAATGAAAAGTGAAGAAATGAAAAAAGAGGGAAAAGTTTTGTTAAAACTTGAAACGGCGGCGAAAGTGAATTAATGTGCCTAGAGCAACGAATGCGTCAGACGGCACACGCAGACGCAAGACGGCTTACAGGCGCGTCACAGGCATGATCCCGTAAGGATGAAACACGTGGATGAAAACAGTCGAATAAATGATGCGTGACAGCTCATATGTTAGAGAGAACTCTTGGAGTCCTTAGTCTTAATGG
The DNA here is from genome assembly GCA_030407325.1 of Camellia japonica. NCBI lineage: Eukaryota > Viridiplantae > Streptophyta > Magnoliopsida > Ericales > Theaceae > Camellia > Camellia japonica. The sequence continues at coordinate 10,773,081 of JAPPVO010000007.1, read as the reverse complement.
AGGCATATCGGCCTGAAATAAATGATCTCGGCAGAAGAAATTTTAAACCGACGTACTACAAGGAGGTACCAATATAGGTTCCATCACCTCAGAATGCCGAGGTAATAGAACCTAGGGGGCAGTTGTGGGGATATATTTTCTGAGTACCAACACGTGGCAAGGTGACGCCGACGTGTCAGCCGAGGTGCCACGTGTCCTGTTCATAATGCCGAGGTTATCTCGGTGAGGCCGAGGTTACCTCCGAAGATATCGAAATCCGAGATAAGCGGATAAGGGACAAGAGTCCTAGAATGAGAAAAGACTTCAAGATGGATAAGGGTAATGCTCTTAAGGAGTGTATCCTTATCTCTTGAGGAGTCCAAAGTAAGCACTGAATGGGAGTCCATAGAAGTCAGGCTTCTATCGGGACTAGGATTGAGTTAACTATAAAAAAAAGACACCCCCGTAGGTCTAAGGTACGCAATTTATATTCTGAACAGTGAGTTTGCACTATTGATTATCTTTGAGAGATATACTGACTTGATCGTCGGAGTGCCCCGGGTGGACGAACCACCGTCGGAATCTTCTCTTTCTGTTGCAGGTTAGCCAGGTGTCATCTATTCTGCCAGTTCTCTCCAGCTGATCACTGAGTTGGCAGTGTGGTCGGAAAATCACTCACACAGAATTATTACATGATGATCTCATTTGTCAATAGTATTAAACATATCTTCTTTTTCTTTTTTTATGTGATCAAACAATCATTCAACCATTGATTTTTCATTTGGTTTGAGTGCTGAGAAGAATAAAATAAAAAAAAGTATTCAGTGTGTTTGCTTTCAGTTTTTGAATTTAGTTTTCTGAAAATTAATTTTTTAATTTTTCGTGTTTTTTCATTTTTAGCGAATATTTTTAAAATTTGAAGCATTTTTTTCCTTTTATAGATGCATCTTACTTAGATATATCTAAAAAGTAAAATATTTGTGAAATTTTTTTTAAAAAAATTAATAAATACACAAAAATATAAAAAAAATATAATGATTTTTGTATTTTTTTATATTTTTGATATTTAGTGAATTTTTTTTAAAAAAAAATCACAAAAATTATATTTTTTAAATATATTTATGTTAGGTGTGTCTAAAAATTAAAAAAATTGCTTAAAATATTAAAAAAATTTAGTAAAAACAAAAAAATACGAAAAATAAAAAAGTGAAATTTTTTGAAAAATATTTTCAAAAAATTAGAAACAAATATGGTGATTAAGTTCTTAATGGGTTTTGGTTTCTAATGAGTCCTTTATTTTTTTAACAGAATGAATTAATTATCAAAACAAAATCTTTTCATAAAAAAATAATCCAGATTGGGTAGATGGGACCCGATCCCCCTCTTCCTAGCATCACCACTGACATACTCATATCACAGCCACGTGTCTTGCCACATTATCGCTATGTAAAGTGCTTTACACAACTCATGTCACGTATATATCTGGATGGTAATATACTATTTTTACAGTGTGCATATACATTAGTATCTTTTTCCACAATTTTATATTTTAAAGCAAATTCTTTTATGTAATACTTTATTAAGTGTGACTTTCCATCTGGTGCTAACGTAACGTGGAACAAACTCTTTGTTTCAAAGTTTTCAAAGGTTTTTTTTTTTGGGATAATACTTGAGACCTCCTTTTGGGGGCACCCCCTCACCCCCTTTGTCATGTGTCAGGGGGTGATTGGATGTGCAGGAAAGGGGGACCAATGGGAGAAGAGAGGGGGTCAAAAGGGGGTCTAAAAAAGGGGTCTAAATCACCACCCGGATGTCCTAAATAAGTGTATTTTTTGAATTTTTGAACTAAAAAGTTGAGGAAAAAAATATGGTTGTTTGGGTTAACTTTTTGACTTTTATGAAAAAATGTGTATTAAAAATTGTATAAATTAGTGTGTAGGAGAAAATTAGAATTGGGAGTTGTGCAGCCGTACTTTTTGAATTTTGGTAAATAGTAATAACTTTTTAACTTTTTGGGCACATGCCAAATTTGACCTAATTATTTTAGAAAGCCTGCAACATGAAATGTGGCCTGGAATAATGTCACCTTCTCTTAACTGACAGAAATGTTATAGTAATTTTATTTATTTATTATTTATTATTTAAAAAAAAAAACTTGCCTAGAGGTGGTTAAAAGGTAAACAAGATTTCGGGTGGGACTGTTGTGTTGTTTGAGCCTTGCAAAACTGACCTAGCCTTTCTGATTGTAAATTTTATTTTTTTATTTTTTTCCTCATAAAAAAAAAGTTTTATTTTTTTAAATTGATTTTAGGTTTTCTTTTATGATGATTTCCATGGAAAGATTTGTTTCTGAGCTAGTCTTTGTGTAACTCTCTGGTTGTGTTTTTGGCATCATTGTAATAAAATAAGTATATAAAATAAAAAATTCCAATGAAACAATGATCATAATGAAAATAGAGTTTGACCTTAACTAAAGTGGCTGTACCTTCTCATTTCTAAGAACGAAGTTTAGGATTAGAGTTTATGAAAAAATATCAAACGGCCATTAATAATAATAATAATTTAACATACTAAACAACTAACATCTCATCTCTTTCCTCTACGTCTAAGGTTCGATTCCCTCTAGATCAAAGGTTCGATTCCCTCAACTAACATAAAATCCTTGAAGTCAAGGATTGCTGGGAAACCTATTTTGGAAGATTTGTTCAGATTGTAGGGAGTTAATCTGGTATGCAAAAGTTGGCGCAGAAAACTACTCAAAAAAAAAAAAAAAAAAAAAAAAACCCTTATATTAATATGGCAAGAGCAAACTATTCAACGAACAATTTTGTGTTCTGATTTCCAAATTCTTGTGACTTCAAAGATACAAGAGTTAAATTAACATATATATATCCAACTAAAGCCTTAACCTGTGTTACCCAACAATAAATTAGAAAAATTTATTAGATATTTCTGGAGTAATATTTCATACTATTGACACATTATTATTTCTAAAATATCAATGTAAAAATTATGAACCCTATTTTATATACTAAAAAAAACTGAATAAGTTGTGATAAACTAGGAAAAAAACTCATTGAGGTAAGTTTTGACAATAAGTTATTTTAGTCAAAAAGTTAAATGGTTACTACTAAAAAATTATTTTTTGAAAAATCTTTTTTATACATTTTTTCATAAAAAACTAAAAAAATAATTAATATAAATAGTTCCCAAAATAATTTGAGTGCCTTAAAAAATAGTGAATAAGTCGTTAACATGGACTAGTTAAGCTCAAAGGATCTTTTCTCTTACCCTCACCTTTCCATGAGCTAAAACCAATTTTGTTTTGTTCTGTTTTGCTTCTTCTTCTTCTTCTTGTTTTATATTTAATTTTTTTAATTTTTTTTTTTATATTTAAGTTGAATTTTTCCAACACTAGATAATCCCTAGGTATTGATTGACTTTGTCAATATTCACCTGGCTAATTTTTTTTTTTTTTTTAAAAAAAAAATCCCAATTCTAAATCGTCACATAATGCTAAAGTGGACCTTCCATGTTACTAATTAATTTAATATTGAACATTCCAACTACTAGACGACTCAAAGATATAACTATTTAAAAATTAAAATTAAATTGTATCTCCGCTGTGGATTCACATTGGTTTAATTTGATGATTTAAATTGTACTTTTTTTTTGTAAGACCTGTTAAATAGATTATCTCTGTTAAAAATTAGATTGATCAGATATCAGTAATTATTTGATCGAATCATATTTGTCCAAAACAATAGATCGACTACTTTTAATAGCATACTCTCCGTTAATTATTTTCCAAACAAATGTGTTACGATCAAGAGGCTTTCAATATTTGATTAACTTGATTTTTGACATGAATGGTCTTTTCAGCAAACTCTACTGTTAGGTTTTTATAATTGGCAATTTCGTTGGATAAAACTTCATTCAAGTGTATTCTTATTCACTTTATTGTATCTGTGAATTATCAGAATTTAGATGCAAATCCAACTCGAGTTGTGACTGTGTAGAAAAGTTTGTACTGACATTTTGTATATTGACTTGAGTATTCTTTATTTGTCATTTCGCTAACTAAGTACGAAGCCAAGAAGAAATCAAAATTGTTTGATCGCTCGAGCGGTGAAATGGTTTATCCAGTATCTCTGTTTATGTTTTGAACTTTTGGAAAGTAAATTTTACCGCTTAAGAGGTAGATGTTGCGCTTGAGCGTTGGCCTATATGTGAGCACTACCTTTTCTCACATCGCTCAAGTAGTAAAGTGTGCATTTGAGCGCTCTTCACGACTCTGTTCAGTATAAAGTATGTCATTTGCTATTTTTAGAGTTTAACCTGTCCAGATTCTCAAAGAAGAGTAAAATACAAAGTATTCTACGTTGGCTAGTGTTTATATATGAGTTTTCTTGATGTATAGAAGGTGATCAATTGATCAACTACAAATATCAAATGTTGTTTTTATTTTTTCATTCACAAAAAGAGAGGTGGTCATTGGTGGATTCTGAAAAATGTGGGCCTGAAGTTTTAGTAAGAGTGGCTCATCGTTGTGGATTTGACATCGGCGTTGTGGATTTAACGTTGGGCAAAGCAATTCCGAAGTGAAGACGGTGGTGGAAGAGGCACATCGGATTTGGTTCAATTTGGGCGTGGATTCGTTAGGTAATTAAGGATTCTCGTGTGTAATTCTTTTGTTTTCTTAGTAGATCGTTTTATGATTTTGACCTGTGATTTTTTATCGCAATTAAAGGTGCTTCAATTGTGATTTTTTTCACGTCAAATCATTGTGCTAATTTATTATTGATTATTTGATTGTGATTGATATTCATTGTTTAAAATTGAATTATAATCACAAATTCACACCTCACGAGTTTTTAGATTTTCAATTTACAGGATGAACAATTTAGATTGTTGAAATAGGCTTACAGTGGGCCAGACTGGATGATTTAGTTAGCTTGGCCAACTGGAGAAAACTCAGTTAACAAGATGAAAATAGGTTGTTTTTAGCCAAAAGTCTTATGCTGATTCACAATCACAAATATAACAAGGTCAATTGGAAGTTCAAACACTTGGTCAGCAAGATCACCGTGTAAGCTTTCAGCAGCTTCAATTGATGTGGTTTATTAAATTCTTCACAGTAACAACCTAACTCAAAACATATCAAATATAACATTGTTAAATTCATTTGACTTGGTTAATTGCCTAATGTTCTTTTCTTTGTTTGCACATTTAGCCACTGAAAAGGTCTCCTTCATTGCCGTCATTATCCGGCTAAAAAACCAACCGATTCTATAAATTGAAACTCCCATCAACACCATATGAAAGAAATACATACTCACTCATTAAGGCATCATAGAGTTGAAAAACAAGTAGGAAAATTTTAAGATGGCTTCTTCATTGTGGATCTTGGTTGTGATCGCTATCGTTGCAATCGCTCTTCCTTCAACTCTGGCAACCGACTTCACGGTTGGAGATGACAATGGATGGTTGCTGGATTATAATTACCAGGCTTGGGCTATGGGGAAAGATTTCCGTGTTGGCGACAGACTAAGTATGTTAATAATCTCTCTCTACAATCTAAATGAAAAAAAAATCTTAAATCAGTCTGGGCTGCCTAGATCAAACTGTTTGATTTGGTTTCTTCAATGTTCAATTGAATCTAAGTCAACCATAATTTATAGCTCGTTTCATCCAATATTTCGTTCATAAAGCTTATATACATATACCTAATCTCATAATAGTGTCGGTACTGAACAGTGATTGCTTCACAATACTCCTAAATTTGTGAGGAACAATTCAGATGTTTAATTAATGGCTGAAAAATTATAACTATTTTATTTTGGAAAAACTATGGCTGGATTCTTTTTGTTTGAAAAATGATAGTAGGTTGAATTTTTTTTTTAAAGATGATGAAGTTTGCACTATATATAAGCAAATTGTTATTGATGGCTATGGTTTCTAATCCAACCAAACAATATCTCAATGGTTCAAATAAATTTGATTTTATGATTTTTACAATTTAAGTCTGGCTCCAAATTTTACAAAACCATCATACATAACGCAAGTTGGTCCTTCAATTCTTAAACTAATCCATTAGCTACCTAAATTTAAAAAAAAAAAAATTTAACAAAAACATAAATCGATAATAGAATTGGGCACAACTCTCTTATATGCAACGAGTTTCACATTTACTCACGTAAAAGAATTATGTCTAATTCTATGATTAATTGTTGTGCAAATAAAAAAAAAACTTAAATTACATGCGAAAACATCTCGAGTGTTTAAATTCCTAACCACATTTTTTGGTGCAGTTTTCGACTACCCACAAGGAGCTCACGATGTGTTGATAGTGAACGCAACTGGGTTCCAACAATGTACAGGACCGGCCAACGTGGTACCTTTGACTACCGGACACGACATAATCCCTCTGACAGCCCCGGGACAAAAATGGTACATTTGCAGTTACCACTGCGCCACCGGAAACATGAAGATTTCCATAACCGTGTTGCCTCTGGTCCAATCTCCGGCAGCTTCACCTTCTACTGGTGCAGTGCCCAGCTCAAACTCGTCTTCGGCAGCCTCCGGGATTGCTATCTCCAAGTACTATGCATTGATGATTCGAGTTTTGGGCATGTTCATGATGATTATTATGGTTTAATGTTGGATTGGTGTAGCATTTTTGATTTTATTTATTCATTTTTTTTTTCCACTTATTTGTTATCAGGTGTTATTGTGATCATATTCATGTAAATATCACATGGTAAATTTTGTGAGAGGTTTTCTTTTGATTAGTTAGGTTTTTCTTTGGGGTAATTTCATTCTAAGTTTATATTTAAAAAATATATTTACAAATTAATGATAAATTTTATAGATATTAAAAACTAAAATTATAAATTTTATCATGCATTTGTAATTAATTATAAATTTTATCTGACTTGCTATTTTCCCTTTTTCTTTTATGATCGTTTTGATGGAGAGATTTGTTGCCTTTAAATCGTATTTTGAGCAATAAAAATAGTTTACCAAAAGAAAAATAAAATAAAAATTCTAAGCTTAAAGTTCATAATTAGAACATGGAAATTAAATGCATAATCTCTCAGCCTCCAAATAATAATGTTTTTTTTTTAATTTATTTAAGTTATTTTTACTTTATAAATTGTAAATAGAAGTTACATTAAATAAATTGAAAAACTTCAAAAAAAAAAAAAAAACTATAACCAACTTTGTAAATTGCACCAAACAAGACTTAAGCCTTTAACATATGGAGCGACTGTTTTAATAACTTTTTTACTAAAATATAAGATGAAAAAACCAAATGTTTGAAAATGATTTTTTAATTTTTTACAAATAAATATGCAAAAAGTAAAATAAATTAAAGAAATTTTAAATTTTTTTTATGAGTTAAAAGTTTATTAACTTTTTTGAACATTTTAATCACTTTCCAAGTTTTTTAACTAAAATATGCAATTTCCAAACCACTCTTAAATGTCTCACCCTTCATTAACTTGGCTCTCAAATATTTAGGATCTTTCTCTTATCCTCACCGTTTCGTGAACTAAAATCATTTTTGTTTGTTTTGTTTTTGTTTTAATAATTGGACTTTTGCAACACTAGATAACTATAGTAACACGTTTGGTACAATAAAATAAAATAGAATAAAATATCTATTTTAAATTTTTTTTTTTTCTTCTTTTCTTTTCTTGTTTAATATATCTTCTGTAAGTAGGAATGATAATGCAATGCTTATTCCAAGTTCACAAGGAAAATCATATATATATATATATATATGTTAGGGGTGACATATGTAATGTATATGTAATTTAGATAAGTAAGTATAAAAATAAATAATAAAAAAATTAATATTATAATATATATATTGTCTAAATGATAAGAGCGTTCTTAATAAAACTCAAAGTCTTAAGTTTAAATCTTATTCAAATATTTGAATAATATTTTTTTTATTTTTATAATAAAAAAATTTGTTACGTGACAGAAGAGATATTGGTATACTTTTAAACATCAAGTCAATATTCATATACATATAATAATATAGATAGACATATATTTAGATAATAGGCAAATGTATATTGAAGCGGTTAAATCTTGCGAATTCATATGGTCAAATCCGCGGATCCGTGTACATGTGGTAAGATCACGTCATCACAAACGGCTGAAACAAGGAATTGGGCACAGTAGTGAATGTTGTCACTCAATTTGAGGTGAATTATGAGGTTATTTTTATAATCTAAACCGTTAATTGTGTAGGATTTGTTGAATACTTTATGCTTATCAAAAATCATATTAATTGGATATCAATAACTATATGATCTCTAGCCGAAAATATAAACATTAAGTTTTTCTTTTGAGAAATAGCATAAAAAATATACAATTTGATCATATAGTAATTAATATCCGATTAATATGATTTTTGGTAGGCATGAAGTACTCAACAAACCCTATAAATGAGCGGTTTAAATTATAAAAATAAACTCATAATACATCTCAAATTAAGGCACAATAATCACTGCTGTGTTTTATCACAGTAGGGACCCATTTCCGAATGAAACAATGTGTAATGCATACAATTTTAATTTTCTATTCTATGAATTTTAAATAACAAATCGCCCAAAAAAAATTGGGAAAGTTACCAATAAATCCTAAAAGTTGAAATTGTACTCCATTTGGTCCTAATATTTATTCTTATGATCTGTTTGGTCCTTTGTGCTGTCAAATGACGTAAATACCATTTGGTATTTAATGTTGCACGTTTGTTGATTTTGGAATTAATTTATGACGTGGCACGTTGATTGTGTTTGGTGGGTGCCACGAATGTAGAAAGTACACTAATGCTTTTATTGGTTTTTCACGTTTGGGAGAATGAAGCACGTGCAACACACACTACGACCCGACCCGTTACACACCCGTGACCGTAAAAACTTTGTATCACATAAACTCATTTAGGCATTTTTAGGGAACCCTAATTCATGTCGATTGAGTTTGTTCGGCGATTGTGATCTGTGTGAAGAAGATTTGAAGAAGGCGTGGGTATTCCTCAGTCGGAGTGGAACAATGTCTACGAAAGGTACGTGTTACCAATGCTGTTGTGGTTTTCCTTTTTGTTATGTTCCATATGAGGTTGATTGATTGTGTGTGTGGTGTCGTGATGTTTGTGTGATGTTCCGAAGCCATCGTTTTTGTGATTGTCAAGAATCGGCGGGTTTGTGTGACGATGTTTGAGATTGGGGGGGGGGGGTGGAGGTCTGGGTGTGAGCTGGGTGTGTTTGGGTTTTTTTTTTGTGTATGTGGGTTTGAAGGGTTGTTTGCGTCGATGTCTTTTGTGTGATGTTCCGTAGCAGTAGATGTTGGGTGTGTGTGTGGGTTTTTGTTTTTTTTTTTGTTGTGTTTGTGTGATGTCACGAAGCAGACGATGTTTGAGCGAATGGTTGTGTGTATTTGTGTGACGAGCTTGTCGATTTGGGGGTTTTGTGTGTAACCTTGTGTTGTTTTTTTTTTTTTTTTTTTTGTTTGAAGTGTGGTACTATGTGACACATGCTGTTGTGTTAGTTATGTGAGTATGTACAACTGTAAAGGATCATGATATGTTTTTGTTATATGTTTGTTATGTGTTTGTGATTTTAGGAAGTGATTGTTATTGGTTTTGATTGTGGTTGGTTTTGATTATTATTGGTTGCGTGTTGCTGATTGTCTGTATTGACCATGTAACACAGGGTGTTCTGTTTGTTATGTGGGTATGTACAACTGGTATGGATGATGTTATGTGTTTGTTGTATGTTTGTTATGTGTTTGTGGTTTTAGGTTTTGATTGTTATTGGTTTTGTGATAATGTAGATGGTGACGACAATAGAAGTCCGTGGACGCGTTCGTGTGAACGGAAACGTATTGAAGGTGTATTTGGGACAAAACCGAACAAACTGGGTGTTAACATGCAGGGCCGCATACTGTTTAAGCAGTCGAAGACAAACCACCTGCAAGCTCGTGAACAAGTTAATGAGAAACATGCTGGGCCATCACGCACTGCACCCACAAGGATTAACTTCCGATCAAATATTGCTGGGATCGTCAAGCTTGTAACAACATCTCCTTTAAGGGCTGGTCATTTTGAACAGCTGAAGAGGACCCCGTTTTGGATCATGGTTGAGGCTATCCGAATTAACAAGCTGAATCACAATGATTTCAGGAAGTATGACGAGACTATTTTGAAAATAATACGCACGTATGATGCAAAATGTGACGCATTCAACGTTGCTGGAAATTCTGTTAAGCTGTGTAGGAGTGACGTTAGACTCCTGTTTGGGATTCAATGTGGTACGAAGCATATTGATCTCTCTCCTTGTCAAAGGCCGACATCAGATTTCATCCAGCGGAGGAGTGTAAACACTGTGAGGATAACGTCGAAGCTTGTGAAGAGTTTGTTTGAAGAAGCCGTGGCCGGGCGAAGAAGGGTTGACGAGGAGGACGCAGCAAAGTTGTTGACGCTGTATATGTGTGGGAAGATGTTTTTTGCTAATTCTGGGGAGACGATAAGCTGGGCATTTGTGCGATACATCGATGACCTGAATACCGTACGTTCATACGACTGGACTGGTGCAATCCTACAAATGTTGATGGGTTCAATCAAGGATTTCCATCAGACGCCGGAGAAGGTCACTGGTTGTGTTGTCGCGTTGCTGGTATGTAAATTGTATTTTGTTTATGTAGATTTACTAATTTTTTTATAGTATATGTTGTGGAGATAGTTGTTGGTTTTTAAGAATTTTCTATTTCGAACGCAGTATTGGATTTGTGAACATTCCACGCTGGTGAAACATGAAACGGAGAGTATGTTCCCAAGATTTATGAAATGGGACATTGGTGGCTTAGTTACCCGGATACGGGGTTTGGATTTATCGACACCTGGCAAATTTCAGGTGTAGTAATTGTATAATTATGTTTACTAATTGGTCATATATTTTTATTTTTTGAGAAGGGTGTTTGATTATTGTGTTGTCTGTTTTGTGTTTTGGTTGTATGGTTGGCAGGTTCGTACTGACAGGTTGAGGTCGTTGGAATATGAACGTGACATATTGGCGACGGACGACAACGCCGTTGGCCGTCGTGAAGATGGAGTGACGGATGTGGTTGGTGGATGTGGCGATGGGTTTGAACGTGCGACGCATGAGGTGGTGGATGGCATGGGTGTGAAAGCGAAAGAAGTGCACGGCGTGGTACGTGATGCAGTGAGTGACGTGGGTGGTATACCAGAATTGGAAAAGGCTTTGAAGTGTGTGGCAGATTTGGAATTGCGGAACAAAGTAAACGAGGAGACAATCTCGAAGCTGGAGAATGAAGTAATCAGTTTGAAGAGTAAGATGGAAATGCAAGCCGTTAATATTGTTGGCGGGTTTGGGTGCGTTGTGAAGGTTAAGGATGACGAAATACGAAAACTTGAAGATGAGAACAAGGGATTACGGCAAACAATTTCGATGTTAGAAGACCAACTGGCTGACCAGCAAGTACACACTGTTACGCAAGCTTACCGGAAGAACACACCACCTGACTGTAGGGATGTTGGTGCAAGCAATTGCGAAGGAGGTAGTGGGTTCGATGTGACGGTTGTTCATGATGTTACGCCTATTAGGGTTGGTGTAAATGTAGGTCTCAGTGCTGAGAATGTTACTGTGCACACAGTATCTGATTCAAGTCCGGTGCCAGAACGTAGTGTTGGTGATGTAAAATTGACGGACTTTGAAGTGGGGTTGTTTCCGAATAAAGGGGAAGGTGTAAGAAATTCGTTCGTCCGTAACCTGAAGAACAAAGTGAGGAAAGAATTAAGGCTGAAAGATTATGAATACCAGGTAGTTGGGGATCAGGAAAAGAAAGCAGTCACACATGGGTGCAAAGGTGTGGTGATGGGGAAAAGCACTGTGAAAGACACAGTTGTAGACGTGGACACAGTTGGTGTTGCTGCCAGTAAATGGTCTGGGTTTGAGTTGAACAACCGTTTTGGGGTTTGGAAAATGATGACGTTTGAAGAGAAGGAGAAAATAATGAAGGCTTACGAACGGAATGGTGACGGGTATGTGTGGGTATTTATGTAATTTATTTCCGCATACGTATCGTGTTTTGGTGAGGTTTTGAGATGATGTGTTTGTTTTATTTGTAGGGCTGTCATGTGGGCTAGTGGTGAAAGTGGTGTGTCTGTGTATTTTACAGACGTGAAGAGTCTTGTACGGGGCGAAAGTATATGTGGCAATGTGAGTTGTATTATTATTTTATTGTGTTATGCGTTGTGATGTGTTACATGGTTGTGTGTAATGTGTTTAGACGTACGTGTTGTATGTCGGTTATGTACGTAGTTAATGTATTGGTGTGTCAATGCAGGTGATTGATGCATATGCTGAGACGTTGGTGACAGAGCAGGCACATGTCTGTGCGGGTGATGCTTTAGCGGACAAATCGTACTTCTTCAGCAGTATTTGCATGGTGAGGAACGTAGTTTGTAATTGTGTGTAATGTAGTTTGTAATTGTTGGTGACAGAGCAGGCACATGTACTGATATTGAATGTTTGTTGTGTAGAGCGTTTTCAAATCTGGCAACAAGCAAACAATGGAAAGTTATGTGCTGAAGAATTTTGCAGCATCAAAGGAATGTCGGTACATTCATTTCCCAGTATGCAACAATGCACACTGGACACTTGTGGTGTACGACGCAGAGGATGGAAGTTGGAAACATTTTAACCCAATGAGGCAACGTTCCTGTGGCAGGTCAGACCCGCATTACAGTGAAGCACTTGTCCTGGTAAGGAACACATTTGAATATAATTTTTATCACGTCATGGATGTATTACGCTGTTGAATGTAATTGTGGTGGGTGTTTTGTGTATGACAGAAGGAGCGTGTGTCGTCTGTAATGAAACGGTCGTTACGAGCAGATGGAATAGATGAGGTTAGCATAGCTGAGACTTTCAACAATCCCCTTGAAGCTGTTGAAGACTGCCCCCAGCAGAAAGCTGACTCGTAAGTGAATTGGAGTTTGGACTGTATTGTTTCTTATTGGTATGCGAAAGTGGTTGTGGATTGTAATTGAAATTTTATTTCTTGTTTTCTCAACGCAGGCTGGACTGTGCAGTTATTGTTTGCGCGGTGATGAGGCAGTACGTGCACCATGTTGATGTAGCGCGATCATTGCAAGGTACCAATGGCATTGTGTTGCGGGCGAACATGGTAAAAGGATTTGTCAACGACGTTAGCAGGGGTCTTCAACATGCCATCTAAATGTTAACTTTAAAACACATATGAAAACATTGGCGTACAGTTATATAGTTTTGATTAGCAAATGGAATTTCCATTTTTTGGGGGGCTCATGTGGAAGATGATAGCGTACAGTTATTTATTTTTGATTAGGAGGTGGTATATGCATGGTTTTTGGGTTGCTGTGAACGTACATTAACAGTATAAATTTCGTAGTAAATATGAAGTTGGTTTTTTTTGAATGTGTTGTGGTTTTGTTTATTGTGACTTGTGATGTATGAATGGGCATTGTGTTTGTATGTAGTTGGTATGACGTGTTATTAGCTGGTGAGAATGTTTTACAGTGGGTTTATATGGTGTATAGTGATGTGGTTTGATATGTTGAACAAGTTTTATGTGTGTGTGAACAAAAATTTTTTGGGTTGGTGTTGTCCCCCGTATAGGGTGGTTATGTAATTTTTTATGTTCCACGTGTAGGGTGGTAATCTGAGTGTGTGTTTTGAGTAGTTAGTAGAAGCAAATGTAGCATAAGGAGCAGAGTTTCTGTATTAATGTGGTGTTGTTCGTTGCTTAGGGTGATTTGGTGATTGTGTGTAATGATGTAAGTGTGACTTTTATACTTACCAGTTTCTGCGAAAAGTGGGTTGATTGGGATCACAATTCAGTTCAATACAATGGACAAAATTATTACGTAAGAAAATACGGTACGTAACATTTATTTAATAATGAAAACGCATAACAAGTGATAAGACCCAAATTATTTGGTCGACTTACATAATGAAGACGACAATGTAATGAAAACGATACTAGTACGTAATAACAGCGACGATAATAGTATGGTATGTCCGGTGTGTTGACGACAATGTTTAAATCACACTGGCAAACTTATTAAATGAAAACAGTGACCATAAATTTTGCATGCAATGATGGCTAAATTGGTTCTTTACATGTCTTCCTGTTGTGGTGCCCCATGCGTTGACAACGCCCGCAGCGAATTTGCTGTGTTTCTTCACCCCGAGACAGAATTCTTTTTTTTTAGGCCTTCCAGGTGGTCGTTTCACAACTGGTGGGTGTATGATGAAGTCGTCGGTGTTGAACGGAGGTTTCTCAACAGTTGGTATTGGGGTTATGCTTGATGCGTATGTGGAACGATATTCGGACACATGGTAATATGGTTCGATTAAGTCATACAGATCTCGTCCGCTGTTACGGATTGCAACCATTGCGTGCTCGCATGGGATTCGTTTAATCTGCCACTGAAAGCATGAACACGTCTGCCTGCCAACATCGACAAGTACTGATGGGTATGAGTGGACCTCGTACACATCGTCATTTGATTGGCTTACAAGCCACGCCCTGCCTTTGTTGTAAGCTTTTACCAACCGAGACTCGATTTTGGGACAAAGAATTCCAGGCCACGCGGCTGCCTTTTGTCGGCGTTTTGACATTTGGTCCATAATTTTCGTTCTAATGCTGTCAACCATTTTTGTGATTGGGAGGTGTCGTGCCTCACGAATCCAAGAGTTGAATGACTCAGCGGCGTTGGAACACATCTCGCCGTACCGGTCACCCCTACAGACACAAAGATGAAAACATGTAGTAAATAGTTCCATGTAATTATGAAGGATAAATCCATTGAACAAAACAATGTACGAAACTATTTTGGTGGAATATATTCATGATTGGTTGTGTACCGAAAGTAGGCATTTGCCCAATACGCTGGAGGTAAATCTTTTAGAAAAGCCGTTGCCAATTGTCGCCCCGATGCCGTAAAGCTTTCTAAGCTGGAGTTGAATGCAGTTACGGTTGGTGCGTAAGCACATGCACGAAATTTACTTAGCAATCCGACACGGTGCATCTTGTTGGTATATCGCATCTTGTCTTGCAAGTTTCGTTGCAAATGTTGCAAGCAGAAAGCGTGGTGGGCAGATGGGAATATTATCGGAATGGATTCTAGAAGTCCTGTGTGTCTGTCTGAGATAAATGTGATCGTCCTGTCTGTTGTGACCACGTTCGCGAGGTGTTCCAAAAACCAAGACCAGTTAGTTGTGTTCTCTGAGTCGACAATTGCAATTGCCAATGGGAATAAACCTGTGTGCATAATTAATAGTGGGTTCAGCATATGGGTATGACGCAAACATCATATAAATTTTTATTTTTAAAAAACACAAATATGCCAATAATAGTGTGTTTGCTACGAATGAACATAACCTTGATTGCCATCCTTTGCAGTAGCAGCTAGCAAGTTGCCTTTGAATTTCCCCTTCAAGAAGGTACCGTCGAGGAATAGTAAAGGGCGACAATGATTGAATCCATCGATGCATGCTTTGAATGATATAAAAAATCGTAGAAACCGGTGATTCTGGTCATCGTAATCAATGTTAATGTAACTGCCCGGATTGTTTTCCATTACAGCATTACTATACCACCGTAATTGATCGAACGAAATGGAATGTGCACCGAACATCTCACCCCTTGCTTTCTCAACTCCCAACCATGCTACTCGGTAACTGATCTCTAATCCATAATCTTTTTTCAAGTCATATACGACATCGGATGGCCGTGTGAGCGGTTTGTCACGTACTCGTTCGGAGATAACATCGGACACTAAATCAGACCCTGCCCTCGGGTTTTTTGTTGTCCGAACAGCAACACCACAAGTGTGCTCTGCGTTCCACTTACGAATGTAAAAAAACTCATCAGCGTGAAGGACTCTTGCATGTATAGACCAAAGGCATCCTTTTGATTCCCTCATCGTGCAGACGGCTGTAATCCGAACGGAGTCGTTTTTCAGATACTTGAACCGGAATCCACATTCAACTGCATACTTACGTAGAACATTACGGAATTCGGCAGCCCCGCCTTGGAAACTTTGACCAACATGTGTGATACCATTAGCCCATTGTGCGGACATGTACACTTTGTCAACATGAGGACAAAAATTTGGGAGTAAATCATCTTGTTCATCATCGTCATTCGACTCATATCCTTCCGTCAGTGTGCTGAATGTAACATCACACGGTTTCCGATTCGCGTCGCCAATTCCGTTCGAACTTTGCATGCATCGAGTTTCGACGACGACGTCAATATGTCCTAAACGGAAAGACCGTGCAAGGGATACCATGTTTTCCATATCAATATCATTTTGTAACTTGAAATTGTTGTATCCTGGAATCTTGAAAAATAAACAGACATCATCATCTATGAGGCCAGTGAAATTCTGATGGACAGCATTGACCAAATCGTCAAAACGAAATGGAAATTGCAACTTCACGGCGGCATTCGTATCACTGTAACAACACACCAACATAATATGAGCGTCCATCCCTGCAATCTGCAAATAGTGTGACAGAGTGTTTCAGATTGAAGCCCAGACATGTGTGTCAAATGCACATCAAAATAAACAATGTGCACAGGCCCATACGAATGGGAAACACCAATACTGTAAATTTGGCACAGCAACACACAGTGATTAAGCTGTATACACAACGCGCAGTAAAGAGATATCAACACGAAACGGAGCAACACCTTTACCACACAAGCACTACTGTTGAGTTTTCAGATTACCCACAACCCCGTGCTTTACCCAGAAAACATCCATGCGTATCATGTGACCAGCAAATCAGCAATGCGTATGAAACACATATTGGGTGTACAAATCGGGTAAACAAACACGTATTGAGTGTTTCAGATTACAATGAATGTATCGAAAAACGTAGTGACACCCGTGAACTGTTGCATACGAATGTGTGAACAACCCATCCAGAAAAAACAACACACATCGACTAATCTATAGACAAGACGCACACGGGAAAAAGAAATCAACACGAAACATAATAATACCTGCAACACGAGCACTATCGTCGGCGAAAACTGGAACCACCGTCTGTCCACAAAGACGAAACAGATATCAACACGAAACAGAGCAACACCTTCACCACACAAGCACTACTTTTGAGTTTTCAGATTACCCACACCCCGTGCCTTACCCAAAAAACATCCATGCGTATTATGTGAACATCAAATCAGCAATGTGTATCAAACACATATTGGGTGTAGAAATCGTGTTTCAGATTACAGTGAATGTATCGAAAAACCCAGCAACACCCGTGGACTGTTGTATACAAATGTGTGAACAATCCACTCATAAAAAACAACACACAGCGAGTAACATATAGACACAACGCACACGGGAAAAAGAAAATCAACAGGAAACATAATAATACCTGCAACACAGCAGCACTGTCGTCGGCGAAACGGGAACCACCGTCTGTCCACGAACACACCAATGATCACAACACACCGTCACATCAGCCACAAAAACCCTAACACAAAACTATCAAAGAAAATCAAAACAAACCCCACGTGGAGAAAGGGTATATCTGACCAATACATATTAGCAAAAAAGGAAAAACAGGATCAACAGGACTATAATTCCTCACTGATAGGACCAATCAGAGCAACAGACATAAAGTTGGGACCAAATGGTGCAACTGTTTGTGGGATGGGATTTATTGGTAAATATCCCTAAAAAATTCTTATCACCAAATAACAAGCAAGGTTTGTTTTATCAAAAAAGATAAAGGGCAAATTACTAACACCCCTCGAGATTTGACTAAAATATAGATTCTTTCTTAAAATTTCTGAAATTACAAATTGCCTCTTGAGGTTTATAGTTACATAACAAATGAGGAGGCAATTTGTTATGCAAATATAAACATCAAGGAATAATTTGTTATGCAAATATAAACCTCAAAGGGCGGGATGTAATTTCTCAAACTTCAGAAGAGAATCCGTATTTTAGTCAAACCTCGAGGTAGTGTTGATAATTTGCCCAAAAAATAAAAAAACTCTCATTCCCACATATAACTAGTAGACCTAACACCACAACCACTTTACCAATACCACCACCACAACAACCATACTACTCCTATCGCCCTACTAGCTGTTATCACCATCTATGCCACAAGAAAAAAGGTTGGTATCT
Organism: Camellia japonica; assembly: GCA_030407325.1. Lineage (NCBI taxonomy): Eukaryota > Viridiplantae > Streptophyta > Magnoliopsida > Ericales > Theaceae > Camellia > Camellia japonica. The sequence goes on along the minus strand of JAPPVO010000007.1, from coordinate 10,754,864 downwards.
TCATTTTGGGAACCCTTCATCACCCCCAATACATTGTGATTGACCAATTTTTTATTTTTTATTTTTTATTTTTTTTCCCTTCTATCTCTAATTGATATGAGTCCGTGGAGATTGTGAAGATCCAAAAAAAAAAAAAAAAAAAAAAAAAAGAAAAAAAAAAAGAAAAAAGAAGGAAGTCTATATGCTACAACTACCATCCAATATTACCATTATCTTATTACCATAACTACTACCACTATCACCACGTCACAGCACTAACTTTACTAACACCACCACTATCATACTAGTATCGTACGTTGTCGCCTATTATCACCACCACAACACCACACTACAACTAACATTGATGTCATAGTTAGGGATGAATTATCACTACGAGAGTGCGAAAATATATTTGAAAGTACAAATTTATATAATTTTAAATTATTTTAAATTTTCTAGTATAATTATGATATTTTAAAAAAAATTTAAAATGCAATTGCCCTAGATCCATCCTTAGTCACAGCCATCACCACTACCATTACTCACATCATCACTTCTACACCTATCAATACTATTATAATTTACATATATTTAATTTAGTTGTTACTAGTTTGATAAAAAAAAATAAAAATAAAAAAAAAAATCTATTCCATTAGCAACCAATTAGTGGAATGCAAATGGAAATTCTATTTCATTCAACATTATATTTCATTTTTTCTCTTATTTCATTTTCACTTTATTCTATTCCCGTATACTAGACATTCTCCATTTTAGCTAAAATAAATAAATAAATAAATAAAATTCAAATTCACATTAATGTAAAAATAAAACTTCCAAGTTATTCATTAATTGTCACATAGAGAATTACAAGCACTACTATTGACCATTTCCCTGGCTAAGAAACACAAACAAAAAAACAAAAATTGACCATTTCAACTATCAGACAACTCAAAGAAATGAATATACCGATTAATTAATGACTAGCATTTAAAAATTAGGATTTTTCGACATGGAGCCGAAAACATGAAAACACGAAAGTAGTTTGTTTTTAGCCAAAATTCTTATTATGCTTAATTCTCAATCACAAAATTTAATAAAAACGCCAATTGGAAGCTCACAAACACTGCTAGGTCAAGATCAAATTGCCTACTTTTCACCTTCAATTAATGTGACCTATTCATTCCTCACAGAATGAGATGGTTAATATTCTGTCTTAATTGATTAAAAATGGTAAAAAGGTGATAATCAATTTTATGTATAAATTGCTGTTTATTGATTTAAGGCATGAGTGGTGGTCTATTGATATTAAAACGTGTGTCAAGTAAAAATAGATCCACTTAATGTATATACAATGCACTTTGAATTCGAGTTAGTTTTCTGTCTCTTGTGTTTCTTCGCTTGAGTATTTTCAACAAGTTTGTTCATGTCAAGTGCTAACTATGGAGAAGAGTTTGGAGAGAGCAACTTTTATCACTTTTTTTTGTTTTTGTTTTTTTTAATATTCACTTAACACATATTTAATCACTTTTTAAATTAACAAACATTTACTACACACAATTAATTCTAATTTTTATCATTTTTCACTTTAAATACAAAAATTTAAGTAGCCCATATGATACTCTTAACATATCCTTTGGAGTAAAAAAACTTTACTAACGGTTAACCCCTGACATTAAGAGACAACTTAGCTTTTCTTCTCCATTGGAGATGTTCCTAACATGCTATTTTTTTTTAGAGGGGATACTAACAAACTATTTGGTTCGTTAGAATGAAATGAAATAGACTGTTTATACACACAAAAAAATATATATATATATATATAGATATATTGTTATTATTCACCATGATATATAGGAGAATGATCCTTCTATGAAGAGGTTAACGAATATTTTCTCATCCTAGTTAACCAAAAAAAGCATAAGTGAATAATAAATAATTGTTAAAATTATTTGACTTGGTTGCCTAATATCTTCTTCTTTTTTTCTTTTTTTTTTTGGGCATACACACATTTGGCTAACTGAATACGCCCCCATCTCATGCAGGCATTAGCCGGCTAATTCTCTACTGTTAAAAAACTACAGAAACTCTCTATAAATTGAACCCTCTCCGCATCAACATCCTGGACAAAAAAAAAGAAAGAAAAAAAAAAAATACACAAATTTATTAAGACATCAGAGAGGTGAAAAACAAGTGGTCAAATAGAGCATTTTTCAGTAAGTAGAAAATATTTCAAGATCGCTTCTTCTTCGTTGAGGATCTTCGTTGCGATAGCCATTGTTGCAATTGGTGTTGTTGTATCTCCAACTCTGGCAACAGACTACATTGTTGGGGATGACAATGGATGGATGTTGAACTTCGATTACCAGGGCTGGGCTCAGGGAAAAGACTTCCGCGTTGGTGACAATCTCAGTATGTTAAAAATAACATTTTTGTTTTTGTTTTTATTTTTATTTTTTGAAAATTTAAAATAATATTATTTTTGTTTAATAAAAGTGAAATTGGTGACTACCTTTGATCACTACTAACTGTAGTTGACTCTCCGACCACCCCCCATGACCCTTTAACCACCTTTTGTTAATCCTCTACCCACCAATTCCGATGACCACTACATCCAGCCACTCTCTCTACCGTGATCACCACTTCTAGCAATTAACAAAACTTATTTTTTATTTTTAATTCCAAAATATTTGTGTACAGTAAAGAAGTTTTTTTATTCGATAAATTACATAGTCTTTATAAATTTGCTTCTTCTATCAATTTGATCCTGTTGTTTTTATTGTATCAATTTTTCCTTTATTTATTTATTTTTTTTTTTGTGTTAGTTTAATCCAATTGCTAATTCCGTTAAAAAAATGGATAGGACAAAATAATCCATACCAAAAATAATAATAATAATAATAAGAATAATAATTTCAAATTAAATATCAATCTCAATCATTTTGAGTAAAGTGAATGAATTATTTTATCGTTCAATTTCAATCCAATTTATAAAAAATTCAAACATAAAAGTAATATAAAACTATGAGGATCAAATTAACATAACTTGTAAGTTACAAAGACTATGAGTGTAATTTGTCATTTTTTTATAGAATAAAAACAAAAACTTATTAATATTATTATTATTTTTTATATGAGAAAATAAGTAAGTAACGAAAACATTTCGAGAATTTATAAGTAGGTGTGAATGAAAACATTTCGAGTTAGAAAATTTATAAGTAGGTGTGAATGAAAACATTTCGAGAATTTATGTTTGAGAATTGATTAAAATAATCAAAAAAAAATTTAAAATACATTACAAAAATTTAACTAATTTCATTTTGTTACGCGTCTTTAAATAAAAAGTTAAAATGTTACCAAAAACAAAAAAAGAGTCAATTTTGCCTTAACCACATTTTTTGTTGCAGTATTCAATTACCCACAAGGAGCTCACAATGTATTGAAAGTGAACGGAACTGAGTTCCAACAATGTGCGGCACCGGCCACCACCGTAGCTCTGACTACCGGCAACGACGTTATCCCTCTCTTAACCCCGGGAAGAAAATGGTACATGTGTGGCGTCGGCAGACACTGCGCCACCGGAAACATGAAGCTTGCCATAACTGTGTTGCCTCTGCTCCAATCTCCGGCGGCTTCACCTTCTACCGGCGCAGCACCGGCAGTCTCGCCTTCAGCAGCGGCCGAAATTGCCATCTCCAAGTATTTTTCATGGATGGTTGGAGTTTTCGGCATCATTGTGATGATTATTATGGTTTAATGTCGGAGTAGTATTTGTATTTTTTATTTCTTTCTCATTTGTTATCAAGTGTTATTGTGATCATATTCATGTCACATGTTTGAATTTCCAATTATTTAGTAGATGAATAAAAAAACTTTAAATTCTGTGTAACAAATATGGATTTTGGTATTCTAAAATTTCAATTTTATTTATTTTTTAATTCAGAAAAGTGACAAGTTAAAAATATGTTTTGTATAACTTTTAAACAAATTTTAAACTCAGTCAAAAACAAATCAAACATAACAGAGTGTTGTTGATACACAAAAGAGGGCCACTAATGTTGGAAGGTCCTCAAGCTTCAATTATTCTTCTTCAAAGCCCAAAAATATGTACACCCTATTTAAAAGGAATAAATGTGGGAGTCAGACAAAATAATCCAGAATTTTCTGGGTGAGTGGTTGTGTGGTAGAGATTAAATTTATATAGTATGGAATCCATATGTAAGATAAATATGAAGTACAAGATAATAATTTTAAATAATTTCTGAAAAATTAAGTCTAAATTCTTAGTATTGTTGATTTAAAAACCCACTAAAAATCTTTTGTCTAGAAATCCAAAAGGAAAAAAATGTCATTGGGTCTAATGATTAATGTTGAAAAACATTTCTCGATCCAGAATAAATCTCTTTATTGAAAGGCCCATAACAAAACTCCTCTTGTTTAAGGCCCAAAACGAGTTTTGCAATGTGTGAATTATAACGAGCATCACAATTTTAATTTAATTATATCAATTTTTATTTTAGTAAAATTAAAGGACCTGAATTAATACAAATGATGTGAAGAGCCAAAAAATATATATTTCAATACAAAAAATATGATAATACAATTTTTTTCATCTATATGGTTAATAAATTATTAATAAAAATAGACTACGTATGGACTAAAATCTTAGAGGAGCTCAATATGATTTGTTGTATTTTTTTAAACTTAAAGGAAGGCCAGTGTAATTTATCCAAAAATTATTTATTATCTTAAAGTCGAAGAAAAATCACCTGGCACGACCAATTAAAAAACATCTAGACCAAAAGCCCCAATAATAAAATTTGTAGATAAATCACCAAAATTTTATAGAAAGGATATATAAGCCTACAATCTAAAACCAATGATATGTAAGTGATATGATTAATTGACAAATAGAGAAGATATGAAAGAGAGTGTTGCATTTAATGACCCCGTTTGGTAGAGCTGTGGGAAAGTGCTTATAGCTTATGCCTTAACAGCTTATAGCTTATAACTATGAACATAAGCTGATTTCTGACTTATAAATTAAGCTTCTCCTGCCCCACTCAAAGAATAAGCTGATTTCTGACTTACAAAAAGCTATAAGCTGCATTGTTAAGCGAAACCAAACACATCAAAATAGCTTAAATTAAGCTGAAAGCTGAAATAAGCTGAAAAAAAACTGTGCCAAACAGGGCCAATATCCTAATTGATTCTCATATCATTGGACTTAAAAATTGGATCTAATTTTTGAACTTGAATAGTAATGCTCAAATTTTATTTACAAGAATAGAAACATGAATTTTACATAAATAATGAATAAATAAATAAATATTATCTAAATATAAAAGGAGCATTCTATTAAAATGTTGCTTTTAAGACTCAATTGAGAGGTCGTTGACCCTACCAAAACTCATGCTTTAATGCAAAATCTGAAGAGTAAAAGAATGGCAACTGTTTAACCATTTAAGTATGTTCAACTCTATTTTTATGTCACAGTTCTGGTAGGACTAGTTATGTATACACCTCAACAAACATATTAAATTAGGGGTGGTAAGCTGACAAACAATTTTAAGCAACCACCAAGATTTAGAAGCGAGTTGAATGTTACCATGTCCCACTCCCAAGTCCCTGCTACGTGGAAAATGTAGGTCTCCCCCACAAACATTTAGGCCAAGTTTGGCTACTACAAAATAATTCATCTTTTTATCTTTTTATCTTTTTTTCATCACATTACCTCTCTGCTTTTTTGCACATCTTTCCGTAAAAAGATAAAAAGTACATTTATTTAGGTCATCCTAAACAACCTCTTAATCCTTATTTTGGCACTCTCCCTTGAGGTTGAGATTGTAATGCGACACTTATCAATAAGTCTAAGGGCTCAAATTTACAATTTTGAATTTGTGTCAAGAATGAAGCGTGTACTAGAAATTGAAAGAGTGTAGTAGAAATTGAAAGTATGTATTATAAGGTCTATGGCTTGGTTTGGCATCTTTAGAAAAAGTCAAAAAATTAAGAAGTCACTATTTTATTTAAGTCGCATCATTCTATTTAAATCACATCACCTCTCTACCACATCACTTCAAACTCAATCCATATTTCATAAAAAGTTAAAAAGTACACTTATTTAGGACATCCCAAACTTTGTGCAAAATGAATCTAAACCACATATTACTGCTTATTGAGCTAAAAGAGCCCACAGTAACTTTAATTTGGACTCGTTTTTGACTGAGTTTAAGACTAAACAAATAATTTGATATAGTTTAGGTCAAGAGCCAAAATCATATGAAGTGTTAACATATATATGTAGGTCTAAAGCAGGGGAAAAATCCTCGAGAAAAGTAAAATTCTTACCTTAAAACAAGAAACCAGACAAGATGATGAATGGGTTGAAGAGTCCGGATCCTCTCCAGCCAAAGGATCCCTCCTGTCCTCCGGTCAAGGGCCACGATTTGGCCACGTGGCCCTTTGATGATCTACGGCTCAGATAAAAAAAAAAAAAATTGAATTTCGTTTTTCTGCAAATCAACAGAAATGAAAGGAAGAAGATGAAGATGAAAATGATGATGATGTTGAAGATCTATGGCTCAGATAAAAAAAAGATGATGATGTTGAAGATGTTGAAGATGATGAAGATTTGATGCGTTTTTTCTGCAGATGATCTTGATGATCTTCAATGGATAGATGATGAAGGTGTTGAAGATGATGTTGAAGATGTTCAGATTTTTTTTATCAGAAACGAAAGGAAGAATTTTTTTTTTTTTCTGTTGATTTGGTGATCTGTGAGTAAATCTGTAAAAAAAATCTTCAAGAAAAAATGATCTTTGAAGAAGAAGTAGTTTTTGAAGGAAGAAGAACAGGGGATGCAGAGGATTTTTTTTTTTTTTTTTGTTGATTTGGTGATCTGTGAGTAAATCTGTAAAAAAAAATCTTCAAGAAAAAATGATCTTTGAAGAAGAAGAAGTTTTTGAAGATCATTGAAGAAGAAGAAGAATGAATTTCGTTTTTCACCAAAAATGAATTTCGTGAGAAGAAGATCTTCAAAAATGAATTTCACTTTTTCACCAAAAATGAATTTCGTGAGAAGATCTTCAAAAATGAATTTCACCAAAAATCTTCAAAAATGAATTTCGTTTTTCACCAAAAATCTTCATTGAAGAAGAAGTTTTTCACCAAAAAATCTTCAAAAAAATCTTCAAGAAAAAATCTGTAGAAGTTTTTTTTTTCACCAAACGAAATTCCAGATCTGTGAGTAATCTGTAAAAAAAAAATCAGATTTCAAATCTGCATAAATTTTTTTTCTTGAAGATCACCAGCTCTCTTCCCCTTTGTCAAAACCCTTTCAAAGGTCTGCTTTTTACTTCATGGAAGCTCTTCAGCTCTCTCTTCTTATGCTCAACCATGTCAATCCTTTGCCTCCTAGAACTCCTACGCCCTTTGATGCTATGTTCAAAATGGGTGCTTATAAATTGCTCTCTGAATTACCCATTTCATGAATTTCACTTCTAACCAAGCAATCCTTGAAGCTCTTGGCTATGGCGGACGTGTTCATATCATCGATTTCGATATTGGGTTTGATGCTATGGCTGCCGTTCACCGATCTGGAGAAGAAATTCAAATTTGTTTGTTTGTTTTTTTTTTTTTTTTTTTGAACCGTAGGATTTCAAAGGGCCACGTGGCCAAATCGTGGCCCTTGACCGGAGGACAGGAGAGAGTTTTGGCTGGAGAGGATCCGGACTCTGGGTTGAAGGCAAAATGAACCAATATACAATAAAATATGAAGAACCAATATATCAATTCACCAAATTAATAATTAGGGGTTGTTTGGGATGACCTAAATAAGTGTATTTTTTGTTTTTTTACGAAAGATATGCAGAAAAATAAAGAGTTGATGTGATGAAAAAAAGATAAAAAGATAAAAAATATATATTTATTTATGATAGCCAAACTTGACCTTAGTCTTCAATAAATTTCTCACATACATGGTAAGAAATTATGGAGACAAATAAGCATGGACATACGCTCCTAATTGACTTTAAGCACAAAATGCCAAATAACCAAAGGAGAATTACACACAACTTTCGTGCAGTTGTCGGAAATCAAAATCACATAGCATATGAACTCAAAACTATGGCTCCAATTCACTCATATGACCATTCTGGTAAGAAAAAAGTGTTCGACAATTTTCACTGTATTTAAATAGATTAAATTTTGTTGTGTACTAAATAACAATAAGAATATAAAAAAATAAAGGAAAGGAGAGAATATGTTTGATTACAAAAATCAAACTAGAAATAAATAAATAAATAAAAACAGATTTTATTTTGTTACAAAAATAAAATTAAAATCTGATTTAATAAACAAATAAAACAGAATAATAAATTAAACAACTTACTTGATTAATTTCTTTTAATAAATATCTGATCAAGTCCAGTGTTTGACACTGTGTCCTTAAGACAGATTTGTCTTCTCTACGGTGCTTTCAGAATGTGGACGTCTATCTCTCAGGATGAAATAATCAACTAAAAACAATAGTAGCACTACAAATTATTTGCTTAACGAACACACTAAGTGTCTATACTCTTTCTCGTAAAAATTAAATGCAGCAAAATGAAGAATAAATTTGCAGAGGTAAAGTACGACACTTCTGAATGTATTAAGTATCAAATGAGGGCTGTTCTATTTATAGATGTAGTGGTGGCTACAGGTTTTGAATTAACAGGTGCAAACCTGTTTGATTTTGAATTTAAATAGATTTGAATCTGTTGGGTTCAAAATTCCAACAGATAAAAAACGGGAAGGGCCCTATTTGGGTGTATAGTAAACCGGACCAGTTTATTTCTGGAATTAATTTGAATTCTGGATTTTATTTTACCAAAAAATAAAATAAAATTCAAATGTTTTTGGCCCAAAAAGATAGGTATTGGGCCAAACAAGCCCAACCACGCCCAAGCCCAACCAGACGGCGCGGGTGGTGATTTTTGAGTCCAATGTGTCTAGCTCATTTTGCCCATAACCTCCCTCTCTAAAACACTTGGGTACCCCTTGGGACACACTCCAAGTTTCAATCCCATGCCTTATAAACCCATTCAAAACTTCCCACTAAATCAATGTGGGACAAGTCTTATTCAAACCTTTAATGATTTTCCACAAAAACTCTATTTCCATGGAACATACTTTGGCTTCAATTTCTCATTCACTTGGTAATGGTTTTGAGCAACCAAATATACCACGTGAATCACAACGCGGCATAGAACGCATTACCACTTTGACACGCGAATATCGACGCACGGGACTTACCTAAAAATAGACCAAACTTAGAAAAAAAATTCTGATTTTATCCAAAATTTTCCAACCATTTCCAACAAAAAAGAATGTAAAATTGCATGATAACAGAGGACACAGAGACAGAGAGAAGAAAAATCAGTTCTTTCTTTGTGTTCTAAAAAAATACATCAAACAATACATAAAGTCATACACAGGGGAAGCTAAACAGAGAATTTTTTTTTTTCCCTATTAATTCTTAAACCACCCCTTTACCCTATCCCATCATGATCATTCTCTATAAAATCGAATCGTTGAAATTTTCCCGATTCGATCTTTATCAAAAGTAAACATCAAATTAAAGAAAAAGAATCGTACCCTTGTGGTCGGCCATCAATGAGTTATAGCTTTAGATCTCTTCTTTGCTTCGCTGTACAGTACAACACCCATCATCGTTACTCCAAACCCCGTCATCCCCGTCACCGTCACCGGATTCCTAAATATCAAAACCGACACCACTGCTGCCACCGCCGCTTTTGCATTCCCCAAAACCTGCAACGGAGGTGGCTAACCATTAGGCATAGTTGCCTAAGGCCCACAAAAAAAATTCAATGTTTTATTTATTTATTATTATTTATTGTGGCTTAGTTAAATAACGCCACATTTTGATGTTAAGCGTAAGGCCTCCAAAAACCTTCAACTGCCACTGACCTGCAACGTCAACGCACTCGTATGCTTCGTCACCAAGAAATTCGTCAAGTTCACCAAATAGGCCACGGTCGCATTCCCAATCAACAAAAACACAATGAACGAATCGTTCCTCGATTTCTCAATCGTAATCGCAAGCACATTCCCTTCAATGTAGAGTGTAAATGGAAGTAAAATCAACGCTGCCATTGGTGCCATGTAGAGAAGTAAATTCATAGAATGTAGTTTCTCGGCTTCGGAGGTTAAGAGTAGGCCTTGAACCACTGATTTCAGGGCTCGACCGGATGTGGAGCCGATGCATACGAGGAAGCCGAAGAGATGGAACAGAGGCTCGCTGTTGCTGGCTAATACGATTCCGAAAACTACCGGTACCAGAGCGAGGTAGACCTTGTTTGGGAATTCATGATTTAAAATTCAGATTAAAATTTAACATTTGAAAATTTGAATTATGACAAATTAAACCAATAATCCTTACACTATATTGCTGTGTCATTTTAATTTCAATTGATTTTATTTTAATGCTTAATTTTAAATTTTAATTTAATTTAATCCAATAAGTAGTTAGCTTTTTTGACATTAAATTTCACTTAAAGTTAAATCATTAAACTGATTAAATTTAGAATTTTGATTCTAAAAATAACTATCATACTACTCTTCATTTTTTACTAATTAAAATACGGAAAAAAAAATTATATTCTTTATACCCCTAAGGTTGTTTGGGATGTTCTAAATAAGTGTACTTTTTGACTTTTTATGAAATATGGGTTGAGTTTTGAAGTGATGTGGTAGAGAGGTGATGTGACTTAAATAAGATGATGTAACTTAAATAGGATAGTAACTTTTTGACTTTTTGACATTTATTAAAGATGCCAAACTTGGCCTTAACTAATTTTTCATCACTACTTTTATTTTATATTATTTATATAAATTAATTTATTTGGGAATTCATGATTTAAAATTTAGATTAAAATTTAAAATTTTGAATTATGACAAATTAAACCGATAATCATTACACTATATTGCTGTGTCATTTTAGTTTTCATAATTTTAATTGATTTTATTTTAATGCTTAATTTAAATTTTACATTAATTTAATCCAATAAATAGTTAGGTTTTTTGACATAAAATTGCACTTAAAGTTAAATCCTTAAACTGATCAAATTTACAATTTTGATTCTAAAAATAACTACCATGCTACTCTTCATTTTTTACTAATTAAAGTATGAAAAAAATTATATTCTTTATTTTACTTAATTAATTTTTTATGGCTACTTTTATTTTATATTATTCACATAAATTAATTTAAAGAATCAAGATTCTTCAATCTTATTTTAACTAGTAGTAAAAAATTATTATAATGGCTAACGAGTTCCTTTTTAAATAGCTGTTAAAACTGTTGTAAAAATATGAGATTAGTCATTGAAAAGATCAAATTTATGATTCAATTAATAGTGTAATTTGCCTTTTGAATTATGAATTGAAATACCTGGGGGGACTCTTTCTTGAAAGTGATGAGGAAGGCGAAGATGGCAGTGAAGAAAGGAGTGGTGGAGCCAATGGCTTGGTTGAAGGAGACAGGTAGGTAGCGAAGAGAGATGTTGCCGGAGACGACGGAGAAGCAGAAAATGGCGGAGAGAGCGAAGATTTTGAAGAACTGGCGACGAGATAAGATTTGTTGGAAAGGAACAATCTCGAGCCAATTAATGGCGGCAAAGCTGTATACGGCGCAGGATAGCATGTGGAGCATGGTAAGGAAGATTGGGTACTTGTAACCGTAGATGCTGAGGAGGTACTTGTTGAGTAAAAGAACTCCGATGTTGGAGAAGTACCATGATAAGACGATCACAGCCGTTAATATGTTTGGTGAGAGGATTGATCCAATGTGGCTGTTGTTGCGTACGCCGTCTGTGGGTGTCGCCGGAATGTCGAGGACTTGGTCCGCCGCCGATGAGTCCAGCCGAGGGTTGCTGCCCCGCCGTGTGGTCCATGATTGTGCTTCCACCATGGGCAGAATTGGAACTGAAGGTTCAATTTTCTCTCTCTATATTGGCAGTGAGTGAATGAATGAATGTGTAGAGAAAGAGAGGGTTTTTAGATCTGTGGGAGTGAAGTGTGAAGTCGTGTGTGTTTGGGGGTTGAGAGAGGGTGGAGATGTAAGCGGAGGGTGGTTGATTAGATTTGAAGGAGATGAGGGATTGTGAGACGTTGGATGGGAATGGGGAAGAAGAACAATTGGATTCCTCGGGAAGGAAGCCTGATGGTAAGTCAGAGACTGTCGGTAGTGAATCGTGTCGGAATTACAACGTCTGATTTACAGTTGAAAGCAACCCACCTGTGTTTTTATTTCAGTTTCTTAATTCAGTTTTTTATAAATTAAGATTAATTATAAAAACAATTGGCTTAGTGTGTTTTTCAATTTAAATTTTAAATTTTAAATTTTGACAAATTAAATTTTAGAGTTTTATCGGTGTTTCAATCTAATCCTTCCGTCATATTAAATTAACAAAAATTTGGGCAGAATTTCAGTTTCAAACCTACATGTTCAAACACTTATATCTTCTTCGTTGTAATTCCGTTTTGTCTCATTTTTACGTCGTTGAATTCATCTCATGGCCTAATTTTCATTCCACTCTTCATATGCCTTGTTCCACATCTTTTTACTTGCTGTTGAAGCTCCGAAAATTGGTTAAAAATAAGATTTTTCTCTCTTTGGGCAAAATTTTCAAATTCAAATCTACATATTCAAGCACTTGTATTTCCTTCGTTATAATTCTGTTTCGTCTTATTTTTGCGTCGTTGGATTCACCTCATAACTTAGTTTTCATTCCACTCTTCATACGCCTTGCTCCACATCTTTTTACTTGCTGTCGAAGCTCCGAAAATTGGCCAAAAATAAGATTTTTCTCTCTTTGGAAAAATTTTCAAATTCAAATTCACGTATTCAAGCACTTGTATTTCCCTCGTTGTAACTCCATTTCACCTCATTTTTGCGTCGTTAGATTCAGCTTATGGCCTAATTTTTATTTCACTCCTCATATACACCTCTTTTTGCATGCTGTTGGAGCTCTGAAAGTTGATCAAAAATAAGATTTTTCTCTCTTTGGAAAAAAATTTCAAATTCAAATTCACATATTCAAGCACTTGTATTTCCCTCGTTGTAACTCCATTTTATTTCATTTTCGCGTCGTTAGAATCAGCTTATGGCCTAATTTTTATTTCACTCATCATATACACCTCTTTTTGCATGCTGTTGGAGCTCTGAAAGTTGACTAAAAATAAGATTTCTTTCTCTCTTTTTTTGAGGGGTTTTTTCTTGCTGCTATCGCAACATTATTCTTGGCAGTGGAGATACAATGGATTATGTTTTATTAGAAACTAAGGCACCTTAATATGCTCACCAACCCATTTGGTTTTTGATTTTTATGTGTAGTTGTATACCTATCAATACTCAACGACACTGCCATCATTACCACCACCACCACCTCATTTTGCAGATAATAATGATGAAGCAGTAGTAGCAGCAGCAAGCTAGGAGGCGGAGCCACGGAGGAGGAGGAAGAAGAAACAAAAAAAAGAAGAGAAAAAACTTATTTTTGGCCAACTTTCGGAGATCCAACGACATGCAAAAAGAGATGAAATAGGCATATGAGGGGTGGAATAAAAATTAGGCCATGAGTTGAATCTAACAACGCAAAAATGAAGTAAAATGGAGTTACGATAAGAAAGATACAAGTGCTTGAATATGTGGATTTGAATTTGAAAATTTTGCCTAAAAAGAAAAAAATCTTATTTTTGGCCAACTTTCAGAGCTCCGACGGCAAGTAAAAAGATATGGAACAATGCGTATGACACTACAACAAAAACATACTTTAGTGGCACTACACTAGTGGCATATTTTTAGAAAATGCCACAAAAAATGATATTTAGTGGCACGTTTTTGAAAAATGCCACAAAACGACAAATATAAAACGCTCTAGTGACATTTCAATGAACAAGTGTCACAAAACTACAAAAAACATACTTTTGTGGCACTACACTAGTGGCATATTTTTAGAAAATGCCACAAAAATGATATTTAGTGGCACGTTTTTGAAAAATGCCACAAAACGACAAACATAAAAGGCTCTAGTGACATTTCAATGAACAAGTGTCACAACACTACAACAAAAACATACTTTAGTGGCACTACACTAGTGGCATATTTTTAGAAAATGCCACAAAAATGATATTTAGTGGCACGTTTTTGAAAAATGCCACAAAACGACAAACATAAAAGGCTCTAGTGACATTTCAATGAACAAGTGTCACAACACTACAACAAAAACATATTTTAGTGACATCATACTAGTGACATGTTCTTAAAAAATGTCACAAAAAGAATATTTGGTGGCATTTTTTTAGAAAAATGTCATAGAGCCACAAACATACAAGGCTCTAGTTGCATTTCAATTAAAAAAAAGTGTCATTTCACTACAACAAAAATGTCGACAAAACTTAAGTTTTTTAGCAACTAAAAATAATTAGTAGCCAAAAGTATAGAATTGGCGACTAAAAAATATTTTTAGTCGCCAAAAGTGGTCTTTTTTTATTTTGGTAGTAAATAGTTTATTTTACATAAATTATGTTCAATAAAATAATTATGTTTATACATATTAATATAGATGTATGTACTGTATAAATAATATATGTTGCATATATAATCATGTGGTGCTATAGAGGTGTAGTGGGAAGAGTGTGGTGTATAAGGTTTATGGTGAGGGAGGTTGGCGGTTCGAGTCTCCGCAAGAGCGAATCAAATTGTGTCACTAACTCTTGATGGTGTAATGACACTTATAAGTGTCACTAACTCTTTTTTTAATGGCACTTGATAGTGCCACAAATAATATCTACCATGACATTAAAATGTCATTGAAAGTTTTTAGCCATGATGGTGCAGTGACACTTGCAAGTATCTACCGTGGCACTCGTATCTACCGTGGCACCGATAGAAGTGGCACTTGTTCAAAATGCCACAAGACCAAAAAATGTCATTAGAAGAATAGTTTTGTGGCACTTTCAAATGTCACTAAACTAAGAAAATGTTGTAGTGTGAAGAGTAGAATGAAAACTACGCCATGAGGTGAATCCAACGATGCAAAAATGAGACAAAACGGAGTTATGACGAGGGAGATATAAGTGTTTGAACATATAGGTTTGAATTTGAAATTATGCCCAGATTTTCGTTAGTTTAATATGAAGGAAATGGACGAAAGGTTTAGATTGAAACACGGATAAAACTTTAGGGTTTAATTTGTCGAAATTGAAATTCTAAGGTTTAAATTGAAAAACACGCGAAACTCTAGGATTTTTTTCCTGTAATTAATCCTAGAAATTAAGTTTTTTATTTTTTTTGTTTTTTGTTTTTAGCGAATATTTTTAAAATTTTAAGTAATTCTTTTACTTTTTTAGATACACCTTATTTAGATGTATCCAAAAAAATTTGTGAAAAAAAAATTAAAAAAAATTAATAATTACACAAAATATAAAAAATGTACTGAATTTTCATATTTTTTTTTTTGTATTTTTGGTATTTACGTTGTGTTTGGTTGGGGGATTTGGGGAGGGATTTGGAAAGAGAAAAAGAAAAAGAAAAAGTATGTGAAATTAGGTGAAATATAGATATATTTTATTCATATTTCTTTTAATTTTTCCCTTTCGCTTTCTAAATCTCTCCTCAAATCCCCCAACCAAACACAACATTAGTGAATTTTTAAAAGATTTTTTTACAAATATTATACTTTTAAGTATATTTATGTTAGGTGTGTCTAAAAATTAAAAAAAAAATTCAAAATATTAAAAAAATTCAATGAAAACAAAAAAAAAATATGAAAAATGAAAAAGTAAAATTATTTAAAAAGTAAATTCTGAAAATTGAAACTAAACAGAGTGAGTAATTTTTTCAACGAGAGACCTCTATTTTATGACAATTTTACATTCTTTTGTCTAAATTTTAGGAAAAATTCGATGGTGATTTTTGGACAATATTGTGTCCCAATTTATTGATTGAAATTTTGAAATTCAATTTTTTTTGTTTAAATTTTAATAATAAATTTAACTAATATGAAGTAATGAATAGGGGAATTTTTTTACAGCTCCCTAATAATACTAATTTAGAGGCTAAAGGACACCAAAAAAAATAGTGATGCATGAGGTCCCTGAACAACTTGGCGCGCGTTTTTAATTATTTTTTTGGACCAAAATACCCTCGCCGAAATCAACACAGAAACGATACTCCTTCCGACGTCTGAGTTCCATTCCAAGCATCCACCATTTTCACGAACACAAGAACAGCACAATTAGGGTTTCAACATCATCTTCACGATCGACATTCGAGCTTCGTTCTCTTCTGCACAAATCATTCCCATTCCTTCCTCACAAATTTCTCTGACCTTCCTTAGAGCTTCGTTTTCACTGCTCATCGTCATCTCAGTCCACCTTCGTGACGTCGCATCTTCATCTCAGGCCATATCAGCTCGTCATTCAAAGTTTCATCCTAACTCTGGTAAGTTTTTCTACAATACAACTAGATTTTCTCTGGAAACACAGTTAATTGCATTTTATATTAACCTTCCATAAATTAGGGTTTCACTTTCGTTTTAAAAAGCTACCTGAATTTGGAAAAAGTTATTTCTGTGTGTTTTGAACTTATTCTTGAACATGTTTGTGTGATTATTTCTGCAAATTTCTCTGGCATTTGAATTTCTCTGATTTTTGCTTGATGTATGTTTCTTCTTTCAATTTTCTATGCCATGTTTATTTTGAAAAAAGCAATTTCCTGTGTTTTCATCTAATTTTTGAACGTGTTTCTGTAATTTTGTTTCTGTACATTTCTCTGTAATATGTATTTTGGACTGGACTGAATGTTTCTTCTCTGACATATGTATTTTGGAATGAATGTATCACCCTTTCTGCCATGTTTATTTTGGACTGGAATGAATGTTTCTTCTCTGACATGTGTATTTTGAAAAAAAAGTTATTTCTCTGTGTTTCTATCTTATTTTTGAACATTTTTCTGTGATTTTGTCTATGAATTTCTCTGCTTTGAAAATTTCTCTGGAATATGTATTTTTCTCTGGAATGTCTATTACTCTCTTGCTCTGTCTAAGTTTGTCTGTATTCATAATTTTCTCTGACAAACATCACATCACTTTCCTCCCCTTGTGTGTCTCTATCATGGTTAACTTTCTCTGGTTGTGTATGTAAATTTCTCTGGCATTTCAATATTATGAATTGAAATTTTCTCTGGAATGGAAATTTACTCAAGAATGTGTAATTTCCTCCGGAATGTGTATTTATCTCTGGTATGTTTATTTTGTTCAATTCTTGGTTTCAATGTGGTGTAATTTTCAGTGGCTTGTTTACAATACTTTATTTATTTTATCTTGCTAATTGTGGAATGGAAATTTTCTTTGCCTTGCCATGTTTACTTTTCTCTGTCATTCATTTTCTCTGGTATGTTTACTTCTATATGTAATTTTAAGAATTATTGAAAATTTCTATCCCATGTTTATGATGCTTTGTTGATTTTCTCTGACATTTAATTTTTGATGTCCAATTTCTTCTGGCATGTCCAATTTTCTGTAATTTTCCCTCATCTGTAATTTTCTCTGACATCTTACACTTTCTCTTATCTGTAATTTTCTACCTTATCTGTAATTTTCTCTGACATGTCCAATTTTCTCTGGCATGTTCAATTTTCACTGGGATTTAATGTTGAAATCTTTATGTTTTAATCATTGTCTAGCAATGGCAAAACGTAAAAGCACCGAAACACCAGAAACACCAAGCAAGAAACAGAAACTGTCTCAGTCTTCTTATGAGCTGCGATCAAACACCAGCAGCAAAGCACTGGAAACACCAACCAAGAAAGAACAACTCTCTCAGTCTTCCTATGATCTAAGATCAAAAACCAGCAGCAAAACACCACAAACTCCACTCCAAATCACACAAGGTGATGAAGCAACTAGCATCCACATGAGTACCCCAACTTCAACCGACTCAACCTCAAGGGGCAAAAAACCTGCTAAACTCCACAGAAAGAGAGCTCACTACACCATTCAATTCCGATCCAACCTCTCGTCTGTTGTCTCATTTTTTCAAACACTTAAATTCAATTCAAAACAACTTGTAGAGCTTCAAAAGTCCCCATTCTGGTATTTGATCCAAGCTCTAACCAGTGGAAGAATGGATCCAAAGAAATGTAGGAAATCCGATGATGATGTAGTTGCCATAATCAAATGTTACAATCAGAAAACAAAAGCATTCACTGTTGGTAAGAAGAACCTGACCTTCACAACAAACGACATGACCTTGATTTTTGGTTTGGAAGGAGGTAAACGACCCATGTCATTAAGATACTCTAAGAAGCCAAAATCTGCATTCCTAAGGAGAAGATTCCAAAAGGACACAAGGCTCACTGGTCCTGTTCTTAAAAACGCCTTGCTCAAGGCAATGAAAGGCAAGCAACCAACAGACTACAAAGATGTAGCAATCATTGTTACATTGTACTTGTGTCTCACCCTATTTTTTGCAACAAGTGGGAATTCGATAGGGTGGGTTTTTATACAGTATGTGGAACCTCTTGAATCCATGAAACAGTATGATTGGCCAGAGGCAATCACATCAACATTGATTGATTCTATCATGGCATTGCACAAAACCCCAGAAAAAGTTACGGGGTGTGTCATTGCATTGCTGGTAAGTATAATATCCATTCAAATTTGCAGTTATCATACTTACAAATTTGTGCATTTAGAAAATTTTATTTACTTTAATTTTCATCACAGTATTGGCTATGTGAACATGCAACTATCATTGACTCGGAACACAGTAACACAACTGACTTCCCGAGATGTGCGAAGTGGAACCTGCAAACCTTGACAAAACAGCTGCAGAAGACACCACTCCACTCTCTTGCACCTCGACAGGTTAATTCCTATTGCTCCTAAAATCTCAGTGAAATTCCAAAATATCTCTGACAACTGCTTTGTTTCCCTCCTTGTGCATTGATTGTTTAAGATCAATTTTCTCTCAACTATCAATTTATGCTTTCATCTTTGGTACAAACTTGTTCATTTCTGCATTGTAATCAATTTTCTCTGCAATCCAAATTTCTCTGACCACAATTGTAACACATTAACTTGTATGCCCTGATTGCTTTTCTCTAATATCTGAATTATGTTGTTTCATAATTTTCTTTGGCCCATAACTTATTTGCCCTGATTGCTTTTCTCTAATATCTGAATTATGTTGTTTCATAATTTTCTCTGGCCCATTACTTATTTGCCTTGCATCTTTGATAAACACTGTTTATTTCTGCCCTTCTAATGAATTTTCTCTGGAATCCAAATTTCTCTGACACAATTATAGTCAAACATTAACTTATATGCCTTGATTGATTTTCTCTGATATCTAAATTATGTTGCTCATTTCATAATTTTCTCTGCCTCATAAAATTAACTCATTGTCTGTAATTTTCTCTGAAGTTTGTTTCCCATTAGTATCATGTAGATGAATTTTATTTTCCTTATTTTAATTTTTCTCTCAGTGAATTTTGTAACATTTCTCTAATAAAAGAGCCTCATGTTACAGATAGATAACAAGCACCTAGTCAAAAACCCATCAGAGGAGTTCTGTCTTGGTAAAAAGACAAAGAAAGAATCAAAAAAAGCAATTGTCAAATTCAAAGAGAAATTACAAGATTCATCTGAAGGTCAAGCAATTGTCAAATTCAATGAAGAAGCAGAACCCAGAGAAGAAAGTGAAAGCAATGGACAAGAAGCTCAAGCAAGCAGTGGAGAAGAAGAAGCCAGAGAAGAAAGTGAAAGCAGTGGAGAAGAAGAAGCCCGAGAAGAAAGTGAAGAAATAGAAGCAGAAGAAAAAGAACAGAATGAACAGAAAGAAGAAGACAGTGAAGAAGAAAATGAAGAAGAAGAAGAAGAAGAAGATGAACAGCAAGAAGAAAACGAGCAAAGTGATCAAGAAGAACGTATTGAGCCAGTGGACCAACAACAATTTGAGGAATCAAAGGACGCCCAAATTGCTGATCTGCGTGAAAGACTGAAGGCACTTTCTCAATCTAAACAAGAAGAAGACAAAAATTGGATGGAAATACTTGCTCAAAAGGATATTTCAATAAGAACCCTGGCATCACTTAACTCAGAACTTCAAGAAAAAGAAAGCACAATCCAAATGAAACTAAGGATGTTGGAGCTTGAAAAGGAACATGATATGAAAACAATTCAACAGTTGAGGAATTCAAATTCAGAGCTTGAAACAGAAAATGCTAAATTGCATGAACAAGTACAAGAACTTTCAGTCCAACTAGCAACACAACCATACAGAACACCAACACAACTTCAACCACAAGGTCAGTGAAAATCTTGACCCACAAAAAGTCAAGTCCTTGAGTCAGCATAACTCAGAGAAATTTCTATTTATTATAATTTTCTGACATTGGTAATTTTCTCTGGAAGTTATATTTCTCTGAACACATTAGTTTCTGCCGATTATTTCTATTGATTTCTACTGCTCATTTCATCTTCTCTGTCTATTTTCTTATTCCATTTTTGGGATTTGTTTGATTTTCACTGTGCCTAGTTGGAATGCAAGTTGAACAACAACCAACAACCCAACAAGAAGAAATGGCACACAAAGAACAACCGAAACAAAAGACGAAAGTCTATGGTAACTGGAAAATATTGAATCACATAAATTTACATATTGAAATATCATCTGTTACTTCAGAGAAATTTCACTTTTACTAATATTTTCACTGTCTACAGTCAAAAAAGATCCGACCTCAATGATCAAAAATTTAAAGGCAAAAGAAAGGAAGGAAAAGCAGCACGATCCAGAATTTCAATATCCAAAAGTTGCGAAAGTGACTAGAGCTTCAAAACAAGCTGCAAAGCAAGCTGAGCAAAGCACGAAGGACAAAGAAGTGCTTGATGCTGATGCGTACATCTTGCCTCAACCTCTAAACATCAGAAAATCTTGGGTCTTTCCACAAACTCTTCCGATTTCAAGATTGATAAAAGATCACGTAAAAGATATGTTGCAGCACATATCAAATGTCTCTGGACTTGAGTAAGTACAACAAACAAAATAGAAGATAACAAACAACAAATTACAAACTTATATTGCATTAACAACAATTTAATTTCCACAAACTCGTCTTGTAGGGCTTTAATTTGGACAAGTGAGTTGAACCTCATTACCTTCGAAGACATTGGAAACCTAATAAAGCAAAAAGAAATTGCCAACAATGTAAGTCTTTCCCTTTCATCAAAATTTCTCTGCAATGTTCCATCAGCCTTTATAAACCAATATTACAATTACAAATCATATTTTTCAGGTCATTGATGGCTATGGGAGATACTTTTGGCTGACCAAATGAGAGAAAGACAACAACCAACCTCATTTTTTTTCACATCCATGAGCTTAGTATGTTACTACTATTTTATTTGATTTTCTCTGGAATTTACTTACTACTTTCTCTTCTTAAGATACTTCTTGGATTTTCTCTGAACAAAACCATTTTTGGATTTTCTCTGAACACAGAATTTCATCAAGATGACAGAAAATCAATCTTTTCGAGTGTCCTTATTTGACAAGCATATTGAAACAGCATGGAGGAACTACAGGTTCCTCCATTTCCCAATAAACACTGGAGGTAATGAGAAGTCCACAGCTGGAAATCACTGGACCTTGCTTGTCCTCGACAAACAAGACAGTTTATGGAGGTTCTACAACTCACTGAGGCCAAGGAGGGATGATGCAGAAGACAAATATGTCAAAGATGCAAAACAATTGGTAACCAGTGCAAATTTCTCTGATCCATCATAATCTTTATGTGATGATAATTTTCATACAATCCCATTGATTTGTCTGTAAATTTCTCTGTTATTTAAAAATCATTTTCTTGCAGCAAGAATATGTGGAGAATTTTTTGAAAGCTTGCCTTGAAAGAGACGCTCAATCACAACCCTCTTTCAAGTTGATAAACTCACAAAACACAAGTTACGACTTTGAGTATGTCAACAATGCTCCACAACAAGAAAGTGATTCGTAAGTTTCATACATCTATAAATAAGATACTCTGATTTGCATGTTTCTTAAAACTAACCATTCCTATAATTTGTATGCAGTCTGGATTGTGGCCTCTTTGTCTGCTATATCATGAAACAATATAGCAAGCATGAACCAATCAGCTCCAAATTGTCCACACAAGAGATCAGGTTGATGAGGGCAGAACTCATAGAGAGATTTGTCACCGAAGTTGGCCGATCATGGACCGAACCAATTGAAATACCTCCAGAACAACCAAACATGTAATAGTGAAACTAGTGAAAGGAAGACAATGTACATAGCCAGACAGAGAAAATTGTCTCACATATATGTATATATCCATACAGTATTAACCGTTCAGTTTTTTGTTGACACATCGAAGGAATACTGATGCTTGACTTATCCATATACATCCTTTCTTGACTAATGTAAATTTCATTTTTTTTTATTTCGACTAATGTAAATTTCATTTTTTTTTTATTTCGACTAATGTCAATTTCATACCTATCGATGGTTAAATATATATATATTTTTATTGTGATTGTCAACACAATCCACACAGAGAAAATTGTCTGCACAAATTTCTCTGGTATCATATTACCAGAATTCAGAGAAATTTAACTCGTACAGTCCCAACGGGATGCCTATATGATCATGTAATCTGTAATGCTTTGTGTTGGTACAAAACAATCATCAAACTCAACAAAACACAAAAGCGAACAGTAATTTTATCTGCTACTATAAAATTTCACTGGATGAATTTGAAATTTCTGAGTTGTGAATTTCTCTGGGTTGGTGAGGAAAATTTCTCTGGCTTTGAGCAAAATTTATGAGTTGAATTCATTCTAGATAAATTCTTCCCTGGTCCAGAGAAATTCTTAACTCAGAGAAATTTCAAAAAAGCATGATTTTGTTTCTTGGTTGTACTCACTGCAATAATTTTGTGTATGCTCTGTCTGGTATGCACATTTCTTGAAATGACTGATATGAAGTTACCACAAATTCACAGAGAAATTTAACTCGTATCATGCCAAAGAAGGTGCCTATATGATCATGCAATCTATAATGCACTGTGTTAGTACAAAGCAATTATCAAATTCAAAAAACAAAATCCACACAGTACTTTTATCTGCCATTGTCAAATTTATATGGATGAATTTGAAGCTTCAAAACACATTACACAAAATTTTCTCTGCCATACCAAATTTCTCTGCATAAATTTGACAGGTATTACAAACCCAATGCCTATAGTATATATCAACAAACACAATGCACACTTTAACTGATATTGCAAAAATTTCTCTGGATGAATTTGATTGATATTATTATATACACTGTCTAAAAAACACATTTCACAAAACAAAATACACAAACTAATCATCAAATGTATTATTCAATCAATAAAATGTATTATCCTCAACTATTTAACAAAGGTTCCTTGCATGTCCTCTTATTATGGTGACCAATACTCCCACAACGACTACACTTAATCACCCTTTTAAACTCTCCAGTAGAAGCAATTCTGTTCTTCTTCGGCCTCCCAGCTGGTCTCTTGCTCAATGGAGGTAAAATCATAGCATCTTCAATGCTACACACAGGTTTTTCAACAGTTGGAACTGGGCCAATCGAAAACGAGTACGCTTGACGATACATATCAGCATGAAAAAATGGTTCAACAAATGAATTCAAATTCCTTCCACTCCTAAAAATTGCAGCAACAGCATGTTGACATGGATACCCATTTATTTCCCATTTTCGACACGAACAAGTTCTCAACCCAAGATCAACCATAACCGAAGGAAAACAATGCACTTCAAAGACATTATCAGACGACAAACTCACATTCCATGTCCTCCCATCCAAAAAATACTTCTCCAATACACTATCCATACGAGGACATAGAACTTTATTCCATTTACTAGAGAGCAGCCTCCTATCAGACCTCATATTCATAATTTGCAACCGTATCATGTCCACCAAATTTGTTATTGGCAAGTGCCGAGCATCTCGTATCCATGAATTGAATGACTCAGCAACATTTGAATACATCTCACCATAACGTTTCCCCGCAAAATATGCATCACTCCAATTTTCATATGGTAAACTTCTCAAGAAAGCAATCACAATGTCTCCTCCCTCACTTTTTAATTCATTTAACTTGAAATGAAATGATGCCTTTGTTGGCGCATATGCACATTCTGAAAACTTGGACACAATCGTCTCCCTAACCAAATTTGTGTTTCCCATGACAACTTATCCCTCAGATTTCTCTTTAGATGTTCAAGACAAAATCCATGAAAGCAGTTAGGGAAAAACCTAGCAATTCCCTCCACAATACCACAATGTCGATCTGATATGAAACTTATCACCCTTTCTGATCCCAATACTCCACATAAATGTTCAAGAAACCAACACCAATTGTCTTTATTCTCAGCATCAACAACAGCAAAAGCTACAGGGAAAAAACCTACAAAACAAATAGGAACAAGCATATCAGATATACACATGCATAGAAAATTAGAACAATAAACAACCAGAGAAATTTGACACTGCCAACATCCAGACAAAAAATCACTTAGTGCCCAACTCCAGAGAAAATTCACACATTGGCAACATCCAAAGAAAATTGACTTAGTGACCAACTACAGAGAAAATTCACACAATCATAATATCCAGAGCAAATTCACTCAGTGACCACCTACAGATACAATTCACACAATGACAAAATCCAGAGAAAATTCACACTGACCAAAATCCAGTGAAAATCCACACAGGCCAAAACCAGAGAAAATTCAAAGTGTCAGAGAAAAATCACATTCACTGAATTCCTACATGTATAGAAAATTCACATAGTTAGATAAAATTATATATATTTACAATTACCTTCATTCCCATCTTTCCCCGTTGCAGCAAGCATAACTCCTTTGTATCGCCCTTTCAAAAATGTCCATCAAGAAAAAGCAATGACCGACAATATTTGAAACCAGCTGTGCATGCATGAAAAGCCACAAACACTCTTTTGAAACGCTTGTTGTCTTCAAAATCTAACTCAAAACGACTACCTGGATTGTTCTTCAATGCCTCATCAAAATACCACCGTAATTGATCAAATGACAAACAAGAATCCCCATATGTACTACGTTTTGCTTTTTCAACACCCAACCAACCACAGTTATAACTGATTGAGACCCCATACTTGTCTTTCATTTCTTTCACAACATCCACTGGACGAGTTAAAGGTTTTGCACTTACCTCTTCAACTATCAGCCCAGAAACTAAGCTGGAAGTCATCCTCGAATGTTTACTCGTACGAACCGCCACACCACACGTATGTTCATTGTTCAAAGTCCTTATGTAGAAGAACCCATTTGTTTTTTCAACAGAAGCATGTACACGCCACATACATCCCCTTGATTCCTTATATGCACATTCTGCCGTAACCCTCAGCTTGTCATTTTTAACATACGTAAACTGAAAACCAACCTCAATAGCATACTTGCACAAAAAAGTACGGAACTCAACCACACCACCCTCAAACTTTTGTCCAACACTCGTAATATTATTCCGCCAACGAGCCGACAATAACACCTTTTCTTGGTGAGAACAAAACTTAGAGAGTGAATTCCTTTCAATATCCACCAGCCTATCACACTCACCATCCACAACATCTACCCAATTACACCCCACTTCATCCCTTCATCAGAAGTACCACATCTAGTAACTGAAACATCAACTATATCAACACCGCGTGCACAAACAACCCTCAACATATTCAAAAAATCAATATTATTTCGAACCATACAATTCGGATGGCCCAAAATAGAATATGAAATACACATAATCTCAGGTTTCAAATTCTCCCATGTTTTACACAAAATTCCAACCAATTCCTCAAAATTCAATTCGCATGAAACATTAATGACAATAGTATCATTCCCATATTTACACAGCAACAACACTGCACTGTCCATTGAAACTGAAACAAAAAACAAGAAAAATAATTTAGTTAACATAGAAACACTTCACAAGAACAACATAAAAGTCCAGAGAAATTTCTAAAAATTATAATTTTCTCTGAACTTAAAATAAAAGTCCATAGACATCTACAAACTGATATTCACCTTCAAGATGATAAAAAACAAAATCACAGAAACTCAATGAATCACAAAGAAATTTACTGCTAACTATTAAACACAATCATACAAAAAAATCCAAGTCCAGAGAAATTTACAATCATAGAAATTTACAAACTGAAAGTGAGTAACAAACTTACAATTTTCTCTGAACTACAAATACAAGTCCAGAGAAATTTATGAACTTACATTCACTTTCTCATATTCTATCTGCATTAGAAACTTCTAATAATATGTCCATATGCACTTATAATTTTCTCTGGACTACAAAAACAAAAGTGCAGAAAATGAAATTTCTCTGGTTTAAAAAAACATAGAACAAAACTGATATTCACCTTCACAAAACTGAAAAAAATTGTTTAACATAGAAACACTTCACAAAAACAACATAAAAGTCCAGATAAATTTCTAAAAATTATAATTTTCTGTATTCATAAAATAAAAGTTTGTCTGTATTCAATTGCCTCTGTCTAACTTTGTCTGTATTCATAAAATAAAAGTCCAAAGACACATCTACAAACTGATATTCACCTTCAAGATGATAAAAAACAAAATCACAGAAACTTAATGAAACAAAGAGAAATTTACTGCTAACTATTAAACACAATCATAGAAAAAAATCATATACACCTTATATATGCACTTTACACTGATATTGCACTCATAGAAAAAGCCAGAGAAATTTACAAACTTATATACTATCTCATATTCACTTTATTGCACAAATTTATGAACTTACATTCACTTTCTCATATTCTATCTCCATTAGAAACTTCTAATAATATGTCCATATGCACTTATAATTTTCTCTGGACTACACAAACAAAAGTGCAGAAAATCAAATCTCTGGTTTGAAAAAACATAGAACAAAACTTATCATTCATCAGCATGTTGATAAAAAACAGAGCACGAAAAATAAACACTAAACATCAAAATCAACTACACTGTCAACACTATTTCAAATTGATCAAAAAACAAAAGAATGAAAAATTAATTCCAAAAATAAAAATCAACTCTATAAACCTGGCCTCTCTCGAAACAAAAATTCAAAACAAAAGTCAAAATCCATGTGGAATCTAAAATCGAAAACAAACTTGATTCAACTCCACTCAAAAACCTACGCGATCAATACACTGTCAACACTCCTTGAAATTGATTCAAAAACAAAGAATCAAAACTCCGACGAAATCTCCGACGAAATCAACACGATTGTAGCAATCTTTCTCGTCAAACTCCACTGAAATCTCGACGAAATCTCCACTGAAATCTCCGACGAAAACTCCGACGAAATCTCCCCTGCGAATTTGGTTTCCAAAATCTATCAGTTAAGTCAACAATATTATATTCAAACAAATTTATGTTATATAGGAAGGGTAATTTAGGTACTTTATAATCTACAATAAATTTCATGGACCTTAGCCATTAAAATATATTATTTTGGACCTTTCCTCCTATCAAAAGTAGAGGAGGGACCTTAGGCCAATTTTCTCTAATGAATAATATGGAGTAGACCCCCAAATAACATCTCCAATTCCAGAGGCACTTTTTGTGGAGATATTGGGTATGTTTGGTTTGAGTTTGGGAGATGAGTTTTAGAGATAAAAAGTACGAAAAGTTGTTTGGTTTGATTTTTTTCAAAAGATGTTTTGGAAAATTATTTTGAGAGAGAGTTTTGGAAAAAGTGATTGATTTGATATGTATAAGAGAGAGACATTGCCAATGGTATCGCATGAGACATTGCCAATGGTATCGCATGAGTTGGTGGACAAATAGGGTCTATGATTGTGTGTTGAATAATGAGAAGTGAGAGAAGACATAGTATTTAGTGATTGATAAGAACATCATTACCAAGTGATGTCTCTAGAGTGAAAATTCAGATTAATTGCAATACTAATGACATGATATCACCAACATACAATAAAATTATATGATCAATTCAACAATGGTTTGCCATATATACATAAAAGATAAAAAAAAATATATATATATAAACTAATTAAATGACGGATGCCAATAACTTGATACCACTGTTATACTGGAGTTTTTTTTTTTTTGGTGCCCTTGGACTACCAAATCACTATTTTTTTGTTTTTGTAGGTGTTTTTCTTTTTCGTTTTTTAAAAATATTTTTATTTTTTTCTCCAAAATGTGTTGAATTTTTAGTCAAAATTGCTTTCACACGAAATGTTTTGTTTGGTTTGATCTCTCATAATTTTTTAAGAAAAAAATTATTAAAAAAAAAGTTTTAAACTTTATTAATTTAAATTTAATTTTATTTATTTATTTATAATTTAGAAAGAGGCTTCTCTTCCATCCACATAATGGACTAGATCGTGATGTGGGGCCCGTGGGGCCCGCTACATGTACTTTTTGATAATTCGAATCATTCTATGTGTAAAACTCGTCGAATACTTCATATTTATAAAAAATCACGTTGATTGGATATCGATAACCTCTTAATCGAAACATATTTTTATTAATGATAAATATGATTTTAAAAATAAATTATTAACAAAAATGTGTTCCGATCAAGGAACTACTGATATTCGATCAATGTGATTTTGACAGGCATGAAATATTCGAAGAATTCTATACATTAAATAATTCAAATTATCAAAATGAGACTTATAATAAATTCCACGGACCCAACAACATGCTCCAATCCATTGTACGGTTTCGAGAGAAAACTATCCCTTAATTTAAACTAGTGGTAATACGTGCTATGCACGGCATGTAAAAAAATTAATAATATATTTTAATACAAAATAATATAAATAGTTAAATTTTTGTATGCCAATTATGAAAACAAAGAAAATTGAAATTTACAATTTAAGTCCCACAATTTTATTACAATTTATTTATTATTTTTTAATTTATCACAAATTTAATTATGTAACTTTGAACCCCCCTTGCTGGAATTGTAAACTTAGGTGAGCTCAACCCAAGCAACTTGAGTCGAGCTTAAAATTTTTTAAAGATTGAACAATATAATTTTTAATTAAGTGAGAACCTATACAGAAATTTAAAAATTAAATTAAATTTGAGTGGACTTGGGTAGAAACACCAAATAACCTGAGCAACCAAAAAAAATTATATATATAAATATATAAATTATTTGTTAATTTATTTTTTAAAATACTAAATAAATTAATTAAAAGTTTAATATTAATGAGCAAAAGAAAAAGCAATATACTTAAGATTTTTAATAGAATTTTTCTTGAAAATATTTAAAAAATACCACTTTTTAGAAATGGATCATCGAATAAAGAGTTGTTTAAGAAGTGCCATATTAGCTCACTTTTTTTATCTTTTTTGGGTCAAATCACATCTCTATTTTTTTACATATTTTTTAGTAAAAAATAAAAAATATATTTAATTATCTTTTTTAAGTCACATCACATCTCTACTTTTCTGTACATATTTTCGTAAAAAGTAAAAAAAGTATACTTGTTTGGCACTTTCCAAACTACCACATTAAAAAAATTCACTTTTTATAATGGCATAAATAATTTAAATATGATTTTTTAGAAATTCTTTTTAATTTAAAAATTACAATAAAATACTAAATAGAATAAAAACAAATTTCTTACAAAATAAAAATACTTGAATAAAAAAAAGGTAAGAAGAAAATTTAATATGGTATTTTCATTTAATCTAAAAATAATTCTAGATGAATAATAAATTATCACCTATAACTTTGTTTTTTTTAAATAAAAAAAGTATAACGAACTATCACTTTTAATAATAATAAAAAAAATAACGTTTCTTTCTTATTTGTAACTTTTTAACAATTTGAGCCAAA
The DNA here is from genome assembly GCA_030407325.1 of Camellia japonica. NCBI lineage: Eukaryota > Viridiplantae > Streptophyta > Magnoliopsida > Ericales > Theaceae > Camellia > Camellia japonica. The sequence goes on along the minus strand of JAPPVO010000007.1, from coordinate 10,724,876 downwards.
GTTATCTTTATTCTTTATTTTAATTTTTTTAATTGACAATTGAGATAAAAATAAAAAATAAAAATCTAACAAAATTCACTATGTTTGGTAAGTACTAAAAAAGTTATGTTTTGTTCTTTTGTTAAAAAAAAATATATATTAAAAAAATATTATTGTTCAAGTCCTTATAGTTTAGAAATATATAATTTTTTAAAAAAAATTTAAAAGAAAAAAAGAAAAAAAAAATAGCGATTAATAATTTGAACACATGTATTTAAAACAAATTATATTTAGACCAATAATATTATGATACATCATTATCACACATATGAATATTGATCTCATTCTATTTTTTTTTTTAAAAAATGAGTTGTTTTACTCATATAAAAGGAATCTTATATTCTCATCCAATTTAGTAAAGAACCTTGTGAGAATTTCAATGTCTCATACTAATTTTCTTTATTTTAAATAATTAAGAAAATCTCTGTTGACTAGTTTTTATTTGATAATCCTATATCGAGAAAAAAGAAAAAAAAAAGGAGCTATTTTACTCATATAAAGTGAATCTTATACTTTAATCTCATTTAATATTATAATGTTGTGCATGTTTCAATTCAATCTTATACTCTAACCAATTATTTCTTCTATCAAAAAATCTTAACCATCATGCATTATACTTTTTCCAAGCTATTCATGTCTTTTCGCCCTATAAATATTACATTCATAAAACGATGAAACTCATTATTTTTTAACTTTCTTTTTATGAGACAATTTGGAAGTTAGTTTATATTTAATTTATTGTATTATTTAAATAGACTTTTTTTATCCTTTAGGTACACCATTTTTTCTTTTTCTTTTTTTTTTTTATCTAGGACCATTTTTTTGTTTTTGTTTTTGTATTTCATATTTTGTGTGTCATTTCTCTCTCCTCTCTACCAACCATTATCTGTTTTTTATTTATAACTATTTTTTGTTGGTGAACATTGTTTTACTGGAATTTTTATACTAAAATGGCGTAATAGGGTTATTTATATAATAAAAAACATGTCACTAATTATAAAGAATAGATCAAAATTCAAACAAAATCATTATTAATAAGTTTTTTGTATTGATTTTATGTTTGTATATCATTACTTTCTTTAAAAAAAATTACTTTTAATATTTTTTTTGATATCATGATATGTGTTAATTGACAGTTGATGCAGAGTATTACTTCAAAGGTATATAATAGTTTTTCAAAGCTATAAAAAGAAAATTTTAATTTTAATTAATTTTTTCAAAACTATTAAAGGTGTTGTAGTCAATTGTTTAATTATTTATCTTTAATTTTTGCAGCTCATCTCTTCTTTTATAGTACTTCTCTCTTTACCCCATTGTGAGTTTATATGTTTTGTGGGGGCATATTTTGTGAATGACAACACGTGACCGAGGTGACGCCGACGTGTCAGTCAGAGTGCCACGTGGCTTGGTCATGAGCGAGATAATCTTGGCTAGGCCGAGATTATCTTTGGAGATATTGGAGTTCGAGATAAACGGATAAGGGACAAGACTCCTAGAATGGGGGAGGACCTTAGTCTGGATAAAGATAAAGCTCTTAGGGAGTTTATCTCTATCTGGCTGAGAGTCCAAGATGAGTATTGAGCCAGAGTCCATTGAAGTTAAGCTTCTACAAGGGTTAGGTTAGCGCTAGCTATAAAAGGGAGGCACTCTCGTGAGGTTAAGGTATGTTTTTATGCTTTGTCTAGTGAGTTAAGCACTATTGGCTATCTTTGAGAGATAATTACTGACTTGATCATCAGAGTGCCCCCGAGTGGACGAACCACCGCCGGATTCTTATCTTTCTGTGTCAAGTTGTTCGGGCTTAATCTATTCTGCTGAGTTTCCATGTTTGGTTGTGTGGTCAAAAATCAACACCCACATGTTTTTAGAAAAAAAAAATCATATGTAATTTAAAATTTTGAATCTTTTTATATAGGAAGTTAAAAAATAAATTTTGGAATTTAAAATATAGCTATATAAAACCATATCCTTTTAAATATAGCTATATTTATAGTTAATTTTAATCTATCTATTACCTATCCTTATTTATATTATTATATAAATAAAAATTTTGTACGATAATTGAAATTTAAAGTCCTAATCTATTTTTTTTTTTAAATTTTAAATTGTTAAAATGCATATGGTGCAATATCATTAATTTCTTCCTATTATAAATTTTATTTTAAATCTTATAAGATTTGTTCAATGACTAATATTCAATTTTTGTGAAAAATTACAATATGTTCCTTCCAAAAGTTAATATAACAAGTATACAAAATCATATTTTAAGACTCCAAATTATTAATATTTTTGTTTATTTTTATTTTTGTTTTAAATAAGTATGTTAAAGTATAAATAAATATCCAAATAAAATCATACTTATTAATAAATATGGCATTAGTTTTAATTGTAATCACATCTTTTTAAAGTCTTTATTCATTTTTTAACTTTTTTTTGATATTTTAAATTGCATGTTACGATAATTCTTTTTTACTCATTAAGTTTTTAAAATTTCTTTAATTATTTCCCTTTCAAAAATCAATATAACAATTTTTTAAAATTCATATATTTTTATTCTAAAATAGTGAAGTATTAGAACTATGTCATTTTTTTTTTTTTTATAACAAAGCACAATTTTAATTGTTAATTGTCAATACAACAATTTTAATCTATCTATACTATATATTATAATAAAAGAACATTTGAAACAAAACTCTTAAACTTATATATATATATATATATATAAAAATTATTTACGAGAGATAAAAGACAAAAATTAAATATAATTATTATATTTTTAGTAAATAATATATTATTTTATCTTGTGCATAACACGGTTGACATGCTAGTATATATATAGATAGATAGATACATTCTATATAATATGGGAAGAAGGTTTTTTAAATTTGTTCTATGTGGCAAGAAATTGTCTTAGAAATACATTTGTAACCAACGGTTCAGATCAATCCTAATCAAAATCTAAGGACCAAATTGTAACGATCTAGAATTTTTCTCTCCGCTTGAGCGGGAGAGTTGACGCTCGAGCGGACTTGAGAGGCTCCCAGCATTTTTGCAGTCTGTCAGAAATTTTGAGAGTTGTGAATTCCCGCTCGAGCGTAGGAGTGGTTGCTCGAGCGGACGACTTTGTTGGTCTGCGCGCTCAAGCGCAAAATTGGGCGCTCGAGCGGTTTCCCTGGTTGAGTTTGAATTTCCGAGACTAGTGAGATTTTTTTGACCTTTTATTATATTGTTTGGAGCCTCCCTATTTTATTTTGGGATGTTGATCAAAGTGGTAATATGATGGTAAAGTAAGGATGAACCAATAATTTAATTCGGGTAATTTTTCCTACGAATAGCCATCACTCTTTTGCCCTTTTCTTTTTCCACACTTTGAATTTGGATATGAGGCTAGAACCATTGAAAAGCTTGTTTCTGGGGCTTCAATTTGGACATAAGAACTACCTAGAACGGAGTCTGGATGAGAGAGTTACGCCTGTTTGAAGTTTTGGAATCTGTGTTGGAAGCAGGTACGCTCGAGCGGGAAAAGAGACGCTCGAGCGGACTGCGCGAATTCAGCGACTTAAAAAGTGATTTTCTAGATCATTCCTTACACTTTCTTTTTCCCTCTTCCTTCCTCTCATCCTAGGTCCGAAAACCTAGCCTTCAAAACTTAGATTTTATCAATTTTTACCAACAAATCCACCATGGATCTTGCATCAAGGATGAAGAACAAGAGAAGATCAACATTTTCAACCGATTGAATTTTGGATTTTGCGAAGGATTCTTCTTGGAGCCTTGATTTCTTGCTTGATTCTTGAGGTAGGGGTCCTAGTTCTTCTTCAATACTTGCATTAATAGATAGATTTTTGGTATTTTGACTATATAAATACAAAATATCCATTTTTGAGCATATAGTGTACATCATGAGATTTGGGGGTTTAGGGTTTGAAGTGTTGGGGGTTTAATTGTTGGGTTAATAGGGTGGATTATGAACCTTAGGTGTATAATCAAGGGAAAAATTGGAATTAAAAGTAGTGGTGTGAGAAGTTTCAATTTTCTTGAAATTCTTGATTTTTCTTGAAAACCCTAAGTTGATTCATGATGATAATTAATGATTTTGCTCAAATTGAAAGTAGAATCATGAAATTGAGGTATTAAATTATATATATACAAGTTTAATTGAATTTTGGAAGTATTTGAAAATTATGTTAAAAATTAGCAATTGAACATTTATTATGGATATTGTAAATCATGCTATGATATGAAATGAAATTTGAGAAAAAGGATTTGTTAATGATATGGATGACATGAGCGTTGGGATGAAATGATGAAATGGAAATTTAAGAGTTCACCTTAAATTATGTCGAATTATATTTAGTGGTGTTGAGTTGAATCATGTTGAATAGTGTTGATTATGTTGAATTGTGGTGATTATGTTGAATAGTGTTGATTATGTTGAAGTGTGTCGGTTATGTTGAATTGTGTTAAATCATGGTGAGTTGTGTTGTGTTGAGTTTGAATTGTGTTGTGTTGGATTGGGTTGTGTTGAGTTTGAGTGGTGTTGTGTTGGGTTGTGTTGAGTTTGGGTTAAGTTGTGTTGGGTGGTGTTGTGTTGGTATCCGCACGGGGAGTTGAAAATAGTTTTTCGGTGCCCACGACCGTCCGTATAATAGCCGGTAAATGTGGGGGATGGTTTTAAAAATTGAAGAAAAAAGTTTTTGGAGGCCCACGTCCCATCGTATAGTAGCCGGCAAATGTGGGGGTGATTTTGCATTAAAGGTGCCCAATTGCCCTGTCTAGGCTTATCGCTGGACGAATGTGAGACAATGTTTTTGGGTGTCCACACAGTGCCGCCGTATAGTAGCCGGCGAAAGTGAAAAAATGATTTTTGGGTGTCCACACAGTCCTGCCGTATTGTAGCCGGCAAAAGTGAAAAAACGGATGGTTTTCGAAAATGTTTTGGGTGCCCACATCCCGCCGTATAGTAGTTGGCAAATGTGGGGGATGGTTTTAAAAAGTTGAAAATTGGTTTTTGGAAAAATATGGTTTTTGGAAGAAAATGGCTTTTGAGAAAATGGTTTTTGAGAGTTCACTTCCCGCCGTATAGTAGTCGGCGAAGGGTGGAAAGTGTTATGAATTGGGTGTCCACTGTCCCGCCGTAGTAAGTCGACAAAAGGTGGATTGTGTTGAGATATGTGTTGAGAAGTGTGTTGAGTTGATGATGTTATTTGTGACTTGTGATGAATTTGTAAAATTGCATATTGATGTGTAATTTGGTTTAAAGAGGAAAGGTGGATAGACATTCTTTGTAAAGAATAGAAACCAAAAATGGGTAAGAGGATTATGGACTGGTGATGGTAAACTTAATGAAGTAGTTGTGGCAATAAAGGTAAATTATGAGTGTTGTTCTGTAAATAAATTAGGGAACTTGAATTTGAATTTAGGGAGTTCTAAATAAATATAATGAGTAGAAAGGAAGAATGAAAGACAAGGAGGAATATTAAAAATGGAAATTAAATAAGAAATATTAAAAATGGAAATTAAATAAGAAATATTTTGGGAATTGGTTAATAATTTGTAAATGATGTTGTTTCTCAAATATGTTTGTTTCACAAAGATCTATGGTTTTCTAAAGTTAAGGGATGGTTTTAATGGCTGAAGGTTTTTCTTAAAAGTGTTTAAATAGTTTTTGAGAAAAAGGCACTTACTTATGATATTTTGAAATTATACAATGTCACCCTACTATATGGTATCACCCTGCATGCATGAACATTTCTATCTGTGTGTTAGTTATTGATTGAGAACTATGAGATTCCTACTGGGCATTAGTGCTCACCCCTGTTGTTTTTATCTTTTTACAGGAAGAAAGTATGGATTTTGTTATTGAAGAGTTAAGAAGTCCATGTGTCTTTTATATGTAATTTCATTGTAGATGTAATGGATCCCATATTTGTATTTTATCTATTTGTAGCTTCATAGTAAGAGATTGGCAGGTATTGTTGTCATTGTAATGTTCATTGAGAGAGAGAGAACATGTATCATTGTATTTCTATTACTCAAGGGTAATGGATGTTTGTAAAAAAAAAAAAATGGACGTAATTTAAAGGCTTTGGTAATGTTTCCGAATAATTAAAATTTAGGGTGTGACAATAAATACATAACATTGTCTGTCTTTTTGAATTCCTGCTCATGAGTACCAAACACACCTCCCTATCTTTCTCTCACAGACGTCCTCCTCTCTCTCTCTCTCTCTCTTATCCTCATTTCCTTCTCTCTGGTTTTGTTTCAGTCTCTCTCTCTCTGCCTTTTTAATCTATCTATACTATATATTATAGTAAAAGAACATTTGAAACAAAACTCTTAAACTTATATATATAAAATTTTATTTATGAGAGATAAAAGACAAAAATTAAATATAATTATTATATTTTTAGTAAATAATATATTATTTTATCCTATGCATAGCACGGGCGACATGCTAATATATAGATAGATAAATAGATATATTCTATATAATATGGGAAGAAGGTTTTTTAAATTTGTTCTACGTGGCAAGAAATTGTCTTAGAAATACATTTATAACCAACGGTTCAGATCAATCCTAATCAAAATCTAAGGGCTAAATACATAACATTTTCTGCCTTTTTGAATTCTTGCTCATGAGTACCAAACACACCTCCCTATCTTTCTCTCACAGACGTCCTCCTCCTTTCTCTCTCTCTTATCCTCATTTCCTTCTCTCTGGTTTTGTTTCAGTGTCTCTCTCTCTCTCTCTCTCTCTCTCTCTCTTTTCTACCCACTTTTCTTTCTTGGTTTTACAAAGAGGATACTGATCTCTCTCACACAATCAAACCCAAATTTTAATCGAGTGCATTGTTTGATCAAATGCAAGGTAGATCGGTCGACGCAACTAATGAGAAAGAGATCGGTATCCTCTTCAAAATTTTCCTCCATTTTCTAGGCATATCTAGGGTTTCTCAGTTCATTTTTTTTTGGTTGATTTTTCTAGGCATATCGGTATCTTCTTTGTATGCATACACTATGTTCTATAAAATGCCTCACATAGGTCTCAAAAATGGCCTCAATTATATTTTTTAGGGGGTAATCAAATGGCCTCAATTATATTATGTGATTTGTTTCTCTTTTGGGTTTGATTGTATTTCTCATTTATATTATGTGATTTATTTCTCATTTATATTGCCTCAATTAAAATCTGTCTCTTTACCCCTCTGTATTTTGTGTGTGTCTTCATGCATACTCCATGTTAGGTAAAATGCCTCAATTAAAATAGTTTATTTTCTTTTGGTTAAACTAGTTGTTTATATAATTCTACTTTTTTGTTGTTCAAATAGTGAGTGAATCTATTATAACAAGCTAAGTAAATGTAGTGTATTGTGGTAAGGTTTAGCAAAAATAGAGATATGTTCAAATTATACAAACAGTGGGAGTTGGATGTTATTTTTAATAATAAACAGTAGGTAATTTTTGGACAAGGGATAATGGAGCTTGCTTATTTAAGATCATTTGAAACTTTCATTTGCCTGAGATTAAGAATTTAAGGTTGCGTTTGGTAGAGTTTTGTAAATATCATTTGAGTGTATGAGTTGTATTTTGAGTTTGTGAATTTTGAAATTATGATTTGAGTGTGGAAAATTTGTTTGGTGAAAGAGTTTTGAGTTGAGTGGGAAATTTTTGATGTGACATATGATATTTGATACAAAAACTTACAACTCATAACCAAGCATACAACTCAAAATTCTATTAAACATAAAAAAAATTTAAAAATTCAGAAATTATTTTTTTTCGAATATATAAAAATTAACATATGTCAATTGCAAAATAAAAATAAAAATAAAATTGCGCCGTTCCGGTCAATCGGCCGGACGACCGGTTAAGCCAAATTTGATTTTTTTTTTTTTGAAAATCGCGCCTCAAACAGAGTTTTGTAAAATGTTGTGGAAATGTGATTTGAGTGTGGTATCCAAACATCATGTTGGAAAGTGGGGGTAGAAATATAGTTTGGAAATCATTCCAAACAGAGCCTAAAACTTTCACTCCCTCTTTCTCTCTCTCTCTCTCTCTCTCTCTCTCTCTCATGCTTTTAATTTTATTTTTCGAGTTGTAGGCCCCAAAAGTCCATCAAGGATCAAGGTTAAATTAAGTTCCATTTGAGCTATATTTATAGTATATTTTCTACTTTTGACCCACTTTTGACCTATATTCAAGCCCAACAACCCACTTAGAAAATTTGATAAAATGTCAAAAATTCTATTGATTTGATGAAAAATTTAACTCTTCCTTTATTTAGTATCAATTTAATAAAATGACTAAAATGCTATTTTAATTAATTTCTTCGTCACATTTAAATTTGATGAAATATTTGATAAGTGATTGGTGGCGATGTAAAAGCCCTTATATGTGTCCTTGACATAAACCAGAGTCAGATTAGGTCAACAATATTATCGCAGATTTTAAATCGGAGCCAATAGTTTTTCAATAGGGAAGGGTTTAGGTTTTTCAATCACCCAAAAAACCTGATTACCTTGGCGACCAGAAGATCTCTGAATGCTTTAACAAGCAAGGCTCTCTCTCTCTCTCTCTCTCTCTCTCTCTCTCTGTGATAGGGTGAGTAATAAAAATGGGAATTGAGAGAAAAGATTGAGACAGATTGAGACTGAAATTGAGATAGCAATGGAAAATTATGTTAATTTGAAACTGGGTTTCAACTCTGGAAAACGTTAGATCCCAAGCTTCTTCATTACAAAAATTATTCCCCTCATCTCTCATTCTCTTCCTTCTTATACAATATCTCTCAACAGTTTTAACAACTACCACTAATCCCGCTCAACAATTTTAACATCTTCCGCTAATCCCGCACCAAGTCACTGAGCTGTGATTGATCTGTTATCTGGGTTATCTGGGTCTGTTGTCTGGCCCATCATCCAGTCCAGCCCACTGTCCAACCCACTGCTCACTGCTCCTGAGTTAAGCCCCTTGTCTTGGCCCATGGCAGCAGCGTCACTTCTAGTTGCTGGCCTATCATTCCCTCCCCCTTGAAAAGAGCCTTGTCCCCAAGGCTGGAAAGTTGGAAATTTGGCTTGGAGATCTTGATACAGCTCCCAAGTTTCATCATCTGGGTATGAATTAGACCATTGTACCAACAATTGAGTGGCTGGCCTACCTTTATATTTGATCAAACGTCTGTCCAAAACTGCAATGGGTTCAGGTTCAAGGACACCATCAGTCCCTACGGGCGGAAATGTGGCTTGTGGTGTGGTGTAGGCTCCCAACTTCTTCTTGAGCAGGGACACATGGAAAACTGCGTGTAACTTAGAGTGTGGGGGCAGGTCCAATTGGTAAGCTACCTGACCCACCTTCTTCAACACCTAAAATGGCCCATAAAATCTTGGGGACAGTTTCATGTTAGACCGGCATTGTAATGTACTTTGCTTGTAGGGCTGCAATTTTAGGAATACCCAATCTCCCACCGCAAATTGCATTTCGGTTCGATGTTGATCTGCCTGTTGCTTCATGCGATTTTGGGCTTGGACTAGGTGTTCCTTGAGGATTTTTAGAGTTGCTTCCCTATCCCTACCCCACTGATCAACTGCAGCCACATTGGAGACCCTTGGGATATAGTGGATGTGGGAAGGGGGTACTTGTCCATACACCACCTGGTATGGTGTTAGCTTGGTAGCAGTGTGGTAGGTTGTATTGAACCACCACTCAGCCAAAGGCAGCCAGTGAGCCCATACCTTGGGCTTATCTCCTGTCATGCACCTTAGGTACACCTCAGGACACCTATTGACCACCTCTGTTTGGCCATCCGTTTGAGGATGGTAAGAGGTGCTAAGGTTCAGTTTTGTACCTTGTAACTGGAACAGTTCCTGCCAAAAGTTGCTGGTGAAAATGGGGCCCCGATCAGATACGATAGATTTCGGCATACCATGCAATTTGTAGATGGTATCCAAGAATGCTTGGGCTACTTCCACAGCTGTATAAGGATGGGATAGGGCAATGAAATGAGTGTATTTGGACAATCTGTCCACTACCACTCATATGACAGTCTTGCCATAGGAATTGGGGAGCCCTTCTACAAAGTCCATGGATATATCAGACCAGATGCCTTCTGGGATGGGCAAGGGCTGCAGTAGGCTAGGGGAAGCTACTGTCTCTGTTTTGTTCCTCTGACAATTATCACATTGAGCCACAAAAGCATATATGTCCCTCTTCATACCCTTCCAATAAAACGATCGTCGTGCTCGATGATAAGTTTTTTTTGGTACCGGAATGTCCTCCCAAAGGGGTAGCATGTATCTCCTTCATAAGTAACTCCTTGAGCTCTGCATTTGAGCCCACTGCTAGTCTGCCTTTGTAGGTCAACAGCCCATGCGTCCAAGAATAGCCTGGTTTGGCGGTTGGGTCATTAGTTAAGCCCTCAATGAGTGTTTTGAGGGTTGGGTCAGTATGCCATTCCTGTTTAAGAGAATTGAGCCACTCAGGTTGAACAACTGAAAGAGCTGAAACTGTGCAAAATTGTTCCAAGCTCTGTCTGGATAAAGCATCTGCAGCTTTGTTCTCGTGCCCAGCCTTGAAAACAATGTCATAGTCATAGCCAAGCAACTTTGTGAGCTACTTTTGTTGCATAGTAGTGGAGATCTTTTGGTCTAGTAGGTACTTAAGACTGAGATGGTCAGTCTTGATGGTGAAATGTCTTCCCAAAAGGTAGTGTCCCCACTTGTGGACAGCATATACTACTGCCAATAATTCCTTCCCATAGGTTGATAGCCCCAAATGCTTGGGTGCCAAAGCCTTGCTAATATAAGCTATGTGATGCCTATCTTGCATGAGGACTGCCCCTATGCCTGTGCCAGATGCATCACATTCCAAAATGAAGTCCTTATCATAGTTTGGTAGTGCTAACACAGGTGTGGAGGTCATAGCTGCTTTTAAGGTGTTGAAAGCATTTTCTGCTTGCTCATTCCATCCAAAGGAGTCCTTCTTCAATAGAGTGGTAAGTGGTGCACAAACTTTCCCATAATTTTTCACAAATCGTCGGTAATAACCGGTTAACCCCATAAATCCCCTCAATGCCTTGATGGATGTTGGTCTGGGCCATTGCAACATAGCCCCAATCTTGACTAGATCTGCTGCCACACCCTGTCCAGAAATGATATGCCCCAAATACTCCAAAGATTGTTGTCCAAAGGCACACTTGGATTTCTTGACATAGAGCTGGTTGGTCCTCAGTAATTGTAAAGTGGTTTGCAAGTGGTGAAGGTGGTCAGCCCAAGTTTTACTATATATCAAAATGTCATCAATGAAGACCAGTACAAACCTCCTGAGGTAGGGTTTAAAAACTGAATTCATTAGGCTTTGAAAAGTGGAGGGTGCATTGGTCAGCCCAAAAGGCATAACCAAAAATTTATAATGGCCCTCGTGAGTTCGGAAAGCAGTTTTGGAGATGTCTTCAGGATTCACCCTGATTTGATGGTATCCAGCTCTTAAATCGAGCTTTGTGAACACTTTGGCACCATGCAATTCATCAAATAGTTCATCAATTATAGGGATGGGGAATTTGTCCTTAACCGTCAACTTGTTCAATTCTCTGTAATCAACACACATCCTCCAAGTGTGATCCTTCTTTTTCACCAATAGCATAGGGGAGGAAAAAGGACTGGTACTTGGTCTCATGATTCCAGTGTCCAGCATCTCTTTGACTATTTTTTCAATTTCATTCTTTTGTATGTATGGATACCTATATGGCCTCACATGGACGGGTGCACTGCCTTGTGTTAGGGGAATTCGGTGGTCAATCAATCGTTGAGGAGGGAGGGCACTAGGCTCCACAAATACATCATTAAAATCATGTAAAATGATTGTAATATCGGTGGGTACCTGCTCTACATGTGTAGTTGTGATACTGTACAGCTGGACCAGGTAACCTTGGTTGGTTTGCTGCAAAGCCTTGCTGACTTGCTTGCTAGACACTTGTTCCACCTTGCAGCCAGTGTCTCCCTTGAGAATGATGGCCTGTCCCTCCAATTGAACTGCATTTGGAGGTTCTTAAAATCCCAAAGTATTGGTCCTAAGGTGGACAACCACTGCACCCCAAGTACCATGTCACACCCTCCAATAGCTAGGATACGCACCTCTGTGGTGAAGGTGGCTCCCTGCATTTCCCACATGAAGGCCTTACACAGTCTTTTGCTACATAATTTGGTTCCATCAGCCACTGTGACTGGCAGATCTATGGTGGGTTCCACTAAATGTCCAGAACTCTTGGCCACACTTGGCTCCACAAAGGTGTGGGTACTGCCAAAATCAATTAAGATAGTGATGGGCCTCCCCTTGACCTTCCCAAGTATTCTCATGGTCCTAAAGGATAGGCTACCTGACAGAGCATGCACTGAAATCTGCATATCATCACTCACCTGAGAGTCTCTATCCTCTTGTAATTCCTGTTCCGGAGCATCTGATTCCTCATCTTCTTTAAGCAGCAAATACAATTGTTTCCTTTGGCACTTATGTCCCCTAACATACTTTTCGTCACAGTTGTAGCAAAGCCCTTTCTCTCATCTAGCCTTCATTTCCTTGGGAGTTAGTCTCTTGATGGGAAAAGGGATGGTACTGGTTAGAGTTGAGTTGGGAGAAGTGTTTGGTTGGTATTTGTAGTCAGTAGGTACTGGGGTTTTGGTATCAGGTTTAGGTCCACTTGAGGGAAAGGGTTTTGGTAATGAGAGAGTTGGGGAAGGGAAAGACCAATTGCTGTTGGATGATCTTTAGGGAATTTTATTTCTTCTACTAAGGGCTTCAATGCTTTCTTCTTGTAACCTTGCCAAGCCTATGGCATGAGAGATGGTAGTAGGTTGGAACATTTGGACGCCAGCTTTGATCTCATCTTTCAACCTACTGACAAAATAGCTGACAAAGAACTCCTCGGTTAAGCCTTTGGTTTTGTTGGCTAACTCTTCAAATAGCTCCTAGTACAGCTTAACAGACGTAAACTGCTTCAACTTGGTCAATTCCCCTATAGGATCCTCAAAAGCGTTGGGCCCAAAACGCAGTTGAAGTCCGTGAGAGAATTCAGCCCAGGTAGGCATTTCTGAGTTCGTTCAAACCATTGATACCACTGTATCGCCTTGTCAGTGAGATGCATCACAACCAATTTTACTTTACTATCTTCATCAATCTGATTAAATTCAAAGAAGCGCTCACACTTATAAATCCAACCAGTAGGATCCTCACCTGAGAATTGGGGAAAATCAATTTTGGCATAACAAGTTTGTACGTAGCCAGAGTTGTGGGGTGAAGATCTATGAGGGGTAACGGAATCTCTGCCCAGATCTTCCGTCGGTGGTTGTTTCTGATCATCACGAAGGGTGAGAGCCATGATCATCTCCTTGAGCTGGTTGAGAGCAAGCTGCGTTCATGCTTCACTCTCATGCTGTTGGCGAACCAAACGTTCGTCACTCTCGCGCAACTGACGAATGGTTTCCTCCATCATCTTCTGTTCCAGCGCACGAGTCTCCGTCATTAGAAATTATGGCCGAGGAACTGCTAGCTCTGATACCAGTGATAGGGTGAGTAATAAAAATGGGACTTGAGAGAAAAGATTGAGACAGATTGAGACTGAAATTGAGATAGCAATGGAAAATTATATTAATTTGAAACTGGGTTCCAACTCTGGGAAACGTTAGATCCCAAGCTTCTTCATTACAAAAATTATTCCCCTCCTCTCTCATTCTCTTCCTCCTTATACAATATCTCTCAACAGTTCTAACAACTACCACTAATCCCGCTCAACAACTTTAACATCTTCCGTTAATCCCGCACCAAGTCACTGAGCTGTGATTGATCTGTTATCTGGGTTATCTGGGTCTGTTGTCTGGCCCATCATCCAGTCCAGTCCACTGTCCAACCCACTGCTCACTGCTCCTGAGTTAAGCCCTTTGTCTTGGCCCATGGCAGCCGCGTCACTTCTAGTTGCTGGCCTATCACTCTCTCCATAGAAGATAATATTAATGGGTAGTTCTGGTCTTCCATTTCCTGTAACCCACCAGAAGCTCTCGCTTGATATCAAGGTGAATCAATTTTCTTTTCTTATTCCCTGTCTATGATTATTGTTGCTATTTAATTTCTTGACATACGTGCTTTGTTTTCTTATATACTACTTAATTTTCATCTGAATTACGCTTACAAAATAGCATGCTTTGTTTCAATAGTTGTATACCCTTTTGCACACAACCTGTTTGATTTAATACCTTGACCATAATGGAGATGTTGAGTTTCATTTTCCACTTTTGACCTATATTTATAGTATATTTTCCAGTAAGTCTTTCCTTTATTCCCATTCTTAGTATTGTTAAATTAAGTTCCATTTGGGTACTCTCTCTCTCTCTCTCTCTCTCTCTCTCTCTCATGCTTTTGTGTTTTGTGGGTATGCTTTCTTTCATGTCTTGGGTTCTGTTAATTGATTTGGTAAATAATTTCATCAATATTTTAACAATGCCTTCATCATTGATGAGCGGTTCTCTTTTTCCGTTAAAATGAGTTGTTTCTTCACTACATAGCCGTGGTGTGTCAACCTCTTAAGCAATTTCAGCGTTCATATTAGTTCAAACAGTGCATAATATCAATATCAATATTGTGGCCTAATTTTTACCTTTTTTTTTTTGAATCCAAATTTTGTTTTTTGTTGTGGCAATGCGTTGGCTGCTTCCCATGAGCAAACCAAATGGATCCAAAAGGGTTGGTTCATATTTTGCTTATGGGAGGATTTGAATAGTTGGAGCAATTTGATCCTTTTTTTTTTTTTTTCCGCAGTTGCTGTCTGTAGCATTTCAATGCACCATGTTAACCCATTGAAGGTATCCTAATTCTTTAATAGGATGCTTGGCTTCTATTGGGAATAAAATTGTTCAATCTATTTTTAGTTTACGAATATTTTTAAATTTAATATTGTTATTTCTAAGTTACTGAAAATGATAAATGATAAAAACATATATAATCATTTCTTATTGCAGAACATTTGTTTTGTCATATGGTTGCTTGGTCTAATTATTAGTTCCCTATTATTTGTCATATGTCATTTTAGCTACCATTTAGCGGGTTTGTTTATGTAGTGTTGATTGAATCTTTTTTTCTTCAGTTTCTTTATGGAAAACTGAAAGAGGAGTGCAGAGAAGTTGGGCATAATTGTTTGTGTTTCTTTATGGTTTTGATTTCATTTATATGAATATGAAATATGTTGAAATCTCTGTTATTGGAATCATACGATTTGCGATTCGATTCAGTGGGTAATCAATACGAATAGATTGTATGAATCGCAAATAGCCATGAATCGTAGGTGAATCGGTGAACCAAATAGGTGAATTGTGAAGTGAATCGATTCGATTCGTTAAAATCGATGTTAGACTTTCTTTTTTAGTTTTTTATTGTTAGAAAAGGGTTCACACAACCTTTTTAAGGTCTTTAGGATTACTATATGCTATCTTTTGACTTTCTCCCTTCCTCTTTTGTTAGTTGTTCATATCTCTTTATTCCCCTTAACATTATATCCATAAGTCAGTGGAGTTTTGTTAGTTTTATTTATAGATTTATTTATTTTTGCTGCTGCTATTGAAATATATATAAAATTAACATGAATCTTCCTTTCGAATTCTGTAAACCCTTCAGCTCCTTCATCTGTGTTGGACACCCCTTCTTTTATTGTTGTAGTTTTCTGTTTTTTTTTATTTTTTTTATTTTGTTGTTGTTGTTATCTAGGGAATTAGTTTTAAGTATGAAAGATCTTTTCTTCTAAAATCAATGCACAATTTTTTGTTGAGTTGGAGTGTTGTAGAGAAATTATCAATTCATGTAAGGCTGATGTTTTTATTTTTAATGCTTTGTACATGTGACGGAGGTGTCGAAATTTGGTGAGGAGAATAGTTCTAAAGGCTCCATCCACAGAGGTAATCAAGATTCCATTCCTTTTTTTGCTTCTATTTTTTATTTTTTGTACATTCATGTTGTAAGTTGATGCTTTAATCTTTTACTCGATTTCCGTAGTTCAAAGACCAACTTCCTCATGTCACTTGGAATAAATTACAACCTATTTCCTGTTATTTTAATTAAATTATTGTTATTCATTCCGTTCTTAAGATTTGGGTATAGTTTTGCAATAATTGAAGTTCAAAATAATTGGTTTTACCACTATATAATTTCTACTACTACAATGTTCACCAAATGCTTGATAAATTGTTTCTCTATTTGATGTGTTTATTAATTCACAGGGAATGGAAGGTGAGGGGAGATTAATTGAATGATCAAACTTTTGGTTGAGGAAAAAGTTCCCCTTTGCTAAACTTTGACTGGGGTGAGCAAAAAGTTCCCCTTTGCTTGACTGGGTTGAGTTTATGAATTTATCTATTTTTTAGATAATGTTCTCTTTGTTAATTATTTTTATTATTATTATTTATTGTTTTTGGGAAAGACCCAAAAAAATTAGCAGTTTTTTGTTTTTTGTTTGCATTGCTTCTAAATAGTTTGAATGCTCTCAATTGGATCTCAGTTGTGAGTTTATGAAATCTTTCTTTTGAGATTGTGGTTTGAAGAGTTTTGAAACGAATGCTTCTTGCATTGTGGTGCCAAAGATGTCCATGAAGGTTATCAAAGAAAGAACATTTTTCTTGGTCAGTAAATCTCTCTTTTTCCCTCTATATGGATGTGTCTCTGAAACATTTTTTTGATATATAGTAGTTTCTTGTGTGAACCCCACGTGTCTGGGTGCATAAACTATTTGCTACATAGATTAAAAAATAGAGAGGGTGTGTGGGTGTGGGATGAGGGAGAGTAGAGGGAGGCAAAAAGTGCAGATAAATGAATAAAATGGTGTGAGACAAATTACTTCTTGAAAAGTTATCTACCTAAGTGTTGAATTCCATGTCTCTAAAAGATTGACATTCTCAATTTTAGAAATTAAATATATTTGTTGAATCATTAGTGCTTGATGATGGAGGGATGCATTTATAAACATTAGTGCTTGATAATGTGTTTAAGAGCTAAAATCTAATAATGTGTTTAGAACTTTCAATTAGTGCTTGATGATTTTTGCTTTTGCAACTATTATAGATAGTGCTTGATGTTTTGAGATTGGTGTAATCCATAGACATACATGCTTGATTGGAGGGTTTGTTGATTGCCCAAAGAGAAGTGGTTTTGTTGATTAAGTTTTAGTTTCTTCTACTTTTTTTTTTTTACTTTCTATTTTTCTCTTTCTCTGTAATTGGTTTATTAACTAAGCCTTAGCCAGAGAGAAGTGCAATATGAAGAGTCCGAGACTTAAGCTTAGGAAAGTGAAATGATTGTACCTAACTAATATTGCAATATCACTGAGACTTGAGTGTAATATGTTCATGAGTTTGCTAATCATACATTTTATTTAACTAACTGATACATTTTTCTTGCTACATTTTGGGCTTTTTGATACACTTTAATTTTGCACAATGGGGGTGAGTGGCAGTGCACGATATTTCTTTCCATGCCTTTTCTTTTTAAACATTACCTATCAATAGTTGACATGAGAGATGGTTTGTTAATATTGCAATCACTGAGATTATGTTCTTTTTCAATTTGAGCCGAAGTTCAAATGAGACCAACCTCCTCAATTAGAACAAAAAAGATTGATAGCTTGGGTAAGTATAATAGTGATGCTATAAGAAAGGAACAATTTTTCTCTGAAATTATTTTGTGAATAAATTTTTCATGTACTACGTAAAAAATTGGACAGGAGAAGATCAATTCCAAAATTATGTCCACCATGCCTTTAGGCACGGGCATACATTAGTATATATATATAGATAGATTACTGACTTATTTTTGTTTGACAAATCATCAAGCTGACTTGTGCTTCAGATGAGAAATTTTTTGCCCATTTTGCTCTGAACAACAAGAAGGGACTAAACCCAGTTAAATCTCTCTCTCTCTCTCTCTCTCTCTCGGCGTTGATGATGATTTTGTTGGAATCGGAAACTTCTTCTTGACCATTTCGAGGCCAACAATAACCGACTACTTAGCTGCTTCTGTTTCTTTTTCCCAGATATTTCATCCAGTGCCTACATCATTCTTGATGAATATCTATACAGGTAACTTCAACGATCAGGTAAAATTATTCGTAAAAGCATGAATTGTCCATATTCGTAATATGTTTTTTTGTTGGTCGATGAAATGCCTCGCTGAGAGCAACCCTGTGTTGTGCACAACTTCTAATTATCTGTTGCTTCAATTTTTCAATACATGCCCAACAACTGTTTGTTGAAAAACTTTGCCCAATAATGAACCATAATCGAATCATAGGTTTTGTTCCACTTTTTTTTGGGTAGGTTTATTATTATCATCAGAAACTACAATTTTTGTTATTTATTTTTTTATTTTTTTTGAAAATTTCAATGAAGGCATAGAAATCATTTTTGTACAGAAAGAGAGACAAGGGGATTTATTTCATTTTTAGGGCAAATATTAGAGCTGACTAAGTTGGTAAAGTGTAGCATTTTGAATTCATGGTGGGTAAAGTCTAATTTGTCAAAAAAACCCTATAATGACTGAAAAATAACATCTTGATTTCATTGTAATTGCTTCCACTTGTATTATTAACCTATCTTTCGCTATTTAAATGACCTAACTAGCATTTTATTTTCTTGCCTACTACTAGTTTGATAAAATGTCTCAATGAAGGAAACCTTTTTTCTACTAGTTTTGTGTATCAATATTTGCAAGTTTTGGAGCTTCAACAAGCCTTTGGGGATTTTTGAACTGAGTTTATGACGCTAGAGCTTGAGAAGAATCATGGTTGGAAAATGATAAGTAAAATCAATTCTTGGCGTGTACTATTTTGGGCGAATTACACTAATAATCCCTATAATTTGGGGTTCATGTCATTTTAGTTCATGACTTTTTAATTGTGATACATTTGACCATGAATTTTGAATTTTAGTCCAAATAAGGACAATTGAAAATATCATTGCTCAATTTCAAGGGCAAAGTCGTTAATTTGATAAAATATAAACTAATTTGACAAAAATAAATGTCAAAAAAATATTTTTAAATTTTTAAAAATTATTTATATCCACCAAAGATAAAATTATGTAAGATTGATAAATTTTTTACGCATTTATTTTTTTATTTATTTTGCCAAAGTAATTTTTATTATTTGTTTAGATTATAATCATATAATAGGTGGTTGTTAGGCCTTTAATGTGTAATCGATATATTTAATATATGAAATGTTATTAGTTTTAGATTTTTTGATTTAATAGATTGGTTTAATAATGATATCAAAGTTGTTGTCATATTTGACTTTTGAAAAAATAGAAACTAATTTAATGAAAATAAAAACAACCACCCATTACATGATCATCATCCAAACACATAATAAAAATTAATTTGATAAAAAAAAATGTGTAAAAGATTTCTCAATTTTACATAATTTTATCTTTGGTGGGTAGAAATAATTTTTAAAAATTCAAAAATATTTTTTTGGCATTTATTTTTATCAAATTAATTTATACTTTATCAAATTGGCGATTTTGTCCTTGAAATTAAGTAATGATATCTTCAATTGTTCTTATTTGGAATAAGATTCAAAATTTAGGGTCAAATGTGTTACAATTGAAAGTTAGGGACCAAAGTGACAGAAGCCCCAAACTATAAGGACCGTTAGTGTAATTTGCCCTACTATTTTTATGGAATTTTTTGTTTTTAGCAAAATGAAGAACAACTCAATTAACCCAAAATTGTTATGTCGATAATTGCTTTGGTATTCACCTTGTTGTTTTAACTCTAGTTTTATGAAACATACATACAGGGAGCATATATAATAGTCCTGTAAATATATATGTATATTTGTATGCATGTATGATGTATGTATTCCCTCAAATGCTATGTTACATGGACTCTTCAAAATAAATTAAATATCCGTGTTGGACACCCAAACCTCAGACAAGGGTATGGGATATGTATCCAATACTTTCCATTAGACACTTCTCATATATTTGTATTTAAAACTATCTTATATGTATCGTTTGTTGTGTAATGGCTATAAAACACCTTTTTGACGCTATATATTACATATAATATCATTTTATCTCACATAATAAATTAAAAATATAAAAATGTGACTCTTTTTTGCCGAGTCCGCATACCCGCAAATTTTAGATTCGATGAGTTTGACCTTTAAATATGCACCACACCCAACACTCGTACTTGGGTCCATGTAGCATAGCTCATATGTACTACTGGGTGCCTTGTGGAGCAGTTAATCCCAGTCAATCGATTTGTGCCGGTGCTAGCCCAAATTAGGTCCAGCTTAATCTCTTGATGGAAAAACTTTGGCCATTTAAGGTGTTTTTGATCCATCTTAGTAAACAACAGAGTTTTTCAGGATGTGGGCTGATTTTTGAATTGGGGCTCTTAGGTAGGTGGTTGTTTTAGGAAAAAATGTATTACTCTGATCCATAGAGAGATTATAGTGAATATTGATGGATGCTGGAGGGAAATCACCACAGAGGAGCTTAATCTTCCCCTCTAAATATTTTGAGAAAGAAATTCGATTTTGTTTGATATTTATTATTTTCTTTCTTTCTCTTTTTTGATAAGTGGCTTGTATTTATCTATTCCTGCATTATGTTTTAAGAAGAACACTAACCTTTTTTGCTCTTCTGTGTTTTGATTGCCTATTTGAATCAAGTTTCATCACTGTTTTCAGGGAAGCATAATATGGCTAAACAAGTTCAAACCTTTTTCCTAGAAGAATGGCTGAGGAGCAACAGTGGTAGCAGCATCAATATCATCTCGAGAAGTTCTTCCTCTCCTGCCCGAGCCATAATTCAAGCATGGGCTGATCTTAGAGACTCCCTTCAACATCAATCATTTCGTCTCCATCACCTCCAGTCTCTGAAGACGCTGCTTAACAGCCAAGCCTCCCTTTATGTTGCAGACCCCCAAGCAAAGCTTCTCATTTCCATTCTATCCTCGACAAACATCTCTCCTCCTCCTGAATCTTATCCTCTATTTCTCAGGCTTCTTTATGTCTGGGTCAGGAAATCCTCTAGACCATCTCCAGTACTAATTGATTCTGCTGTTAAGATTCTCTCTCACCTTTGCTCTTCTCGGTGTAATTCTGATGAGAGCTCTTTCTTCTTCTCTGAAGTAGTTGTCCTCCTGGGTGCCTTTTCTTTTGCGCCTTCCGTGTCCGAAAAATCCAAAACACTTTGCTTGGAATTGCTCTGCAGGCTATTGGAAGAGGAATACCAATTACTCAGCTCATCTGAACAGCGTATTCCTGATGTTCTTGCAGGGATTGGGTACGCTCTATCTTCTTCTGGGAATGTTTATTTTGTCAGAATTCTGGACTCTTTGTTTGGAATTTGGAATAGGGAAGATGGACCTTCTGGTAATGTTTCTCATGGGCTCATGATACTACATTTGATTGAATGGGTTTTGTCTAATTTCATCAGTTCACAGTCTTTGGAGAGAGTTGATGTCTTTACCAAAGAGGTTTTAGAGACTTCAAATCCGAATCATGCTTCATTTGCCATGGTCATGGGTGCAGCTGGAGCTCTGAGGGCTTCCAGTAGATCTGTATCAAATGCTCTAAAGCGACTAAGAATATCTGCAGAGGAAAGGATTGAAGCTGTAGCAAGAGTGTTGATTTCTGGAACAAGAGGTTTCACTAATTCAAGTAATAATCCTGAAAACAGTCTTATCCTGAAGTGCATTTCATTAGCTTTGGGTAGAAGCGGTTCTGTTTCTTTCCGGGCTCCTCTGCTTATATGCCTTGCTTCAGCATTGTTGACTGAAATATTTCCTTTACAATCTTTGTATACAAGGGTTCTTCGATACCAACATGGAAATTTGGCACAATTGGGGCCTAATGAGATCAAAGAACATCTTAGCAGTGTTCTTTTTAAGGAAGCAGGGGCCATAACTGGGGTTTTCTGCAATCAGTATGCCTCAGCTGATGAAGACAGCCAAAGTATAGTGGAGAATCTAATTTGGGACTACTGTCAAGATACCTACTTGGGACATCGGCAAGTTGCTTTATTCCTCCGAGGTAGGGAGGATGAGTTACTAGGGGACCTGGAGAAGATTGCCGAATCTGCTTTCCTTATGGTTGTAGTTTTTGCATTGGCTGTCACAAAGCACAAGTTAGATTCAAAATTTACCCTGGAATTGCGGATGGATATTTCTGTAAAGATATTAGTTTCATTTTCTTGCATGGAGTATTTTCGGAGGATGCGGTTACCAGAATACCTGGATACAATTAGAGCAGTTGTTGTAGCCGTTCAGGAGAATGAATCAGCTTGTGTCTTATTTGTAGAATCCATGCCTTCTTATTCTGACTTGACAAATCAACCAGGTATTGGTCATCATTATTGGTACTCATCAAAAATAGAAAATAAAAATGAAAAGGTCATCACCATTGGTGCATTTTTGTATTAGTACTACTAGCATAACCCTCTGAGTTATATCTATTTTTACCTTGTAGGACCTTCCAGCTTGCAGACAACGGAATATACATGGTCAAAAGATCAGGTGCAGACTTCTCGGATCTTGTTTCACCTGCGGGTTATTCCAACTTGCATTGAACGTTTACCTGCCTCTAAATTTAGAAATTTGGTTGCTCCAATTATGTTCTTGTATCCTATATTACAGAACTTTGTTTACTGGGAAGCTTTTAGGGCTGTTTTATATTTTTGTTTTTCATATGAAAAGTTCGAAACACCTATTGTTTACATGTCGTCTTCATTTTTGTGTGAAATCTACTTTAAATTTTTTTAGAAAACAACTTGTACTGTCTCCCAAAAATGGGGTTTTTCAAAAAATTTTCTTGAAAATAGTTTATAATGTATTCCATCCCTCCCCTTTCTTGGAAAGTAGTCACTACCTGAGCCACAGAAGATGCTTTTTGACCAATAGCTACATAAACACATATTACATTTTGTCCTTGTTGATTGAGGATTGTATCTGTGGTTACTGCTGTTTTACTGGTCTGTCTCCAATAATTAATTCTCATTGATGTCGGTAAGTGCATAGCGCTCAGTAGCACAAATCAATGGCAAGAGAGAGAATTTCCTTTCGTCTGGCTTGTTATCAAAGAGAGTGAACCTCCTCGCTAGAGGTTCGCTCTCATCCTCTTAACTCTCCTTAACTTCCTGAAAGCTAAGTAAGCTAAAACAAGCTTTCCGTGTCATTTTCCATTTTTTAAATGTTTTTTGAGAACAGAAAACAGTTTGAAAAAACAAAAAACAAAGAATGCCCTTAACATTTGTTGGTCATGATGAGTTTGGGTTCCTTATTACATATTCGATTAGATATATGGGACATCCTGATGGAAAAGTAGCTCGAGCCTCGCATTCACTGTTTGTGGCATTTGTATCTTCTGGGAAGGACTCTAATGATGATGAAAGAGTTTTACTAAAGGAGCAGCTTGTTTTTTATTACATTCAGAGATCATTGGAGGTATTATTCAAAGCTTCTGATTACCATACTTGTCAAGTCCGAACTTGATCATGAAAATGAAAAAAAGTAGCTCTGTTAATGTGATTCGTTGATGTAAATGTAGGGATATCCTGGGATCACCCCTTTTGAGGGAATGGCTTCTGGAGTTGCTGCCTTAGTTCGTCATCTTCCCGCTGGAAGTCCATCTATATTCTACACTATCCACAGTCTTGTTGAAAAAACTCATAACCTCTGCTGTGAAGTTATGACTGAAGAGGCTGATCTGTGGAAGAATTGGCAAGAAGAATTGGAGCCTTGTAAGAAAATCCTAGATTTGCTTTTAAGGCTTCTCTCCCTGGTGGATATACAGGTAAATTCTAATTAATAGTTAGTATTTGTATTTGATTTGTTTTTGTTTTGAATGAATATTTTATTCATAGAATTCAATGTTAAGGTGTTGATAAGTTTACCCAGGTTTCTGTTTTTTCTTACTACCAATACCTTGTTTTGACTGTATCATTTAATAACCCCCAAAATCTTTTATCTTTAGTTCCATTTTAATTTCAAATGAGGGAATTCAAAAGATATGTCGTACTAGATAGATCTCAGCAACATAACTTCATATATCCACTTATCTTCTAGGAGAATATTTATGCATTTGCTCATGGTTATGGTTTTACTAGATTGATTTTGTTGGAAAACATAGGTTATGACAATAAATCCAGCTTACTAATTATGAAACGTTTAGTTATTCATTTAATTACTCAAATATATTAACAGAATCATTTTATTATTCTGCTAATGATTATAAATCAAATTCATTTTTTGTTTTATTTTATTTTATTTTTGTATGAATTATATTGCTTTCAAACAAGTTGTAGAAAATGATTTGGATATCGCATCGACTTTGAAGACGAAAGTATTAATGACCGTCTTTTTTACAGGTCCTACCCAGTTTGATGAAACAGTTAGCTCAATTGATTGCCATATTCCCCAGAGATGGCCAGAACATGGTTCTTAATGATTTATATGCACAAGTTGCAGAATCTGACGATGTTACACGAAAACCGACCTTAGTTTCATGGCTGCAATCATTATCATACCTTTGTTCTCAAGCTAGTAGCAGTAATGCGACATCCAAAGGGGTGGGACTTGAAATAAATGCTGCTTTTGCTAGGAGTGATGATGTGTTAAGCCTGAATAGAATTAATGCAAGGCTCTAAAAATTAAGGTGTGATCTTCAGTTAATCCTCCTTTGTTTTTGTTGAGCTTATTTTATATTATCATGGGCTGACAAATTTATTTCAAAGAATAAGAACTCTGCACTATGGACTTTATTTATTTATTTTTTATAGGTTTGTTGTAAGTTTTTGCAGGGATAGTGATAATGTATCTCCTTTCATTTTGATATTGATAGTGGCTTTATTTATTTATATATTGTTTTTTTGTATTATTTATTTATTTATTTGTATGTATTTATTTATTTATTTATTGGGACAAAAATCAAATATAATACATTATACAAAAAAACTCCCAAAATGAGAGAGCAAAGTCCTAATAAATACATGAGAAATTCGAAATTCGAACACGCATGTGGAGAAATTCGAACTATGATCTTTCATGATGATATTTTAAGTTTCAAAAAAATACATGTCATGATATTAACATTATTTGTCTCTCTTTTTTTTTTTTTTTTGGTGCTTCAGATTTGTTGTGATGATTATTTTCAAGTATATTTATTAATCATTTGGGTGGTTGGTTTGGAGGTATAGAATTAAGACTGCTAGTTTCTTAAGAAGAATTGGGATCCTAAATGGTAATGTTGATGTTTGTTGTGTTTTCTGTAAATAACAGGAAACTAACTATAAACCATGTGCTACTTCACTGCCCTTTTGCTCGGCTGACTTGGTCTTATTTTGTTAACTGGTGGGGATTACAATGGGTATCACCAGGTTCAGTACAGGGCTTGTTTAGTTGGTGATTTGGGTGTAGATTGAACAAGATGGAAAAGAAGATATGGAATGTCATCCCATTAGCTATTTTTTGGTCCATTTGGAATCTAAGGAATGAGTGTGTGTTTAATGGGAGGCAACCTGTTCTTGATGAACTTTGTGAAGCTGTTAAGGTGAGAATTGCTTTGTGGGTTAAGTACTCATCCTCTGCTTTGGCCTATTCTGTGAATAATTTGGTTCACAACCTTCAACAAGTTAGGATCTGCATTGGTGGGGCTGATGTTTGGATGGCTAAGGAGGTTAAGTAACAGAGGTGATACAGGGGAAGGCTTGAAGTGAGGCTGCATCTTGGTCCTTCTTGTGGTTGCTGTTGCTGTTGTTTTTTTCTGGTTTTTTTTTTCTGCTTCTTGTTTTCTTCTGTCTATCTTCTGAGTTGGTTTCTCACCAACTTGCCTGAGCTAGCTTTTGCCTGTGTATCTTACTTGGTGTCAACTTAGTTGGGATTAGGTAGGTGCACAATTTTGCTTTTGGTTGTCTCTTTCTTTATTGATGTATGGTCTTATGTAATCATGTCGATTATCATCAATATATATATATATATATATTTTTTTGTTGATCAAAAAAAATATTTATTAATTATTTCCATCCTTATAAGCAAAAAATATAAGGTTTTATTTTTATTAATTTTTTTTCCATTTAATATTTTAATTAATATTAAATAAGATTTGAATTTCTAAAAAATAAATATGCACACAGATTTATGCATTAATATTAAACAAGATTTCATTCACCAAATTATTTTTTTTGTTTTTCCAAAAAGACAACAATAATTTGGAAAATTATATTACATTTATTTATTTGTCTACTTATCTATTCATGTGTCCACTTGTCTGTACATTTGTTTGCCATGTATCCACTTATCTATCCCTACCCACCTCCCTCCATCGTTATCGTTATCGGCAACTTTTCTAGCGAAGCGAGTCACCAGCGGTGATGGGGCTATGGCAGCGGTGGGCTGTGTTTGATAGTACTCTGAGAATAGAGAGAAAAAATATAAGGATACCAAACAAAAGTCTTTTAAAATAATAATTTATATTTTTCATCAATATATGTCATTAAATCATGTCCGCATAATCAAAATAAATAAATCATTTAGACCTAAGGCCATTTTTTTTTTATTTTGAACAACAAAGAAAAGAGAGACTTTTATTAAATCGAAAACTAGTAACTTAAACCGTGTCCCTGAGAAACATGAAGCAGAAAAACCCTAAAGCAAAGTAAATAGAATTCGTTATTCATTGCACAAAGTATTGTGCAGCTTGAGATTTAAAGCCTCAGCTGCAAGTTCAACCTTGTTGTCGGAATAGCAAGAAGTGGCGTTGCCCTCTGCAAGGTGAGGCCGAAAGTATCAGTCATGTCCAAATTTTCCGGTGTCGAACCATCAGGAAGCTTCCAGTCAAAATGATACACAAGTGAAGCAATCATCAAGCTCACAACCCTTTGAGCAAGAGGAAGTCCAGGACACATCCGACGACCCAAACCAAAAGGAAGAAAGGCGAAATGCTGGCCTCTATACTCCATATTAGATCCCAAAAACCTTTCCGGCATAAATTGAGTTGGGTTTTCCCAGTAAGCAGGGTTTCGCGCAATTGCCCACACATTCACAAGGATTTGGGTGTTCTTTGGTATCTGAAAATCACACAGCTTCACGTCTGTCTCACTCTTGTGGGGTATAAGAAAAGGCACTGATAGGTGCAACCTCATTGTTTCTTTCACAACAGCATGTAAATAGGGCAGTGCAGGGATTTTGGGTTCTTCTATTCTTCCTTCTTCTCCTGCTGCTTTTGTAACTTCTTCGCGCACCTTCGACATTATATCGGAATGGCGTAGCAGTAGAGTCATTGCCCACTCAACTGTGTTTGAACTAGTTTTAGTTCCTGCAAGTAGTAACTCCTGTGTAAAAAATTTGGTTAGAATTGATAAGCTGATCCGAATTAGTTCAAACTGTAGTATTTGGTTTGAATTTGAAAAAATATAATAAAATAGTTCTGATCCTAAATAATAAAGTACTGTCAAAAACAGCTTTGGCTCACATATTTAATCAAATTGAAAATATATTGTTCCAAATTTCGGTGTATCTCACAAACTATATCAACTCACCAATGTTTATTTATTTATTTTTAGACACAAATATTTTATCTTAAATTCATTTTTAAAATTAGTAATTGCGGTAATTATTGGGATACATGGTCTAGTTGAGGGGCCGTGGGGCGGAATTTAGTAATTTAAATTGTTCATATATTAATGTCTCACCGATAGATTATTTATGTAAAAATTCAGTAGTAAGAGTATTTTTTATTAGATCAATCTTGTTCGAGAGAGAAAGAGAGCATACCCCAAGTAAGATTATGATATGTTTGCAGCCGAATCCAGATCCATATTCTTGGCTGTAGTCAAGGAGGGAATCCATTAAATCCCCATAACTGGACAGATTCGACTCTTTATGCTTGAGCCGCCTAGTCACGAACCCATCACTCACAGCATGAAGCCAGTCATAAGCAACCTTTCCTCTGCGTCTTAATCCCTGAGGATCCAAAGGCTTCAACCATGGAAACACATCTGCAATGTTAAACTTCCCATCTACCACCATGATCGTTTTCACCGTATTCAGGAACCCCTGTGCCCCTCCAGACTCGAAACCAGCCACGTTTACAGAGAAACAAGTCTTCGACATCATATTCAGGGCAGTAATGAATGCCAACTCTCCGATCACCACCGTTTGATCTCGTCTCTCTTTAACATGCCCAATCAACTCTTCCACAGCCTTGTGTCTTAGTCCCCGCAACGAGTCTAGCTTCTGCGGACGCGTCAGGTACGTGTTCACCGTGCAGCGAATGATCCGCCATTGATCGCCCGCGGATAACCAGATCACGGCCAGCTCGAAGTGCTCGTTGGGGACAGCGTCAGGGATGATCCTGCCAGAGAAGGCCTCGTCGTGTTTTTGGAGGATCTCCCTGGTTGTGTCTGGCGAAGAAGCTACCACGCTGGTTCTGTTGCCTAGACGTATGATCATGAGTGGGCCATACGTCTTGGCTAACTTTGCCAGTGATTCATGGGGCTTTGGACCCACCTCGAAGAGGTTTCAAAGAAAGGGAGGCCAATGGGGCCTTGTGGGAGGAGTAGTGTTTTTTTCCTTCTGCGAAACAATGCAAGGCCATGAATGATGAGCATGAAGAAACTCCATTTGGGCTTTATGTTATGTTCAGCTCACTATGAGTATCTTTCTAATCTGTGATCACAAATAAACAACCAACCATTCAAGTGCTCCAAAGCGAACACACTTTAATGTCCAAAATAAATTCTGTTGTACTAAACAAAACAAACGAGCGCTTTACAAACAAATCAAAACGAAACAGCAACTCAAAAGCTCGAGACATATCAAGCCGTTCCAAATTGTAGAACAAAATGAACTAGTTCTAATTTTCTACAACAAATCTAAATTTCAAAAAACCAAAGTTTTACTAAGACCTGAAGTAGATTGCCATAAGATTTTCTTCAAATTGACAAATGCGAATTTTTTTTCCAAGACCAACAAGTGGCCGAAGACCACACCAACGATCTAAAATTCAGATTCAGAATAATCAGTATCTTACATTGACTTTGGAAACATCATTTCTTTTTCCCTTCAAACTTGGACAATTTTTTTTCCAATACCCTTTCTCATGACAATAGGCACATTCATCTTTTGCGGGATTAACTTTAACGCCTACTAACTTCGAATGGGATCTACCTTTGACTGTCAAAGCGTTACTAAATGTGTCATTGTAGTTCTCTTTGTCTTTTTTCCTGTACTCATTGTTAATCAAACTACCAGACACATTTTTAAAACAAATTTCATTTTTACTATA
Organism: Camellia japonica; assembly: GCA_030407325.1. Lineage (NCBI taxonomy): Eukaryota > Viridiplantae > Streptophyta > Magnoliopsida > Ericales > Theaceae > Camellia > Camellia japonica. The sequence continues at coordinate 10,695,517 of JAPPVO010000007.1, read as the reverse complement.
TAACGGAGTAGTGATAAGATGATCATATGTGTCAGGAAGAGAATTTAGCAATAAAAGAGCTTTATCTTCATCTTCAATATCAACATCCAAATTCTGAAGGTTAGCAAGTATCTTATTGTAAGCATTCAAGTGTTTAGATATCGAAATACCTTCTCGATATTGGAAACAAAAGAACTTTTTCTTCAAGTAGAGACGATTTTCTATACTCTTGGTCATGCATTTATCTTTCAATTTCTTCCATAATTCTTTTACCGAAGTTTCTTTCATGATAAAAGTATTTCAGCTCTTTCACTTTCACTAGACACAATCGAATCATGCCACAAGCTTGGTAATTGACTTATGTCCAATCTATTCTCTTTCTACACAAAACCCTAACTGTTACACAATTACGAACCATTTTTTTCACACCATATAAAACATGCTTATCACTCAATATATTATTTCATGCAATAGATTATTGCAACAATTTTAAATTCTTTTGCTAGATACATTAAAAGTTAATTAATGTTTATTTATTTATTTTTAAATTGTTTTCTAGTTTTCTAGTTTTAGTTGGTTTTTTTTGGTTGTCTTCAATAAACACTTTTTCTTTTTGTTTTTTTTTCTTTTTCATACTTTAGTTAAATACTCTTGCAAACTAAGATATTTACAAAATAAAATTTAAAAAAAAAATTATTAAAGACAAAAACTAAGAAAAATGTGTCATTTTTTATTTTTATTTTTGACCTTTTCATATTTTTTGTCCCCAGTTTTCTTTGCAAATTTTACTTTTTAGAGTATCTAAAAATAAAATAAAAAAATAGTGAAACATGAACAAAATTTATTTTAAAAATAAAAAACATGAAAAATAAAAAACTCAAAAAATATATTTGAGTTTAAAATAATATGACTTTGCCACTTCTTTTTTTTTTTTTTTCTATAGCTGAGAGGGTAATTTATATGTAAATTGGGCCGAGCTGGGTAGTGGGCCGTTCTATGGGTCACGGTAAAAAGGGCAGGGTAAAAAGGGCCTAGGAATTAGCCCGGTCATAGAAAGCCTTGTAGTTCGCCCTGTCCCAGAGAGCTTTGCAGTTAATTCGGTCACCATGGCTAGAGTGACAACAGTTAGCTCGGTCACACCTTTTGAGCCGAGGTATGTTGAAGATTACCACAAGACCTTGCTATTAGTTAGCTCGGTCCAAACTCATCATGGTTAGCACGGTTTCAGACAACCCAGCACCAAGGTACATGCAGTGAAAGGAAGAACCGAGCTAGTTGAAGCTCGGTCTATTCTGCGGCTTTAGCATGGCCATGTTATCTCGGTCGTATTGACATCCAACCATGGTAAAACCATCTCACTTGGTTTAAGCAGTGAGGGGGGTGGTGAAGGATAAGCATTATCTTTCAGGAATGTGATTCCTAGGAGGATTTTACATGGAGGAGTAAGAGTCCTACTAGGATTGTGTCACACGAAACCTATAAAAGCTCATAGTATCACCTATGGAGAGGTAACACAACTTTGATTCTCGAATACACAGAGCTTTTTTCTATTTGTCTATTATGCTGACTTAGGCATCGGGAGGTATCCGGCACACATCCGCTGGCTAGCTCACGTTTGTGTTTTTAGGGAGTAAAGCGACGACGTTTGGAGGAGCACGGACTTGATCAACAGGATTATACGAGAAGAATATTTCTTGCTCATACAATTGGCGCCGTCTGTGGGAAGATCAGACAAAGAACAAAACCTCTTGATCAAGTTTCCCTCGCTAATTAGGAGCAATGGCGCACAACGAAGATTTGCCGCAGTCCGCTATCGACGGACAAACCCCACAGGGGGGTGGGAGGCGCGAAGGTCTGCCTTCCATCCCTCCCATGGTGGACTTAGAGCCCCCGCGACAGAACCCCCGAAGGGATGCAAGGGGGAGACGGAACAACAACCCCCGTCGCTCTCGCTCACAAAGTCCAGAAAGGTAGAGGCGAAGAATCGACCCTCAAGCTCTTGAGGATTGCGTAAAAGAGCAGGATGAACTAATAAGGAAGATGGCGGCGGATATGGAGGCCATGAAGCGCTAGATCAAGGGAAAATGGGTGGTGACAGGAGAGGGACGTAAAGGCAACACGCCCCCTCGCCACTCAGAAGATCGCAGTAGGCATACCACGCCATCACAAGCAGAGAGTAGGAGCCTTAGAACAGGCGACACTCAATCCAGGACTTCCAGAACTCGTCACTCCAGGTCTGAGAAGACGAGATCTGAGAGGTCAAACACAGAGGGAAGCACCTATCGGCCGTCGCGCACGCACCAGACATCATCCAGGCAGACGGAGTTACCTAGATCGTCCGACTTACGAACTGTGCTAGAAGAAAGGGCACGATGGAAAGAGGATGCCAGGGCGCGCGACCTATACAGAGTTTCTGCCCTTCAGCGGTTGGCTTCTCGGACGCATGGAAGCGTCAAGGTAGGAATGCCAATATCGTACCCTACTTACGAACCTACGGACAAAGCATTAGCGAGGCTACAGACCTCACCGTTCGTTCCGGCAATTGAGAACGCGCCCTTACCTTCTGGCTTCTTGCAGCCCAAATTCACCACGTATGAGGGGAAGACGGACCCCTACTCGCACTTGAGCCACTTTCGCCAGGTTATGGCTGTATACCGACGAAACGAGGCTTTAATGTGCATCCTATTCCCACCCAGCCTTGGCGACCTAGGATTAACCTGGTTCGAAAGGCTACTAGAAGGTAGCATCGCCTCCTGGGCAGAATTAGCGGAGGCGTCCGTGATAAGGTTCAGGACGAACACCAAAACGCCAGTGGAGATCGACCAGCTTCTCTTCATTGACATGAGCGATAAGGAGACATTAAGATCCTACAATAGTCGCTACTGGGAGACTTTCAACCAAATTTGGGATTGCCCTACCAATCTCGCCATCGCGCAGTACAAAAGAGGTCTTCCAGTCGGGAACAGGCTGAGGGACTCAATCACCATGACACCATCCCTCACAATGGAGGCCTTAATGGAGAGGGTACACCAGCACATTCAGGTGGAGGAGGATGGCGCCCGTGCTAAAACAAAGTCTGGTACAACCGCAGTACCAGACAAAAGACCACGGTGAAAGTCAATGCGGTAGAACGTCCAAGTAGAAACGGGCGAGGCAGGCGAAACAACGGAGAGGACCAGGATAAAAGATGGTTGAGAGTCCACACTGCCATTACCACAGTATTCAACAAAACGGATCTATCGGATTCTAAGCGAGATACGCGATGAACCTTTCGTCAGATGGCCAGCTAAGTTGGGAGAAGCTCAAAAGGACTACGACGAAAGATCCCGGTGCACCTTCCATAAAGAAAAGGGGCACCGCACTGAAAATTGCACACCATTGAGGCAGCATCTGGAGGAGTTGGTGGCAGCCGGTTATCTTGACAAGTACATAGAAGGAGGGACGCAACTAGCCCCCTAGGACCATAATAACCCAAACGGAATGCCAATCGATGCCCCACCTCAAGGCGTGATCAACGTAATCCATGGGGTATTCGAACTTGAGTGCGTATGCGAGCTCAGGGGCATGATCAAGAAGGCTGAACACTTAAGGGAGGTACTAAGCGCCCAATCTACCATCAAAAAGGGGAGAACAGAAGCCACGAACGTCATATCTTTTTCAGATAGAGACTTGGCAAGGTGTAGACACCCTATTTTTGACCGTCCTCAAGACTTGGACGTCACCGTTTGAACACTCGGTGATCATCCATGCTTGTGTTCGTTTTGAGTTCTCGGAGGTCTCGGCTACGCGCCTTGCCTCAGGATCTCTCAACTTGACTGTTTTGTGCTTGGTTGGACCAAACACTTGTTGGTTTTTGCTTTGGAGGGCAGGGAATGGCTTGTTGGCCATCCCCACACCTCACCGGCCATGGCTTGAGGCCACCGGCCTTGTTTCCTTGCCACCGGCCATTGGTGATGGCCGGTCGGCACTATTGATGGTCGGTCGGCATTGTGTTTGGTCGGCCGGCCACTGATTTTGGTCAATCGGCCACTTTTTCTGGCCGAGACCTTTTCTTGAGGGGGTTTGAACCTTTTGAACCCTTGGTTTAGCTTCTTGAGGAAGCTTGAACCTTTTGAACCCTTGGTTTTAGCTTCTTGAGGAAGCTTGAATCTTTCGAACCCTTGGTTTTAGCTTCTTGAGGAAGCTTGAACCTTTTGAACCTTTGTTCTAGCTTCTCCAAGAAGCTTGAACCCTTTGCTCCAAGCTTCTAAGATAAGCTTGAACCTTTCTTAGCTTCTTGAGGAAGCTTGACCCTTTTTGCTTTAGCTTCTAAGAGAGGCTTGAACCCTTCTAAGCTTCCAAGAGAAGCTTGCACCTTTTGCTCTAGCTTCTCCAAGAAGCTTGAACCTTTTGCTCTAGCTTCTTGGAGAAGCTTGAACCCCCTTTGTTCCTCTATAAGAGAGGCCCTCCCTCTCCTTTAGAAGGGTTGAAGAAAATTGCTAAGGCAAGAGACATACATATCTTCCTATATCTCTCTACTTTGAGCTCCAAATTGCTTGGTTCTTGGCCCCTTTGCACACCAACTCTTAGCCTAACACCTCCATCATCAACCTAAGGATCTTGGAGGCCATTTTCAGAGGTTGAAGGTCTGGTTTTTGGGTCTCAAAGCCGCTGGTTTTGCTGAAGCTATAAGGGTAACACACTTTACCCTCTTTTGGTCTTTATCTTGCTTCATCTTTTAGCCATACTTGCAAACATTTTCGAGCTTTGTCATAAACTAAAAAAAGTCTTATTTTGAGCTCCTTTTGAAGTTTGTTTAAGAACACTTTTGTGTTTGGGGTTGTTTACCCCCTCTTAGGCCTTGTTTGGCCTCATTTTTGTGCCTTTTTTTGTGAGCTTCAGGACCACCTTGTATTGGCCTTCCCACCACTGAAATCCATCTAGTGTTTTGAGGTCCTAAGAAGGAGAGGGGTGATCCTCTCCTTTGTTGTCTTGTTTACTAGCATATTTGGCCTATCAAAGGAGCATATGTCTATATCATTTGGAGGCCAATTTCAGGCACTTTTTGGTGACTTTTGGGACCTGCCTAGCCTCTGTCCATGGCTGGTTTGGTCCCCTTTTGTTTGCTTCTTGCATGTGTAGAGTAACCCCTTTCATGATTTATCAGAGGAGCACCTCATTCTTGCATGTATTGGACACATTTCAGTGGGTATTTGGTCATATTTTGGCATGCCATGATCCTATTTTTGACTGGTTTGGTGGCCCCTCACATGCTTCATAGGCTTGTAGTGTAAATCATGCTTACTAGCTCACATTGCATGTTGTTTTGGCCCTCTATTCTAGCACCTTTTGGCCACACTCCAAACATGTTTTGTTCATATTTTGGGCTGCCTTAGCTCTGTTTTTAGGCCTCTTGGTCGATTGGTGCTTGCCATGTATGCTTGTAGTGTAATAGCCATGCCTAGCTTTGAGTTTTGAAGCCTATTGCATGCTCATATTGAGGTGTTTGCATGTTTTAGTATCATTGTGTATGATATTTCAGAGCTTATACTTGTGCCATACTCCCATATTTTCCATGCTTTAAATGTGTTTGAGAGTTGTGCTTGTATGCCCCATTTATGAGCCTTTGCATGAGCTTCATTTAAATGCATTTCGAGCCACCATCTCATATCATTTTGCCACTGTTTTAGGGCTGCATAAGGTCTGTTTGGGGTTGGTTTCATCATTTGAACATTGCTTTGCATGACTATAGTGTAATGCACTTCACTAGTCTTTGGTGTTTGAGCCCATCTAACATGCATTGTATGAGTTGTTGTATCATTTCGGAGTCATTTTGTATGCTATTTCAGAGCTGGAATGTATGCCATAGTATCTCATGTTTCATCCTTGCCATGCTCTTGGAGAGTTGCATCTTGTGCCTTAGGCTTGGAGCCATTGCATTGTGCATGTTTGCATGAGTTTTTGGAGCTTTGTTTTCATCATGTTTGGCCACTGATTTTGGCATGCTTGAGAGCTACCCATATTAGTTTAAGTCCATCCTTTGCATGTTGCTCAAATGTTGTTACATTGCTTCATGTTTGCATACTTTGGTTGCATTGTGTCTTGCATGCTCATTGTTGCATTGTTGGCACATGCTTAGCCATATTGCATGTTGTTGCATGCTTGAGCTATATTGCATGGTTTGGCATGCTTGTTGCATTGCATTTTGCATGCATGCCTTGCCTCTTGATCAAGCATGATAGAGGTTGGGTCCTTTATGTGTTTTGTGTGCATTCCATTTGACATTGAAATTGCATACTTCGGCTCCTTTGGCCATCATGCATCGAAATGCGTGATTGGTGGCCCGAGGACCGAGGGCCACACTCCCTTGAGTCCATAACATGATGGGGAGGGTGGTCGTGCAACATTTTGCTTTGAAAATCCTATGCCATGCACTGTCTGTCCTCTATTGCAGCAAAACCAGTGTTCTGCAGGAAGAAATGGCCGGTCGGCTACTTGCAGTGCCGACCGACCGACCGACCGACCACCAAAATCCAGCCGGTGGCTTCATTAATGGTCGATGACCAGTTACAGATGGTCGGTGGCCTTTTCATTTGGTCGATGACCTCTCAGCATGTCTCTAAGGCAGTTCAGAAGTGTCATAGAGGTTGGCACTATTTTCAGAGATACAAAACAGTGCAGACAGAGGCAATAGTGGAATGGCAATGGATTTCCGAGCGAGGCGAATCGAGCATGCAAGCATTTGACTCTCTTCCCGAGACAGCTTTACTGCTTTAGTAGTTTAATTAATCTGTTAATTAATTAAGGTTTTGTAATATTTAATTAGCTAGAGTAGTTAATTATTTATTTGGTTTGTATTATTCTTTCGGACCCTCCGAGCGAGGGCACAATTGTAATAAGCGTGCGTGCGTGTGATGCATGTCTTCTAATCCCCACTTCTTTCTCCCTTTTACTTACCTGTTTACAATGGTTAGTCTTAGGGCACGTTTCAATTAGCATACTTATGATAGCATGTTTGCATACATTCATTCGTATTGCACGCACCGGGCTCGGCGCATCATACTAATTGCATAGTATTTCAATTCTAACTTGAATACATGTATCGAGTTGTCGCATTTCACATGCCATTCTTAGGGTAGTCGAGCCTATCTTAGTTGCATTTTACATGCGTTGCATTAGCCATTGCTAACATGAACTAGGATCATGCATGATTACTAACTAGTTTCTTGTTTTGGCTCGGAGTACTAGGTGAGCGTTTATGCTTTAACATCCTTGCATGTGTGTGAGTGACTGCCATGATAGCATGCTTACCATGAGGCTATGTGTTCGTCGAAACCCGTGTTTTAGCCTACTTGCGAGTAGCAAACTTCAATCCATTTTCAAAACAAATGGATATGCGATGCTTTATTCCAACTTAGGCAATCTAGTCTATACTTGTATGCTGTGTGCATCACATAGTAATTCTAGGCTAATAACCGGAATAAGAGCACATAATGTTTTCAAAACTCGATATCATGGTTAGTAGAGGCCGATCTTTGATCGGGCGAGCGGGGGTGCTCATGAGATGACCTTCCCCAATCGTACCCAAGTTCCCGAGCCGAGGCAACTTTGGTGATGACGAACACGTGGCCTTAGGCACGAGTCAGGGTTTCCTAAATTCTCCCAAAATAAAATATTTAGGTGGCGACTCTGTATCTGGCAAAGCAGTCCATGTTTGGCACTTCTTTCTAAAAATTTGTTTTTCAAAACGATTTGCCGGATTTGGACTCTTTGGTGATTTATCGGTCTCGCATTGCACTTTGCGGGATTAGATTCAGAATCGTGACATTCGAGTCCGAACTGTAGTGAGCCCAATGAACAAAACGAGATTCCCTCCCGGGACGTTCGGGCGCGTCTACACAAGGATATACTGCCCTCACAATGATGCACTGGTCGTCACTCTCCGAGTCAAGGATTTTGATGTCAAGCGGATTTTGATTGACCAAGGGAGCTCATGTGAGATAATGTATTACGAAACATTCAAACAATTGAAACTAGAAGACAAAGACTTGGCACCTGCTGTATCTTCCCTGATCGGGTTCAACTCAATGCCAGAGTGGCCAGTCGGCAAGATAATCCTTCCAGTCAGAGCAGGAAGCATGACGAAACAAGTGGAATTCTGGGTATTGAAAGTGCCCTCTACTTACAACATAATCTTGGGAAGGACATGGCTGCATGCCACGAAAGCGGTAGCTTCAACCTACCATCAAGTAATGCGATTCCCCAACGAAGCCGGGGTAATTGAAGAGGTCTATGGAGACCAAATTATGTCCAAGCAATGTTTCGTCACAATAAACGGCAGTCGCACTGCCAAAGGGTTTGTTCAGATGGTGGAAGAACTAGAGAGCAATGAATTGTTCGCGGATGTTGGCAAAGCCGCTGAACAGAAGGCAGTGGAAGACTTGGTACAGGTAAGAATAGATGAAAAGAACCCGGATAAGTTCTTTTTGCTTGGCTCATCTATGTCCAGCACTGAGAGAATAGAGGTCATGGAATTCTTGACCTCTAACATCGAAGTGTTTGCCTGGACGCCGTATGATATGCCTGGCATTGACCCAAGCTTCATCTGTCACCAATTGAACGTCCACCCAACCGCCAGACCAATCATTCAGCGCACTCGCAGATCGGCACTCCACCACGCCGAGATAGTGGCGGAAGAAGTAGGAAACCTGTTGGAGGCAGGAACTATCAGAGAGGTACACTACCCCAGATGGATCTCCAATACAGTGGTGGTGCCAAAAAAGAATGGAAAATGGCGTGTCTGTGTAGACTACAAAACAGTCAACAAGGCATGCCCAAAGGACAGCTTCTCTCTACCCCGGATAGATCAACTGGTAGACTTAACGGCGAGGCACAACCAACTTAGCTTTCTTGATGCGTATAGAGGCTACCATCAGATCGCTATGTATGAACCAGACTAGGAGGTCACATCTTTTACAACGCCAAGAGGACTGTACTGCTACAAGGTCATGCCCTTTGGCCTAAAGAACGCAGGGGCAACATTCCAACGGATGGTCACCAAGATGTTTGAACCATTGTTAGGCAGAACAATGGAGGCTTACATCGACGACATGGTGGTCAAGAGCAAGGATAAGAATGACCATCTCAAGGACCTAGGTGAGATGTTTCAAATCCTGAAGAAGCACAAGCTGCGCCTCAATGCGTCCAAATGTGCATTTGGTATAGGATCTGGCAAATTCCTAGGCTTCTTGGTGACCAACCGAGGTATTGAGGCAGACCCCTCTCAGATCAAAGCAATTCAGGATCTGGAGAGGCCCAACTCAGTGAAAGAAGTGCAGCATCTCACCGGCATGGCAGCTGCACTCAATCGATTCATAACCGGTCGTCAGACAGATGTCGACCATTTTTTCAAGCATTAAAAGCCAAGTTCGAGTGGGACGAAGAATGCGACCGCGCTCTAGAAAGCTTGAAAGAATATATGTCTTCTCCACCACTACTTGTAACCCCAATACCTAGAGAAGAACTCTTTCTGTACCTGGCAGTTTCACAACACGCAATTAGTGCAGTGTTGGTCCGAGCGGAAGGAATCCAACATCTGCCCATCTTTTATGTCAGCAAAACATTATTAGGCGCAGAAACAAGGTACTTACCACTGGAAAAACTGGCCCTAGCCTTGATGATGGTCTCAAGAAAGTTGTCGCATTACTTTCACGCCTACACCATAGTCGTCTTCACAGCCTTTCTATTAAAAGCTTTGTTTGAGAGGGCAAACTTTTTTGGGCGGATCCTAAAGTGGGCAGTAGAGTTGGGACAGTTCGACATCAAGTTCCAACCCAGAACCGTGGTAAAAGCCCAAGCCTTGGCAGACTTTGTCGCAGAATTCACCCCAGGAAGTCATCATATCTGCCCAGTCGACCTGACTGATACAATCGAACTAGGATTGGAAGTTGACGCCGGAATAGCGCAACCCTTGGTGCAGGATACCCAGTCAGACCCTAAGGCAGACTAGAGTAAAGTGAGGGAGGAAGAAGCAAACCATGCTACACCAAGCCAAGACTCACCAGCAAATAAAGACTTGGTACAATCAGATAGCGAGGGGCAAACAACAAGCATGGACATTGAAGAAAACACCAGCAACACTCTTGATCCCAAGGCATCATCTGATCCCTCCACTTGTTGGAAACTGTTCGTTGGAGAGATGTGGAAGCTCTTTGTGGATGGAGCGTCCAACAGGCATGGTGCAGGACTAGGCATAGTCCTCATCTCACCAGATGGCTTAGTGGTGGAGCAAGCAGTCAACCTTGGCTTCTCGGCATCAAACAACGAAGCAGAATATGAAGCACTTCTGGCAGGCTTAAAATCAGCATCCTACATGAAGGCCACCGAGCTAATGGTTTACAGTGACTCACAGCTGGTGGTAAACCAAATTTCAGGTGACTACGAGGCAAAGGATGACAGGATGGCTAAGTACCAAGAGTTAGTCAGAAAAGAGATCAAGAAATTTGAAGTAGTGCGGATAGAGCAGATCGGCAGGGAAGAAAACAGTAGAGCGGACGAACTAGCAGGCTTTGCTTCAATGGCAGATACCTCCATCCCTCATCCATTGCTGATTGACTACCTACCAAGACCAAGCATTGAAGAACCCGAAGTAGAAGAGGTATGTTGTGCCGAACTGGGCCCTTCGTGGATGGATCCCATCATACTGTTCCTAAAAGACGGCGTCTTACCGGAAGAAAAGAAAGAGGCCAACAAAATAAGAGCAAAGTCACAGCGATTTTGGCTCTCCCCATCAATGGCCTTGTACAAGAAGTCATTCACAGGACCTTACCTAAAGTGTGTCCACCCCAGCAAAATTGAAGCATTCTTGTTCGAGATACACGAAGGCGTATGCGGAAGCCATCAAGGAGGAAGATCATTAGCTTACAGAGCCATTTCGCAAGGATATTGGTGGCCTTACATGCAAGCAGATTCAGAGAAGTATGTCAAGAAGTGCGAGAAATGTCAGAAGTTCGCACACCAAATACATCAGCCAGCCAGAGAACTCCTACCATTGACAAGCCCATGGCCCTTTGCAATGTGGGGCTTGGACATAGTAGGACCACTTCCAACGGCACCCGACAACAGAAAGTTCTTCCTAGCAGCAACAGACTACTTCACAAAGTGGGTGGAGGCAGAAGCATTGGCATCAATCAAGGAGAAGGATGTCAAAAAGTTCGTCTGGCAGAATATCATCACTCGGTTCGGCATACCAAAAGCTCTAATATGGGACAACGACACTCAATTTGATGGCAGAATCTTTAGAGGCTTTTGTGCAGAATACAAGATAGAATTCTACAACTCTACACCAGCATACCCCCAAGCAAATGGCCAAGCAGAAGCATGAAACAAAGTGGTCTTGGATGGATTGAAGAAAAGATTAGAGAAAGCAAAGGGCAAGTGAGTTGAGGAGCTTCCCCCACGTTTTATGGGCTTACCGTACTACACATCGGCGGTCTACTGGCGAAACACCCTTTTCCTTGGCCTATGGCATGGAAGCAGTAATCCCACTGGAAGTTGGCCTCCCCACAATTAGAAGTGAAAATTTTGATCCAGACTTAAATGGAGAAGCCATAGCATTGGAGCTCGATCTTGCGGAAAAAAATAGAGAAAGAGCACTGGTTCACATTGCCTCGTACCAGCAAGAGTTGTCCAGAAAGTATAGCAAAACAGTACATCCAAGACAATTCAAAATCGGAGATTGCATACTGCGCAAAGTGATGGGAAATACCTTGGTACCCGGAGATGGCAAGTTAGGGCCCAATTGGGAAAGACCTTACAAAGTGGTTGGGTTAGCCGGAAAAGGGGCATACCAATTGGAAGACAAGGACGGCAAAGTCATTCCCAGGCCATGGAACACTGCCAATCTCAAACTATTTTATTTTTAGCTTTTCAGTACTTGTAATTTTTCTTTTTCTCAATAAAACAAGTAGTTTTCTTTTCAGCATAATTGTTTTATTCTGTAAAAGTTGTTTTAGTAAGCTAGGGGCAACAAAAACAGAGTTGGCCGGAATAACCAACTTTGTCCTCTCCTAAGCCCAGGATAAGGATCCAGGCTGCAGGACGTTTGGTCGGAATCACCAAACACTTTACTCTAGGTTGGCAGGAAAAACCAACTTAGAAGTTGGCTAGAAAAACCAACACCTCTCCTAAACCCAGGATAAGGATCCAGGCTGCAGGACGTTTGGTCGGAATCACCAAACACCTCCAGGTTGGCAGGAAAAACCAACTTAGAGGTTGGCTGGAAAAACCAACACCCCTCCTAAGCCCAGGATAAGGATCCAGGCTGCAAGAAGTTTGGCAGGAAAAACCAAACACTTTACTCTAGGTTGGCAGGAAAAACCAACTTAGAGGTTGGCTGGAAAAACCAACACCCCTCCTAAGCCCAGGATAAGGATCCAGGCTGCAGGAAGTTTGGCAGGAAAAACCAAACACTTTACTCTAGGTTGGCAGGAAAAACCAACTTAGAAGTTGGCTGGACAAAACCAAACACTTAGTACTCTTCAACCGAGATAAAGATCAAGGCTGAAGAGTGGTTGGCTGGAAAAACCAACACTTAGTACTCTTCAACCGAGATAAGGACCCAGGCTGAAGAGTGGTTGGCTGGAAAAACCAACACTTAGTACTCTTCAACCGAGGTAAAGATCAAAGCTGAAGAATGGTTGGCTGGAAAAACCAACACTTAGTACTCTTCAACCGAGATAAAGATCAAGGCTGAAGAGTGGTTGGCTGGAGAAACCAACACTTATTGATTCTTTAGCCGAGATAAGGATCAAGGCTAAAAAGGTTGGCAGGTATGGCCAGTCAAATTGCAAAGTTAAGACCGAGATAAAGTATCTCGGCCGGAGAATGTTATACCTTACTCAAATTACAGTTAGAAAGTAAGTATACGCATGAAAGTAAACCGAGATAACAGTTGAAACCAAAAGAAGCTTTCATTGAAGATTCAAAACAAGTACAAAAGAAGGACCTCAGCCCGGTTACAGTTTTTTCTTTCCAACAGCAAAAAGAAGAAATTACAGAGATTAAGCAAAAAGGTCATCTAAATCAGCATCAAGAACAACGCGGTCTTCACCTAGGGGTAGCTCGGTTGTGGCAGGCACCTCTTGGTTAAGCTCGATTGAAAGATCCGCATCAGCAGGCAAAGACGGGACGGAGACCTTTGGAGTTGGGGAGGTAGACTGGCGACCGGGCTGAGTGTTGTCTTTTGGAGCTTTATCTTCATCATCCTCTTCCAAAAATTGCTGCTGAATGGTAGCAGCATACTCCGCCAGTGAGCTCGGTATGAAATATGGAGGAGGATTGAAGACCTCGGTCTCAGGACCATGACCGAGCTGCGCCACAGCCCCCCTCCACCCGTATTTAAAGAACAGGTCCTTCGCGGCTTCACACTGCTTGATGTACAGGGCTTCGCCTTCTTTGAAACCGCGGTCCTCCGCATCCTCCAGCTTTTTCTCAAGCTTGGTTATTTCGGCATTCTTTTTTCCTTCAAGCTTGGCCAGCTCGCGCAGATATTTATCTTTTATCACGGCCGCAGCCTTTTGCTTGTCTGCTTCAGCCGAGCTAACAAGACCGGTCAGACGACCATTCTCGGTTTGTAGCTCGGCTATTTGCTTCTTGGCTTGTTCTAGCTCGACGGTTTTTTCGGTTACCTCGGCCATTGCTTGCCTTGTCATTTTGCGAAGTTCCAATAAACGCTTGTGAGCAATGTGGTTCTTCTGCATGGCCTGCAAAAAAATGGAAAGAGACTTGTAGTAAAACCGGGCAGAAAGTTGTGCAAATTAGAAAGATAAGCAAAGGAGGTTACTTACCAGCACCATTGACTTTGTGGCCGAGCGAATGGCCTTTAGCTCGGTGAGATGGTTGTGGTGCTCCATGTCGGCTGGAAGGCAAACGCTCTTGGCCAGATTGAATGCCATTAGGTGGTCTTTTTCAGCGACCACTGAATCAGTATCCCGTATAGCACGGTTCTGAAAAGTGATCTTTGGAACCCACTTGGAAGAGCTAGCTCGGTCAGAGCGCTCCGGTTGTGGGCTAGGTGGAGGGCTTGGCGGAAGGATGGTATCTTCTTCATCAACAAGGCGTGGCTCGGTTGTGGAAGTCCGAGCACGCTTGTTTGGACGAGATGATGAGGGTTGATGGGATGGAAGGGCCACCACGGTCTCCTGAGTCTGACCGGCTGGTGGTACCTCGGGCTGGTTTGTTTCGGTCAGAAGGGCTCGCACGGCTCTCTTCTTGGCCATTTCTTGCTCAGCAGTTAGTGGGATCAAGTTGATTTGAGGCAAGGATGGATCCGGTTCTGGAGAGGCTTCCAACAAAAAGTCAGTTACCCTGGTCTTTCGTTTGCTGCTATATCTGTACGTTGGTTCAAAATCCAGTAGCTCGGCCCAACTTCTATTGGGATATCGCAGTGCGGCGCGAAGTGTGTTTAAGTTGGGATAGCTGTACTGGGACTTGAGAAATTTCAAATCTACATGAAGTAAAAGAGGCAGCAGTTAGTACGGTTCAGCGTAAGCAAACCGAGGTAAAAGAAAGCATAAAAACTAAGCCGAGGTAGTTATACCGGCGACTCCTTTATTCAATTAATTCGGTCGCCTGGGATCTGGGCTTCGTGGTCTTCAAAATTCCCAGAAACCCAGAGGAAATCATCATCGTTTACATCCTTGTCCGGGGTATTCTTTATTATCTTTTCACGCCGGCGCCTTATTCTTAGATAGTAAACCCAGCCATCTTCATTTGAACCTATGGAATATTGATGGAAGAGCTCGGCTAAACCGAGGTTAAGGCCAGCCCGGCGATTTAGCTCGGCGATGCCATTTATTATGCGGTATGAATTTGTGGAAAGCTGGGTAGGGCAGAGGTTGGTTTGTCTAAGGAACTCGCAAAGAAGGGGCTGTACAGGGAATCTAAGTCCGGTTTCTACAATGGAAAGAAGGGTAAAGGGAACAAAACTAGGATTTCCCCAAGGTGTGATATCTACTTCGGCTAGAGTAAGATGGACATCATCAGGGATATGGTAGTCCCTTCGGAACTGGGCCATAGCACCTGAGGTGTTTACCAAAAACCTATATTTACCCATGAGGTTTTAAATTATGTATAAATTAACAGAGTATTAGCTTGGTTGTGAAATGACGCTGAGTAGCTCAGTCTGAGCGTTCAAGGGAGTGCCTGGCAACCTAAGTCTGCAAAGTGAAAAAAGACAGGTGTTAAGCTCAACTCGTTGGACCGTGCTAGAAGAAACCAAGTCTAAGATAAATGAAGTCCTAGCTCGGTTGCGTGGGCCAGTATCCATTCTTAGCTCGGTTTGAGCAAGGGTCTTTTAGCCCGATTGAACTTTTGGGGCAGCATTCTTAGTTCGGTTTTAGCTAAGGGAGCTGGTTTAGCTCCAAGTTTTAGTTCGGTCTGTGGTTAGGGCTTTCTAGCGCGGTATTGCGCAAACCTAGTTCGGTTCAATAGCCTGGCTATTTTAAGGCAAAGGGTATTTTGATTTACTGAAACCACAAGTATAAACATAGAGTGTTAGTTCGGTTGTTTAGTCTGGCTAGCCTCGCATCAACTACAAACAACTTCCTAGCTCGGTTGGATGGTGATTTTGGATCAAATCCAGTGTTCTTCAGGTTGTTTTCGTAAACACAAGTGGTTCAAATATAAAGTTTTTTCCAGGAAAAGCAAGGCAAAGCAAAAAATGGAAAGTGTGTTTTACAAAAACATACAAAGAAAAACACGCTATGTGTTGCAAAAGAGATGCGAAATCAACAGAAAGGAAGAAGATTCGAAAACACTTACCAGTTCAAGACAAAGGCACTGAAAATGGAGGTAGTAGCAGCAACAAACACGAGTTTTGCAAGAAATAGTGATTGCAGAAATGGAGGCTCAAGCAAGAGAGAAAGAAGGTGAATAGTGAAATAAGGGAATCAAAACGAAGGGACTGTTTTGTTTAGA
Organism: Camellia japonica; assembly: GCA_030407325.1. NCBI lineage: Eukaryota > Viridiplantae > Streptophyta > Magnoliopsida > Ericales > Theaceae > Camellia > Camellia japonica. The sequence goes on along the minus strand of JAPPVO010000007.1, from coordinate 10,679,581 downwards.
GGGAAGGACAAAAAGGCGGGACTGTTCAAAAAACACTGAGTACGAAGGCAGCGTGACAACTGTATTGGACTAATCAGAATCTGCCACGTGTCCTTGGAATGGAAATCGATTCAGATTATAGACTGAAGAGACGTTTTGACCGGACAGATTTGTAGCACGGTGTGAATTTAGCTCGGTTACAAGGCTAAAGTTTTTTAGCTCGGCTGATAGCAGGTAATCCCTATCATGCTGCACAAATGGAATTAAGGGGCAATTGAGAGGGTAATTTATATGTAAATTGGGCCGAGCTGGGTAGTGGGCCGTTCTGTGGGCCACGGTAAAAAGGGCCCAGGAATTAGCCCGGTCATAGAAAGCCTTGTAGTTCGCCCGGTCCCAGAGAGCTTTGCAGTTAATTCGGTCACCACGGCTAGAGTGACAACAGTTAGCTCGGTCACACCTTTTGAGCCGAGGTATGTTGAAGATTACCACAAGACCTTGCTATTAGTTAGCTCGGTCCAAACTCATCATGGTTAGCACGGTTTCAGACAACCCAGCACCAAGGTACATGCAGTGAAAGGAAGAACCAAGCTAGTTGAAGCTCGGTCTATTCTGCGGCTTTAGCATGGCCATGTTATCTCGGTCGTATTGACATCCAACCATGGTAAAACTATCTCACTTGGTTTAAGCAGTGAGGGGGTTGGTGAAGGATAAGCATTATCTTTCAGGAATGTGATTCCTAGGAGGATTTTATATGGAGGGGTAAGAGTCCTACTAGGATTGTGCCACACGGAACCTATAAAAGCTCATAGTATCACCTATGGAGAGGTAACACAATTTTGATTCTCGAATACACAGAGCCTTTGTCTATTTGTCTATTTTGCTGACTTAGGCATCGGAGAGGTATCTGGCACACACCCGCCGGCTAGCTCACGTTTGTGTTTTCAGGGAGTAAAGCGACACCGTTTGGAGGAGCACGGACTTGATCAACAGGATTATACGAGAATAATATTTCTTGCTCGTACAATAGCCAAATTAAATTATACTCAGTAATAATTTCTTTATAAAATAAATAAATACGCAAATCACCTATATGAATTTAGCAAATACATGTGAATGAGGTTACTGATTATCTTAACATTAATTCTTTTAAGTGAAAATGTTACAAAATTATTATTTTGATTCATTTGGGTTTTTTTTTTTTTAACCAAATTTTTTTTTTCTTTTCAATTTGTACTTTTGAACTAAACAATATTTAAAAAAAAAAAATTTACTTTTAACATTCTACCTATTTGCATTTTTTTCAAAATATTTATAAAAAAATGAACAATAAAAAATATAGTTGTTCGTGTGTGCGCGCATGTGTTTTTTTTTAGAGGTTAAACTCAAACATTTGTTAAAAATACAAATATCATTTTCAATTGAATTTTACTAATGGTACAAATTTGAATTATTATTAAAAATGAGAAATTCATTTAAAAGCACTCCAAGACATGAGAAATTATTGATTAGTTTAGGGGCAGCGCCACGTGATGCTCCTCATGCATTGTGATTGGTGGAGTGGTGAGGCCTACAATTTTGTGTTGGGTGATTGGGGACAATGAGGGGACATGAGAGTTTGTGATTGGCCTGGGGCATAGCCACGTGGTATCCCAAGACCAACCAATAATTTTTCCAAAGACACACCCTCCCCCTAAATAAATAATAATAATAATAGTAATAATAATAATATTAATGATAATAATACTAGTAATAATAATAGTTCATGTATAATAGATTAATTGAGCGGATTTGAAATTTATAAATTTTTGTTGATCAGATTTAAAATGACTACATTAATCCTGATATTGTGTTGGGATTGAATTGACACATAATCTTTCTATGTAGTTCAATTCAATTTGACCCTAACCTGATTGATGCCTCTATAATAAAAAATGTGTATGTGTGCGCGCACGCATGTATATTTTTTTAGAGTTTAAACTCAAACATTTGTTAAAAAGGCAAAAATCATTTTCAATTTAATTTTGAAAAAATTTACCTATAAATCTCATTTTGAGGAATGATAATCCATTTAGTCTCAAGGATTTTCTTATAGACCAATTAGGCCCATTGATTTTGGAAAAGTAGATTTAATATATTATTTAGAAATTAAATTTACAGTTATACCCTTTTTTTTTCTTTTTTTTCTTTTTTTCTTTTTTTTTTTTCTTTTGTGCTAGAAAGGTAATGTACACAATCTATGAGAATCAAATTTGGGATGAATTTTTATATTGGAATCTTTTTTTATTTGGAAAACATTTCAAAAGGAATATAAAAATGACTTGAAATATAGGATCCTTCAAACATTACAAAAGGATGTGAGATTTTTCAAACATTTCAAAAGTAGTACAAAAAACTTTGGGATAATTCTATTTACACACCATTACTTATCTTAGTACACATCATTTACTCTGTTCACATCATACACAAATTAAAAATTTTAATTTTATCTTAATACATACCAATAATTTTCAGATAATACTAAACTACCCTCATCTTGTCCAACAAACCCTAACCCTAACCATTGTCGACAACCATCGCCTCCCACCAGCGACGTTCCCTTCTCAGCCTCTCTCAACCTCCCATGGACACCGCCCCTTCCCAGTCTCTCTCCTCCTCCTGCCACTGCTTCATCCTCTCCAATCTCCCTTCATTTCATCGCAGCCCCATTCTATCAGTCCCACATTATTGTCTCATTCCGCCACCGCCATTACCATTGTAGTTCCCTTTCATTTAGTCGCGATCGCTAAATCGCGATCTCTTTTCTGCCTGCAATTTCTCTATCTCTCTAAATCACAATGACCATCAGCCTTCTCCACCATCATCGCTGGTAACCCCTTTAACCTTTCATTCTCGCTGACAACGTCGTAGGCCCCTACTACCAACAACCCCTTTCAATAACCCTCCGTCATGATCCACCCCTCATCTAGCTAGGGTTTGAGTTTCTAGATCTAGAGTTTTAGTAAGAAGAAGAATAAGAAGAAGAAGAGAGAGGGTTGCATAATGGGCTGTAGGAGATATTGGAGTTGGAGAGGAAGTGGACGGGCTAGTCGTAGAGGATGGAGAAGGGCGGAGGACGACAGAGGGATGGATGACAGAGCTAGAGATGAGCGATCGGATTGGGAAGAGTATGCTGGACAGTGAGAGGGGATGGTGGTGGCTAAGGTGACGAGGGTTGAAAAGGGGCAATGAGATAGCATTGGCAGAAGGAGAGGAATGCTATGAAGATGGTGATGATCAGAAGGGATAAAGGTGGCTGTCAGTGGTCGACAATGGCAAAGGTTAGGGTTGAGTTGAAAGGGAGAGAGGGAGGGAGAGAGAGAGAAAGGGAGGGGTGTGTTGGTAATTTGATTGAAGGATAAATGTAATAAAAAAATTTGGAGAAATGGTGTGAATTGAGAGAAATGGTGATGTGTAAATAGAATTACCCAAAACTTTGGGTAAATGTATAATTTCAAACTCTAACAATCTCATATAAAACTCAAACGTAACAGTCCAATATAAAACTCAAAAAAGAATTCTTAGTGTACTTTTTCTAAACGTAATACTTTAAAAAAGTTTATTAGTGTAACATTCTAATGTAACACACAAAAAAACTTATTGATGTACTTTTTTCAAATGTAACACTCCAAAAAAAGGATATGGGATACTTCAAACCATTCTAAAATGTGTGGGATTCTTCAAACTATTCCAAAAGGAGTACAAAAATTTCTTAGTAAATTTTGAACAAATGTATAATTCCAAATTGTGAGTGTTACATTTAGAAAAATTACATTAATGATTTTTTTTAGTATTTTTGAGTGTATTACATTAGAATGTTATTGGGATTACATTAATTCGAGTCTTATGTTTAGAAAAAGTATATTAAGGAGTTTTTTTGTGTGTGTTACATTGATTGGAGTATTACGTTTGAAAAAAAAAATACACAAAGAAGTTTTTTTTGTATGTTACATTGGAGTGTTATGTTTGAGAAAAATACACTAATGAGTTTTTTTGGTGTGTTAGGTTGTTATGTTTAGAAAAAGTGCATCAAAGAGTTTTTTAGTTTTACATTGGATGTTACGTTTACATTAGAGTGTTACGTTATTAGAGTGTTACATTTTTTTTCGTAATATGAGATTTGTTCTAGGAGGAAAAATCCAAAACCTCTAGAATACAAATTATCCAAATGTATAATTTTATATTTAAAGAAACCCATTTTTATCCTTAATTAAACCCAAACATGTAAGTGACTACAATTTTGTGTAATTTTCACTTTAATAGGACCTTTGAGTTCATAAGAAAAAAGGAAGAATTAAATAATTCACAAAATCATATTTTAAGATTTATTGGTATTTCACCATTAATTTTACTAATAGTCCAAATTGAAATTATTATGAAAACTAACAAATTCATTTGAATGTACTCCAAGCAAACAGGCATAAGTCATTGTATTGGAAACAGACAGTACAATAGACATTTAATTCGGTTCCAAAAAAAATAGACATTTAATTGCAATGTGATGATCACATTTTTATATTATATTTGATTTATGGTCCAGCTTGTCTCAAGTTGAGCTCAAGACTGGACCCGTTCAGTTTGGTCTATGGGGTCTATTTTTTGGGTCCGTTTTGATCATCCGAACCGTTCAATGTGTAGAACTCGTCGAGTACTACATGCCTGTAAAAAATCACGTTAATCGGATATCAATAACTATGTGATCAAATCAGTTTTGTATTAAAAAAAATAGACGGTGAAACAATTAACGGTTGATAAAAAACTATTTTTTTCACATAGCTATCGATATCCGATCAAAGTGATTTTTTATAGACATATAGTACTCGACGAGTTCTACACATTGAACGGTTCGGATTATCAAAACGGGGATCCGTGGTGGGCCCCCACGGGCCCAACAGCACGGTCCAGTCCGATCTTGGACTGGACCAAAGCCACTGCCTTGATTTATCATGTGATATGGTACCACTGTATTAGAAATAGACATAAGTGATGGGATAAAGGGACCATTAAACCAAAATAGTGATGACAACTAATATGGTAAACCAAATATATAGGGTTAAGCATAGGGTTATTCGAACCGCACAACTCGACCAACCCGAACCGATCCGCATATAAATGGACGGTTTTGCGGACACAATGTGGGCGGATGCGGTTTAGAATGACATTATTGCGGGTTACGGGTTTTACCTGCACCCGCAAGAACCCACCCGCACTTACACTTTTTTTTTTAATTTTTAATTTTTTTTAAACGTAGATTATTGATTTCATTCATCCTATCCTAGATATTTTTGAATTTTGGATGATTTTACTTTAATTGTATTATTGGGTAATGAATGATTTTAATGATTTAATTTAAAATTTTGAAAGATGTACTTATATTAGTTTATGATTTTATTTAAAAGTTTAGGATTTTGAAATATTTGCTTTTGTTAGTTTATGATTTTATTTAAAAGTTTAGAATTTTGAATGATTTGCTTGTATGAGGAATTGATTTTGTTGTGTTTTTAATTTTATAAATTTTAATTAATTAATTATTAATGTTGAGCATTTTAGAAAATGGGAGAAAAGTGCCCAAAATAAATATTTACAAAACAGGGAAGAAAAAAAAGCTAAAAAATAAATTTTTAACGAAAAAAGTCCAATCCGCAAACCGCTAGCAACCGTCTGCACAGCCGCGAGCTCTATCGGCACAAACTGCAGCCCGCACTTCGGACGGTTTCGGGTTTAATTTTTCCCAAACCGTATATATGTGGGCATGATCAAACTGAACCGTCCAAAATCGAACCGTGAGCACCCCTACAAATATAACATAAAAATGTGAATATTGTAGCATTATTGTATAAATTATCTTACGCACATTTAATTTTAGAACAGATCAAGATGAAAAGGTATAGAAGTATTATCAATTTAATATGTAAGATATGACTTTGTCTTTCCAATCTTATTAAAGTTTGTTGATTTCTCAAGCAACAAAGAAAAATGTGGGAGAAACACAATAAGGAAGTTCTAGCTGAATGGCAAGACAGGCTTCTCTCGGCTTAAAGGCCTGAGGTACAACTATCGCCGTTTCTAAATATTAGTGCCCCCAGCCATGTTTGTTGTGTCATGACGTGCTGTGCTAAAAAATCATAGCTTCAAAGTGGGATGATCTACAATTCGAATTTGGAAACACTAAACTGCAGATTGATGGCAAATCGATCTCCTCTGCCAATCCGCAGACTGTGGCACTTACTGGTTAACACGGTTAGCCAACTTATGCTACAATTTAAGGCACTATTTGTTATGAAGAAGGTGAGATATCAAAGAATATGAAAGATACCACAACTCTTTGGGACTAAAGGGTTTTTAAGATCTCAATGCTTACGAGTTCTCAACAATTCAGAAGCAATGTTAAACTTTTCAGTTTTTTCACCTGTCACACTTGGGCAATTTAGTTGACAAGCAATGAAAAAATTTGAATTAATTTTTACTAAATCCGAAGTTTTTATCTCCAAGAATGTGGAGAGAGCTAACTCAGAGCTCTCAGTTTAAAGTTGGGGATTCCTCCAATGGATGATCTCGGTAAATACGTTGGCGTGCCTCTACTGTAAATAATTATCACATAGTTCACTTTATATCCTACCTAGTATACCTTTATAATTTTATTAGTTACATGTCCACTATTTCTTATTTTTTTCCTTATATATTACATAAAACAACCAATAGCATTGAAATGATACACAACCTAGTTGGAATTATTAGAGGACTAGATAATTCCCCCTCTACTGTACTCCAGAGTTTTTAAAAAATGCAACAGAAACTTTCTAATTGGAAAACTAAATTGTCGTTTACTGTTACTATTCCTAATTATGCGATACAAACAAACGCCCTTACTCAGTTTGTGACTCCATTGATAAAACTAACGATAAATTATCAATAAGTTTTATTAGTTGCGCTTAATTTTTATTATTGAAAATGTACCGGGAGCAAATATTAAGGCAAGCCCGCACTCCTTTCTTCCAAGCTCTTGTCTGTCCGATCGACCTGCGAGCACAACGGCGGTGAGCTACCCGGCGGTGTGTGGCCGGAAAACCCCTCCGACGATCAAGTCAGAACACACATAGGGATAGAGAGAGAGAGAAGGGAGTTGAGTGTAAGTATTTCTCTTACCAAATGTTCATCTGTCTCAGCATGGGGAGCGCAGACACACTTATATACTTTCTGCGCCCAAATCTGCTCTCATTAGTCTCTTGACACGTGATGCTGCTCTCCCATCTGTCAGCACAAATCCTGCAGCCACCACCTAACCAAACCATCAGGCTACATTGGCGGAGCCCGGCATACCGGCGGAACCACCTTGGCCTTTCACGACCGCGCTGCGCAGCGTACTTGAGTGCTCCACTCGCTGAGCTCCATCACAACCGAGCTCCGTAGCACCCCAGTACGGCCGAACTCCGGACAGGTTAGGCCGGTCCAAGGGAGACCTTTTCGCCGAGCTACATGCGCGACCTTAAGACCCGGATCGGCAGTTGATCATCTCGGCCTCCTTCGACCAAGCTGCTTATCGAGCTCAACAGTCCCACTCGCCGAGCTCCATCACAACCGAGCTTAGCAGCACTCTGTGTGACTGTGCTCCAGACAAGTTAGGCCGGTCTGCGGCAGATCACGATCACCGAGATAAAAAGAGCGAACAAGAGAAGACAAGTTGGCAGAGGATCATCTCGGCCAACTCTGGTTTGGACTTTGGTCGAACAAGCTTCACCTCGGCTCAGCCCAATCCAGCTCGGCCCAAATACGCTTGGACCACATTCAGCCCGGCCAGAACTGCGGCCCAAGCCGAGATTACGAAAATCTCCCTCTCAATTGCCCCTTAATTCCGTTTGCGCTATCGTGATTGGGATTACATTACAAGGTTGGGCTATACTTTTTGCTCGGTGATCCACTTTGCTCGGTTTAGGAACTCCAAGGCGAGCAAGGTCCGCTCCGTGACTTGCTTCTTGGCGAGCAAGATCAGCTCGGCAAGGAACTCCAAAGAAGGCAAGCAAGGTCCGCTTCGCGACTTCCTTCTTGGTGAGCAACATCAACTCGGCAAGGAACTCCGAAGAAAGCGAGCAAGGTCCGCTCCGCAACTTTCTTCTTGGCGAGCAAGATCAGCTCGGCAAGGAACTCCAAGGTCGGCGAGCAAGGTCTGCTCCGCGACTTGCTTTTTGGCGAGCAAGATCAGCTCGGCAAGGAACACCAAGGTCGGCGAGCAAGGTCCGCTCCGCGACTTGCTTCTTGGTGAGCAAGATCAGCTCGGCAAGGAACACCAAGGTCTGCGAGCAAGGTCCGCTCCGCGACTTTCTTCTCGGCGAGCAAGATCAGCTTGGCAAGGAACACCAAGGTCGGCGAGCAAGGTCCGCTCCGCGACTTGCTCTTGGCGAGCAAGATCAGCTCGGCAAGGAACACCAAGGTCGGCGAGCAAGGTCCGCTCCGCGACTTTCTTCTTGGCGAGCAAGATCAGCTCGGCAAGGAACTCCAAGGTCGGCGAGCAAGGTCCGCTTCGCGACTTCCTTCTTGGCGGGCAAGATCAGCTCGGCAAGGAACTCCAAAGAAAGCGAGCAAGGTCCACTCCGCAACTTTCTTCTTGGCGAGCAAGATCAACTCAGCAAGGAACACAAAGGTCGGCGAGCAAGGTCCGCTCCGCGACTTTCTTCTTGGCGAGCAAGATCAGCTCGGCAAGGAACACGAAGGTCGGCGAGCAAGGTCCGCTCCGCGACTTGCTTCTTGGCGAGCAAGATCAGCTCGGCAAGGAACACCAAGGTCGGCGAGCAAGGTCCGCTCCGCGACTTTCTTCTTGGCGAGCAAGATCAGCTCGGCAAGGAACTCCAAGGTCGGCGAGCAAGGTCCGCTTCGCGACTTCCTTCTTGGCGAGCAAGATCAGCTCGGCAAGGAACTCCAAAGAAAGCGAGCAAGGTCCGCTCAGCAACTTTCTTCTTGGCGAGCAAGATCAGCTCGGCAAGGAACTCCAAAGAAAGCGAGCAAGGTCCGCTCCGCACTTGCTTCTTAGCGAGCAAGATCAGCTCGGCAAGGAACACCAAGGTCGGTGAGCAAGGTCCGCTCCGCGACTTTCTTCTTGGCGAGCAAGATTAGCTCGGCAAGGAACACCAAGGTCGGCGAGCAAGGTCCGCTCCGCGACTTTCTTCTTGGCAAGCAAGATCAGCTCGGCAAGGAACACCAAGGTCGGCGAGCAAGGTCCGCTCCGCGACTTGCTTTTTGGCGAGCAAGATCAGCTCGGCAAGGAACACCAAGGTCTGCGAGGAAGGTGCGCTCTGCGGCTTTCTTCTTGACGAGCAAGATCAGCTCGGCAAGGAACACCAAGGTCGGCGAGCAAGGCCCGCTTCACGACTTGCTTCTAGGCGAGCAAGATCAGCTCGGCAAGGAACACTAAGGTCGGCGAGCAAGGTCCGCTCCGCGACTTTCTTCTTGGCGAGCAAGATCAGCTCGGCAAGGAACTCCAAGGTCGGCGAGCAAGGTCCGCTCCGCGACTTTCTTCTTGGCGAGCAAGATCAGCTCGGCAAGGAACTCCAAGGTCGGCGAGCAAGGTCCGCTTCGCGACTTCCTTCTTGGCGAGCAAGATCAGCTCGGCAAGGAACTCCAGAGTTGATAAAATCATCAACAAACTTCTTGCCGAGCAAAATCCGTCTGGTAAGGAATTCCAAAGTTGATCAAAACCATCAACAAACCTCTTGCCGAGCAAAATCCGTCCGGCAAGGAATTCCAAAGTTGATAAAATCATCAACAAACCTCTTGCCGAGCAAAATCTGTCAAGCAAGGAATTCCAAAGTTGATCAAAACCATCAACAAACCTCTTGCCGAGCAAAATCCGTCTGGCAAGGAATTCCGAAGTTGATCAAAACCATCAACAAACCTCTTGCCGAGCAAAATCCGTCTGGCAAGGAATTCCAAAGTTGATCAAAACCATCAACAAACCTCTTGCCGAGCAAAATCCGTCCAGCAAGGAATTCCAAAGTTGATAAAATCATCAACAAACCTCTTGCCGAGCAAAATCTATCAGGCAAGGAATTCCAAAGTTGATAAAATCATCAACAAACCTCTTGCCAAGCAAAATCTGTCAGGCAAGGAATTCCAAAGTTGATCAAAACCATCAACAAACCTCTTGCCGAGCAAAATCCGTCCGGCAAGGACTTTCAAAGTTGATCAAAACCATCAACAAATCTCTTGCCGAGCAAAATCCGCCCTGCGAGGAATTTTGATCCTTCCGTCAAAATGATTGTTAGTTGCCCCTTGGATCGCACTAAATCCGCTTGGCGTGGCAAAAATACAGCAATCCTCAAGAAAATGGTCTACTTGTTTCATTGTGCCAATGGCAAAGAGGGTTACAAAAATAGAACGAAGAACAAAACTTTAGATTGGCAGAGTTCGATGTTCTGAAAATGGATCGGCTATTTACATTCCGCGAGTTTTATGCCCCTTTTACTCGGCCTTCTTATAGACGTCTTCAAAAACCGAACTCCCTATATCTCTTCCATGGTGGTTTGCATGGCCATCATCTTGTCTGACTGCGTGAACCTTTCGCACTACTCTCTTATTCTCTACTACCGGACTTGTCGTCACGGTAGCTGCGGCTGCATCGTCTTCGACTCGGATGTGCTCATTGATGCGCTGCATTAGTTGGCCCATGGATGTCGGCTGATTCATGGTAAGCGAGTCCCGCAGTCTATATCCGACTGGGAGACCACGCTTGTATTGTGTGATTGCAAGGTTGACCGGGCAATCCAAGATCTCGTTGAAGGTCTCCCAATATCTGGAGTTGTATGCCTTCAACGTGTCGCTCGGCTCCATCTTGACACTGAGAAGGTGGTCGACTTCCTTTGGCGTTTTGGTGTTGGTTTTGAAGCGTGTTACAAAGGCCTCGGCCAACTGCTGCCACCTTTCGATGCTTCCCTCCGGCAGCCTCTCAAACCATTTCAAGCCATGTTCACCCAAGCTCGACGGGAAGATTAGGCACATAAGAGCGTCATTTCGCCTATGTCCGGCCATGACCTGTCGGAAGTGGCTTATATGCATATATGGATCGGTCTTTCCGTCGTAGAGCGTGAACTTTGGCTGGTGGAAGCCCGCGGAAGCGGTGTCGTCTCTATCTCCAAGGAGAAAGGAGTGGTGCTCAGCCTCGCCAAGTCTGTGTCTAAAAGGAGAGGCGCAGCTAGGCGGGGTGAAGGCATTCCGACCTCTTCACTGGCGTGTCCCCCATAGGATAGCCGCTGGAACGCCAGTACTCTCTGAGCTTCTCGCCGGCGAGCCCGTTCTTTCAAGACTACCCGCAAATCCTCTGAACGAGCTGAGTAGGAATACCTCGACGTCGTCGTCCGGACGTGAGGGTTGATAGGTGCTGTCTTGCGCGCTGGACCTCTGTACGTGCGTGTCGGAATCTCCAACCTTGTAACTTCTGGTGATAGAAATAGATGGAGTGTGCCGCTGGCTCTGACCGCCTGAACGGCGGGGTTGGGTGCGCTCACTATGGTCTCCCACTCCAGCTACACCCTTCCCTTTGACATGCCTCTTAAGATCCTCCATCTCCGCCGCCATTCTCCGGATGACGGCGTCTTGGTCCCTCAGCTTGTGCTCCAGACGTCTGGCGTGCAATTCTTTCCGCCGCCGGTGATCGTCTGGACTCCGAGAATGACCAAAGCTTCTTCCGCGCTTATCTCGCGCGTCTCTTGAATGTCCTTCCGGGGATGTCTCGAGGTCTGCCATTGGAGGAATGGCGGGATGTCCTTCTCTCCGTCTGCCTGACTCCGGGGTAACTCCGTCGATGGTGGACAACGAAATCTCGTCGTTATTCGCCATGGACGGCGATCAGACGAGCCTGGAAGACAAGGTTTTGTCTTTCAAAGTTTCCCACAGACGGCGCCAATTGTACGGGGAGCAAATATTCAGGCAAGCCCGCACTCCTTTCTTCCAAGCTCCTGTCTGTCAGATCGACCTGCGAGCACAACGGCGGTGAGCTACCCGGCGGTGTGTGGCCGGAAAACCCCTCCGACGATCAAGTCAGAACACACACAGGGATAGAGAGAGAGAGAAGGGAGTTGAGTGTAAGTATTTCTCTTACCAAATGTTCATCTGTCTCAGCATGGGGGGCGCAGACACACTTATATACTTTCTGCGCCCAAATCTGCTCCCATTAGTCTCTTGACACGTGGTGCTGCTCTCCCATCTGTCAGCACAAATCCTGCAGCCACCACCTAACCAAACCATCAGGCTACATTGGCGGAGCCCGGCATACCGGCGGAACCACCTTGGCCTTTCACGACCGCGCTACGCAGCATACTTGAGTGCTCCACTCGCTGAGCTCCATCACAACCGAGCTCCGTAGCACCCCAGTACGGCCGAGCTCTGGACAAGTTAGGCCGGTCCAAGGGAGACCTTTTCGCCGAGCTACATGCGCGACCATAAGACCCGGATCGGCAGTCGATCATCTCGGCCTCCTTCGACCGAGCTACTTATCGAGCTCAACAGTCCCACTCGCCGAGCTCCATCACAACCGAGCTCAGCAGCACTCTGTGTGACTGTGCTCCAGACAAGTTAGGCCGGTCTGCGGCAGATCACGATCATTGAGCTAAAAAGAGCGAACAAGAGAAGACAAGCTGGCAGAGGATCATCTCGGCCAACTCTGGTCTGGACTTTGGTCGAACAAGCTTCACCTCGGCTCGGCCCAACCCAGCTCGGCCCAAATACGCTTGGACCACATTCAGCCCGGCCAGAACTGCGGCCCAAGCCGAGATTACGAAAATCTCCCTCTCAGAAAATAAGTTTTAATAAAATTGTCATTAAAACTAATTTTTTGTGATAATTTTTTACACATATCGCTAAAAAATTAACAATTATTATAAAAAAAAATAAAAAATAATAATAGTTCACTTATAATGAATTAATTGAGCGGGTTTGAAACTTATAAATTTTTTAGCTTCTGGTTTAGAATGGCTATATTAATCTTGATGTTGGGTTGAGATTGAGTTGACATATAATTTTTCTATGCTGTTTAGCTCAATTTGACCCTAACCTAATTGATGACCCAATACCAAATATACTTAGCAGATAATTCACCTAATTAATATAGAATATAATAGTCCTCAACGAAATTTGACATTCTTTTAATAAGTAAATTTTAGGGAGACTTACGTGTAGTTTCTAATAGGTAGACTTATTATCCAATAAGTTCTATGATAATTAATGATGTTTTTCATCAAACAATATTAAAATAATGTCACTAATTGTTAATTTTCAATGGCAGTTTAAAAATTTGTCACAAAAAATCACTAATTATAACTTTTAGCAACAGTTTAAAAAAATCGTCACAACAAAGTTATTAATTTTTAACTTTCAACGACAGTTTGAAAAATTCGTCACAGAAAAACGTCACTAATTGTAAGTTTTAACGACAATTTATAAAACTCGTGACAAAAAAAATCACTAATTGTCAATTTTTAGTGACATATACAAAAAATCATCACAGAAAATTATTTTTAGTGTCAATTTTATTAAGATTTATTTTTAATAGAATTTGATGGAAATTAAATCTAATTATTAAGATTTATTGAGACTTTACCCTAAATTTTAATAGTTAGGTTACAACTATTGAACTATTTTTGTTTCAATAAAAGTTGCTTTCTCGAGTTCAAATAAGTATGATGAATTATTTTTATTTTATAATATTTTATATTTAAAAGAATACAAAATTTTCAATGCGAACAGTAAAGTCTTATTTAACTTGGGAGCTCTATTATAAGTTGTAGTGATGTGATAAATAAAATTAAATTAAAAAAAAACAAAATTAAAACATCAAATCACTATAGGAGTAATCATTAGAGTTCTTAAATTAGAGTTTCTAAACCTTATTGATTTTACTTTCACTTTTATTAGGAGATGAAAATTTCCGCACTTTTGGGAATTTTATTCCAGAGACAATCCACCAACATGAGATTTGCCAATCTGATAAGTTACAAATATTATAAAAATCACATCAAATTATACATTCAATTATGAAAGAAAATTTTAACACATAATCACAATTATTATAATATATAATAAGGACAATGTACGCATAGGCAATAAAACAAATACTCACCCTATCTCTTTTCTTTTTTTTTCGTTTATCCTTTTATTTTGGTTTGTTTTAAAATATTTGTCCATTTTTTTTTTAAATATAGAAATTTTTTAGATTTTCAAAATTATTCATTATACACAAATATAAACATATTTTAAAATTTAAAATCAAATGATATTATACAAAATATTTTAAATTTTGAATTAATGTGTAGTAATTATTTATATTTTTAATAAGTTGAATTCTTTAAATTGGGATAGAGGGAGTACTATGCACATGTTCTTCGCCAGCGAACAGACTTTGGGTTATTTTAGAAAGATAGTTAAAAATTAATCTTTTAATTTTTAAAAAAAATATATAAAAAATATGAGAAATAATGTAACTTAAAATAAAGGAAAAATTAGTCTAGCGTCCCTCTCCCACTTTTCATAATGGAAGAGATCCACAAAATTATTTTTTGATGTCGAAGGTTCCTAAACATATATCAGAGAAATTTGACTCTTTGCCCACGATTTCCTCTCTCTCTCTCTCTCTCTCTCTCTCTCTCTCTCTCTCTCCCCTACAACCAAATGAACAAAAGCTTCAAGATCTTCGTCTATCCTACCCCCAAATCCCACCCTTGGCCAACGTCCTCCTCCTAGTCTCCCAGCGATCCAGGCGGCAACTACGCCAGCGAATCCTTTTCAAAAAGTCCCTCGGCAAGTCCCACTTCCTCACCACCAATCCCTCCGATGCTGACTTCTTCTTCCTCCCCGCCGCCGCCTTCCGTAAGATGGCTGCGCAGCTCGAGAACTCCGTCGACGACGTCTACTAGCTCCTCCAGATAAGAGAATTTCTCTCTGGCCTGCTCTTACCAGATTTTTTCTTTGAAAGCCCCTGTCGATTCCTGTGAAGCAAATCCCAGTTGGGTGGTTCTTAATCGGCAACGATCAGACTTGCGTTTAATGGGTGTTGAAGATATTATTACTGTAAATGGTGTGCACTCAAGGCACAAAGGTTTATGAGAGGCACAAACAAATTTAGAAGGAATGAACAAAGTCTCATCGACTCATTTGATTATCCTTCTGTCATAGGTCAGGTACTTGGTGATGTCAATTCTCCACCAATCCCTTAATTTTTCGTCACGGGCATTTCTATTATATTTTGTTTCATTTATAAATGTTCTATTAATTTTATGTACACATGCAGTTGATGCAAGGTATGGAAGAGTTAAACACTTTTCACTACAAGAAAAAACACCTTTGGCGACAAAATTTTTAGTCGCCAAAAGTCCTTTTTTAGTCGCCAAAAGTCGACTTTTCACTTTCCCCGACTAAATATTTTAGTCGCCGGTTTTGTCGCGAATAGATGGTCGGTGGAGGTATTGGCGACTAAAAAAAGTTTTAGTCAGCAAAGTTTTAGTCTTCAGCGACCAAAGCATTTGTTGCTAATAGTCAATTACATTTTTGAAAATTATACATTTAGCGACAAATCTTTTAGTCGCCAATAGTGAATTTTTTTTTTTTTTTTTAATTTATACATTTGCCGACTAAGCTTTTCGTCGCCAATAGTCAATCTTTCGGCGACCACTATTTTTAGTCGCTAAAAGCATATTTCAAAAAAAAAAATTACCCTCTGTTCCTAAGATTCGAACCATCGACCCATCCCACATTCCAAACCTTCACCAACACACTCTCCCCACTATGCCACTATAACATCATATGAATATAAATGCAACATATATTATTTATATATTACTTTGACCGGTATTAATACAAAACTATATATATATAAATAATTATTTTTATTCAATATAATTTATGTAAAAAATGAATTATTTATTAAAAAAAAAATAGATCACTTTTGGCGACTAAATCTATTTTTTAGTCGCCAATTGTATAGTTTTGGCCACTAATTAGTTTTTAGTCGCTAAAAAAATTCATTCCCGCCTAAAAATAACCAGTTTTGGCGACTAAACCTGTTTTTAGTCGCCAAAAACGTCCCCTTTTGGCTATTAAACTGAATTTTAGTCGCCAATTGACTGTTTTTAGCTATTAATTTTTTTTAGTAGCCAAAAAGCTTCACTTTCAGCGACCAAACTGTTTTTAGTTGCCAAAACACGTAGAATCGGCGACCAAACTATTTTTTAGTCGCCAAAACCTATACTTTTGGCTACTAAATGATTTTAGTCGCCAAAAACTGTCACTTTTGGCTACTAAAAAACCTTTAGTCGCTGAAACCCCTATATTCGACTACTAAACTGACTTTTAGTCGCTAAAATCCTTATATTCGGCGACTAAACTTTTTTAGTCGGCAAAAGTGATCAATTTTGGCGACTAATTACTTTCAGCGACGAAAACTCCAGTTTTAGTCGCGAAATCTGCTTTTTGTTGTAGTGTTTAAAATAGAACAAATTCATAAGATGGGTTATCTGGAGCAGATAAAATTTCATCTACAGGAATTGGTCAAGCCTCAGCTTTGAACTGAAATTTCTCTGGGTTGGTCTAGAGAAATTCTCTGGTTTGAACTGAAATTTCTCTGGATTGGTCCAGAGAAATTCTTTGATTTGGATTGAAATTTTCTCTGGATTGGTCCCTGGTATTAAGATTTTTCAGCATAGAGTTTGTCATTTATCTTATTTCCATCGTCAACCTCTATGTCATGTTGCATCTCCAAACTACCCCCTGATGTTGAATCGCAAGCTTTGCCCTTCATGATCATTTCCTTCTCAGAATTGTCAACAATCTATTCTCAATATTTTCAACTCAGAGAATTTCTCTGGATCAGAATTTCTTTAGATAGAATTTCTTCTTGGTACTTACTTCTTCAGGAATTTGATCCAGTTGTAGCCTTATGGTGTGTACCAACTTTAGTTTAACAATTGCTTGTGGATTTCATGTATGATGTACCTAAAATCACCAGAAAATACTCTGATTTGCACCATTTTGGGAATTGGATGAGACATTTTCAAAACATAGAAAATCAAAAAAATTGAACAAACCAGAGAAATTTCAAATTTCTCTGGTTTGAAATTTCTCTGGGTTGAAATTTCTTTGGACAGAATTTCTCTGGAGCAGAATTTCTCTGGATCAAATTGAGGGATCTTAGACATTATGAAAATATTATATGTCCTTTATACTATAAAGTCTTAATACCAGAGACCCTAAAAAAAAAAACTCTAAAATAAATTAAAAAGTTAAAAAATAATTTTTAACCATTTTCTTAAAATAATTATTTGTACACATTTGGAAAACAAAAAAGAAAAAGAAAAAGAAAAAGAAAAAGAAAAAAAGGTGTAAATTTGGAAATTAGTAATAATATGTCCAATCAAGATGTCAAATTGATTGTCATGATGGGGCATCAAGTTATATTATGGATCGATAATGTTAGGAATATCAAATTTTCTACTAAATAAATGATTAAATATCTTATATCGGTGTGTGGTCCACATTTTTATGAATCTCATACCTATGTGAGATATTTAATCATTCATTTGGTAAAAAATTTAGGACTTATATAGCATGTTTCATTATGGACAACTGTATTGAAAAATATTTGGGACCTCTAATTTTGGGGACCTCACAATCTCAAAATGATCCACACCACTCATATATGTGTGAGAGTTATTCATGTGTGTGTGTGTGAGGCTAATATTATAAAAATATAAGATTTATAATTTCGTGTTAAGTGTTTGAAAAATAAAAAAATATATGAAAAATTATGATTAATGAGGGACAAAATTACGTGACGTCTCAGGAGCAGGAAATAATTTTTTTTGGTTTTGCCTGTTCGGCTGCTACTTGTTCTGTGGTACTGTCTGACCTGCAGCTTTTATTTTGGATTGTACAATTCTTTTTTGGGCTTTTTCGGCTTGTTTTTGACCGTTCGGCTAAAAGTCATTTTCTTTTTAATTCTCGTTAGAGTTAAAATAATATAAAGACAAATAGATATATAAAATCAATAAAATAAAAAAAATATTATCTTTAAATTATAATTTTATATTTTTTTTTTCAAAAAATTCAAAAAGTTCAAAAATAAAATCAAACGAGGATAAAAATCAATAAAAAAGTTTCAATACAAAAACGTTGACTATCGTAACCAATGCCAAACGAGCTTTAGTTTTTTTAATTTTTAATTTTTTCAAATTACATTCAGCTTGCTTGTTTTCATTTTTCAGAAAATAATTTTCAGAAAATTCTACATTCTTTTTTCTATGTTTTTTTTGTTTTTACTGAATTTTTTAAAATATTTTAAAAGCAATTTTTTACTTTTAGACACACCTAACATAAATACACTAAAAAGTAAAAAAATTAAAAAAAAATCTTTAAAAATTCACTAAATACCAAAAATATAAAAAAAAATACAAGAATTCAGTACATTTTTATATTTTATGTTTTATTAATTTTTTAAAATTTTTTTCACAAATTTTTTACTTTTAGATACATCTAAAAGGTACATCCAAAAAAGTAAAAAAAAATGTTAAATTTAAAAAATATTCACTAAAAACAAAAAAATCGAAAATCAAAAAAATCAATTTTCAAAAACTTAATTCAGAAAACTCAAACACAAACAACACTGATTATTTTTCTATTTTTAATATATTTTTAAAAAAAATTTAAAATTTAAAATAACTTTTTAATATATTTTTCAAAACAAACCTTTTATATTATTATCTTCTTGTTGGTACGTTTTTCATTATCGTGCAATTAGCATAAAATTGTACTTTTTTTAGTCTGTGTCAATGTAATTGGAATATTACCTATTGATGCATGCTAAAATCTATTTTCTCGATATAATAAAATTTTATTTTTGCTGATAAAAAATTGCAAAATATGTCCCATTGCCCCATAAACATTGTTTGGTTTGTTTTTGGGAGAGTTGTTTTTGAAAAAAAATTTGGGGGGAGAGTTTAGAAATTTTTTTGATTTGTTTGGTTTATATTTTGGGAGAGTTGTTTTTTTGAGAGTTTGAGATGATTTGATATTTTGGGAGAATTTGAGTAGATGTGTGTGATAGAAAAAGTGATTGAGAAGGAGAGAGGAGAGAGAAAAAGTGATTGATTGATGTGTAAGAGAGAGAGTGATTTTGAAAATTTTTTGAGAAAAACTCAAACCAAACAATTTTTTAGAAATTTTTTTCTAAAATTCATCTCCCAAATACAAACCAACATACCCTCAATAAAAAGACAAAGTTTAGAGATAAAATTCATCTCCCAAATACAAAACCAAACATACCCTAAAATTCATCTCCTAAATATTTTTATGGACAAAATAGTTTTGTTGCCAAGAGTATTATTATTTTATTTTTAACAATAAAATTGGATATTTAGTGATGAATTACTAATTTTTTAAGGCCAAAAGTTTTGTCTCAAAATATATATCTTTTTAGGGCTAAGTTATTTTATCCAGAGAAGTATATTTATTAGCGACATTTTCAAAATTTTGTCCCTAAAAGTTTCTTTTTTGACCTTTTAGATCGACCTTTTTAGCAACTGTCTTCTCAGCAATTGTCCTCGTAAGAACTGAAATTAATCCCCAAATATTTTCGCAACAAAATTTATACTTTTAAACATAAAAAAAACTTTGTATTTAAAACTCTTATATATTGTTATGTGGAAATATTACTTTAGGAAAGCCATTTTTATTTTTATTTTATTATTATTTATTATTTTTAATTTTGGGAATTGTGGGTTGGACATAACAAAATTGTTCAAAATTTTGATGAGGTGAGCTCAAAACTATAGCCCATGGTGTTCAAAATTTGTTTTAGGGTACTAGTGGCAACAAGAGATGTGAAAAATAAAAAAAGAAAAAAGAAAACAAAAAGAAAAAAATAAAAATTGGAAGGTGATGAGTGGTACCTAGGGTATTCAAATGTTTTAGTGGTGCCAATTCAAGGAAAAATTACTATGTCCTCTTGACACATTGTGCGAATATAATTAGGAGCCACACGGTTATGTACGCTCTGGCATTTGGAATAAACTCCTCTTTATATTTGTATATTTTTATTATATTTATATATATATATATATATATATGTATTTTTGTGGGTCTAAGTTCGGACTCACTGATTTAAATATTTTATTTTGAAGATTCTGTAATAAAAGTTATTCATGCACAAAATCAATTTCAGCGGATATCTATAAGCATAAGAACAAATCATATTTATTTTGTAAAATGAATAGTAAATAAGATTGTAAACTTAAACATTTTATTTTGTAAAATAAAACATGATTTGTTTCTGTGTTTATAGTTGCCTAATAAATTTATTTTTTTGTATGAATAACTTTTACTGTAAAGCCTATGAAGTAGACAGCTTGGATCATTAAAATGAGTCCGAATTGAAGTCCATAAGGGAAGTATGAATAGATATGAAGAGATGAAGAATGGAAGAGATCTTATTCTCCTGTGTATTGGGCCAAGTCTCACATGATTATGTGGCTTTTGGATATGTTGGGACAACGCTCTAGAAACACAAAACAATTTCCTATTGCTAAGAGATAAAGTGAAAATTAAAAATTTTAAGTGTGTGTAATGAGAAGTAAGAGAGCTATATAAATAGAAAGAAATGATCATTTTTGACAATTAAGATAATATATATGAATTAACGGATGATGTGACATAATTTTATTATCTTTGAGTTTTTATAATTTATATAATAAGTGAGATCCATAATTTTAAAGTTACATTGTTATATCATGTGTTGATACACTAATTAACATAGTAATTAGTGTGTTTAACACCATTATTCATTATTATCACTTCTTTAGCATATTGTTGTGAAGGTTGAGATTTATTTCGTCAAGTTCAGTCTCTTCTAGCCACTGGAATAGCACGGAGCGGCGTTGCCCTTTGTAGTGTGATGCCAAAAGTATCAACCATGTCTAAATTTTCCGGTGTCACGCCATCAGGAAGCTTCCAGTCAAAATGATACACGAGTGAAGCAATCATTAAGCTCACAACCCTTTGAGCAAGAGGAATACCGGGACACATTCGACGCCCAGAACCGAAAGGAAGAAAGGAGAAATTTTGGCCTTTGTAGTCCATTTCGGACCTCAAAAACCTCTCGGGCATGAATTGAGTTGGGTTTTCCCAATAACTAGGGTTTCGAGCAATGGCCCATGCATTCACAAAGATTTGGGTGTTTTTCGGAATGACAAAACCGCGCAGCTTCACGTCTGTCTCGGTCTTGTGGGGTATGAGAAGAGGCACTGCTGAGTGCAGCCTCATTGTTTCTTTCACAACAGCATGTAAATAGGGCAATGCAATGATCTTGGATTCTTCTATTGTTCCTTCTGGTCCTATTGTTTTTGTAATTTCTTCGCGCAATGTCGACATTATATTGGGATGCAATAGCAGTTCAGTCATTGCCCACTCAACTGTGTTTGAACTTGTTTCAGTTCCTGCAAGTAGTAGCTCCTGGGTAAAGAATTTTGTCAATATTAGTAAGCCAATCTAAATTTAGTACAAACTGTACGATTTGCTTTTCAATTTTAAAAAACAAAACAAAACAATTTGATTCTGATCGTAAATAAGCAAGTATTGTTAAAAACGATTTGATACACAGACCAAGACTCAAAAGAACTATATTAAATGGAAGCCAATAGAATTGTTCCAAAGTTCTTAGATTTTCACAGTAATAAATGTATATTACCAATGTTTTTTTTTTCAGACACAAATATTAAATTTCCTTTATATATATATATATATATATTAGTAATAGGGATATTTACATGCTTTAGTTGAGGGGATGTTGGCCCAGATTTAATAATTTGAACGGTTGATCTATTGGTGCCTCTATTTACATAAAAGTTCAAGTTGATCAAGTATCAATGGCCACATAATAAAATCACAAGATCTTAAAAAAATAATAATAAATATAATTTTAAAAATAATTTTAAAATTTTTTAATGACAAATTTATTCAAATTAAGTAGTTACCAATGTGAGATCAATATAATTGTTTTTGCATGAATAATGTACTTAGTAATAACTTCTTATAACCAACTTACTTTGAGAGAGAAAAAGGGGTAATTATTCAATAATTTCGGAGTATGGATATTAGGGCCGGCCCTGGGCTAAGGCCAATGAAGCTTGTGCCTAGGGCCCCAAAAATTATGCCCCAAAAAAGGCTCCCAAATTCATTATCTTGTACTATATCAAAAATTTAAAATGGCCAAATTTTATTTAATTAACTTAGTCCATTTTAAAATGCCTCAAAAGTTCTATTTGGCCCAATTGATAAAAGGGCCCAGTTAAAAAATATTTATAAATGTTAGTTGTTAGCCTAATTAAAAAAATAAAATATAAAATATATGTATATGTCTGTGGGGCCTATTTTTTTTCCTTCTCTTTTTATGGCCCAATTATGTGTTTTTTAGTGGTTTTTTAAATATTTTACGCAATTTTATTTATTTATTTTGTAGATACATCTAATATAGATACACTTAAAAATTATAATATTTATGCTTTTTTTAAATAAAAAAAACAAAAAAAGTTGCCAAATACAAAAAATATAAAAAAATACGAATTGCAAACTCAGATAATTATTTTTGAAAATTCTAAACCAAACAGGGTGATTTTTATAGATATCTAAAGGGCCCCGAAAAATTATTTCGCCTTAGGGCTCCGAAAACTCAGAGCCGACTCTGATGGATGTGTAGTATTTCATAATATTATGATTGGTGGAGAAGGTGAATAGGTGAGATATTGTGTTGGATAATTGAGAAATATGAATAGACATATTAAATGATGATTGATTAGAGAGTACAAAAATATCTTACTCTAAGAATATTTAATAATTTCCCGATAGAGAGAGCATACCCCAAGCAAGACTTTGATATTTTTGCAGTTGAATTCAGACTCATGATGCTCTTGGCTGTAGTCAAGAAGGGAATCCAATAAATCCCCATAACTCGGCAGATTCAACTCTCTGTGCTTGAGCCGTCGAGTGATGAACCCATCACAGACATCATCAAGCCACCCATAAGCAACCTTGGCTTTGGTCCTTAATCCCTAAGGATCCAAAGGCTTCAACCATGGAAACACATCTGCAATGTTAAACTTCCCATCAACCACCATGATTGTCTTCACTGCATTCAGGAACCCCTGTGCCTCTCCAGACTCGAACCCAGCCACATTTACAGAGAAACAAGTGTTGGACATCATATTCAGAGTAATAATGAATGCCAACTCTCCGATCGCCACGCTTCGATCTCTCGTCTCTCTAACATGTCGAATCATCTCTCCCACAGCTTTGTGTCTTAGTCCTCGCAAAGTGTCAAGTTTTTGTTGGTTAGTCAGGTATATGCTCAGCGCGCGGCGAATCAACCGGCATTGTTCGACCGTGGAGATCCACACTAGGGCCAGGTAGTGGTGCTTTTGCCCGGTGGCAGCGTCGGGGACGATTCTGCCAGAGCAGGCCTCGTCGTTTTTCTGGAGGATTTCTCTGGCTACCTCCGGCGAAGAGGCCACCACGCTAGTTCTGCTGCCCATACGTATGGTCATGAGTGGGCCATACGTCTTGGCTAGCTTTGCCAGTGATTCGTGGGGCTTTGGACCGACCTCGAAGAGGTTGCCGAAGAGAGGGAGGCCAGTGGGGCCTGGTGGGAGTGTTCTTCTTCTACGAAACAATGCAAGGCCACGGATGAGTATCTAGAAAACCATAGAGCACACTAGATAACCAAGAAACTCCATTTTTGGGATTTATGTTATGTTATGTTGAGCTCGCTATGAGTTTCTCTCTAAGTTGTGATCACATTTATATAGGCGTGTACCTACCTATAGCCTAGATCTAACCACTTGTATTTCTGTTTTCCTGAGAAGTTAGCATATTTTTTTTGGGGAGCAGCTTTTGTCCGTTCCGACATCAGATTGGACAGTGCCCATGGGTCTATTACGGATTTTGTTTTGATTATTTGAATCGTTAATGTGTAAAAATTATTGAGTACTATATTGTTATAAAAAATTACATTGATCGGATATCGATAGTTATGTGACGGTAAACAAATTAACGGTTGACAAAAAACTGTTTTAATTACATAGTTATCGATATCCGATCAACGTGATTTTTAACACGCATATAGTACTCGACGAGTTTTATACATTGAACAGTTCGGATTATCAAAACGGGACCCGTAATGAATCTCCACGGATCCAACAACATCGTCCAATCTGATCTCAAACTGGACACAAGGTGAACCCTTTCTTTGGCGACCCACTTGTATTTTTATTTTATTTTTTTAATATATTGGCCCTGTTTGGTCAATTGGATCTTTTTTTTTAAATTCATAAAAAATAAAATAAAATAATTAATAAGACAAAATATCACATTAAATTCGTAATTATTTTTTTTCTCACAAATATCATATTTAACTATAAAAAAATCAACTACTTTTTCAAATATAAAATTTTTACCTACTAAGGGGTGATGGAAAGTTGGTTAAAATATAATTTTTTGATTTTTTTAAAATCTTTTTATGTGTAAAAAAATATGAAAAATAATATAACTTAAAAAAAATTAAAAATTAAAAAATAACTTTCTAAATTACCCCTAAAATAATCAACTTTCCAAACGAGTTGATTCTTACCCATGTATAGTATATATTTTTTTTTTCTGTGTGATGCTAGGTATAATAAAAAAAATATCATAAAAATGATGATGAAAGATTCTTTACTATTAGATTATACATATAAAAAAATACACTAATCTAATAAGAAGAAATTTTCATGAAGAATTTCATATTATTTTTTTCATGGTTTTTAATATTAGTCCTTTTTTATTTCCCACATGAATAATGAGAATTGAGAGTTGGTGTGTTTTGCCACGTGTTCATTTGACATAGTTTGGGAGTACGCCGACCAAAAATTATTGGTTGGTTTTGTAGTAGTTATGTCGTTTCTCAATCACAAATTTTTATATTTCTTTATATTTTTTAATTATTTAGTGTAAAATAATAACGGTAGTATTATATGTAGCAATTAATATATATACTAGTATACTAAATAGTGTTATGATAATATTATTGACCACATTTATTATACAAGTTATAAATACTCAAAGTGGGTGTTTGGAAAGTTACTATTTTAATAGGTTATTTTAGTTTTTGACTATTTTAGTAGGCCAAAATTTTTGTGTTTGGGAAGATAGTTAGATTTTTTTATAGTTGAATATGATGTTTGTGAGAAAAAAAATGAAATGATTATGAATTTGATGTGACATTTTGTCTTATTAACTATTTTAACCTATTTTATATTTTCGTAGATTTTAGTCCAAAAAGCTCCAAAAAAGCCCTTCCCAAACACTCCAAAATTATACAAATAATATCACCTCATTTATTAATACACTATTATACATATTAACAATGCTAGGTAGCTCGAAAAAATAAGGCTCGAATGGCTCGAAACACCCAAAACGACGTCGTTTTGAGTATAAAACGACGTCGTTTTTCCACAAAAATTCAGATCACTAAACATTTTTCTATATATATTAATTGGTACATATAATATTATTTAAATAATAAGGAGTGGTTTGAGATGTTCTAAATAAGTGTACTTTTTAACTTTTTATGAAATATGGGTTGGGTTTGAAGAGATATTGTAGAGAGATGATGTGACTTAAATAAGATGATGTGATTTAAATAGGATAGTGACTTTTTGACTTTTTTAATATATACCAAACAAGGCCTAAATCTCATACCTACTAATCATATACTGTTACTAACCAACTAATAAATTCACCTCCAGAACATTCGACGAAATTATACACCGTAGAATCTGAACGCGTTTAACTGATCCCATTAAATTTATATATATATATATGTGCATGTAATAAAAGTAAAATTGAATATAGAGTGGTTTGGTAATCCGCTATTTTAATTAATTTTTTTGATTATTTTTATGAAAAAATATGTAAAAAAATTAAAGAAATAATGTGATTGAATGTTTTAACTTTTTAACAATTTCAGTCAAAAAAAAAAAAAAATTAACATGACAAACATGCCCTAACTAATTATATAAATTGATCCACTGTAATTGACAAGGTTAAATAAGGTTAGGTTGGGCTTCTCTTGTATTTGTCATTTCAACTGAAAAGAATGTTTAGGTTGTATTCATTTTAGAACTGATTTCGGTGATTTAAGTTGTTTAATTTTTAGGACTTATTAAATAGAATATTCTTACAAAAAATTAAAATGATTGAACATCGATAATTATATATTTAAATCAAATTTGTATTACAAAAAATGAATAGTTATTTTTGAAATTATAGTTATCGTCTATTTTTTTTTTAAAACAAATATGATTTAGATATATAGCTACCAATATCCAATTATTTTGATTTTTTATATGAATATTCTATTCAACGAGTCTTAAAAATGAAAGGTTCAGATCACTAAAATCAGTCCAAAATGGGTTTACCAAGCCAAAACACTCTCTCAAGTTGAGATGACAATTTCAAAAAGGCCAAACCTATAGGTTATTGGCCATGTTTGGCTTATATTTGTGAAACATTTTTGAAAAATAATTTTCTGAAAAGAATTTATAAAAGTATAAAATTTATTTGGTTGTATATTTTGAAAATACTAGTAGAGTTTTTGAGTTTGGGATGATTTAATATATATATATATATATATATATTGTAGTTGAATAAATGAGTATGAAGGAAAAATTAATTGATTGACGTGTAGAATGTGAGAAAAGAGAGAGAAAAAAATTATTAATTGATGTACAATAAAGAGAAAAGTGAGTTTAAAATTTTTTTTTCAAAGATTTTAAACCAAATAAATTTTTAATTTTTTTTTCCCCAAAAATTATCCCGTAAGAGACCAATCAAACAAAACCATTATCTTTGTATTTGTTCAAACCCCATTACAATCAGATTAGTTAACTTTGTTGAATATTTTTATGTAAGAGTTTTATATTAAAGCCTCTTTTGGGGATGAGATTAAAAGCATTTTTTTCAACTTTTAATTTCTTTGAGTCACATAACATTTATATTTTAAAAAAAAAAATCATAAAAAAATTAACTTTTAATTTACTTCTCAAAATCATTCTAACTTTTATGTATGATAAATTTTACTATTTTTTTGTTTTTTTTTGGAAGGGGGACAAAATGCTCTGATTTTGGTTATCAATGGTAGACAGAAACACACGTAAGAACTATTTAATAACAAAACTAATAAATTCGAGACTAAATTTATATATTTGAAATTTGAGAGATCAAAACTACAAATGCTACATACTTTAGAAACAAATAAGAAGTGGGAGCAAGTTGGAGGTGGGAGCGGGCAACTGAGATAGTGGCTTTAGATGAAGGAGGCTCGCCGGACGTGGAAAGGTCTAGGGCCGGCTACTTTCAAACTCCCAATATGAAGCCTTTCAAGATATATTTAAACAAAAAAACCTTCGAATAAAGATTATGTTTAATTTTTTTATTTTTTTATTTGACTGTGTTGACAAAAAGTGTCAATCAAGTATAACGTAGCGGAAAAAATTATTAAGATCATACCTTAGGTGATAGAACCTTAAGTAAAGAATCTTACGGGTAAATCACGTCCTTCAAAAATACGAACAACAAACACTCAGCAATAGAGTGATACCACAATATGAGTATCACCCACACAAGTCACAGTGCAAAAAGCTTGATCCTTGTTTTTTTAATGGGAGAGAGTCAGTATGGGAAAAAACATACGTTGTTTCATTATTCCATATCCCATATATCGTATTAGATATATAGGCTAAGTATATCATCTATCCATATCAGTTGATATGATAGATATAGATATCATGAGTGAGCTATCCAAATAAGTTTTGAATTTAAATTCAAACTTACATGGATAAGGTTTAAAAGGGTCATGGGTCATACCACATGGACGTCCAATTTCTAACATCTCCCATTCGCACATGAGTTGGCATGACACTGCCACATCTCTATCTCAATCTCTAAAAAAATGAACAATCTCATACTAGCCAATGCACCGTGCGACCGCTGAGAAACACCTGCATGTGGGAGCTCTATACTAGAACTCAAAAATGAGTCAGCATAGAGACATCAACCCGAAAATAAAAATAGTGTCTCATATACCCCAGACCCATCTAATTACACTGGTCCAAAAAACATCTCTAATCCCTCAAAAGAGCATGTTTGATCCTCTTAATTCTTGCAATATATTCATAGTCAATCCGCCTCTCATACAGAGCGATGTGAGTTGCCGGCAGTGAATATATAACAGTGGTGTAATACTAGATGATCGTCCCTTTGCCCTCATGCCATTTAGTTTAGGATTGACCGCTTTCCCAGTAATGTCCCTTAAGACCGAATCATACATGACCGCAGGCAACATACCAAAGTAGCAGAATATCAACCTTTTACCTTATGACATAGTCAAAAGTCACAAAAGGGTACATAAATGAAAGTCATATAAATAATGACACGTAAGACTCACACGGTGAGGAAACAAGGATCCATTTTCTCACCTCATTACTCGGTCGCCAAGCACATATAATATAAATACATGTTACGGTGGAGTAACTCTTCCAAAAGAGTGACGTCATACTCAATACACCGTATAGATCTTAGTTTAGTCGCTTTCTAGCGCCTAGCCCGAATTCTCTATCTGCTTGCCTTCCAGGTGCCAAATGAGATCTCGCATCTGACTAATCATAACAGTCACAACATGGAAAGTGGGTACTAACATCCATGTTTGGTCCTTAACACAACCTCATCTTGGTTGTAACCAAGGCGACATACATAGTGGATAATTTAAGCCTCTCTTGGCTCTAAATAAAAATAAACCACTAGTCTCATCCTTGCTCGCTCTAAAGCGCCAAGGGCGATTGCTCGTGTGAGTGAGCCAATCTTGCCTGCTAACATCATCATCTGCTAACCATTATGACACAAACCATAATAGTGTCAACATCCTATCATCTCACAACAAATAAGTGATCAATTTTAAAAAACACAACCATAGTCTACGCAATTCTAGATTCCAAGCATAAGCCTTATCAGCACCTTTTGCGATAAACATATACAACGGAATCCTCCATGTGCACCTTACATGAAGTAGTTCAAGATCACTACCTCTTGCACAATTACCTCTCTAAAGATATTTTGGTGACCAATCTGTGTTTATTCAAGATGCTCCCAACTAGCGCAGAGAATCTTACAAGGGGCAAATTAATATACTACTAGTAAAGCATTCTATCTACAGTCTAATGAGCAAGGTCAATGTCTAAACAACTCAGTTGACCATTTACCAAAGATAACACTTATCATGCCAAATATGCCCACATAGCGTACTTTAGGCTGCCACAATAAAAAAAAAAGATTAAGGAATATAGGTCATCTGTTTCTTCTAAAGACAATCCGAGGATTCATTTAATAGCTAAGTCAATGGGTTTGCAATTTTGCATCTAGAATCATTCTATGATATTCCTTATGTAAGTCATCAAAGACAAACTGGGAATTCTCCCAAAACAATCTCTAAGGATCATACATCCGAGCATATAAATTATATCACACATGTCCATCATATCTAAAACAGAGTACTGCCCACCCTAGGTGGCGACAACCTTATAAATTCCTGGCTCATAATGACTAAGTAAGGAAAAACTTCTTTTGGACCATTGATCATGCCTCAGTGGTCTTCATCGATCATCGTTGGCCTATCATGGCTTGACGAAATCTAAGAACCACTATTTGGATAATTGTTTTAGGCTGTAAAAGATTTATTGGAACTAGCAACATTTTTGCGCTCCTAACTTTTCACTATAAAAGCAGAAGGTAAATCCCTGCGGACCTACTTATCCAATTCTCCAATGAGAAGTTGGGTCACAATGTCCACAAATCAATGTTCCGAACTTATGTCAATCATAGCCTAAGTCGAAATAATCTCACTCCCCAGGAGAAAGTCTTGTCATGGTCTACACTTTTCTCAATGGTGCGACTTTTCGGTATCTAGCGAGCCTTGTGCCTCAACAATGACTATCCAAATTGCGCATAACTTTAGAACAGTTTCGCGTCATAATGGAAAGTCAAACAAATTATAGAAATGGTTAATCCTCAAAGACTTTGTCTTAAACTGCGCAACATTGATCCACTTTCTAAAAATAGAGGACTAGAGCCTTTGGCATTATCCTAGGCTCTTTATCATCTGGCGGAGCAATTATGAATGTTTTCCTCTCAATCACCCAGTGATGACGTGGAAAATTTTCATATTCGCTACCACGCAACTAAGAATGTAGAGTATTCTTCTCTAATGGAGAAATCCATTAGTAGGCACATCACTTCCACTGTCCCTAGGATATTGGAAATTTCTTTCCATTCTCAACTAGGCTACATAAAATGCTATACTTAGAATTCTCTATCTTATAGAGTTCCAAAAACTCTATTCACGTCACCTTTACTAAAAAAAACTTTACGTGACTTAATTACACTACCACAAAGCTGCTTACCTATATGCACATGGCCTGGAGGGTTTACATGACAACATACAATAATGTGCTATGGAACCCTAGGTCTTAACTTCACAACCTTATGAGAAGTAAAATAAAGATAAGCTGCTTAACGGTTATAGATCGCCCATAGATGGCTCTCCGCTAACCCATTACTCAAATGGAGTGTAAAATCTGATATGGAGGGTACTTAGTTAGAGATATAGGCAACAAACTAGTGCAATTCCCAATTGGGAAACATTTTGCGCCATCATCCACCTAACATTAACAATACTTAATTCCTTATCTCTACTACACCATTGTGCTGTTGAGTACTAGGAATAATCAATTTTCTAAGTATCCATTTCTCTTCATAGAGTTTTCTAAATTAACTCAAATAGATACTCGCCACCTTGGTCAAAACTAAAAGCACGAAAGCTGTTATCTAATTGATCTCAACCTCATATGTGCAATGTCAAAAATCGTCTCAAAACTTTTGACTTATCGAAGATCAAATAGTCTTGACTCAGATACGTATCGTAATCTATAAATGTGTCGAGATTGAGGCTTAGCTATCATACCCTTACACATATCTAGTCATAAATATCATAGTGGACCAAATGTGCTAATACAAATAACCCTCAACGGCTTTCTTACTTACTTGTGCGCAACCATTGTGAACAAAGTTACACATTCATATGAGAGCAGGATGTCACAAGCGAGTGGGCCCGAGAAGGCCTACTCAAACCATCCTGTCATCATCTCATTAATGTGATTAAGTATAATAAGCCACCGGTTCATGACCAACGTCATAAACTAATTCCAATCATCCTAATGTGTGAGTTCTCGAAGACAAGTTTTAAAGGTTTAGGCCCAACTAGGTAATGACTCACAACTAATTCATATTCACTAGATCATAAATAGATGTCATGGAGATATCAAGTGCGCCTAAGTTGCAAATTTAACTAGTAAGTTCTAATCCCCTGCACCTTCAAGTCAATTTTATTCTCCATACACTTTAATGCATCTAGTTGAAAGATGACGATACTCCTCTTGCCATTTCTATTTCACGCTTCATAGTTACTTGAAATTATTCTACTATCCATAAGAATGAGAGAATAAGCTATCAACTATGACAGCTCCTGAAGTAACTTAAGCGTGAATTAGGCTAAAGAGTCTAATTCAACACAATGCTCTCACAAGCGATGTGTTAAATTCTTAGAGTCATAACAATCTTGTCGGCCTTGACCTTTTCATTACTATGTTGCAACGTTTGCACTTAGTGGTAAACGTTATTCAAAAGCTTTAGTCTAGGTAAGGAATCATACAAATAAGTACCTCTTCATGTCTCACACTCAAGTGTACAAATAGTAAGTGTGACAACCCTCACCTCTGATTAGTGTTAAACTGTGATTAAGCATGATAAGTAATTGATTAAGCTGAAATTTTGAACTGACTGCATGAGTATGTTGCTTTAATTGCGTTTTCTATCTGTTTGTCATTTAATGACCTGTTCATGTTCTGTTTTTGAACTGCGAATTGGAAGTTTTATCGGCGACCGAATCAGAAATTGATTAGTGTTTTATGCTAGTTAGAATTTATGTGATTTTATGGTAGGTTTAACGAAAATTTGATTTGGAATGATTAAATTAGCATTGTTAATGTTAAAATACATCAACTTGAATTATTTGCATTTTTGCCACTAGTGGGCATTTTAGGCCATTAATTGATTTTATATCATTTTGTTGCATCATCTCATCCATTTCCTCAAGACCAAAACCCTGAGAGGGAGAGAGAGACTTGAGGGAGATTGAATTCATCTAGAAATTTGGCTTGGATTTTGAAGAATTGTTCATTTGCTCTGGGACCTTGCTTAAGTAAAGTTTAATTGAAGAACCTAGGTAAGAGCTGAACCCTTTAGTTTTGTTTTTGAGCCATCTAGAGCTTGTGTATTAATGAAATAGGTGAATTCATGGTTAGTTGAGTTAGAATTTAAGAGAGTGAAGCTAATTCATGCATGCATGTACATGTTCTTGAATTTTGAGGTTGCTTTCATAAGAATTTCTTACATGCATGTTCATATCTTTGTTGTGGTCCATGAATTCACCATGATTTTGAGCTCAATCTTGCATTTGATCTTGTTTTGGAACATTAGAGTTTATGGGAACTCATGCATGTTAAGTTCTTGTATTGTTTTTCAAGTTCTTGAATTGGTGTGCAATTGGCTTACTTTTGGACTTTGATTTTATCAAATGATCTTCAAAACATGTTGTATTATGAGTTTCCAAGTGTTTTTCTAGAAAATTGGCCCAAAAGATTGAGTTTTGATGTGTTGAATTCTTGGTTTGAGCTTTGAAGGCAAATCTGGAAACCCAGATTTTGGCTTCCTCGCTCGAGCGAGCACCTTTGTTTTCTGAATTCCGCTCGAGCGATGAAATGCTGGCTCGAGCGTAGATTGCAAGCTCTCAGGTTTTTGTGGACGCAGACGCACGCTCGAGCGACGAGACCTGCGCTCGAGCAAAGCTCTGTGTCTCACGCTCAAGTGAGCATCGAGCGAGCATTGAGTAGAGAATTTCAACAACCAGTACTTTTGCATTTTTACAGACCGCTCGAGCGAGGGAGTCTACGCTCGAGCGACCTCTCTGTTTTGGTAAGCTCGCTCGAGCGAGACCCCTGTTTTCAGCAAATTTTGAAAAGTGTTTTAAAGTACATCTTTGCATCCTCATTCCATCCTAGGCATTCCTAGGCCAAGTTTAAGGCATTTTAATGAGGATAATGTTATAGAACCAGACTGAGTCAAGTTAAGGGGCTAAGTTATTAATCCCAAATGTGTAACTTAGTGTGTGTGTTCGTTCTGCAACTGTGTAGGGTTGGCACCCGAGGACGCTGACTAGCCTGTCTATAGCCCAGTACTCTGTGAGTAACAATGTTGTAAAGATATGTTCAATTATAACTATTTCTGAACGATTGATTATACTGCTTTCTGAAATGGCATCGTTTACTGAATGAATGTTTGTCCTATTTGTAAACTGTATTCGTGGCATCCATAGCAACTTACTGTTACTGTTATTGCTACTGTTACAGAGATCTCTGTCAGTTCCAATGTTTGGGACTACTACTGTTTACTGTTCTGATGGCCATCAACTGACTGTTCGGTTTGTTAAGACTTACGGTACTGTTCTGCTAATGGATATACCACATATGACTACTATGGTTCCTAAATAACTGTATGGCACGAAATATGAGCCACTGATTGGATAACCGATTTACTGATGCAAATGACTGTTTTAATTACTGAAAGGACATTCATTCTTGACCCCTTTACGCATTCATTATTCACTGGGCTTTAGCTCACTGTTTATATTTATATGTAGGTGTCCAGGCACCGGACCGGAGTTAGGAGCGTCGAGTTAAACTTCTGTTTTGTCAAGCCAACCACTGTGCCTCACTTCGAGGTTCCGAGTTCGTTCAAGCTTAGGCTGTTTTGGGGTGTTGTAGTTTCCCCCTTTTGTCTCTGTTTTGTATCGACTGAATAGAAGTATTTTTGCATTCGGTTTGTCACAGCTCATTGGACATCTTTTATTTATTGTTTGGCTTCCGCTAGCCCCTTACTCTGTATTACTGTCATTACTGTTAAGCAGACTTTTGGTAATCACGGGTTACTGGCCGGTTGCGATGCTAAACCCATAGGGGCGGGTTTGGGTCGTGACAGTAAGTGTCTAGACTTAGACAAGTTGGCAATGCTAATAGATTTTGCAGCCACTAAGCGCAAATATTTTCACTTAGTGTTAATAGATTTTGCAACTTCTAAGCGCTAATCTTTTAACTTCACGTGATATTTCAACGCACACTATTATAGTGCATAAAATTTTGCTCCATCCACTCCCAATAATTGGGTAGAGAGCAAAACACTGCTCATACTGGCTACTCGTTTTACACTTAATGACTAATTTATTTAAGCTCGCATTTCTTGGATGACGTGACTCTTGAATGTTACTTTATTCAATAATGTAACATTATTTGCAAGTCAAATTACAAAGTTAATTCGCGCAGCTCAATAGTCAAGATCATATATAGATCTATTGAGGGCTTACTAATTTCACAACCCCGAAACTCGCCAATCAAAGCTACGTAGCGTATCGCTAAGCACAGCGCACACAAAACCACAGCGACTTTGAGTCATGTTTCCTTACTTTGGCTCAATTAAGGTCTGACCTAAAGTCTCCAAGACTTTTGCTCATCTAAAGAATAGGATTACATTGTTCACATTTGAACATCTCTACTAAGTCTAGGTCAACCAAATTAACTTCTATAAGCTAAGTCAATTTAGAGAGAAATTCGTATTGGGATTAATTTGATTATCATAATATAATTTTGCCGCAAAAATATAAATTAAATAGTGATAATATTACACAAGTCGTAAGATCGAAAATCCGTTATGCTCATAATCATCTCTTGCGCCATAGGTGACAATTATCCAAAATTTGATTTAATTTATGCGCAAAATATTAGTTTTCGGGAGTAAATCTATAAGGATTTCTCTCGACCGAACAACCTCCCACTAATTATGGCATGTCTAAAGCATGATAAAGTATTTAAATCCACATGATGATATATCTCAATGTAGTTCATAAAAGAACATATGTTAGAATATTTAATCATGGAATTAAAATTCACCAATATAAATAAATCATGCTATAACAATATATTATAAGTTCTAATAATTTTAAAGAACTTAACATGCTGTATACAATATTTAAATAATGCCATAACATATTTCTATAATTTCTGCAATTTTTTGAAATTTTTTAAAATTACAAGTAATTAATAATTACATAGAAAATCAGAAATAAATATTACAGAATTTGAAAAAATAAAAAAATTATTCCAGTAAATAAGATTATATAATAGTAGTCTACTGTAAAAATTTCAAGTCCAGAATCCAAGTCATGCTCCCCCAAGAGCAATTTAACGTAAAAATATTGAATTTTTCATTAATGAAAAATATTTTATTTTTAATAAAATTCTGAAACTTTAATATCTTGTATAAAAAATTAATTAAAAACCCAACGGTATAAGCTATGCTTCAATCAAAATTATAACAAATAATTCAGAAGCAATTAACGTAATTTTAAAATTAAAACAAAACAAACAGGGCCTAAACGCAGCTGCCTTTCACGGCTTGGCTCAGCCGACGGCTTGTGTGTCATGATGACATCAGCGTGCAGTAATTTTGTCTTCTTTTCCATTTTGTTCAAGCCTTGCCTTAAATTAGGTTTGAGTTTTCTCCTTAACCGTAAGTCGGAATCAGGTGCATAACATACCGTTTCGAAGGTATCGAAACAAGGATTCCAAATATGTAATTTTCATAACATAAAAACAAAGCATGTAAGACCAGCATGCAGTAAAAGTTACAAAAAATTAAATATAAATTTCTATTTTTCTCAAAATCCGACCGTTGTATTTTTATGAAACTTGACAAATATATTCTAAATGAAATATATTATAACATATGTAAATTTCATGTTGATCGGAAATTGTTCTAAAAATTATTAATTTTCATGCATATATCGTGTATATATTTATATAAAATTATACACCTATTTTAATGCATAAAAATAAGTATGAAAATACCCATTAAAGTTCTCTGATACCAACGTAAATCAAGTATAACGCAGCGGGTAAAATTATTAAGATCATACCTTTGGTCATAGAACCTGAAGCGAAGAATCTTGCGGGTAAATCACGTGCTTCAAAAATGCGAACAACGAACACCCAGCAGTGGAGTGATACCATAATATGAGTATCACCCACACAAGTCACAGTGCAAAAAGCTTTATCGTTGTTTTTTTTAATAGGAGAGAGTTAGTATGGGAAAAAACATACGTTGTTTCATTATTCCATATCCTATATATCGTATCAGATATATAGGCTAAGTATATCATCTATCCATTTCAGTTGATATGATAGATATAGATATCATGAGTGTGTTATCCAAACAAGTTTTGAATTCAAATTCAAACTTACATGGATAAGGTTCAAAAGGGTCATGGGTCATGCCACATGGGCGCCTAATTTCTAACAAAGGTTAGCTCCATATATATTTATTAATATTTACTTAAATATATATCAAAGTTTACATTAAAAAAAAATAATTAAAATAATCTAAACTGAAGTACTAAGTAAAAATAAATAAACTGTAAGAAGATGTCACTTAAATGTTACAATTTTTATTATTTTTTTATTTTTAGCTGTAAAATTACTAATCAAGTTTGCATAATCTAATTTATGAACAAAATTATTTTTGATACATAAAATTACTAATCTATTTAATTTTTCATGTGATATGATTGACCAAAAATAAGATTTAATTAACTTCAATTTCAAATTTTATTTCCCCAGAGGCAAGGCATAATCATGTTCTATTAGTGAATTAAACAGTAACCACATTAATCATCTATTAGTAAATTTTTTATAGGGTAATATAACATCTAAAAAAATTTTGAAATCACTTTTTCCGCTGTCACCTTTTGCCCAAAGTCAAGCCTATGAAGATCACTGATGATGGTCGGTGAAAATGACTTTATTTATTTATTTATTAAGACGCTTTGGTTTCTTGATTTTTTAGTTTGGGATTAAGTGTCATTTTGGGAATATAGTAAAAAGTCATATTTTTAGACAAAATATCTAAAAACGTAACTGTCAAAAACGAAACAAAATCCCTTTGGGAAGTGTCAAAAACGCAGTCCTAAAATTACAAATTAGGGCCTATGAAAAAAAAATAAAAATAAAAACTCTTATGTTGGGTAAGGGTATTTTGGTCATTTTAATTTGATTTGACACCATAAATAAATATTAAACTAAAAAGCAAAAAGTCAGCTTTTTACCAACTTCCCAAATCGCTTCCAAAAAAGCCAAAAAGCTTAGTAAAAAGCCAAAAACCAGCTTTTTACCAACTTTCCAAAAAATCAGCTTTTGTTTAGAATGAATTTTTTTGATTTTTTTAACTTTTGTAAGAGAAAAAATATAATGATTATAGGTTGGATATGATATTTTATCTTATTAAGCTAAAAAGCCTATTTTATCTTTTTGTGACTAAAATAGTCTTGAATCCAATCCAATCCAACCCAACCCAACCCAAGTTGCCAAAACGAAGGCTTAATTTATCATTCTTAAAAATCATCTCTAATGACATTCTTACAAGTATTAAATTTTGATTTGTCAAATATTTTTTAGGGTAATTTTTAACGCTGTGTTTGGTTAGGAGATTTGAGAAGAGATTTAAAAATAGAAAGGAAAAAAAGTATGTAAAATTAGGTAAAATATAAGTATATTTTATTCAAATTTCACCTAATTTTTTTTTTACCTTTTCAAATCACTTCACAAATCTCCCAACCAAACACAACATAAGTGTGCAAGTGTATACTATATGTATTTGTGTAAATTCTCACAAATATACGTAAGCTATCTCATAAAATTATATAAATTTTCAGAAACATACATAAGTTAACTCATAAAAATTTAAAAAATTACAACTTACATATATTTGTGAAATTTTATGCGATTTTATAAGATAATTTATGTATATTTCTAAAAATTTATATATATGCATATAATATGCATCTTTGAACACCTAAACAAAACTGCCATCAAATTTTATTTTAATTTATTTTTTCCGGGGGAGTTTCCGGGAGACTCGATCTTCAACAAGTGTTTTTACCGTGTTTCTCATTGAAATTGTATTCAAAATTTGGGGTTTAATAAAATAGTGCAATTTCGACCAAACCCCAACACGCTTGGGTACACATTCCGATTGGGAACCTTAGCAACTTGCAACACATACGTTTGTTTGTCATTCTCAATGCAATTATTTAAAAGTTTCACATGACATCATTATTACAAAATTTATAAAATAATTCATGACACCATTAATATAAAATAATTCTTCAACTTCGTTTAAAGAAATTATTCAATAATTCTAAAGCAACACATTATTCCATTTATTAATTGATGTATTTTATATTATTTCCTAGATTTTAATTCAAAAATGAAAAATATTATAAATTAGACCAATAACTATTAATTTAGAAGGGTAAATTATACTTTGTCCCATTTATATTTGATCCTTTTTCTATTTGAACCCTTCAATTTTTTTCCCCTACTTTGGCCCTTCTTATTTTAAGTTTTTAATTTATATCTAAAATTAGACAAAAAAATGACATGGTTACAGTCACGTAATATAAAATTATTTAATTATATAATTAACAAATTTGACACAAACTCAAACCCCCATATGATAATATATTTTATGTTATGTGATAGTTAATGTTGCCCTTTCTGTCTAAATTTGAATAGAAGTTAATTTTAAAAATAAATTGAAAAAACTTGAAATATGAAGAGTCAAAATAAAAAAAATAGTCACACATAAAAGGGGTAAAAGTGTAACTTACCTCATATAAAACATAATATAAAATTGTTCCAATAACACTGAATAATTTCTCCTTATTCGAGTTTTATTAGCTGGCACAACATTCCTCTATTATCTTCTTACGTATTAGAATGTGTGCATGCTTCATACCAAAAAAAAAAGCCATACCAAAAAAACGTATTAGAACGTGTGCATGCTTCATACCAAAAAAAAAAAAAAAAGCCATACCAAAAAACGTATTAGAATGTGTGCGTGCTTCATACCAAAACAAAAAGAATGTGTGCATGGTTTTTTAAATAAAAAATATATATTAAAATGAAAACGAATTGTGAATTAAAATCGTAAAATATTATGTAGATTGTGACTTTTCCTCAAAATATATTCATACGTGTGATTCATCATAAAGAGACAAAAGAAAAAGAGAAGATGGAGGTTGCTGGGAGAGTGGCGTTAATGGGATCAAGATTCCTTGCAACGTTTTATGTTTAGAGTTAAAACAAAATTATATTGGTTTAAGGTGTGTGATTGTAATATTATTTTAATTTAATTTTAAACTCAAATCGTGTCTTACTGAAATGAGAAGTCTAATAAAATTATTACACAAAAACCATTCCTTATCAAATGACAATAGCAAGAAAAGTGGTAAAAAATAGGGGTGTGCTCGGTGCGTATCAGTACGGTTTAAGAGAAAAATAGAAATCGTATGGCGGGTGATGGATAGATAAAAATGTAATTAGAATCTGTCATTTTTCTTACCAAAAACCGGCGGTGCGGGTGGATTGGCGGTTTATAAAAAATATAATTCAAATTAAAAAACTTGAATCAAAGAGTAAAAAGATCTAATTTATAATTAACTAAAATAGTCAAAATTAAAATATTCATCTGATACAACATTAAACATTAACAAATTAGTAAACTAACAATCCAAACAAATTATACAATAACAATTTAATAAGACAATAAATACTAAAAAACATAACATCATCCAAATAATTAAATTCACTATGTGTGCACAATATCTCATATGCAAAAACTTATTTGCCAAGATAATGGAGGGCCAATATTTGGTTATTCTCTTCAAAAATGCAATAGCACCATCATTAGAGCTTGCATTATCAATGTAATAGTGAAAACCTTATCAATCCTGCAGTCTTGCAAGCATTTGTCTAATTGTTTGCCAATTGTCTCATACTTATGATTAGGAACTATACAAAAACTCAGAATTCTTTTGTACAAATTCCAATCATTATCAATCCAATGGTCGGTGACACAAATATAATTTAGATTTTGAATTGATGTTCAAGTGTCAGTGGTTAGGCATACTCGTTGCTTCTTAGAACTTTCTTCAATTTTTGCTTTTCATCAGGAAATAAGTTCAGACAATCACGAGCAACAGTAGTGCGAAAAGGGACAGGAAACTTAGGTTGTATAACTAAACAAAAATTTCTAAACACTTCCTTCTCCACATACCTAAAAGGTAATTCATCAATTATAATAATCTTTGTTAGTGCTTCCCTACAAAGTTTTTCATCATATCCTACTGCTCTGAGAGATCCAATCCTTCGACCATCATGTTCCTTCTCCTCTTCTTCTTCTTTTTTTTTTTTTTTTTTAACAAAAGAGAGCGTTTTTTGATTTTTGTCTACTTCCCTAATAAGAGACTTCATACATTGATGCTTAAGGTGGTGCCATATATTACTAGTCCCATCTTGTTTTCTATGAGTATCACAATCCTTACCATAATAATTACAAGTAGCCCTAGGTTTATCAGGCTCACAATCATCAAATAAGGTGAAGTGTTCCCAAACCTCAAATTTCTTTTTATCTAAATTAATACTAGGGCATGGACGAATTTTACCAGAATTTTTGGCAGGCATTGTGGTAGTGGTAGAACTAGCAACAGTAATTGATTCTGCAGTTGGTGTAGGAGGGTTGATTCCACTAGCAAAGCAGCCATCATTTGTATTTTTCTCATCTATTCTCTATTACAAAATAAAAAATTTACATGAATGATAAGTAAATAAATAAAAATTATCAATGATGACAAGTATATATAAATAAAAATCATAAATAAGAGAGAGAGAGAGAGCACAGATAGAGAGAGAAAGAACATCAGCCGAGCCTTT
This sequence comes from Camellia japonica, assembly GCA_030407325.1. Classification (NCBI taxonomy): domain Eukaryota; kingdom Viridiplantae; phylum Streptophyta; class Magnoliopsida; order Ericales; family Theaceae; genus Camellia; species Camellia japonica. Next base: position 10,638,521 of record JAPPVO010000007.1, on the reverse strand, counting down.
TTTTGTGTCTTTGAACAAGGGTCAGCCGGGCCATTTACCTAATACCTGACTCAATGATGTTATATATATATATATATGTATATAGAGTAGAGAGCACAGACAGAACAGAAAGAAGGCAGCAAGAGAAAAGAGAGAGAAAGAGAGAGAGAGAGAGAGAAGGGCAAAGAGAGAGAGAGAGGCAAAGAGAGAGAGCAGAGGTTACGACAACGATAAGGAGTAGGCAGCGCCGATTGGCAAGGGAAGGAGAAACTGGCAGTGGTGGTGAGGAGAGGCTAACAGGGTGACAGTTGATCGGCAAGGTAATAAAGAGGAATCGATGAAATGTTGTGCATAGCGGCGATTGATCGATATAAATAAGATGAAGTTGAAATGTGTGGGTGTCAATTAGGTTTAATTGAGCAATTAATGTGTGTGTGTGTGTGTAAATATATGTATGATAGATATAAGTTGTGGCTGGATTTCACTTGTTCTATGTGTGTGTATAACAGGTGATTTTTTTTTTTTTTGAAACAGAGGCGGGTTGGGTTTATTAGACATGCAGGTTGGAAAATTCCAACCGAAACTCGTGTCGATCCACAAAAGCTGGGCCTCCCATCCGCCCAACCTGCCCGCCAGAGTTGAAAATTTGTGTGGTTCGGAGAGATTCGGTGCGGTTTTGGCAATTTTGGCGGTATTATGCACAACCCTAGGTAAAATGCTTGGGGTGATAGAAGGAAAAGTGGAAAGGGTGGCTAACGATTAGAGGATAGGTAGACAATAGTGAAAGGAACAATTTTATTTTTAAAAATCAAGATACAATGTGTTTATAATTTTAGAAAACTTATGTGACGCCCCAAAAATCGTAAACATTAGAGAATATATTAACAATTAAATACAGGGTTTATCTAATGTTAGGAGTCTAGGAAACGGTACTAATGAGGAGTCAAGTTAGCTTCCCTTCTAAGTCCAGCTTTCTTAGGTAGTGCACTACCCTTTTGACAGATCTTAAAAGGCATTGATGCAAAGTCTCATAAGCAACGCAGAGATATGCATAGGATTACAAGGTAAATAATAATTACAGTGTCTTAAATTTTAAATTTACCAAACGAGTCCCATTACTATTACAATCCAAGAATAAATAAAAGCACAGTCAAACTAATAAGCGAAATGGTTCCGAACTCTCTCTAAGGCAAACTTAAGTCTTCAAATGTCTTTGACTTTTTCGTTGGCTTCGTACATTTCTTTGATACCTGGCATGAAACGCCATGAGCTTTGAATGCCCAGTAAACACACACACATCCCGTCCATTTTTCCCAATCTAATACGCAATAGCAAATTACAACAATAGGGGAAAGGAGCATGACATTCAAGTAATTAACACAGGTTATAGGGTTAGTTGTTAGTAGTCTAGAAATCCCCTAAAGAGATTTCGCTCTCCCAACCGCAAGAATCGGATGCGGATTATTCGGTATGCCCCCTCTTTTGCTGCTTTGTTGCAGAACTTACCTTGGATGCCTAGCAACGGTTATATAGTGCGTAGCGCCAACCGCAGGGCCTCAAAAGAGACGGTAATAATGGGCCTTGTCCAAATCCCTTCTTACACCAAATACCTAGGGTCCGAATACAACTGCTCTGTTCAAGGGTTCCAAAAACCACTTGCGCAAGACTTTAACTTCCAAATAGGGAGTGTATCCCGTTAACCAATCAATATCTTAGTAACTTGTCTAAAAATTCTCAACCCATTACCACCCATTAAGTTTCCCATTTGAGTTAGATAATTTAAGTCAGAGTTAGGACATGCTCTTGAAACAACATCTATTGCACAAGTATGAACAACTAAATAGTACAAATAGAAGGAAATAGAGTTACAACACATGAGATTCACATATGAAGATAGGCACAAGAAGCTCTGGGCATATTTAAGTACAAAAATATAATTTCCAGATTTACATAAGTGTGAGCACCATCGAAGGATTAAAATAAAATACATAAACCTATGACACGTGTAATATCATACTGAGACACGATCATAAATTAATAAGCACATTCATGAACACAAGAGCATAAAACACTAATGAAAATAAAATTTTTAGATTCAGTACTACCTAAAGATTATACTCAAAAGGGCTATTTTCGATTTTTCCAAAGCCCGGCCTTCCTATGGTTAGTAGGGAATTTTATCTAGTTCTCAGAACATTTTTCGGAAATGGAACAGCTTTTCCAGATTTTTAGTTATTTCAAAAATACTCCAGCTTTGTCGACCGTTACGAAAATTAGATTTTCTCACAGACTACTTACTCGTTTTCAATGAAACCAATTTTACTTGAAAGCTAACTCCTTAAGAAAGATTTTGACATAAAATGGAGGTCCATAAGATTTTTATACATTTTTCCAAAATTTTCGCAAGGTGGCTGTAAAACATATTTTTATGGTACAGTTCTTGAAAATAGAAAGTTGGTGAGAAAAGAGGCCAGCTAGTGGAAATTTTCCATTTCTCTTGTGATGAAAACATGCTAAATAATATTAAACTCAAAAATTTAAGGTGAAGGTGTGCCTTTGAAAATTTTGAGAGATTGATATGGAAAAAGGTAGTCTTATACTCATTAAGAAAAATAGAAGGGTAGAATCAAGACTCAAGTCTTTTCATTTTTAACACAAGAATACCATTAGAACACATCTGAAAATACCATTTTAAACTTCTAATAACATGTATTTGAAAAAGGAAAATGAATGAGAGAGTTATGTTGTGGCTTACTTGAGGGTTATTGGAATTGGTACCAAGCTCACCCTCCTTCCACTACAAAAAAAAGTCACTTTTAGCGACTAAAATATTGGTCGCCAATTGTCTATTTTTTGGTCGCCAATGACATTCTGCAACCAAAAATTTTGGGCGCTATATTTGTTGCCAAAACCCTGTCGGGAAAGGTCTTGGAGGGTTTTGCTGACCAAAAAACCTTTGGTCGGCAAAAAGCAAGTCTTTAGTGACCAAAATTTTGGTTGCCAATAGTCAATTATATTTCTTTAAAATTATACATTTACCGACCAATATTTTAGTCGCCAATAGTCAAGGAATCGCTGACCAACACCTTTAGTCGCCAAAAGCTTCAAACGTGAAAAAAAAAAAAAAAAAATCGTTGTAGAACAATTTGATCCGCTCTTGCGGAGACTTGAATTGCTAACCTCCCGCACCATAAACCTTACGCACCACACTTTTCCCACTACACCTCTATAACACCACATGATTGTACATATGACATATATTATTTATATAGTACATTCACCCATATTAATATAAAAGTATATGTATAAACATAATTATTTTATTACATAATTTATGTAAAATAAACTATTTAGTAGCAAAATAAAAATAAAAAAAATTAACCTTTAGTGACCAAAATAATTTTAGTCTCTAAAAATGACCACTTTTGGCGACTAAACTTATTTTTTTGTCGCCAATTGTAGACTTTTGGCTATTAAAATTTTTAGTCACCAAAAAGCTTTACTTTTGGCTCCTAAAATTTTTTTAGTCGGTAAAACCCATATAATCAGTAACCAAACTTATTTTTAGTCGCCAATTGTAGACTTTTTGCTACTAAATTTTTTAGTCGCCAAAAAACTAAACTTTACTTTGGGCTAGTAAAAATTTTTCAGCCACTAAAACCGATATAATCAGCGACCAAACTTATTTTTAGTCGCCAATTGTAGACTTTTGGCTACTAAAATTGTTTAGTTGCTAAAAAGATTTACTTTTGGCTACTAATGTTGTTTTGGTCGTTGAAAGTATAGCTTTCAGCGACCAAATTTTTTTTAGTCGGGAAATTTAGTCGCCGAATGTGCTTTTTCCTGTAGTGTTCATTTCTTCTCTCTCAGGTGAATATAGTGTGTATAAGTGTTGTTCTTGTAGGTAAAATGCTAGGGGAGGGGTTATTTATAATATGAATTTGGTGCAAAAGGTCCTAAATGCCCCTTGGTTGGAATTGGATTGGATAGTTTGGATTTAGTTTGAATTCAATAGAATAGTGGAGGATTAAATGTCTTAATTAGGTTCTTAAATATGATCTAGTTAGGGTTTTCCTCCTAATCAAACCAACCTAGTTGCATATATACATACATACATATATATATATAAGTTTGTACCAAGTCAAAGATTTTTTTCCTTAAATCATGCAAAATTGTCTAAAAAAGTACATTCATCGTATCTACATGGCTGGCCATAAATGGTGATTTGAGGGACTTATTTTATATATTTTTTGTGTGTACAAATCTTGGAAATTGTAAAATATAATGTTAAAAAAGATTTTAAGGTACAAGTGTATATATAAATATATAATAGTACTTGTTTGATGTCAATTTGTGATTTAATAAAAATGTGAGAGCTTGGGCTCAATTAAAGTATCTATTTCAAGTGAAGAGTTAATAAATTAGTGTTAGGAAAAATAATTCGGTTTGTATTATCTTGCTTTGAAATTTAAAGGTAAACAACTAAACGAAAATTGTGAAAATCGAAAGTTAAGGTTTAGAGTGATTAATCTAAAATTTGATATTTAAATAATTAATATTAGAGTATTAGAAGTGATTTCTAAGCTTCTAGGGTCGATTAGGGTTTGTATGGGTTCATCTGTGATGCGTTTTCGATTCTAGGGTTTAATTTGCAAATAATCAACGAACTAATGGCTTTATTATAATTACTCCAAATTTAGGGACTTAATAAGGTTTACAAAAGTTAGGGGTTTCAAAACTTATACATTTATAATTTTTTTCCCCAGTTTTTACCAAAATGTAATTTCCCTTTACGTGTTCAACAATCCAAATTTCAGGTTGTTAGTCCTCTATTCTATTATTCTAATATTCAAATTTCAAGATTTCAATTGTTAAAGGATTCTAGAGAGAGAGAATAAGGTCGATATATTATTGTGTAATGACCTTCCATATTTAATGTATATACTCTCCTGTATATAGGAGCTCATTGTACTTGGTCATTACACAATAATATACAGATATTATTATCTCTTTCTACAATACTTTAACATAAGTTATTTGTTATTTTTATATTTGGGTAAGTAATAAAACTAAAAACTACTTAAGTATGAACATTTTCGTTATTTAGGATTGATTATCATAACGGTTGGAGAGATTGGAGCGGATGTATTTCATAGAATTAAGATGGAGTGGCCTAAATGGAAGAGTACATCTAAGGTATTGTGTAATAAACGAGTACCACTAGACTCAAAGAAAAGTTGTATAGAATGACTATTAGACTAGAGATATATGAGACCGAATGTTGGGCAACTAAGAAATAACATGTAGATAAGATGAGTGTTGCTGAGATGAGAATGTTAAGGTGCATGTGTGGCAAGATTAGAAAAGACATAGTTAAGAATGAATATATTTGTGAATGGGTAGGAGTAGTACCGATAGAAGATAAGTTGAGAGAGAGCAGATTAAGATGGTTTGGTCATACAACTGAGACAGTAGTGAAGAGATGCGATACAGTAACGGTAGATAAAAGTGTTAGGGGAAGGGGCAAATCTAAATTGACGTAGGCTAGTGTAGTAAATAAATATATTAATCTCATTAATCTAACTAGCCAAATGGTCGCTGATAGAGTCGAGTGTAGAAAAATGATTCATGTAGTCGACCCCATTTTATAGGACTTAAGGCTTAATTTAGTTTGGTTTAGTTATATATATATATATATTTATATTTCTAAGCAATCGAAACCCAATGCCAATTAAACAGCACTAATGCTTTTTTTATTTATTTTTTAATCGGCGAAAATCAGTGATTAATTGTTAAATTAGCATCTCGGAGAAGTTGAAACTCATACCCATACTTACCCTTCCATTTCACTCTTAAAAGTTGAACCTAAGGCCTCCCTTTTAGGATAGACTTGGTGGCCAAAAAACTAATCAACTAGGCTAGAGCCTCTTTGTTTAAACAACACTAATAACACATAATAGAAACACAAAATGAATCATACAAAGTATATTAACATGTTGAGATATTTTGAATATGAATTCTACCATAATTGAATTTAATCCTAGATGCCTTATTGTATTTTCTATGGACCATTTTGTATTCCTAGAGTTTGTTTGGGAAGTGGGTTGGTTTTTTGACTTTTTAGCTTTTTGGTTATTTTTTGTTTGGGAACCAGCCCGTTTAGCCAAAAAGTTATTAAAAAAGCCAAAAAGCCAACAACTCATACAAAAAAGTCAAAGATTTTCTTTTCTCTCTACTTTTTGCACATTTTTTCGTAAAAAGCCAAAAAGTCATCCCAAACATACTAGTTTTTTTTAGCTCATATTTTAGCAAAATAGCCAAAAAGTTACTAAATTAGCCTGTTCCCAAACGAGGCCAGGCTGGGGCTAAAAAGTCTCATTTAGGAAGGATTTTTGGCTTTTTTGACTTTTTGTAAGAGAAAGAATGTAATGATTATGAGTTAGATGTAATGTTTTGTCTTATTAAACTAAAAAACCTAGTTTGTTTTTTGTGATTATTTTAGCCAAAAAAACCCCAACCTCAACTTCCCAAACAGAGATTAAACAAATACCTATCTCCCAACTTTTTGGCAACCAATTGGGATTAATTCAATTAATCATATTTATATTGTACCCTCTTAATTGAGAGTTCAGAAAATCAATTATTAAACTTGCTTGGTCAGGTTTTTCAAAAAATATTTTTTAAAAAATTTATTTTTTTTTGTTTTCCATATTTTTTTGTTTTTACTAAATTTTTAAATATTTTAATCAAATTTTTTTTTTTTAACTTTTTAGACATACCTAACATAAATATAGCTAAAAAGTAAAAAATTTGTGAAAAAAACCTTTTAAAAATTCACTAAATGCCAAAAATATAAAAAAAAAAAATCAGAATTCAGTATATTTTTTGTATTTTTATGTATTTATTAATTTTTTAAAATATTTTTTCACAATTTTTTTACTTTTTAGATACATCTAAATAAGGTGCATCTAAAAAAATAAAAAAAAATGTTTAAAATTTTAAAAATATTCGGTAAAAACAAAAAACACGAAAACCAAAAAATTCAATTTTCAAAAAACTTAATCCAAAAAACTCAAACCAAACAGACTGAATAGTTGTCAAAGAAAAATGTTAAACTTTTGCTTGAGATTTTTTGATCTTTTATGTATTTTCTTATTTTTTTTCTCCTTTATTTTGGTGAACTTCTTGTCCCCTCCTTTTGTATTTCATCTTTTTTTTTTCTTTAATAATTTTTTTTCCCTGATAATTTACTTATTTATTTAATATTTTGTTTTTCAGGTGTTCTTAGGAATCAAGGGGGAGAGATGCATTTAAGCCCAAGCAGCCTACTCAAATATTGCCTTAAAATAGTTGTAGAAAATGATTTCGACACAACACTGATTTTACTACTCTATTTTAAAATTTCAAGGAAACCTCTTGGGAAAACATAAATCAATGAAAAATATTGGAAGTAATTGCAAAAATATTATTCACCCAAAAAAAAATTGCAAAAATATGAAAATGTTATTGACAAGTGAGTTTTTCTTCTCCACCGTCCTAACTAGAAGTATGAGCAAGGAGCTAAAAATAAAGGTTCAAATATGACTGCCATGCACAGTGCGTTTGATGGCTGAAGAGTTCATGTTTGAATAAAATTGTTGAAGTTTAATTTAATGTTTTTACATTGTCTAATTTTATCTAGAAATAACAAGTATATCAGAGTGATCTAAAGTGTGGGAGTTGAGAAGAATAAAAGAAAGAAAGAGAGGGTGAGAGTGTGAGAGAGAGATACTTTTAAATTTATGGGGTTTAACGTTAATTTCTTATTTAACTCATTTTCATAATATTGATAATCCTCATTTCACTTTTATTATGGGAAGATGGTTTTTTCAATCGGAAGTGATTGGTAGCTCGAAATCAAGGCCCCCGAATCCCCCCGAATTAAAAAACGACGTCGTTTCGTCGTTCTGATTTCTTTTTTTTTTTTAGAAGGAGAGAAGAAGAAGAAGCAGAAGAGAAGGAGGAAGAAGAAGAAGCAGAAGAGAAGGAGAAGAGGAAGAACTGGAGGGGGGCCAACAAAATCGGGCTGGAGGCAGAGGCAGGGCGGGGGGCGGAGGCAGAGGCAGGGAGCGGGAGCGGAGGTGGAGGCGACGACGACGGCGGGGCTGAGACGGCGACGAGCTGCTGCGACGATCGGCCGGTCGATCTGCGATCGATTGGCGGCGGCGGAGGCGGAGGAGGGGTCCTCTCTCTCTTCCCTCTTCTCTTTCTCTCTTTCTCTCTCTCCATTCGGGCTGATCAGGGGGGCTCAAAATCGGGAGAAAAATCATTTTTCTTTTTCAATTTTGGGAATTCTATTCCAAATTTGCTTTCTATTATGGCTAAACACAACAATACACAAATATATCTATATATCATATAAGGAAAAATGGTTTTTAACCCCTAAGTCTCATGGGAGTTCCAATATCCCAATTTAAATTTCTTAATTTTTGATTTAAAGAAAAAAAAATCTTAGCATTTATTAATTTCTCCCAACTCCTAAACCTTACTCTCATAATAACACTTTAATACATTAAGAACAAGTATAAAAAAAATTTATTGAAAAGTTCAACACATGAATTTCTTGAAAAGTCCAACATATATGATTATTATCCCTTATAATAACACTTTAATGCATTAAGAGCAAGTATAAAATTTTTTTCTTGAAAAGTCCAACACATATGATTATCATCTCTCATAATAACACTTCAATGCATTAAGAACAAGCATAAAAAAAACAATTCCTTGAAAGTCCAACATAAATGAATTTCTTGAAAAGTCCAACACATATGATTATTATCAAACTATTAAACTTTAATATAATATAAAAAAGTAAAAAAAAAAAAGACATTTAAAATCGCAATTCACATATATAGATAATTGTAAACACAACCCGTACATAGCACGGGTGATATGCTAGTATGAGACTATATGGAATGGGATTCCTTTTTTTGATACCATACCATGTAAATCAAACGAAGCCTACAGGGTTCATTTTGACTATTACCATATGTTCTTCATTTTTTTTTTTTTTTTTTTTGTTGATAAATTATAGGGATAGTCTTTACGTTTTGCAACTTGTGTCATTGTGGTCCCTACAATTTCAATTGACTTAATTTTGACTCTTAATTTTAGATTTTTCATCAATTTGGTCTAATTGAAAAGGCTGTTAGGATTTTTGACGAAAAATTATCACTAAGTTAATTGATGTTAAGTTGTTAAATTGATAGAGTTTATAATTTTTTCCCCTAAAAGTATGACACATGTTGATCATGTGTGTATTTAATCGGTCCAATGGGTTGGACAACGAGTTATAAAAAAAAAAAAAATGCTAACAATTGAACTAATTTGAGACAAAGTAAAAATTTTATGATCAAAATTGAAACAATTGAAATTATAGAAATCAAAATGACACAAAAATCAAAATATAGGGACTAGATGTGTAATCCGCCTTTCTTTTTTCCCATTACCATGTGTTCAGAAGGGTGTTGCTATTGTCTCTATGTCTTCTCTCTTCATTATATTTTTATTATGCTTTTACCCGTAAACTAAATTATTATTAAGGTAAAAAAAAATTAAAACGAAATAACTTCTCATTATAAAGAGATGAAATAAAAATAATAATAAATTTTTAAATGAATGTATTGAGAAGAAAGAGCACTATAAACAGAAAGAAAGGATCATTTGTGATTGAGGTAAAATATGCATCAACTAACAAATGATGTAATAATTGTTAGATTAAATGTGACAACATCATAATATGGTGTGCCTCTCCATAGTTGATCATTTCCAATTAACATGTGTATATCTTCCCGCAAGAAAATGGATTGATCTGGTAAGTTGAATTTGAACTCAATGGATGCATTGTTTCCAAAGGTTGTAACCTTTAGCAAATGGGTGCCATTGTGGTTATAAATACATTGACAGAATGTTTTCTTTTTACACATTCAAAGCCATTGCACATCCATCATTTCAAGACCAAACTTGGTTTCCGGATTACTCCGTCTTGCGTGATAAATACCCTCACGGGAGCACCAATCACTTAGCCATTGTAAAGATTATCTTTCAGTGGTATCAGAGAAGGTTTACACATTATCGCAAATGTCAAAATATAGTCCAGAAGAAAGAAAAGTTTCCGAACTCTTTTTGCTGAAAATTCAGAAAATTATTGATCGTCAATTTTCGGCATTGGTGAATTCCGTTTGTTTATTTAATCATCACCAACGTGTTATATTCCCAAAAACTATCCAAAGAAAATAATTGTTGGTGGTGCTATTGTTCCGAACCTTGCCGAAAGTGAAGCTGAATTGCACCGTTGGAAGAAATTTTATAAAATATTTTTCAGTTCAAATTGGGTCTCCAAATTGGCACCATCTTGTTCTTCACAGAATTTTGATCACAACGGCGAAATTCGTTGTGAAAAAGGGCAAAAATTTGATCCACAAAGTTCGAATTTCAGTGTGTGGTCGCCGACTCCTGTCACCGGAGAAGACAACTTGTGCAACAATACCGTTGAAAACTCAATTCAGGAAATTCAAAAATTTGGGCCAAAAACAAAACCAATTAATAGGGGCCCAAAAATAAGAATTACTGCTAGGAAATCTGTTCCCTTGGGCCTAAAAATTTAAAAGAATTTTATTGGGCCAAACCAAGTTCAGCCCAAAGCAACCAGGCACAGCCCAGTCCAGCGTTGCAGCCCAAGCCAGCGACGCAGCCAGCCCAGTGCGCAGACTAGCCAAGCAGCCCAACGCTGCAGCCCAGCACGCGCCCAGATCCGCGTATCAACCCAGCGCCCAGCACACCGCGCCCGGACCCGCGTCCGTCTGTTCCGTATGACTTGCGTGCTGACCCGCGCCCTGATCTGCGCGTTGACTCGTGCATTGACCAGTGGTTCAAGCCGGTTCAGCCAAAACATTGAACCGGCAAATTGGTTCAAGGGGTTTTTCGGCTCGTTCTCGCTTATTTCAAGGCCGTTTTCAGTCATTCAAAAGTCAAAATTTCGAGAATTTTTCTAAGATTTTTTTCTGTGGGTACTTGTTCTACATTTTCAAAAGAAAAAATTCAAGGAGAAGGCTATCCAAGGGTGTTACCAAGGAAAACATCCAAAGAAACATTTTTTAAAAGGCACCATTGTGTTCCTTGCACTCGTAACTATTATTACAATACTCATAAGCAAAGTATTGGGTCTACAACTACAAGGCAACAGTACCGTTCTATTCCTTCACATCATTTTCATCATAGGGGCCGATTCAACAACTACGAGGCTTATCCTTATTAAGACCTGTTGTTGTCTTTAATTTTGCTTATTTTTATTTTTAGTTTTATATTGTAATATTCACATTTGAATTTTCATAGTAACACATTTTGTTTTTAATATGGCTATTAAAAATACCATGGATTCTTCAAGAATCGAGACGCTTAATGGAAATAATTTCCGAGTATGGAAACACCACATTTCTTATCTTCTCACACATGAGAAAACATTGTATACTTTATCCACTTCTAAACCAGATGATGATTCTAGTTGGTTCCAAACTAAATGGATAGAAGATGATGCAATGGCAAAGGCAACTATGTTACATAACATGAAAGATCACGTTATTCCGTTTTTTGAAGAACATGAAATTGCAAGACAATTAATGGAAGCACTAGAAAGTAAGTATGGAGTTCGATCGGATACTCAAATTCAATTGCTCTTGGACAAATATAATAACACTCATATGAGTGATATTGATAGTGTTGGTGATCATGTTAATCAAATGGAATTAATTGCTAAAGAATTATCCAACGCTAGTCACGCTTTGTCGGACAAGATGCAAGTAATTACCATACTTAATAGTCTTCCATTGTCTTGGGATCATGTTATCACATCTTTGACTCATAGCGGACGAGAGATTTCAATGGTAACATTGCCTGTACTCTTAGTTTTGGAAAAAGAACGGATGAAGCACAGACATAAAGAAGGATTGTTTTCTAACTTGTTGATGGCACAATCTTCACCATAACCATAGAATAATACCCACACACCATTCAACAAGAAAAAGACGACTTCTTTCAAGAGAAAATGGAAGAAGGGATTTCAGAAAGGATGGAAGAAACCACATATCACGACCCGAACCCGCCACTATGGGTTAAGGCCATAACTGGCCAGTAATCACGAGATTACCTACGGCCTCAAACCAAATAAGACAAAACTCATCAGAGTAAAGGGGCCAAACGGAAGCAAATTTAAAACTTTATCCATAGAGTCGTGCTTATATGCACATCATAACATTCCATACATACATATGTTAATAACTCACAGCAGAAAGTATAGTAACATAAAGTTCTGTACAGACATGATCATTCAAATCTAAGTCAGCCAAACAAAACTATACACAGACGTAAACCAAAGTCCTCGCCAACATGACAAAATAGTATAGAATGGCAAAAGGGCGAAGACGTGTCTCGTGCGTGAGACGCAAGGGCTGACTCTTCAAAACCTTAGTTGTTCCACACAGACTTCACTGAGGCTGGGTCTGGATCTCTCTTGGCTCACCTACAAACACATGAATGAGCGTGAGCGAAAGCCTAGTGAATAATAGCAAGTAAAGAATATACATTGGAACGATATACATCAAACGGCCTTGGGCCCAATTTATATTTCTAACTAATACATACATACATAGACGTATGTGAGTTAAGTAATTGCGGTTCCAAACACATCATACGGCCTCGGGCCCAATTCATTCGTATCATTCAGGTCAAACTGGCCTTTGGCCCATTCATACCTTCATGTCAAGCTGTTATTCGTGTCAAACTATCATTCGTGTCAAACTGTTATTTGTGTCAAACTATAATTCGTGTCAAACTGTTATTCATGTCAAACTGTTATTCGTGTCAAACTATCATTCGTGTCAAACTGTTATTCGTGTCAAACTGGCCTTCGGCACATTTAAACTTTCATTTGTGTCAAAACGGCCTTTGGTCCATTCAGATGACAAACTGGCCTTTGGCCCATTCATTTGTTCATGTCGAAACGGCCTCTGGCCCATTCATTTGTTCATGTCGAAACGGCCTCTGGCCCATTCGTTCATGTCAAAACATTCTCCGGCCCATTCATTCATGTCAAAATGGCCTCCGGCACATCCATTCATGTCAAAACGGCCTCCGGCCCATTCGTTCATGTCAAAACGGCCTCTGGCCCATTTGTTCTATTATTCAGATCAGACTAGCCTCTGGCCCATTCATTTGGTATGGCAAATGTTGTCCACCAATCGAATCAATGAACTTATAAAACTTACATAGAAGTAAACAATTGGACAACAACATATTTCAGATGTCTCTGTTAAGATATTACTCACAGTGATCGGCTGATTGACTTGCCCTGGAGCTTGACCCTACACATCACATAACACATATGGGTCATAACCGATTCAATCCGTTCTTAATTCACATATTCCTCTTTAGGCTTAATTCTTATTCTTCTAACTCATTTACAATGCTCAATGTATGCCTAAGAGTACTTAGAAGTGAAAGGGAACGGAAAACGGAACACAGAATGCATTTTCAAAATTTCAGAAAACAGGGTCCCCGCTCGAGCGTGGACTTCCCGGCTCGAGCGGACCCTTGAGGCCTGCAAAAGTACTGGTTATGTCGAATTTACGCTCGATCGTGGACTCTGGCGCTCGAGCGGAATGCCTCTCTACATGGCTCCCCGCTCGAGCGTGAACTTCCCCGCTCGAGCGGACATCCATGTCTGCAAAAATACTGGGAGCACGAATTCCCCGCTCGAACGGCACTTCCCTGCTCGAGCGGACATAAAAAATTCTCGGTTTTCCAGAACACATTCTTGAGCCGAAATTTGACATTCAAAGGTTCCAAAACACATGATTTCAGTTCAAAAACATGCAAACACATTACATTACATGAGAGTATCAAAGTATGAACCCCAAATTGTTCAAAGTCATCATTTAATTCCCAAATAGATCGACATTTCTTTCGTATGATCAAAATCCAAACATTCAAACTTCATACCAAATCCATAACTTCCTCAATCATGCATGCATGTCAAATTTTGACTTCATTTCTGTTACAAATGGTACAAATGATGCTCCAAATCATGAAGCTACACAAAACTACTCATGCATGTAAGGTTTGATGCTCCATTCTTCATATTTAACATGCTACATGCTAGAACACCCAAAATTGTAACAATTATGCACACGTATGTTCATTTTAACTTCAAATTCAGCTCAATCTTAGCCATGAGCTACCATATCACTTGATTTCACAAAATTACATACTCAATTCATAAATCAAGAATTGATTACTCACCTAGGAGCTTCAAACACTCAATGTTCTTTGAGTTTTAACTTCCAATTTCACAATCTTGAATCAAAATACATAACTCCTCCTCCCCTCTCTCAAGAACCGGCCTCTCTCTCCCTCTCTAGAGAAATCTCAGCCCAAATGGATAAAAGAGAGGAATTGAGTGCATTGTGCCCTTTTATGTAAGTCTTACTAGTCAAAATTATTAATGTTAAATAATTGGGCACTTAATTAATCGTTCTGAATCTAATTATTTTGATCAGAAACAATTTTCAATTAAATTTCACCGTAGGCTCTAAAATTATGCAAATCACAATGGCGCAATCAATTTCGATTTTTTTACGGCCGATAAGGCCTTCAATTTAAATTCCAAAGCAGGTAATCAAACAGATATTCCTACGGTGAATAGATAGAAATTCAAAACCACATATATTCATATAAATGGCACTCAAAATCATATCAAACACATAATCATATGCATAAGGAGGATCAATTAGCATAATACGGAATAGGGGTATCACAGTCTTCCCCCCTTTAGGAAGTTTGGTTCTCCAAACTTATTTTACCTTCAGTCGAAAACAATTCGGAATACTTCTTATTCAACGGTTCCAGTGCTATCCTTTAGATAGTTATTTGCTCGGTCTTAAAATCAAGCAATATTTTGTTCTTAATCAATCAGAGGCTTACCTTTTCTGCCATACAAGGTTTTGCACAGTGCCACACCAATACCAGAGTGCAAGCTGTTGTTGTAAGCAGAGTCTGCTAACAACGAATAGACTTTCCAAATTCCCTGAAAGATCTACTGAATATATTTGGAGCATTTCTCCCAAAAGTTCTTTCTAATTATACATTGATTTTCGGACGGCAAGCAGCGTCGAATCACAATTCAGTCCCCATTGCCTCTTGAAGGCTTATCAGAATTCGGGCACATTTTAGGATTCCTGTCTAAAACAATAGATACTGGGACCCCATGTAAACAAGCAATTTTATCGATGTAACCAGTGGCTGGTCTATAAGCATCATACGAAAATTTTACAGGGAGGAAATGAGCAAACTTAGTAATTCTACATACAATAACCTAAACGGGACTTATACCTTGGGTGTTCAAGGTAGCCCCACAATGAAATTCGTAGTCACATATTCCTATTTCCATTCCAAAACAGGGAGAGGTTGAAGTAGTTCCATCTATATTTGATATTTGGCTTTGACTTGTTGGCACCGAAAATATTTAGACACAAATTCAACAATTTCCTTTTTCACAATAAGTCACCACATACTTATTTCAGATGTCAGCTAACTTTACCATAGAAGTTCGGTCTATTCCCTTGTCACAAAAGTTCAATTCATTCTTCAATAACTCCGCAATTCACAATCCAATTCGGTATTTAGTTCAGTGACTCATCACAGTTATCCAAGGTCAATCAAAAGTCTACAGGAATTTAAAGCGGATCCAGACACTGATTCCCGAGTCAACAAAGATAACAATGAAGCAATCAACCACATGACATACGTAACTCATATATCCCCATAGTACCAATTGTAAAGTACAATAACATCGAGGCAGTCGACTTCTAACAGAATACACGTGTTCTCAATTCATTCAACAGTTTACAGTTTACAATTCGGTTCAACATTCAATTCCCTGTTCTTTCGAGTCTTTCCACACTATCTCATAGTCGCCAAAAGCAGAAGGCATTTCGTATATTGATCCCCATGATGTCAAAGATGATATCAAAACAGTCAATCACATGTTAAACACAATTTACACATCCTCAGAGCCCCAATTGCAGAATATAATGGCACTGAGCAGTTATTTACACAAGGCGTATTGAATTCACATACTTTCGGACAATCAGGGTTTTTAAAAGCTTCTTGGATGTTAATAACATCTACATAATACCCAAGGATGACATTCCGAACAAAATAAATGAATAATCGTCTCGGAATCAAAGCACACCCGTTCACGACTGTTGGTGGCCGATCCAAGATCGATTAGACAAACCCACTTGTACAAAACCGTCAGTGGCAAAAGAGATATCTCAACAAAGGTGCTACATAGGCTTAACGTCCCCTAGCACGAAAGGACGTCTCAAGAATGTCATCAAAACAAACACAATACCACTCACATAACCTGATTTCCCAAAATCCGATAACACTGAAGCAGACATATGAAGCATATTCTGATTAGTCGAGGATAAATATTCATTACTGTTTACAGTCAAATTAATCCGTTGTCATCAGCTACCATAGTGTCAAATAAGCAAGAGTATGACAATACATAAGCATTGTTCCTTAAGACACCCGATCACTGGATTTGCACAATTCAGTTCATTTCTAACACATATGTCCTCAATAGTTGAAGGTTAGTTCTCAATGGTGTTCATGGTTAGATCAATCTGTTGATAGCCCACAAAAGGTCTTTCAAGTAAGTCAGGTACTCCAAACGGATTCAAGTTTTGGGTCTATCAATTTTTCTGCCAAGAATAATCTGGCTATTTATTCATACATAATCCGTACTTCCCCTTAACAAAGTCAAATCAGATAGAGGCTCTCATCAAATTAATCCAGTCAAAGGTCTTGCCAAATCAAATCGAGCAAAGGTCCCATCAAATTATATTAAATGAGGGTTCTAACAGGCCCAATCAAACAAAAGTTCTATCAGATTGAATCAGATAAAAGTTTTCTCAATGGGGTATTTTTGGTTTTGTAAGGCACACTTCGTTGCTTAGGTACATAGTCGATAGTTTCATAACTGTTCTAAATTCATTAGTTGTCAAAGTCATATCGAAGTCATTTATCACAACTGTTCATGTCAAAGTATTTCAAATCATGTACAATATGGCATTGTTCACATACGTTCAGGTGTAGTTGCATATGCAGACGTTCATATCAGGAGGTATATATCATAATCAGTATAAAATTCTCAAATAGGTCTTATATGCAAGCACATGGTACACAGTAACACATTAAACAAAGTTCTTCGATTACACATAATATAGGATTTGTCACGCAGAGGTTCCAAATTAGTCACAAAACATAGGTTTACGAGTCAAGCTTATCATAGTCACATAGTTTAGTCAATTTTCTACCAATCCAAACACATGATCTCGCAATTTATAGAGTTCGTTATTTGGGGTGCTCAACCCAGTCACACAATCACAGAGTCATAGTTCCAGTGGTTTAGTATTTGAAGACAGTAATATAACAAATCACCCCGAGCATAGGTTTAGATGTACATGTGCATGTGCAGAGTTAATCGATATCCCAATACGTATTTCACAAATTTCCCAAATAGAATACATACATTCAATGAATACGGTCTCGATCTCGTAGGTCTAACCAATCTAGATACACAAGCAGCAGATACGAAAGAATATGCCGATCCGAATCAAACAATATCCCAAGCAAAGATGTACACATGTACTAATTCAGAATCAGTCAACACATAAGCATTCATTTATAAACAATATAGATACCTGGGATAGCGGTCGTAGTATTCTGAGTGCTTTCTGGGATGAGTGTAATTACTCTATCCTGATTAGTAATTCCTACCATTGGTATGAATCTAGCTGAGGCAAAAGATTTATTCACATTTTGTTCAGATCGGGGACAGATCCTTACCATACGGTCCATTTTACCACTTCTATAACAAGCCCCAGAAATCTGATAACAAACTCCTCGGCGTTTCCTACACTGGTGGTGGCAAAGGTTCTTGCCGTAGGGGCAACT
The DNA here is from genome assembly GCA_030407325.1 of Camellia japonica. Lineage (NCBI taxonomy): Eukaryota > Viridiplantae > Streptophyta > Magnoliopsida > Ericales > Theaceae > Camellia > Camellia japonica. The sequence goes on along the minus strand of JAPPVO010000007.1, from coordinate 10,620,485 downwards.
GACGTTGTTGTCTTAAGATCCTTGCCATTTCTTGCACTATTCTTTCCAGTCCATCAAGTCGGGCTGTGGAAGAGTCTGCCAACTCGTATGCCCTTACTTTATCCACAGTCTACACAAACTCTTATTAAGCCTTGTTAAGTAATGAATGCTCGATACAGAAATAATCACAAATACACATAGGTACATTCGCACATAGGCACACTGTTATATTCTCATTTTACGTATCATCAAGACACGATTAATCACATACGTAACAGATGGTTGTATACTTGTCAGACATCGCAGGCTGAGCATTTACTAAGTAATCATATACTCAAATCATATTCCACATAAACACCCATTTGTAGAATCGAATGCACATATGCAACTTTGCATGATTCATATGTTCATGTATGTGCATTATAACAAAACAACTTGTTGCACACATTAGTGCAACAATTCATATCTCATATAATCACATGTTCTCACCATCTGATTAAACTTGCATTATACTTTATACAAAAGATTCACAGGTATGCATATACAAAAGAGCATACGTATTCAAATATTTTGCAATGCAAGCGAATCACAAACTTCTAATACATAATCGTTCATATTGAACATTGAAGCGTATTCTTGATGCTTTCAAATTCATACTTATCACATGAATGCATCCTAGATCTTATCTAGACGCTTATTGCTCTTTTGGACAAGTGTGTAAGTTATTAACTCGTGCTCTGATACCACTCTGTCACGACCCGAACCCGCCCCTTTGGGTTAAGGCCATAACTGGCCAATAATCACGAGATTACCTACGGCCTCAAACCAAATAAGACAAAACTCATCAGAGTAAAGGGGCTAAACGGAAGCAAATTTAAAACTTTGTCCATAGAGCCGTACTTATATGCACATCATAACATTCCATACATACATATGTTAATAACTCACAGCAGAAAGTATAGTAACATAAAGTTCTGTACAGACATGATCATTCAAATCTAAGTCAGCCAAACAAAACTATACACAGACGTAAACCAAAGTCCTCGCCAACATGACAAAATAGTATAGAATGGCAAAAGGGCGAAGACGTGTTTCGTGCGTGAGACACAAGGGCTGACTCTTCAAAACCTTAGTTGTTCCATACAGACTTCACTGAGGCTGGGTTTGGACCTCTCTTGGCTCACCTACAAACACATGAATGAGCGTGAGCGAAAGCCCAGTGAATAATATCAAGTAAAGAATATACATTGGAACGATATACATCAAATGGCCTTGGGCCCAATTTATATTTCTAACTAATACATACATACATAGACGTATGTGAGTTAAGTAACTGCGGTTCCAAACACATCATACGGCCTCGGGCCCAATTCATTCGTATTATTCAGGTCAAATTGGCCTTTGGCCTATTCATACCTTCATGTCAAACTGTTATTCGTGTCAAACTATAATTCGTGTCAAATTGTTATTTGTGTCAAACTATCATTCGTGTGAAATTGTTATTCGTGTCAAACTGGCCTTTGGCCCATTTAAACTTTCATTTGTGTCAAAACGGCCTTTGGCCCATTCAGATAACAAACTGGCCTTTGGCCCATTTATTCGTTCATGTCGAAACGGCTTCTGGCCCATTTATTCGTTCATGTCGAAACACCCTCTAGCCCATTCATTCATGTCAAAACGGCCTCCGGCTCATCCATTCATGTCAAAACGGCCTCTGGCCCATTCGTTCATGTCAAACGGCCTTTGGCCCATTTATTCTATTATTCAGATCAGACTAGCCTCTGGCCCACTCATTTGGTATGGCAAATGTTGTCCACCAATTGAATCAATGAACTTATAAAACTTACATAGAAGTAAGCAATTGGACAACAATATATTTCAGATGTTTCTGTTAAGATATTACGCACAGTGATCGGCTGATTGACTTGCTCTGGAGCTTGACCCTACACATCACATAACACATATGGGTCATAATCGATTCAATCTTTTCTTAATTCACATATTCCTCTTTAGGCTTAATTCTTATTCTTCTAACTCATTTACAATGCTCAATGTATGCCTAAGAGTACTTAGAAGTGAAAGGGAACGGAAAACGGAACACAGAATGCATTTTCAAAATTTCAGAAAACAGGGTCCCCGCTTGAGCGTGGACTTCCCCGCTCGAGCGGACACTTGAGGCCTGCAAAAGTACTGGTTATGTCGAATTTACGCTCGATCGTGGACTCTGGCACTCGAGCGGAATGCCTTTCTACATGGCTCCCCGCTTAAGCGCGAACTTCCCCGCTCAAGCGTGAACTTCCCCGCTCGAGCGGACGTCCATGTCTGCAAAAATACTGGGAGCACGAATTCCCCGCTCGAGCGGACATCAAAAATTCTGGGTTTTCCAGAACACATTCTTGAGCCGAAATTTGACATTCAAAGGTTCCAAAACACATGATTTCAATTCAAAAACATGCAAACACATTACATTACATGAGAGTGTCAAAGTATGAACCCCAAATTGTTCAAAGTCATCATTTAATTCCCAAATATATCGACATTTATTTCGTATGATCAAAATCCAAACATTCAAACTTCATACCAAATCCATAACTTCCTCAATCATGCATGCATGTCAAATTTTGACTTCATTTCTGTTACAAATGGTACAAATGATGCTCCAAATCATGAAGCTACACAAAACTACTCATGCATGTAAGGTTTGATGCTCCATTCTTCATATTTAACATGCTACATGCTAGAACACCCCAAATTGTAACAATTATGCACATGCATGTGCATTTTAACTTCAAATTCAGCTCAATCTTAGCCATGAGCTACCATATCACTTGATTTCACAAAATTACGTACTCAATTCATAAATAAAAAATTGATTACTCACCTAGGAGCTTCAAACACTCAATGTTCTTTGAGTTTTAACTTCCAATTTCACAATCTTGAATCAAAATGCATAACTCCTCCTCCCCTCTCTCAAGAACCGGCCCTCTCTCTCCCTCTCTAGAGAAATCTCAGCCCAAATGGATAAAAGAGAGGAATTGAGTGCATTGTGCCCTTTTATGTAAGTCCTACTAGTAAAAATTATTAATGTTAAATAATTGGGTACTTAATTAATCGTTCTGAATCTAATTATTTTGATCCGAAACAATTTTCAATTAAATTTCACCGTAGGCTCTAAAAATTATGTCAATCACAATGGCGCAATCAATATCGATTTTTTACGGCCGATAAGGCCTTCAATTTAAATTCCAAAGCAGGTAATCAAACAGATATTCCTACGGTGAACAGATAAAAATTCAAAACCACATATATTCATATAAATAGCACTCAAAATCATATCAAACACATAATCATATGCATAAGGAGGATCAATTAGCATAATACGGAACAGGGGTATCACACCACAAGAATGGCAAAAACAACAACATCACAAGCATCAGATAGGCCCATGTTACAAGTGCGGTCAAAAAGGTCATATCAAAGCCCATTGTCCTCAGAAGAAGCAGAAAAAGGATCATAACCCTGTTGCCATGACAATTTCTGAATCAATGGTGCTTGAACCTTCATCAAATTCATGGTGGATTGATTATACTACAACTAGGCATATTGTGCAAAATAAAGACATGTTCGTGGAGTTTACTGAAAAGAAGGTTGGTGAACACAGAATTTACATGGGCAACAACTCCTATAGTGATGTTTTGGGCATCGGCAATTGTCAATTCTTTATTAATGGAACTTGTATTGTGCTTCATGATGTGCTTTATGTACCTAACATTCGGCGAAATTTAATTTCAGTTCCGGTGTTAACTCAAAAAGGTTTTGAGATTACTTTTAGGTTTAACACAGTATTGATTAAGAAAGGAAGTGTATTAGTGAAAGGTATAAGAGCGAATGACATGTACTCTCTTCTTATTGATAATAAAGTATGTATTTCTGATTATTTGCATGTTTCTACTAATAATAGTTCTTATTTGTGGCATTTAAGGTTAGGTCACATTAATAAAAATAAAATGTCTCGAATGTTTAAAAGTGGCTTATTGCCTAAAGTATGTTATGATGATTTTGATATATGTGAACTATGTATCAAAGGCAAAATGACTAGCCAGCCATTTTTTAAACACTGGAAATCATCAGAATTACTCAAAATAATTCATTCGGACATTTGTGGGCCTTTAAGAACTAAAACTCATCGAGGCATGGAATACTTTCTTACTTTCACTGATAATTATTCAAGATATGGACATATCTACCTTCTTAAACACAAATCAGAAGCAATTGAAAAGTTTAAGGAATATAAATTAGAGGTAGAAAAGCAACTTGGTCGGTCCATTAAACACTTGAATAGTTATAGAGGTGGCGAATATGAAGCTATGGATTCTTTCTGCAAGAAGAATGACATAAAACATTTGTTTACAATGCCATATACACCACAACAAAATGGGGTTGCAGAAAGACGAAATTGTACTCTCATGGAAATGACCAGGTCTATGATGACTCATGCTGATCTTTCTATTCATTTTTGGGGGGAAGCCTTGTCCACCACTGCGTACATATTAAATAAAGTCGAAACAAAAGCCAAACCTCTAACTCCTTATGAATGCTGGCATGGAACTAAACCTAATGTTCAAAATCTCAAAGTTTGGGGATGTAAGGCACATGTACTTATTCCCAAACCTTTAAGGGATAAATTGGGAAGCAAAACTTGGGAATGCAAGTTTATTGGTTATGTCGAAAATAAGAGTGGTTATCGTTTTTACCATCCCGAACGTGGATTGATAGAAAGTCGAGATGCTATTTTTCTTGAATCCACTGATCTTGTTACTCCTATTGAACAAATTGAATTGCTCTCTGAAGTATCTCATGATTCTTCTCTTCCTTTTTTGTCACACAGTCCACATATTCACCCCGAACCATCAAAAAAAGGAAGCAAACGCAAATTACTTGACATTGTTTTACCTGCTTCGAATTCTAAGATAAGTGGGAGTAAGAGAGCAAGACGTCCATCTACGGTTTTGAAAGATCATTATGTTTTTCAAGTTGAAGAACTTAATAACTTAGTAGATGATCCTACTAGTTATAATGAAGCAATGAGTAGCAGTGATGCTACACAATGGCTTGAGGCAATGAATGAAGAACTTGACTCGATCAAGAAAAATGATGTTTGGGAATTAACCGATCTTCCGAATGGAAGAAAAGCCATTGGTTGCAAATGGGTTCTTAGAAAGAAATTCAAAGTAGATGGAACTTTGGAGAAATACAAGGCCAGGTTAGTAGCCAAGGGATTCACTCAACAACCTAGAATAGACTTCGTAGATACATATTCTCCTGTTGCAAAATTTGCCTCAATAAGGATTCTAATGGCGGTAGTAGCCAGGATGGATTTGGAATTGCATCAATTAGATGTTAAAACTGCTTTTCTCAATGGAGAATTAAAAGAGGAAATTTATATGATGCAACCTGATGGTTTCCAGAACCAAGGCAACGAGAATAAAGTCTACAAGTTGAAGAAATCTCTATATGGACTTAAACAATCTTCAAGACAATGGTACTTGAAATTCCACCAAGCCATTTTAGAAATGGGCTATGTTGTAAGTCCATTAGATCATTGTGTTTATATCTGGAAAAATGATGACAAGTTAGCAATATTGTCTTTATACGTGGATGGCATATTGTTAGCAGGAAATTGTCCAGATATGATTATAAAAACCAAAAATTTCTTGGCATCTAGATTTGAAATGAAAGACATGGCTCTTGCAACCTATGTTCTAGGAATTAGAATTTCAAGAGATAGAAATTCAAAATTATTATATCTAGATCAAGAGAAATATCTAGACAAGGTGCTTAAAAGATTTAATATGGATAACTGTAATTCTTTAAGTACGCCTGTTTGCAAGGGATAAATTCTTAGTAAAAGTATGAGTCCTCAAACTAAGTCTGACGTTGAGGAAATGAGAAATGTCCTGTATGCCTAGGCAGTAGGCAACCTAATGTATGCTATGACAAGCACAAGACCTGCATCTGTCATGCAGTCGGATTGGTAAGTCGGTTTCAATCCAATCTAGGTAAGGAACATTGGCAAGCAGTTACAAGAATATTCATATATTTAAAAGGCACTAAAAATTTGAAATTATGTTTTGGTTTGTGTAATTTAGACATAAAAGGATACACTGACGCAGATTTTGCAGGAGATGCAGATGATAGAAAATCTACTAGTGGTCATGTGTTCTTGTTTGGTGGAATAACAGTTTCTTGGTTAACTAAGAAACAGAGTTGTGTTGCAAAGTATACTATGAAAGCTGAATACATAGTTTGCAGCACAACCGTTAGTAATGCGGTCTGGATAAAACGATTTGTTGATAGTTTACAATTAGGTATACCTGCCAGACCTGTCAATATGTTTTGTGGCAATCAGTCCGCTATCTCATTAATAAAAAGTGGAGCAAATAGTTCTAAGGGAAAACATATTGATGTAAGTTACCACTATATTCAGGACATAGTGGAGAAAGGTGAAATTAAAGTCAGTTATATATTTGGTGGAATAGCAGTTTCTTGGTTAAGTAAGAAACAGGGTTGTGTTGCAAAGTATACTTTGGAAGCTGAATACATAGCTTGCAGCACAACCGTTAGTAATGCGGTCTGGATAAAACGATTTGTTGACAGTTTACAATTAGGTATAACTGCCAGACCTGTCAATATGTTTTGTGCAATCAGTCCCCCATCTTATTAATAAAAAGTGGAGCAAATAGTTCTAAGGGAAAACATATTGATGTAAGTTACCACTATATTCAGGACATAGTGGAGAGATGTGAAATTAAAGTCAGTTATATACCCTCAGAAGAGATGGTAGCTAACCTTATGACCAAAGGGTTGTCTTTAGAAAAATTCAGAGAACATGTAGTTAATATGGGATTGAAAAATACCTAGCTAGATGGTTTAGCTACTTATATAAGAGCATAGTCGGATGACTTTGGGGATGACTAAATAACCGATGTTTTGCGTCTCTATCTTGCATGGAAACATGTGTTTAGTCAGGTAACAAGATAAAGGAAGTACTTAACAATAATTTCAGTGCAGGTCGACACATGAAAAATGTGTATGGCTGAAGTCGTAAATGTTGATTGGGTATGGACTATGAACCCATCACTGAAAATTGATGCTGTTCACTTGTTATATAGTGAATTGAAGTCATCTGGAATGTGTTAACAGTGGGAGAACACATTCGTACGGGTGCGGTCAGATTGGTGACAAAAACGTGAGCACGTATGGCCAAGTCACAATCAGACGTCGATCTATGAGGTAATTTCATAGATGAAAGTTGACATAGGGCAAAATTTTGATACCAAGGTAAACATGCTCAACTTAGGATTTTTCACATCATTATAATGTGATCAAGTGGGAGATGTTAGATTAAATGTGACCACATCATAATATGGTGTGCCTCTCCATACTTGATCATTTCCAATTAACATGTGTATATCTTCCCGCAAGAAAATGGATTGATCTGGTAAGTTGAATTTGAACTCAATTGATGCATTGTTTCCAAAGGTTGTGACCTTTAGCAAATGGGTGCCATTGTGGTTATAAATACATTGGCAGAATGTTTTCTTTTTACACATTCAAAGCCATTGCACATCCATCATTTCAAGACCAAACTTGGTTTCCGGATTACTCCGTCTTGCGTGATTAATACCCTCACGGGAGCACCGATCACTTAGCCATTGTAAAGATTATCTTTCAATAATAATATAACAAATAGCTTACAATGTGTCCCTTGGAAACATGAAGAAGAAAAAGGCACGCTGTGTTTGGTTGGATGATTGGAGAAAGGATTTGAAAAGAGAAATAGAAAAGGAATGTGAAATGTGAATAAAATATACCTACATTTATCTAATTTCACACTTTTCTCTTTCCTTTTCTCAAATCCCCCAACCAAACACATAAAAGTAAATTGAATTCACTATTATTCTTGATTTAGCACATTGTTGTGCTGGTTGTGATTCCCTCAAGTTCAGTTTCTTCTGGTAGTTGAGATAGCATGAAGCGGCGTTGCCCTTTGCAGTGTGAGACCAAAAGTATCAGTCATGTCCAAATTTTCCGGTGTCAAGCCATCAGGAAGCTTCCAGTCAAAATGATACACAAGTGAAGCTATCATCAAGCTCACAACCCTTTGAGCAAGAGGAATCCCGGGACACATTCGACGCCCAGAACCAAAAGGAAGAAAGGCGAAATGTTGGCCTTTGTAGTCCATTTCCGACCCCAAAAACCTCTCTGGCATGAACTGAGTTGGGTTTTCCCAGTAACTTGGGTTTCGAGCAATGGCCCACACATTCACAAGGACTTGGGTGTTCTTCGGAATCAGAAAATCGTGCAGCTTCACGTCTGTTTCGGTCTTGTGGGGTACAAGAAGAGGCACTGATAGGTGCAACCTCATTGTTTCTTTCACAACGGCGTGTAAATAAGGCAGTGCAAGGATCTTGGATTCTTCTATTCTTCCTTCTGCTCCTATTGTTTTTGTGACTTCTTCGCGCACTTTCAACATTATATTGGGATGAAGTAGTAATTCAGTCATCGCCCACTCGACTGTATTTGAACTAGTTTCAGTTCCTGCAAGTATCAAATCCTGGGTAAAGAATTTGGTTAGAACTTGTACTAAAGCGAGCCAAATCGTTCTCATTTTTAAACTTTAGTCTGCAACGTAAAAAGTATTATAGGCAATGATAACAGTGTTCTAAAAGTAGAGTTCTAATCTCTACTGCGCTGGTAAGGGGGAAAAAAAAACATCATAAGTGAGACTCACTACTATATTAAAATTCTCCTAAAACTCTCTTTTTAAAGTTCCAAATAATTTTTTTATTTTTAAACCTTAGTCAAGTAAAAAGTATTATGGTGTTGAGAGGAGGAATCAAACAACCAATTTTCAATTAGCCTTATTAGATCGATGCACCAGCCAACACACAACAAAGCTGTTAAATTTGTGAGAATCTCGTACAACTATATTTGTAATTTAAATTATATTGGTAGTTCTTACATTTTATCTTTTATATTATTTTGGTCTCTATAATTTTATTTAATTCAATTTTGACACTTAATTTAGATTTTGTATTAGTTCAATTGATAATGCACATTAGGATTTTTGAAAGAAAATAGTCACTAAGTTGGTTCATATTAATTCACTGAGTTGAACAAGTTTACAATTTTTCCTATATAAACATAATAAATGTGCTTATGTGCAAATTTTCTATAAAAAAAATACTAACAATTGTAATCAATTGAACGAAATTGAAAGAAAATTATAAATTTGAAGATTAAAATCGAGTCAATTGAAATTACATGAATGAAAATAATAGAATGACCAAAGTATATAGACTACTAGTATAATTTGTCCATAGTTAATCAATATTTCTTTATAGACAAATATTTTAGGAAAAATTACATATTTTAGTTCTTGTAATTTTAATTGGCTCCATTTCAACCATAAATTCATGATTTTGTCTCAATTTGGTCCAGTTGATTTAACTCTTAGCATTTTTTTTTTTTGATGAAAAATATATACATCAATATCATGTGTCATATTTTTAGGAGCAAAAATATAAACTTACTCAACTCAGTGAGCTAATTTTAACTAATTTAGTAATAATTTTTCTAAAAAACACTAACGATATTATCAATTGAACCAAATTGACATAAAATCTAAAATTAAAAGTTAAAATTAAACTAATTAAAAGTATAGGGAACAAAATGATATAAAGGATAACATATAAGTACTTTCGGTGTAATTTGTTGAGTATTTATCTTAAATTTATTTTTTTATTAGTAGAATTGAGATTTTGTTCAGATGAAATTAATGGATTTTATGTTGACTGAAGTTGAGATTGTGTTCAAACTTCAAACACCCCTAACCACCAACATGGTTTGAGAGAGAAAGAGAGAGAGCATACCACAAGTAAGATTTTGATATGCTTGCAATTGAATTCAGACTCATTTTCTTGGCTATAATCAAGCAGAGAATCCAACAAGTCCCCATAGCTCGGAAAATTGGATTCTCTATGTTTGAGCCGCCGAGTGACGAACCCATCACTGATAGCATCAAGCCAGTTATAAGCAACCTTGGCTCTGCGCCTTAATCCCTGAGGATCAAATGGCTTCAACCATGGAAACACATCAGCAATGTTAAACTTCCCATCAACCACCATCAGTGTCTTCACCGCATTCAGGAACTCCTGTACCTCACCAGACTCGAACCCAGCCACATTTACAGAGAAACAAGTGTTCGACATCTGATTCAGAGCAGTAGTGAATGCCAACTCTCCGATCGCCACCGCTCGATCTCTCCTCTCTCTAACATGTTCAATCATCTCTTCCACAGCTTTGTGTCTGAGTCCTCGCAAGGTGTCTAGCTTTTGTGGGTGAGTTAGGTACGTGTTCAATGCTCGGCGTATGAACCGCCATTGATCGCCCGCGGAGATCCAGAGCACGGCCATGTCGTGGTTCTCGAGCGCAGTGACAGGCCTCATCATGCTTCTGGAGGATCTCTCTGGCTACGTCTGGCGATGAAGCCACCACGCTGGTTTTACTGCCGAGATGTATGGATATGAGTGGGCCATACTTCTCAGCTAGCTTTGCCAGTGATTCGTGGGGCTTTGGACCGACCTCGAAGAGGTTGCCGAAGAGAGGGAGGCCAATAGGGCCTGGTGGGAGTGTTCTTCTTCTAAGAAACAATGCAAGGCCGTGGATAACTATCAAGAAAAAAAGGGAGAACAGCAGATAACCAAGGAACTCCATTTTAAGATTTATGTTATGTTCATCTCTATATGAGTTTTTCTCTCTAATCTGTGATCATATTATTATAGGTGTGTGTACATTTAAGGCTACAATTTTATTTATTTTTTTAGTTGGGATATTATTTTGACCCATACGTATTATTTTTTTTTAATATATTGTGACCCGTGTATAACTCCTTTCTGGGGTTGGGATCGTCCCTCCTTATTTTCTATATTAAAAGTAAAATATTTAAAAATTTTATTAAAAATAAAAAATATATGAATAAAAAAAATTTAATTTTAAAAATATTAAATTCAAAAAATTAGAATCAAGATGAATAATAATTGGTCTCCTAAAACTTTTTGTAATGATATATATATATTGAAACAACCTTTTTGTAACTATGGAAATTGATTTTTTAATCCTTTTTGTAACAAATTTTTTTTTTTTTTTTACTCTTAAGAATGAGTTTAAAACTAATCATGGGGGTTGTTTGGGAAAGGATTCTTTTAATTTTTTAGCTTAAAATTTACAAAAAGATAAAATAGGCTAAAAATAAATAAGACAAAATATCACATCAAATTCACGATTATTTTATTTTTTTTCTTACAAACATCACATCCATCTACAAAAAAATTCAACTATCTTTTCAAAAATAAATATTTTAGCCTACTAAGACCATCTTCAACGCTAAATCAAATTTAACACCAGATTTGAATTTGATGAAAAAAGATAACTTTTATCTCTCTAATGGTTTCACCAAAGTAATATCAAATTGAGAATGGAGCAAAATTTTCACCAAATCGAGAAACTAGGTCAGGTTTCACCAAAACACTGTGCATGTACGTTGGGTGAGTCTCACCGGACAACTGGCCGGACGTCCGACTGGTTGTCCCACCGGTTGTCCCTTGCATACAAAACTCCCATTCTGTCGGTCCAACCCTTTTCTTACACTAATACGCATAAAGTGGGTTTCTAGTAAAATGGTAGCTCTGGTACACAGCTTTGGAGAAACCCATTTCTCTCTCTACAAATAGAGACTACTTCCTCCTCTAGTTTAGAGGCAACAACCCATCCCTGTTTGCTTGCTAAGTTCAGTTGAGAGTGGTGGTTCTGCTTTTAAAAGATTGGGTTAGAGAGAAAAGTGAAAAAGTTGAGGCTTTTTTTTGAAGGAATGTGGGTGAAAAAAGATGTGGGGTTTGTGCCAAAATTTGTGAAGCTGTAAAGCTTTTGATCAAAATTTCACTCAAATTTGAGCCAAATTTTCATATCATATAAAGCTTTTAAGCAAATTTTCACTCAAATTTGACCAAAAAAAGAAAGAAAGAAAGAAAGAAAGATTGGTAAAGCTCTTATACATATATAAAAAGAGTAAAAAAAAGCAAAACAGTAGTGGAAATCCATCTTCCATTGAAATTTGAATCTGTTTAAAAAATCTGTCAAAAGTTTTAGGATAAGTTTTGCAATACATCATTTGTAAGTTTTGTTCTAGAAATTTGAATCAAAGCGTCAAAAGTACCTGTGGAAATCCATCTTCCAAGAGCAATCTCTCCTCCAATCTCTCATCCTCTTTGGTAGCCATCTGCAATCTCTCCTCCAATCTCTAATCCTCTTTGGTAGCCATCAGCAACAACCAACAAAATCTCTCTCTCTCTCTCTCTCTCTCTCTATATATATATATATATATATATATAAATTAGATACTAGATATCAGTAGATACAGATTCCAGAGAGACAAGAATAATCAGATTTGATACTCTACACGCTATTTGCCTGGTGGATGAGGTGGGCCTTCATGGCCAGTGTGAAAAACTTGACTCATTGCTTGTTTGCTTTCTCTCTAGTTCAACCCTTCTTCTTCTCCTTCTCTGTCTGATGCTTTGGTTTAGAGTACTTAGGAAACAAAATGGAAACTGAAATGGAGGAAAAAAAAATTCAATCCATTAACCGGTTAACCGGCCGGTCATTTCACCGGACGTCCCCAGTCTTTTGATGCAACCGTTGGAACATCTCATATCAAATTGAGAAAATCACATTTTTTTCCCTCAGATTTGATAAAAAAAAAGGTTCACTGTTGGAGATACTCTAAAGTAACCTACTTACTAAAAAGGGTGACCATGGTTCAAATTGGTTGGATTTGAGATAAAATCAGGATCAATTCGTTGTTTACAATTACATAAAAATTGAAACCAATTTAATTCATTTTAGAAAAATACTTAGTAGCTCAAATTTGTGTGACCCGAATGGCTTGAATGTATTAAAACGACAAAAAGACGTCGTTTTATCTTCAAAACGACGTCGTTTTGAGACATCCGAGTCATTCAGGTTATGAAAATTCAACTACCAAGCATTATTGTTCATTTAAATCGTAGAACCAAATCGAACCAAACCATCTGAACACGGTTCGATTCAATTTAAAACCTCAAATTCACATAATTTATTAACAAAAAAAAAGTTATATAACATTTTTATTTCATAATTTTTCAAAACATAAACGTAGCAGTATATATAATTCCACAATAGCGGCAGCATATATAGTTCCATAGTAGTAGCAACAAACAGAGTTCAAGGCCAATTCATGCCCAAACAGAGTTAAAAGAAAAAACAAAAAACCAGTAGTAACATATCAGTGCTTCAGCTCCACAATAGGTTTTGGTTTTATTATATATATATATATATATATATATAAGAGATAGGATAGCATGCATGAGAGTTTATGATACGAACATAGTCTAATTTGTATATTTTAGCAGGTATTTTAATATTATAATGTGTTATAGGTTGGTTTTTCTTTTCTTTCCCTCCAAGTTTTCATTTTCTTTGCCAAGTCAAGTCTCCATCCTATTCTTATCCATCAAGTCTCTATCCTATTTTTATCCATTCAAGTCTTCGCCAAGTCTTAGTCAAGTCTCCAGAAAACTTCTCCACCAAGAACACTTACCTAACAAGTTTTCATTTTTATATATTGAGCTATCTTCTTATCTTGATGGAGTGAAGAAGTTTTGGTTGCTTTATTATGTCTTGTGTGAGATTATCAGGCAAATAAAAAATGGTGTATGTGATAAAGCTTTGGGTTCAACCAATTGTGCAGTATTGGTTAACCATACGACTTAGTCCGGCTGTTGTATCTTGGGGGGGACAAGTCTAGGTTTTTTTCTGCTGCACCAGTCTGAGGCTTTGCCTAACCGCAGAGGGCTTGAATCTCCTTAAAGAGAACGATTTTCCCGTGCCTTAGCCCTTAAATTAGTTATTGTAACTTTTATTATTTGTATTTTCTTGTGTTTTATTTGTAATTATCACCAACAATTTTAAGGAGATTCAAATAGCAAAAAGTTCATGGAGCCAGTACTGGAGAAGCCCAACGAGAATACCGGTGATCTCAACAAGCCCTTCCGGTTCAAGGGAGCCCATTTCAAGAGATGGAAAGGCAAGGTGTTTTTCTACCTCAGTCTTCTCAAGGTAGCCTATATCTTGACCGAGAAAAATCCGAACAAAGTCCCCACTGAAGAGATGACCGACGAGGAGTATGCTGCTCATCTTGAAAAAATCGAGAAATACAACATAGATGAGTATAAATGTCGATACTATCTTTTGAATTATCTTCAGATTAATTTTATGATTATTATGATACTACTTACACCATTGCCAAGAAAATTTAGAAAGCCTTGCAGAACAAATATGACACTGAAGAGGTAGGCGCTAAAAAATATGCTGCAAGCCGTTTTTTCCGCTATCAGATGATAGATGGAAAATCAGTGGTGGAGCAAGTTCAAGATTTTCAGATGCTAGTGGCTGAAGTTAGATCCGAAGGCATCAAAATTGGAGACAATCTTGTTGTAGCAGGTATTGTTGACAAACTACCATCATCTTGGAGGGAGTTCCAGAAGTCAATGCGCCACAAGCAAAAAGAGACATCCTTGGAGACTCTAATCACACGGATTCGGGTGGAGGAGGAAGCACGAGGACAAGATGCGCTTATGACACGAGCATTCCACTACAAAGGTAAATTTAACTTCTGGAAATACTTTACCTAAATGTCGATTTCATAAAAATAGTCACTTGAAGCCAGTTAAGAAAATTTGGAAAATTACTGGAAGGCCACAAAATAAAAATTACCCGAGGAAAAAGAAATGGAACCAAGAACCCCTTTCACAAGATCTGACAAATGTGACATGTTTTGTGTGTGGCAAAAGTGGGCATATTGCTCGAACTTGCGAATTTCGGAAACAACAGTCTCAACCACAGGCTAATGTTACCGAGGAACCATTTGTGGCTCTGATTACAGATATTTTTATGGTTCAATCTGTGGAAGGGTGGTGGGCAGACTCTGGTGCCAATAGACATGTCTGCTATGATAAAGATTGGTTCAAAGATTTCACTCCTTTTAATGAGGAGAAGACTGTTATGCTTGGTGGCTCCAGTTTAACCAAGGTGCTCGGGTGTGAGGATGTTGAGCTAAATTTTACCTCTGGACGTGTGCTTGTTTTAAAAGATGTGTTGTACACACCGTCCATGAGGAAAAATTTGATGTCAAGTTATTTGCTCAACAAAGCTGGTTTCAAGCAGACTATTGAATCTGACCAATATGTAATCACTAAAAAAGGCATATTTGTGGGAAAAGGGTATGCCTGTGATGGAATGTTTAAATTAAATATTGAGAATTAGAAAGCACATGTTTCTGTTTACATGCTGTCTTCTATGAATTTTTGGCATGCTCGTTTGTGTCATATTAATAGCTGATATGTGGGAGTCATGAGTAGTTTAGGATTAATTTCCAGACTAACAAATAAGTTTGAGAAATGTGAAGTTTGCAGTCAAGCAAAAATAACTAAAAGGCCTCATAAAAGTGTGGTGAGAAATACTAAATTGTTAGAATTAATTCACACTGATTTATATGAAATTGAAGGGATTTTAACACGTGGTGGAAATAGATATTTTATCACTTTTATTGATAATTTTTCAAAATACACTTATGTATACTTGTTGAAAAATAAAAGTGATGCTTTTGAAAATTTTAAAGAATTCCTTCTTGAAGTTGAAAATCAATTCGGTAAAAAGATTAAAAGATATAGAAGTGATAGAGGCCGGGAGTATGAATCTTTTGGATTCAACTCGTTTGCTCAGTCTTTGGGAATAATCCATGAAACTACTCCACCATATTCACCTGCATCTAATGGTGTAGCAGAAAGGAAAAATAGAACTTTAACTGATTTAACAAATGCTATGTTAATTGAAGAAGGTGCTCCTTCAAATTTGTGGGGAGAAGCAATTTTAACTGCATGTTATGTTATGAATAGAGTGCCACATAAAAAAACAAAAGTTACACATTTTGAGTTGTGGAAAGGGCATAAGCCAAATTTGAGATATTTAAGGGTTTGGGGTTGTCTAGCTTTTGTTAGACTTGTGGACCCTAAAAAACCTAAATTAGGTGTGAAAGCTACCACTTGTATTTTTCTTGGATATGCAACAAATAGTATAGCCCATAGATTTTTTAATATTGAAAACAAAATAATTTTTAAATCAGGTGATGCAATTTTTCATGAAGAAAAATTTCATTTTAAATCTAAAAATGGTGGGGGTCACAATTATCAAGAAAATATTTTATCTGAAACCGGTTCCTCTACTCCTCTTTTACAATACCAAGATACTGTAGTTTTTGAATCTAGAAGGAGTAAAAGAGCCAGATTAGAAAAAGATTTTGGCCATGATTATCATGTTTTTAATATGGAGGAAACTCCATTAACTTTACAAGAAGCTTTGGCATCTCCTGACTCTGTTTTTTGGAACGAGGCTGTAAATGATCAGATGGAATCATTATTATCCAATAAAACTTGGGTATTAGTAGATTTACCACCATGTTGTAAAACTATTGGCTGTAAATGGGTTTTGAGAAAAAAACTTAAATCAGATGGAACTATTGATAAATATAAAGCAAGGCTTGTTGCAAAGGTTTTAAACAACAAGCAGATCTTGACTTTTTTGATACATTTTCTCCGATTACTAGAGTTACATCCATTAGATTATTAATTGCAGTGGCTGCAATTCATGATCTAAAAATTCATCAAATGGATGTTAAAACAACCTTTTTAAATGGAGACGTGGGTGAAGAAATCTATATAGATCAACCTAAGGGTTTTGTGGAACCCGGTCAAGAAAGCAAAGTGTGCAAGCTAGTTAAATCCCTATATGGCTTAAAATAGGCCCCTAAACAGTGGCATGAGAAATTTGATTCCTGCATGATTGAGAATGGCTATAAAACGAATGAATGTGATAAATGCATCTACTATAAATCTGAAGAAAATTCACATGTCATTATTAGCCTCTATGTGGATGATTTACTTATATTTGGCTCTAATTTGCATATCATCGTGGAAACTAAAAATATGCTTAGTAGCTATTTTGATATGAAAGATCTTGGTGAGGCTAATTATATCTTGGGAATGAAAATTACCAAAACTTGTGATGGTATATTTCTTGATCAGTCCCATTATGTTGAGAAAATTTTGAGAAAATATAATTTTTATAAGTGCAAGCATGTTCTTACTCCTTTTGATCCTCATGTGCGTTTATTTCCTATTGAAAATGATGAGGATGCAATTAATCAAAAGGAATATGCAAGTATGATTGGTAGCTTGCGTTATGCGACTGACTGTACTAGACCTGACATTGCCTATGCAGTTGGAGTACTTAGCAGGTTTACTAGCAAGCCTGACAGTGATCACTGGCTAGCCATTGAGCGTATTATGAAATATTTATCTAGTACCATAAAATATGGCTTGTTTTATAATAAGTATCCTGCAGTACTTGAAGGTTACAGTGATGCCGATTGGAATACCTTGTCAGGTGATTCATTATCAACCGCTGGTTACTTATTTACATTAGGAGGTGGTGCTATAAGTTGGAAATCGAAAAAACAAACCATTATTGCTAATTCAACAATGAAGGCTGAGCTTATTGCTTTAGCTACAGCTAGTGAAGAAGCAAATTGGTTGAGAGATTTGTTAAATGAAATCTTTTGTTGGGAAAAACCGATTCCACCTATATTGATTCATTGTAATAGCACTGCAGTAATTGGTCGAGTTAATAACCGTTATTATAACGGTAAATCCAGACCTATCAGAAGAAAACACAGTACTGTGAGATCTTATATGAATAATGGCATCATAAATGTGGATTATATTAAATCTGGTGATAATCTTGCAGATCCATTAACTAAGGCCTTAGCAAGAGATAGAGTCTGGAATTGTCACGACCCAAACCCGCCCCTATAGGTTTGGCACCGTAACCGGCCAGTAATCCGAGGATTACCTACGGCCTCTAAACAGATTAACAAAATATTAGGGCTAGCGGAAGCAAATAATAATATACAATGTCCATTGAGCTATGCAGACTTATATGAGACAGAAAAATTTTAAACTTTTATATACATATATACACATCATCTTTAAGTCATAATATATATACAGGTTAGGCAAAAAAGGGGCTTAGTTCCCTTTTTCAAAATACACATGATTCGTTGTACCAAACAAGAAAAACAGAACTTAAACTGTAAATCACATAACGATAACACTTAACATATCCGGAACCTCCACGGGAGGCACATAGGTTGGCTGACAAAACAGATTCTAGACAGATGCCTCTAAGCCTGGTCACGTGCCTGATCACCTACATATATAAATAATACTGTGAGCTAAAGCCCAGTGAATAATAACAGAGTAAAGGGTTTAATGAATGTTGTCCATAACAGTTACATAGAATAGAATCCAGTAGTTCATAACAGTTACAGATTCAGAAATCATAATTCAGTTCGTGTCAAAATCATAATTTGTCCAGATCACATACAGAAATCATAAGTCATGCGTAAGCACACGTGATACATTCATTAGCTCTCACAAATACAGTTGACCCATAAAGGGACGATCATAAAGGCAAACAGTTGACCCATAAAGGGACGGCCATAAAGGCAAACAGTTGACTCACGTGCACGGAGACGATACAGTTGGCTCATGAGACGTACAGTTGGCCCATAAAGGGACGTAAGGATCCATAAACAGTTGGCTCATGAGACGTACAGTTGGCCCATAAAGGGACGAAACAGAACATATTTGAGGCTAAGAATGTCACAAACACATTTCAGAAGACATTGGACAACCATTCATTCATACAGAAATATCATTTCAGAAAACAGATCTTGTTTCATCACACAGAAAGTAGATACAATTGAACATAACTTTACTAAGTTATTACTCACAGATAGCCGCAGAAGCAAATCAGACGGACTGAACATATCAGATAAACCAGGCAGACAATGGCGCGTGACCTACACAAGCACATAACATGTACACATTGAAATACAACATTACTCCCTTGATTAAACTTGTTCTTTCAAGTCTCTAGTCTTTATAGTCCGAAGTTCTACTACGTTTATTCTTTCTCAATTAAATAAACCGGGTTCTTATTTCACATACTCTTTCATTACTAAGTCCCTCTTTTCCAAATAGATTGATCCTTTACTTGGCTTCTTAAACAGTTACCACAAGATCAATGATTCATTCTTTAACTAACTAATCTATGTTGATTAGTAGCCTATTATTCTTTATTGAGTCATAAATCATGTCTAGAATGCATTGGAAAGAGATGAGGATAAAAATATAAACTGAATGCAACTTTCCAAAATGTGCTGAAAATGGGGTCTTCGCTCGAGCGCCACTTTGGTCGCTCGAGCGGACTGTAAAATTTGAAAAACTACTGGGAGCTTGATTTTCACGCTCGAGCGAGACTTTCCTCGCTCGAGCGGACAACAAAAATTCAGAAATTCTAAAATTGAAATTAAAGTTCAAATTTGGTATTTAAAACCTCAAAACATGTACTTTAGTATTCCAACATGGAGAATCATTTATTAAAGTCATAATTTGCTAAATCATTTATTCAACAATCATTTACTTAAAAATCATTTATTCAAAATCATGCCCCAATTGCCAAATTTAGTTTAAAATCATTTTCTCCATATCAAGCCAAATTCCAACTCAAAATGATTAACTTCTGACTTAATCTCCATAAATTGAACATGCCTCCAAACTCTCATTTTCTTTTTAGTTACAGAAAATTGGTGTCAAATTCTTTCTATTTTCCTTGAAATCATGAAATTGAAGTCATGAAACTTCTTATAAATTTTCCAACTAGTTTCCATAATCTTAAACTCAACTTAATTCATTATCAAAATATGTTTAATTCAAATAAAATCTTAAATTACATTACATGCATGGATTAAAAATCTAATTATAAAATCAAAGCTTTATCTATCATTAGGATAAATTCTAATTTTCCATAAATTTGATGATCATAAAACATTTCATTTTTTTCTCTTCAAAATATGAGATTGAATTAATCCAAATCCTTCAAAATCCATGATGTATGTATCATTAGAGTATTAAACTTGTAAAATCTAATCATGCATATAACAATGAAGCTCAATTTCATGCAAGATTACAAAATTAAAGTCAAAATAATTGATTTCCAATTTAATTTCCATAAATTGAACATAACTCCATTTATTCACCATCTTGCTAACTTCATCTATTTATATGAAATTGAACCCAAGTTTGACAAATTTAAGAAATCATAATTCATACTCTTGGTCCTAACTTGATTTTACATGCAAACCCAAATTTAATCTCATAAATCTTTTTACATATGAATTAAATCTAAACTTTGAAATTCTAACATGCATGTGAGGATGAACCTCAAATTTATGAAGAATGATAAAAATCAAACTCAAACTAATTAATTTCTAATTTATTTCCATAATATTCCACATGCATGTAATCCTTTTCATGTTTAGAACCAAATCCCAAATTAACTTCCATCATCTTACACTTAAATCAATCTTTCTTCATCTTCTTGCTAATTCCTATTAATTACATGATCTTGAGTTCAATTCCATCTTTAATTTCAAGTGTGATACAAGAATTCTACAACAATCAAGATTAAAATCCTTACCTTTAACCTCCCATGGCTGAATTTCTTTTTTTTCTTTTTTCTTTTTTTTTATTCCTTGAGCCCTCTCCTTTATCTTCATTTAGATCCCATAAACCCATTTCTCCAAAGCTTTTCCAGCACAAGAGTTGAACTTCTCTCTTACTCTCTCGGTTCTTCTCTCCCTCACCAAACCGTACTTAGCAACAAAAAGGAAAGAAAAGTTTCTGAAGAAGAAAGGAGCAAGCCCTCCCCTTTGACACTTGAAATTGGCACTGGAAAAATTAAACCCACTTCCTGATTCACACTATTCACACGTGCACATGGTTCCAATATTAAAAGATTACAAGGCTCTAAAATTAAGTAAATTACTAATTTATGCATTGACTTAATTAACCTCACGTAGTCCTAACTAATTATAACTAATACATAATCTTAATAATTTCAATTAGCACATAATTTAATCAATCGTAACTAATTACAAATCTCACATAATTTAATTAGCCTAATTTGACTTCCATTAAGGCCCAATTAATTTTATTTAATTTTATCATTCTGAATCAGATTTTTAGTCGGACTCCCAAAAGGCTCCAAATGTTAAATTGAATTTATTATCATTATCAATTTCGATTTCCCAAATCATTTAGGCCTTCAATTTCTGATCAGACTCAAATATTCATCAATAGATTACATATTCAAATTGGACACCTCATAATTAAATTTAATTTGTAATAACCACAATTCTCAATCCTCATGACTTAATCAACTCCAATTAGGACCTAATTAATCGAATCTCAATTTTACTAAACTGAATCGAATATTTAATTAAACTCCCAAATAGGTCCGTAATTAAAATTAAATTGATTAAACTTCTCAATTTTACTTCCTTAAGCCATTTGGACCCTTAATTTCTAATTTCGAAATACCTCTTTAACAGAATCATATACGAGTTAGATCCCACAATTCTCATAAATCCCAATTAAATTATAATACTCGGCAATTAAATTCAAATCCTCTTAATTAATCAAGTACTAATCCTTATACGTGATGGGGTTGTTACAGGAATACATCGAGGGGGATAGGGTTGAAGCCCATTGAATATAGCAGGAGCCATGTATGAGGATACTCAACCCAGGGACCAGAGATCCTGTAACTGGGTTCAATGAGAAAAACGATCATATGATGGCCGTAAGAAATGCACTAAATTACTTTTTACCCATTCCTATGATGTAAGTGCATTTATCCTGTAACGTTGTAGAGGTTGAGTTATCAAAAAACTCTTAATGAATTTCTGTAGCTCTTATTGAGTGAGGTGTCATAGTTACAGGAGCACCCTTAACAGAATTCACCTATGTGAGTGTGGTAGTAGGGCCCTATCTATGAGATTTGGGCTAATTCTCAAACACACTCATGAATCCTGGGATCGCACAAGGCCGTAATGTGCTAGCTTTTAAAGCTTATGTGAACACCTGGAATATTATGTGCGTGTAATAATTATTTATTTCCCTTAAGCAGTCATAGTTCAATGCTGAGCATACTATTGGCTCTGGAGTAGATATTATTGTTTCGCTAATGGAGGTTCAATGCAGAGCACACCTACCATGATGCATAATATCCTTATTTGCCTAATAATCTCAGTTTTTGTTACCTATAATATTAAAATAGGTGGGAGAATATTAGCAGGCATTTTAATATTATAATGTGTTATAGGTTGGTTTTTCTTTTCTTTCCCTCCAAGTTTTCATTTTCTTTGCCAAGTCTAGTCTCCATCCTATTCTTATCCATCAAGTCTTCATCCTGTTCTTATCCATTCAAGTCTTCGCCAAGTCTTAGTCAAGTCTTCGCTAAGTCTTAGTCAAGTCTCCAGAAAACTTCTCCACCAAGAACACTTGCCTAACAAGTTTTCACTTTTATATATTGAGAT
Source organism: Camellia japonica (assembly GCA_030407325.1). Lineage (NCBI taxonomy): Eukaryota > Viridiplantae > Streptophyta > Magnoliopsida > Ericales > Theaceae > Camellia > Camellia japonica. Next base: position 10,597,849 of record JAPPVO010000007.1, on the reverse strand, counting down.
ATCTTCTTATCTTGGTGGAGTGAAGAAGTTTTGGTTGCTTTATTATGTCTTGTGTGAGATTATCAGGCAAATAAAAAAGGGTGTATGTGATAAAACTTTGGGTTTAACCAATTATGCAGTATTGGTTAACCATACGACTTAGTCGGACTGTTGTATCCTGGGAGGGACAAGTCCAGGTTTTTTTCTATTGCACCGGTCTGAGGCTTTGCCTAACCGCAGAGGGTTTGAATCTCCTTAAAGAGAGCGAATTTCCCACGCCTCAGCCTTTATATTAGTTATTGTAATTTTTATTATTTGTATTTTCTGGTGTTTTATTTGTAATTATCACCAACAGTATACAATTTAGATCCGTTTTAATTCGAAACCGTAAAGTGTAATTCAGAACTGATTCGCAAAACACAGTTTCTCAATTTTTTAATTTGGAATCGAACCATGGATTTAATAAACCATATCAAACATATCAGATGGAACTGGACTGAATTGATTTGCGAATTTTACAAATTTCTTACTTAGTCCTTATCAACTAATATGTTTTGAAATAGAGTGATTTTTTTTTTTTTTTTTTTCTTGGAGGGGGGGGGGGGGGAGAGGGGAGGGGGGGGGGGGAGGGTGGGGGCTACATATTTTGCCTATTTTGATAAGTAAGTTAAAAGCTGATTTTTTAATTTTTTTTTTTAAATTGTGTGAACAAGTAGAGAGGTGATGTAACTCAAAAAAATTAAAAAACTGATAAGCTAGCTTTTAATTCAGTTGCTAAAAGAGGCCATAATAATTGGACTTAATCAATATCGAGTTTTATTGAAAATAAATCCTAATAAAATCGTTGTTAAAAATAATTTTTTGTGACAATTTTTTGCATATGCCGCTAGAAATTGACAATTAATAAATTTTTGAGTAAATTACAAATACATCCCCTGAGGTTTGACTAAAATACAAATCGCCACCTGTGATTCTGGAAATTAATTCCATCTCTTGAGGTTTCTAATTTCATAACAAATCGCCTATTTTATTAATAAATTATCAAGTCAATTAACAGTTTTTAATGATGTTATAAATATGTTTTAATTAATTATTTAGGTAATTTTATTATTGTATAGGAAAGTAATTATGAATTTTTCTTTTTTAGTTAATTCTATTAAATAAATTTTTTTAATGAGGGGGTATTTGTAATTTTTCAAACAACAGGGGCAATTTGTACTTTGAGCAAATCTTAGGGGATGTATTTATAATTTACCCTAAATTTTTTGTCACAATTTTTATAAATTGTCACTAAAACTTAAAATTAGTGACTTTTTAAAAATTGTCGCTAAAACTTAAAATTAGTGACTTTTTAAAAATTATCGCTAAAACTTAAAATTAGTAATTTTTTTTAAAAATTGTCATTGAACATTAATAATTAATGAATTTTTAATATTATTTAATAAAAAAATATCATTAATTATTATAAAACTTATTAGACAATAAATTTACATATTAAAATTTATAAGTAAGTCTCCTTGTTATTCCCCCTAATTTTTATAAATTTGTGAATTACGAGGTGAGTTTAACCACAGGTTGATTTTACATAGTGGTTCAACTGAACACTGAATTTTAAATAATAATAATAATAAAAACTAGTTCACTCTTGCCCACTTAAATAAGATTATTACATTTATGTAAGCCCCATTTCACTAAGCAATTAATATTTTATTGTTTGTGCCTATTTAATGTTATTTATTATAAGTTAAAATAGAATATGGGTCTCCAAAATTCGATGTAGGCTCAAATTGATTCCCTTCTTGGTAGATTAAACTTGAGCAATAATATAAATTTAATTTCCCACGCAAATCATTTACATGTAACTACTGAATACCTTTATGAAAAATGGATCATATGGCAGTGATTTCAAGACTAAATCCACTTTGAATTTTGTATGATAATTGGAAAGAAAAAGTCAAATAAAATCTTCTGTAACTTTTAGATAATAAAAAAAGGCCTCATGTATCATTTTTTTTCCCCCTCCCTTTGGGAGTTTCTATTTACACAATACTTCCATTTTTTAAAATTTTAAATTCTCATTTATCTCGTTACACTCTATAATTTTAAAAAAATCTCATTCTAAAACCACTACCCAACAAATTGTACCCTTACGGCTCCTAACTCTCGCTGCTCCACCATCTTTACAACCCTGTGATGACCACCCCACCCCTCGCATCACTACTCCAACGTGAGAAAGAAAAACCAAATCTAGTCTAAAGTTTGAAAAAGAAGAAAAAAACAAAGTTGAGCATGAGGAGGGGATATGAGGAGGGGATATGAGGTTGGGAGTGGCGGAGGGCGCAATGGGAAAGGGAGAGAAGGGGAGGGGTGGTAACGACGAGTAGGTGGTGGTGGTGGTCCGGTAAAGACGGTGATTTTTTTTGGGTCAATTACATTCCAATGAGACAGAAAAGTTTTTTTCATAGACATGGAGGGGTTTCACTTGCACCGCATCATAAAATCATTTGCACCTCACATATTTTTGTAATTTTTTTTTCTCTCCTACTATACTGTAATTCTATCATTTTTTTCCTTCATTAAATATATTTCCATTAATATGAATGCCCTAATTTTTTTCAGGCAAAGTCCACTTTATCCTCTTGTAGTTTGGGTCATGTGCGGTTTATCCCTATGATATTTGAAAATGACCACATTAGATCCACGTAGTTTATGGACTGAAGTACATCGTTAAATATTCCGTCCAATTTAATAGCAAGTATGAAACATATGGCAGGCATAAAGGGATTATATGCTCGTTTTCAAAGTTCAAGGAAATAAATCGCACATAGAATAAATCACAACGGGTTAAAGTGCACTTTGCTTTTTAAACAAATGATGAAAATAAATGGGTATTTTAGTTTTTTCATTAAATCGTTAACGAACTTAACAGTACACTTCAGTCCACAAATTATAAAGGAATTATGTGGTCATTTTCAAACGTTAAGGGGTTAAACCGCACATGACCTAAACCATAGGGATAAAGTGAAGTTTGTCCAATTTTTTAAATTATTTTTAATTTGACAAATTTAAATTACCTTAGTCAAATTATGTGACCTAAATGATGGACATGTATAGTCTTTTAACTTTTAGTGACAAAATTATGGACTTGCATTTGGCCGACAATGATATCATAGCAAAAGTTGAATCATAAAAACGTCTTTCTCGCTATAAAGTTTATTCAAAGTGGAGTATAAATAAAAATCAGGTGCTGACAATATTTCTCACTAAAATTGAATTGAAAATTCAATATTGGGATTTGATTTGGCTACTTTTGCAATGTTATTGGGGTATAAATAAAAATAGTGCACTATCTAAAAAAAATAGTTCAATGTGGACCAACCCAACGCGTTAGAGGCGTACACACATTTTTGTTGATGCTTTTGTTTTGTCATTCTCAATGCAATGGCATCATTACAAAATAAGAGAAATTAAAATATAAATTTATTTTTATCAAGTGTTTGGATAAGTTTGACATTAGATCATTTTTAATGGTTCATTAATTATTTTATTAAATTTAAATTTGATAGAAAAAATTATTTTTTGTTGTTTTAAATTAGTATCAATTGTTTCATCAAATCTAGGATTTTTTAATTTTTTTATCAAATTGAGGATGAATGTGCATTTCACCAAATTACTATTCATAGTCGTTAGATTTTTATCACCGGATATCCCCGGATGATCACCTTAAGGCAAAAATTTGTGAAAAAATTACACTGACTGGTCGACCAGCCGGACATCCACCCGATCGACCAATATTCTGATAAAGTTTTCAGAACCTCCATTGGAGCACTTGAACATCAAATCGAGTTTTTACTCAAATTTGTGAAAAAAAAGATACACAGTTGAAAATACGCTTAATAAGTTATTTTAGTTAAATAGTCAAAAAAATTATTATATATTAGTAAATTATTCTCTTTATTTTTTTTATAAAAATTAAAAAAATTAACTAAAATAGTTAATGTTCATAACAATGGCGACTCATTTATTTATTCATTATTATTTGGTGTAAGTGTTTTTTTTAATGTATCACTTGTATAATTTTTTTTTTTACCTATAATAAAATTATTTTGAAATTGTCCTACTTAAATATTATTTTTTCTATGAAATAATTCTTAGGTTTCGTTTTGAAAAATTATTAGGTGTTATAAAGCAATGCTTCATTGCACTTAGTAATTGACATATTTTTTTTTTATTATTGTTTTTAAAAATTTTAATACAAAAGTAGTAGTATAATCAAAATCTTAATTAATTTGAAATATTATGAACTTGCTCAAAAAATACTAAAATATTTTCTCGTCATTTCAGTTTTATTCCTTGCATGGTGTGCCTTTATTAGAGCAATGCCTATGCATATAAATTATATATATATATATATAAACTAAAAAATCTGTCAAACACTTATAGTAGTATGGATCTCACTTACACGTATGTAAATATTTGATAAATTTTTTAATAAAAAGATAAATTATAAATACACTGCCTGAGGTTTGATTAAAATATAAATTATTCCTTATAATTGTGGAAATTACATTCCACCCCCTGAGATTTTAATTTCATAACAAATCGCCATTTTTATTAATAAATCATCAAGTTAATTAATAATTTTTAATGATATTAGAAATATGTTTCAATTAATAATTTAGATAATTTTATTATTATATAGGAGAACAATCATGAATTTCATTTTTTTAATTAATTCTGTTAAATAAAAAATACTAACAATGACGTATTTGTAATTTTTCAAACCACAAGAGACAATCTGTACTTTAAGTAAACCTCATTATGTATATTTGTAATTTATCCTTAATAAAACATTTAGGCCATATTTGTTTGGCTTTTTAGAAAAGGGAATTAGATTAATGGTTCGTGTGACCCACTCAAAAAGTGTTTGGTTAGGGACATGAGTAAAGAGATTAACTATTCCCTTAGACCTATGTGGTAAGACTAATAAAACTATGAGAAGGTTGTGATTTGAAATTGAGTGAGGGAATTAGAGTATCATTAAGCAAAAAAATATATTTTTTAGAAAAAAAAAAAATTATAATATTAAAAAAAATAGTATCTATAATATTATTAATCCAATAGTGTACAAACAAATATTTTTTTATCCTAAATCTCTAATCTAACATCAACACACTAATAATCCTATCACTGTGTGCTTTTTATTAAGAAAAATATATTATCATAAGATATATAGTACATGTATGTAGAGATAGTGATCTTGGGAATTTATTAAATAATTTCGGAATATCATGTGGCCATACTCCAAGTCAATCATCAATTACCTAATCCCATGTTCCTCATTCTTAACATAAATCGTGAGCCCCTGCCCCTCTCTATCAATGAAATCTTATGAAATATCACGTGTTCATTCTCCAGAAATACTGAATAATTACCCGTAAATCTTAAAGAGGATTGAAGAAGATTTGTATTATTGAATTATTCAATCCAGTACAGTAATTGATCTTATCTATATATTTTTTTTGATCAGCCAAAAATTTTTTTTATTGACGAAGGAGGAGCTCATTACATCAAGAAAGGAAAGAAGGTGGGTGCGAAGAGTAACAACACGAGATATATCAATCTAAACTAGGTTGGCACTAATATGACCGTCCGATCCCTTGCAAGCACACCATTAGAAGTTGGTGAGAAACCAACCAAAGCAAATATGAAAAAAACAACCAAAGACAAAACAAAAACCTCCCACCGCACCATCCACCAATGTGACTACTAATTCCAAACCCAAGATACAAACAGACAATGCGCATATGAAAACAACACCCAAAAATTTCTGCCTCAGCAAAATGCAACAGCAATACTGATTACACCAAACAGCAACAGCATCGGATTACACCAAACAGCAACACTTATCTATATATATATATACTATTGAGTCTACATCCTAACTCACCATCTAACTGTAGTTTATACTTACTCTACATCTAACAACTCCTTAACCATGGTAAGCTAACAACCTAACTAACTGTATGAGAGGGTTCAAGAACGTCATTGGAAAATTCGAAGATATTCGAAGATCCTTGAAGAAAAATTCGAATTCTCTAGAAGATGATGAGAGACTTAGATTCTTCAATAGTTTCAACTAAGAACACAAGAGTAAAGGAGATGATGGAGATGAGAGATTGGGTGAAGAAGAAGGCAAAATGGCTAGAGAGAGAATAATGGCAAGGCTCTCCCATGGATCTCCCACTTTCACTCTCAAGGTTGATAATGGAGAAGGGAAATTAGTTCTTTCCCAAGAGTTTTCTCTCAAAAAATTCATCCCTTGTAAAGTTATGGGTGGGTGCTATTTATAGGCACCTCATGATGTAGGATGGAGCCCATGTGCAAGGCACATGAGGAATATTCTCTCTAATCACTTTGTCCGAGGAGATGACCTCTCCAAGGATGAGAAAAACCCCGAAGAGGAGATCAACCTCTCGGCGAACCCTTCTTCTTAGCCACACCTAACCAATGATCTCCAATCATCCCAAAGGGTCAGGGGTAGTACTAGAGAACGTCCTGCCGCATAAGGGTCAGGAGTAGTTTAAGAGAACGCCCTGCCGCAAATATTGCCGAGTCTCAGGGACCCCCTAGATCGTGACACCTCGATCCAAGAATAGGCTAGTTTAACCGAAGAGTGAATTTATCTCCACTCACCATCCTTGGGATCGGGTCCTTTGTTCGAACTCCATGATGCCCATGGTTCTGGTGCGTAGATCCTGGAAAGCTTCGAGCCCGCAAGTGTTCTGGGACTCATTAACGGAGCAACTTCTAGATTGCGTCTGAATTCGTTCGAAGCCAAGTGCTTCGGATCTCTAGGTTCGTGGATCCGAACCCTTTCGAGTCCGAGTGCCTCGGATCTCTAGGATTGTTCAATACCCTTTCAAGTCCGAGCTTGAGTAAGTCTCTAAGTTCGTGGATCTGAACCCTTTCGAGACTTAGAGCAATTCGGCCTATTTGATGGCGATAAATTCGGACCCACCAATCTTGAACTTGCGATAAATTCGGGCCCACTAACCTTGGACTATTGGGCCTAATTAATTTAATGAGCTCAAATTAACTCCTCTTACACTAACCATATTGGTTATTCTTGTTCCTCTATAGGTTGAGCTATGTTAGATGATGATGTGCATGATGTAGATTGAGATGTAGACTGAACACATGGTAGTTTATCAAATCTAACTTTTTCATAAAATATATGCACACTTGTGTTTAATCATATAAAATAAACAAAAGGCAAAAAGAGGTGGGGTTGTTGGGAGGGTGGCAAATAGGATTACGAGTTCTCTGTAATGATTTGGTTACTGTAACTCTATTTCAAAATTGAAAGAAAAAAAAAAATATAAGTGTGTTTGGTTTTAATTTTTTAGATTCAAATTTTTAGAAATTAAGTTTTTTATTTTTTGTTTTTTATTTTTTTATTTTTTGAATATTTTTAAAATTTTAGGCAATTTTTTTTTTTTACTTTTTTAGATGTAACTTACTTAAATGTATTGAATTCTCGTATTTTTTTATTATATATTTTTGGTATTTAGTAAATTTTCTAAAGATTTTTTTACAAATATTATACTTTTAAGTATATTTATGTTAGCTGTATCTAAAAATTAAAAAAATTGCTTAGAGTACTAAAAAAATTCAATAAAAACAAAAAAATACGAAAAATAAAAAATTTTAATTTTCTAAAAAGTAAATTCTGAAAATCTAAATCAAACGAGCTGTATGTTATTTTAAAGTGTGAATTGAATGTTATTTTATTTAAATTTTAAATTTGGATTGTTTTACTATAATAAAAATTATAATAATATAATTGTAAAAAAATTATGACTTAAAATTCTTATCTAGTGTCAACAAGCGGAAAAAAGAGGAAGAAGTTTGGGGCAACATGAGAAAGGGAGAGAGGGTGGAAGGTGATGAATATGTTGGTTCAACCTTATTAGAAAACAAAGATTGATTATTTCTTTTTATTATGAACTCTAGGGTTAAGTTGTTTGTTTTTTTCTTTTTTCTTTTTTTAAGATTGGGAATTGCTGGTAGGCTAGATCACAAAAACAAATCAAATAAATGAATTAACCAGAGGCAGATCTACAGAGGGACGAGAGATGGCCATAGCTACCCCCGCCCGCCAAGTTTATCAAAATTATATTATAACCTCTGTATTTCATTATTATTTGTAAAATGTGCAAAAGGTAGCCTCTAATTTTATAAAAATTATTTTAGTAACTCTCAATTTTATTAGTATTTCATAATATATAATAAGATGATTTCTAACTGTTTCACATGTGGGTTTTATCAAATCAATTTTATTTATACAAAATGTTTTGGATTGAAACTTCTCAACCATGTTCTCTCTTCTCTTCTGGAAGAATCGACATTGTAACGAAGTAGGTTGTACTCGTGAATGAGGGCCTTTTTGCAATGTATCAAAGAATTTGAAGCCCACGTCAAAGTAGAAAGCAACTACTATCTCCTAAGTCGGACATTTGAAAACGAAAGAAAGTCCCCCTATTTTTCTATGGCCAATGCTAATAGGAGCACTTGACAAGGGGCATTCATTATTATATTAATTTATTTTGAATTTAATATATATTTTTTAAATTTTAACTTGTAAATGTGTATTTAATATTGTATTAAATTATCTTAAATTTAATAACTTTCTATTTTTAACTCACTAATTAAAGTAAATGTATTTATGCCTCGTTTGGCAAGTGTCCATTTTAGTCAAAAAGTCAAAAAATTACTAAAAAAATCAAAAAGCCAACAACCTATACCAAAAAGTCAAAGATTTTCTTTTCTCTCTACTTTTTGCGCATCTTTTCGTAAAAAGCTAAAAAGTCATCCCAAACATACTGGGTATGTTTGGTTTGTGTTTGAGAGATGTGTTTTAGAGATAAAAAGTACGAAAACATGTTTGGTTTGGTTTTTTGGGAAATTTGTTTTGGAAAATTGTTTTGAGAGAGAGTTTTGGAAAAAGTGATTGATTTGATGTGTGTGTGAGAGAGATTTGTTTGGAAAACTTGTTTGGTTTATGTGTTTTGGGAAATTTTTTTGGGAAAATTTGTTTGGTAGAGAAAATTTCTGAAATTTGTTTGTAGAGAAAATTTCTGAAATTTTTTTCAGAAACACAAACCAAACCTACCCACTAGTTTTTTTTACATCACATTTTAGTTAAAAAGTCAAAAAATTATTAAAAAAGCCTGTTCCCAAACGAGACCTTAATAACTTTTTATTTTTAACTTTTTGTTTAAGGCAAATACTAACAAATGTTTCATGGGTATTGTTTAATGTTGACAAATATGTTAAAAAAATCTCTTGGGGACCAAGGGATGCTGCTCTAAGAGTAAGTTACTGCAGCTATCTGAGGTGCCCTTGTGAAGATTTTTTCTGAATCTTTTTTGATAATCCGAACTGTTCATATTATAGGATTCATTGAATAGATTATTCATACAAAAAATCAAATTGATTGGAAATCTATAGCTCTATAACAATAATACATTTGTTTTTTTTTAAAAAAAATAAACGGTTAGTATAATCTTGATAATTTTTGTAAAATAATTTGAATCTGATCATGGGGTTGCGGATTTTCGATTAACTTAAGTTTTTATATGAATGATACACTCAACGAACCTTACAATATAAATTGTTCGAATTATTAAAAAAGACTAGAAAAAACCCCACATCGGACCACCACAGATCCCTGTTGTGACTAAAGTCACAGCTAGATCCTGGAGTCTTATTAAAAGATATGTTGATTTCAATAAAAGTGTATTAAAATTAGTGAAAATTATATTATATTCTATAAATATTTTATCTTTTACTTGTGTCCGTACGAGCACTTATTAGCAAGACCCAACAAGTTTTAAGATTTATTAAACGAAATGAGGTATTATTAATTATCTTTATTTGTTAGCATTAACTTTTTTCTTTTTCTTAGTTTTTTTAATCTATATATCAATATAAGAAAAGAATGGGGTTGTTAGCAATAATATTACGAATTCAGACTTAACTTTTTAAAAATTGTTTAAAATTATTATTTTGTGATTCAAATTTATTCTACATATAAAATTCAGAATATATAAATTTAATTTCCACCACACAACCACCTACCCAAAAAAATCTAGGTAGATAATTTCAGAATCCCAGGCTTATTCTGTTGTTGGGCATTGGCGCCGCCATGAGATTCATTTTTTTATACTGTTGAGTGTTAATATGATAATCATAATTATATAATTATATTATATTTATCTTTAAAAAATAAGTAATTTATTTTTAAAATTATAGTTATGGTTCACTTTTTAGATGGTTGCATCAAATCACATTTATATTAAGTTTTATATTTAGAATCAAACTTATCATTTGTACGGGGAGCAAATATTCCGGCGAGCCCGTACTCCTTTCTTCCAAACTCCGTCTCTATCCGATCACCTGCGAGGACGACAGCGGTGAGCTACCCGGCGGTGTGTGGCCGGAAAACCCCTCCGACGATCAAGTTCGTACACATCTTGGGATTGAGAGAGGAGAGAGAGTTGAGTGTAAGTGTTTCTTACAAAAATGTTCATCTGTCCCAGCATGGGGGGCACAGACTCGCTTATATACCTTCTGCGCCCCAAATCCACTCCCATTAGTCTCTTGACACGTGGTGCAGCTATCCCATCTGTCAGCACAAATCTTGCTGAACACCACCTAACCAAACTGCCAGCCCACTCTACTGGGAGCTCGGCAGCCGGGCTGCATCTTCTCGGCTATCAACGGTCGTGCTGTGCAGCTGGCCAGAGCGCTCCGCTCGCCGTGCTCAATGAGGACCGAGCTAAGCTGCATCCCGGCATAACCGAGCTCGGGACAGCTCATGCTGGTTTGCCATCGGCCTTCCTTCCAGGCTAACTCATGAACCGTGGAACAACCACGCCTTTCCTGGCACCGGTCATCTCACTTGACCGGCCTCTACACCATGAAGCCAAGTAGCTCGGTCCAACTTCGCCTTAACCAAGCAAATCCTTTCTGACAGGGTCGCGCGACCTCGGCCCAATCTTGTTCGGCCCAAATCTGTCCGGCCATTACCTCGGCCCAATCCAGATCATAAATCTCCTTCTCATCATTCATTTTTTACATACAAATATAATTTGATGTAAATATTATCAATGTCAATTAATTTGATTTTTTACATGACAATTAAAAATTATTTTTTGGTAAATAAAATTTGGGCAAATTACAGAAATAGTCCCTGTACTTTATCTCGTGTGTCATTTTGGTCCCTGATATTTCAAATTGCTCGATTTAGCCCCTCAATTTAACAAAGTGTGTCAATTTCATCCAATAATTGACGTCTGCTTGAAATTATGAACGGAAAGCTAGCACCTGCCTCTCACGTGCTCCCTCTAGTAATTACTGAGGGGCACACTTGTCTTTTCAACTCAAACCCTGGGTTACCTCCCGCTAAAACCATATATGTCGCCTCTATCTCCATTATATACACATACAGGTTCCAAAATTGATGGTAGACGAAGGACGAAAGAAGACGATGGATCATGTACTATACCGATGCAGAATGGAAGCTCAGTTGAAGACTTCGTGGACAGAGAGCAACCCTGGACGAAGGTTTTTGGGATGTCCTCAATATGGTGTAAGTGTAAAAGGAAAAAAATTGGGATGTCCTTTTGTTATACTATTTGTAAAGGCAACTGAGGTGTTTCAGAAAAAATATTGTAGAGCAGACATGCATATGGATTCTTTCTATGGGTGGATCCTCTATTGTGTCCTCGCGCTCGAGAGATCATACTTGGGTTGTTGAGAAGAACCACCATGCTTGAAAGAGCAATTGAAAATGCACAGAGTAAGAAAGATAAAGTTGATTACTTTGATGGCATTGTCATGGCTCATTTTTTGGTGTTGGAATATGATTAGAGATGGTTTTGCAGCTGCTTCTCTTTCAAGCACTAGGAATGATGGAAATTGAAGATGCTCATTTTTTTTTTTTTTTTTTTTTGAAGCTTCTGAACTGGGAATGGAGTAGGAATGAAGTGGGTTTTTTTTTTTTCCTGTAATTAATGCTTATGGATTGGGAATGGATTTTAGTGTTTGATTTTGTTATGTCCAGTGTTATGTAATTGGGGTTTATTATGTATGAATGTTATGAGTGTCCAAACATGTTTTGAATGACACTATATCAATATTGAATCAAGCTGTAGCAATGTTTTTTAATCAAAATTTGTTTATCAACTTTTGAGTCAATGTTGAATTTTTAAATGAATGTTGAATGAAGCTATTTTTGTTTATCATTTTTTTTCCAATCACACTGGATCATGGTGTTGTTTCACTTTTGCTGCATTGGTTTGTTTCACTTTTAACAAACACGATGCAACCTATAACAAGACATAGAAATAAACATTGTAGACATGGTTGATACAAACAAAGAAAAACATAGTCCAAACATGTTCTAATACAAAAAAAAAACAAATATTTCAAATAACACAAAGGTCAATCAGTTTACCATGTGCCTACAAAATACAAATGGCAAATCCAACAAAATATTACCTTGTTCCAACAAAACATAAAAAGGCCAAATACAACAAAACATAATGCATAACAATCCAGAAAAAAAATGTTGTCTACTATTAGGTAACTACTCCTTTAACATTTAATTACTTCCATGTTTTGGTAGTGAAGACAATGTCACAAACTTCTGCCCCTTTGACACATATGTTGTTGAACCCCCATATGGACGTTCAGATGGGTTTGGCTTAATGAATGTGCTTGTTCTAATGAACCCTGGTGGAGGTTCCCCAATGTTCACCCCTTGTAATGCTGGTCTGAAGTTGAAGCTTGGTTGACTACCACTTGCTTTAGGCCTTACTGAAATGCTTACCGTACTGCCTTGTTGACTAGTATCTTCAGTAGTTGCTTGGACTCTTGGTTGACTACTGGGTTGAGTAGGTGGATGACTGCTTCTCTGGATGCTTGACTGGTTGTTTGTCACCTGTAAATTGTTAGTAATTAATTGTATAAAGGACCTCTAATAAATGAATTGAATTTATGAAGATGTAACAAATTGTGTGTAGGGTAACCTTTGGTGCAATAGGCTGGCCTTTGCATCCTCTTTTGTTCACATAAGCTGCATGTAGTTGTTGTGTTTCCTCTGTGCAACTTATGAGGATTCTTAGGCTCATCTGCTTACCTTTTTCTCAACTTTCTTGGCCTACTAGGTTGTTTCTTCATTTTTGGAGGCAATAATCTAGGCAACACAGACTTTGGCCACATTTCAGAACCATTTATTAGCCATATCATTGGCTCATAGCTAGCCAAGTATGTCTCCTTCTTATACCAATGAGCCACATAATCTTCAGGTTGCTTATGTTTGTCATATGTGGTTGAAATGGCATGACAACATGGTATGCCAGTTAGATCCCATTTTTTGCATGAACAGGTTGAATCACCCAAATTAACTACAGATTGTTGCCCATTGAAGCAATTGATTTGGTACCTTAGACCTCCTGCCCACATAGCAATACAATTGCTTGCATCTTCTTTCCTTTTCTCCAGTGCTTGTTATATATTAGGACAAATAGGTCCTGGGTATGCCCTCATTACTTTCATTCTCACCTGCAACCTTTTCATCAAGATACACCTAATGTTCTCTAATAAAGGGATTATGGTTTTTCCTCTAGCTTCTAGGATCAAGCTATTAAAGCCTCACACATGTTGTTGTCTAAGATATCAGACTTAACTATAGGTGTGAAATGAGATCTAGACCAGGTGCTTAGGGGGTTTTCAACTAACCAATTGAATTGTATCTTTATCAGGTTCCTTTAACTCTTCCATATGAGCCTCAAATGCTTGTACATAAGAAGCCTTTGCAGCTTTGTACACAATGTCCTTCAGGTGCACCCCCTTGAAGCTATCTCTGAAATGGGTGTAAAGATATCTGATGCAGAACCTATGCTCTGCCATGGGTGCAACCTCTACAAGTGTTAGACACAATCCTTACATCTGTAGGGGGAAAAAAAAAAGAAAAAGAAAAAAAGTAACGCATATTAAATGAACTAAACGATAAAAATAAATGCATGAAACTTCCAATAAGCATTTACCTGTTGCTTGTCTGACATGAAGGTCACTCATTGCTTGTTGAACCATCCAAGAGTGTCACACAATATTTCAAAAAACTATTTCCATGAACTCTTTGTTTCTCCTTCAACAACTGTAAAGGCCAATGGATAGCTGTTGTGATTCCCATCTAAAAAAATAGCTTGCAACAGTTGTACCTTGTATGGCCCTTTCAAATGGCAGGCATCAACCCCAATGAATGGCCTACATCCTGCCAGAAAACCTTGCTTGTAACCTCCAAAGCATACAAAAATCGTTTGAAACCCAAGCTTGGCTTAATCTATTTCATGTTCTTCATTCATCTATTTTATGTTCTTCATTTTCTGATTCTTCATCATCTTCGTTGACTATGATAGTTGTCCCTGGATTAGTTCTTTTTATCTATTCACAGTAATCCATAACTTGGCATATTGTTCCATGAGGCTTCCCTCTATCAATTCTTGTGATTTTCTCTTTGTCCTATACACTTGGCTCTTGGATATACCAACCTTGTGATCCTTTTGCACAGCTTGCTTGAATGACTGCACTGGAATAGATGGATTGGACTTTAATATCTCCAAGTACCTTTTAGACAGCTAGGTAGAATTCACTTGTTTATTATAAAAAATCTTGCCGCAATTGTGAGTGGGGACATATGTCTTTATCTGGAATGATGGTTGTCCTTGCATCTTGGATGCATAAAGCATCTACTCACATGGTGGCTTACAGGTGGCCCTAACCCTCATGCTATCATTTTTGACAAACTTAATTGCCTTCCCTGTGATAACCCAAAATATTTTTTTTAAATAGTCAGTGCATAAATTAATTGAGTAATATTTAGATTAGAGTATTGTATAAAGTTATGTGCGAAAATGGTTCAATTTTGTAATAATTTTTTTTATAAAAAATATACAATTTTCGATCTTAGAAATTATAGATTTTATTATGTTGTTCTTATAAGAGTCTAGCATATTGAATAAAAATTTTGGAATTTAATGGTGAATATTTATTTTATGAGAATTTGCAGACTAATTGATATTTAGTTTAATTTATAGCGAAATTTGAAATTTAGTTTTTGGTGTTTAGACCATGACTTGAGATAAAGTTTGTTGGGTCTACTTTGATATATAATTGGGTGATGTTTGGTTTATGAGTGAGAATTTAATTCAAGATCCATGATTTGGATTTAATTTAATTTGAGTTTGTTTAATGACTCATGTTTAATTGTTTGGTCCTTTTTAATTATGTGATTTGTAGTAATCACCTTGAGAGTTGTTATTATTTATTATATGGAATTATAATAAATATTTGATAGTTGATTTATGGTGTATACCATACGGTGAAAAAAATTATATATTTTATAAGGAATGAAATTGGGTATGTTTTTGGTAGTGAGCAAAATATTATATTTTGTGGTGAGACAAAATTATATCATTTTATAATTTATATTATAAAATTTGGAGGTATTATTACAAAAAATTATGTTTTTAGGGAAACCAAACTTTGGAAAGCAAACCCACGTGGATTGCCTCCCCACTTTTTCCTTCCATCTTTTCATTTCTTCTTTTTATTTCTTCTTTTTATTCATTTCTTTTGGTGTGGAGCAGAGAGCTCTTGCTCTCTCCCTCTTTGTCTGTCTCTCTCTCGGTCTCTCGGTCTCTCTCTCTCTCTCTTTTTCCCTTCATTATTCGCTTAAGCTTTAAGCTTAGAGTGAGAGTCTTTAAAATGAGATTTTGCAAATGTGTTGTGAATAAAAGTCGGAGAGCTCATCATGATCTTCGCTATGGTAGTCTCGGATACATGATGTTTGCATTTTCGGATTAGCTTTTCTTCATATTTGAGGTAAGGACTTTTTTCATATTATTACATTAAAGCTATGTTAAGGTTATTTTGAGAAAATATGTCATTATAAGAAGTATTGCATATATATATATATATTTTTTTTTCATATTTTTGTTTGGTAATTTTTTGAAAGAAAAATTATGTTAAAGTGTTAAGGACATTGGTATTTTGAACTTGATTTGGGAAAATCATCTTATGTTGATAATTTTGTTAAAAAAATCCAAAAATAAAATTTATAGTTGTATGAGTTGTATCTACCTCATATTAGGGTTTGATAATTTATTTTGAGAAAATAGTGTTGAAATATTTGTCTCTTCTTTAATTTTTGAATTAATTTTTGTGAGAAAAATAAATTGATGTTTATGAATATTGGGTAAATTGCTAAGTTGGAATCATAGAGCGGTTTTGGGATTTAAAAACTCTAAAAGTGTTATATCCATGATGTTTTGTGAATGTTGATTTATTAATATTAGAAAATTTGTGAAATTGTTGTTTGTAGAGATTTGGAAAAAAATTGGGTAGGCATGTGTAGACACCCCATTTTTGACCGACCTTAAGACTTGGGCGCTACTGATTGTTTGCTTGGTGATGAAAGGTGTGCAGTGCAAAGGTTCGGTTTCTTTGGCAAGGAGAGCGTCAAATCCCAACTTCACACCCCTTTTTGGACCAAAACTATTTTGAATGGTTTTTAGACCTTAAAATCCTCTCTTTCAAAACATTTTTGAAAATAGGTTCCTACGATGTTCCGACGCTCGCATTATGTTAAATGTCGCGCTTTTCGGTAAATCGAGCAAGGACAAAGTGGAAATGAATGAAGGAGAGATGAACTCTTTTGAAAAATCTTTCAAAACACCTTGTTTAGGGGTTTGGAGTTGGGGAAAAGAAGAGAAGAGGGAAGAAACCAAGTTTGGAAGAAGTTCGGCATGAATCTGGGTAGGATCGAAACTAAGCGGCTTCACCAAAACAGGCATAACTTTTTGCACAGTTGGAATTTTGATGCAATGCTACCACCAATGGAAAGCTTACTTCCGGGGCTTCAATTTGGACACAAGAATGACCTAAAAAGGATCTATATGAAGGAGATATACCCATTTGAAGTTGGACCTACAGAGCAGATTTTCTCTGCCGGCCATTGGTGAAAGGTGCCGGCCATGGATGATGCAGTGCCGGCCACCAGTGGTGGCCGGCCAGCCAACAATGTCAAAAATCAGATTTTTTGCAGATCTTTTACCGCCAGCTGTTATGCACAAGCCCCCAGCTCAGATATTTCGACCAAAAGCTTTGAATTGCTATATATGAAGCCAAATATCTCATATTCAAAGAAGAGAACTTCTTAAGCAAGTTTGAGAGCTTCTCTCACTAAAACTCCCTCTCTCTCTACAATTTCCAGAGCAAAAATCCCTGCCTCTCTCTCTTAAGCCTCTCTCTCTTGCCCCTTTTGTGCATAGAAGTGCATAGAAGTTGAGAGATACTTCTTGTTTGCATACACTTCCTTCATCAAAGTTGCATATCAGTGGGCTGAGGTCCCTTGGAGCTCATTTTGGACTGTTGGAAGGTCATTTGAGCCAGCAAAGAGGCCATTTTGCTGCTGTGCTACAAGGGTAAGCACCCCTTATCTTTTGTATTTGTTTTGCACACTTGCTTCACCACCCTTTTTCCATTGTTTTGAGGCTATTTTTGGGTTAGTGTTGAACTACAAAAACCTCTGTTTTTCCTCTGTTTTTTAGTCCTAAAAGTCTTGGTTTGTGCCTTGGTTGGCTAGGGGGTTGTCCTCTCTTTTGCTCCTTGGCTTGTAAGGCCTTGTGAGCTAACTTCCAAACTTTTCAAACAACTTCCTTTTGGCCTTAGAACCATTGAAATCCAAAGGATTTTCAGTGGTAAAAACCCTATTTTGAGGGCCCAAATAGGAGAGGGTGGTCCTCTCTCCTCTTGTCTTGCTTGCTAGTGTTGGTGGCCAACCAAATGAGCATGTGTTTTTACTTCTTTATGGCTTTGTTTAGGCTCATTTTTGTGACTTATCAGACCTTCCATAACTCTATTTTTGGCTGTCTTGGTCACCTCTTGCATGCTTATTGCACTTGTAGTGTAAATCCTCTTTGCTAGCCTTGTTAGCCTTACAAAGTAGCATGCTTTTGTGGTTTGAATTAGCTTAGTTCAATCATGTTTTTGGTGTTATTTTGACATGTTATAACTCTGATTTTGATTGGCGGACTCACTTCTTGCATGGTTTATACACTTGTAGTGTAAATCTTACAAACTAGCTTTGTATGCTTCATGAAGTAGCATGTCATTCTAGCTTGTTTTGTTTCCATTTCAGCATGTTTTTTGTGATGTTTTGCCATGTCATGGCTCTGTTTTGGTTTGGTTTGGTTTGGTTGGCCCTTGCATGCTCCATGCACTTGTAGTGCAATTCCATGAAATAGCCTAACATGCATCATGCTTTGACATGTCATTCTAGCATGCTTTTGGGTTAACTTCAAGAAGCTTTTGTCCATGTTTTAGCATGCTCTAGCTCTGATTTTGGTTGTTTTGGCCATGCATGACTTGCTTTGTATAGCCATGGTTCAATCTAGCTTGTCAGCTTTGTGCACCAAGTCCACTAGCATGCATTTCTTGGACTGTTTGAATGATTTGGCATCATTTCATATGTGATTTCAGTCCATGTTTCATGGTCATGCACTTGCATTTATCACTCATTCAATGCGTTAGAGGGTTTCCCCCTTTATGCCTTAACATGAATCATTGTGTATCACTTCATGCCTAGGCTTGCGAGCTATCATTTTAATGTGTTTTTGGGGTTATTATGCCATGATATAACTCTGATCTTTGTTGCTTAAGTCATCCCATGCTTGGTCCTAATAGGTGTAGTGTAATCCACCATATTTGCCTTGTATGCATTGTGCCTTATGCCCTTCACGTTAGCTTGTTTTGGCTTCCTTCCATGCATGTTTTAGTATCACTTTAACATGTTTAGGACTGTTTTGGGTTGCCTTTTCCATATACTCCATGCTTTGTATGGCTGTAGTGCAATTGGCCTTGCTAGCTTTGTATTTTGATTACTCATGCATGCTATCTTTGAGCTATTTAGATGATTTGGTATCATTTAATACTTCATTTCAGAGTTTATAGCATGACTATATTCCCACTTCTTTCATGTTTTAAATGCCGTTGAGTATTGTGCGTTGTTGCCTTGTTTATGGCTTAGCTTGTATGCTTGCATGCCTAGGTCTTTGAGCCTCCATCTTAGCATGTTTCAGTCATTGTTTTGACCTATTTCAGCTCTGTCCGTGTTTGGTTCATGCACTTGTGCCATATATTGCATGCCCCCTTTGTAGTACTCTTTACTAGCTTCATGCTTTAAGGACCTTTGCATGCTATGCTTGTGTTGTTTGAATGATTTGGCATCATTTCATACCTTATTTCAGTGCATTTAGTGTTGTCACACTTCCATGTTTATCACTCCTCGAGCACTCTTGAGAGTTGTGCTCTTAAGCCTAGTTGATCGGTCAATGCATTGTGCATGCATGCCTTGTCTTTTGGTGCCTTTGTTTTGGTGTTTTGGCCACTGATTTGGATATAGCTGAGCTCTGCCCATCTTAGTTTAAGTCCATTTTGCATGTTGTTACATGCTTGCTTTTGCATGTTGTTGCATGCTCGGTACATTGCATGTTGTTGCATGCTAGTTGCATTATATAACATTAGCATGTTGTTTGCATGTTTTGCATTGCGTTCAATCGGATGTCGTATTGAACGCGAGGTGGATTAGCTCATTTCATACTTGAAGTGATGAAATGAGCCAATCTCCCTTAGTCTCCATTTCCTTTGATTCCTCATGATAAGGAGATGGTCTTCGTGTCTTATTTGTCATGCATTTATTGAAATTTGCACATGTTGGATCTTTGGCCATCATGCATCGAGATGCGCGATTGATGGTCTTAGATCCGATTATGCCTCTCCCTTGATGTTTTGAGGTGATATGGAGTGGCATAGTGCGTACATACCCTTGGGAGACCCTCTATTTTCTCTATTTTGTGCTCTGCTGCAGCTTGGTGTCACAGCACACCAGTGGCCGGCAGATTCTTATTGTTGGCCGGCAGACCTTCATTCTTGGCCGGCAGTGCCTACTCTTGGCTGGCAGGGGGGTTGGCAGCCACCTCTCATGGCCGGCAGGCCACTGGTGCACTCCTCAGCACTGTTTTGGTGAGATCCAGCAGCTAGTTCTCAAGGACACCCTGCAGACAAAGCCTCTAAAAGAGCATTTGGAGAGCTTTTGGGACGGGAATCGAGCATGCATCTTCAATTTCTTCAATGCAGAGCTGAGGCAGCCTGATTTAATGCTTACTTGTTAGTTAGCTTCAATTTGTAATTTAATTAGTTAAT
Organism: Camellia japonica; assembly: GCA_030407325.1. Taxonomy (NCBI): domain Eukaryota; kingdom Viridiplantae; phylum Streptophyta; class Magnoliopsida; order Ericales; family Theaceae; genus Camellia; species Camellia japonica. The sequence goes on along the minus strand of JAPPVO010000007.1, from coordinate 10,577,536 downwards.
TTGTTAATTAATTAAGTGTTGTAATAATTAGTAAGTAGATTGCTTATTATTCAATTTGGTTATGTAATAATTAATTAGCTTGTTAGTTAGTTAATTAGTTGGTTTGTATTATTCATTCGGACCTTCCGTTGAGAAGGCGAATTTTGCAATAAGTGTGCGTGCGTGTGTGAATGTCTTCCAAACCCACGTCTTTCTCCCTTTTACTTAACCGCTTACAATGGTTAGTTTTAGGGCATATTTTGTTTAGCATACCTTATGCTTTGCATGCGTGCATCAATTCATTTGTCTTGCATGCACCGGGCTCAGCGCATCATACTAACCGCATTGTACTTTCAATACATTACTTGAATACGTGTTCAACATCATGTTATCAAGTTGCATTTCATATGCCATCTTAGAATAACTGAGCCTACTTTAGATGCATTTTCGCATGTGTTGCATTAGCTATCTTAACATGAACTAGGATCATGCATTGATTTCTAACTAGTTCTCTGTTTTGATTCGGAGTACACTGTGAGTGTTTACGCTTTAGTATACTGCATGTGTGTTATTGTTGCCATGAAAGCATGCTCGCCATGAGGCTAACTGCTTAGTTGATTAACTGCCTAAATGCCTATGGGTGAAGGTTGGATTGCTTGAATTGGAACAATTCATTAAAATCCTCAATTTAGCCTACTTGCGAGTAGCAAACTTCAAACCGTTTCAAACAAACAAATATGCAATGTTTTGTTTCAAATTAGGCGATCTAGTCTATGCTTGTATGCTATGCGCATCACATAGTAAGATTAGCTAATTAACCGGAAGAAGAACACATGTGTTTTCAAAAACAAAATATCATGCTTAGTACAGGCCGATCTTTGATCGGGCGAGCGGGGGTGCTCATTGCATGACCTTCCCCTCTCGTACCCAAGTTCCCGAGCCGAGGCAACTTTGGTGATGACGGATATGTGGCCTTAGGCACGAGTCAGGGTTTCCTAAATTTTCCAAAAATAAAACATTTAGGTGGCGACTCTGTATCTGGCAAAGCAATCCATGTTTGGCACTTCTTTATAAAAATCAGTTTTCCAAAATGATTTGCCGGATTTGGACTTTTTGATGATTTATCAGTCTTGCATTGCACTTTGCGAGATTAGATTCAGAGCCGCAACATTGAGTCCAAACTGTAGTAGTCCAATGAACAAAACGGGATTTCGCGCCCATTTGCGCACAGAGCCCGGGACATTCGGCTGCGTCTACAGCATGAAATGTGGGTGTATTTGAGTGATGAGACATGTAAAGTTATGTTTGGTATTATTAATTTGGAAGAGGGTGAACATAATGGACTTACGAAATTAATAAATTAAATTAGTTTGGTTAATATTTAAAATCCTTCGTAATTAAAGGGGTGTTATTGGGTTAAATTCTTAACTTTTAATATTATGAGATTAAAAGTGATGATGTTGATCAAGTATGAGATTTGGGGAAATAAGCGAGATTAAATTGATGTGGTATGATATTTGATCCCTAATTTTACTAGTTGAGTTATTTTATTATAATATTATCTAAAATTCATATATGAGATATTAAAATTGTTTTGATAGATTTTGACAAGAAAAGAAAAGAATATGATTTTTAGCTTGTTTGGAGCAAAGGGATGGATTGGATTAAAACAAGAATGAATTATCAAAAACTTTTAGTTATTTATTATTTTCCTTGGTTTAATTTAATGGGGTTGATGTTGATAATTGGAAAGTGAGCACTCGTGTTATATTTTATAATTATAGTCAAGAGAAGATTTTGATATAATTGATTAAGTATTGGAATATTCACTTATGCTTATTAAGAATTATGATTTAACTTGAAGATCCCGAGATTTTATTTGCATAAGAAAAATGGGAATTTAATTCTATTTAATGTTTGGAATAGTGATGAATTTTGGAAAGATTGTAATTACAATTCATTAATAAAATATATGAGTAAGAAATTGATGAACCTATTATTTAGAAGTTTTGGCTTTGGTAACCAGTAAAGAATTACCATGTTGGTATTTAAATGAGGAGATCCTTGGAAAGGTAAGAAAATGTTTGATTTTGGAAGTTTGTTGTGTATAAAGAATATTGTTAAATTGTCTTGAAAAGGATATTGTTGAATTGTCTTAAAAAGACTAAGTTGGAAGTTATTGATTTACATGTGGTAAATACATAAACATTGACATTATTATATTATCTCTTGGGATTATATCATGGTGTTACATTGATAGAGATATGGAATTTGATCACAATGGAGCATTGTGTGGTGGATTTGAAATTGAAACTATTCTAATGCATTGTTACATATTGTATTGTTATTCCATTGTTATCATGGGTTTCGAATTGAAATTGAAAACCATTGTTTTGAGAAAGGAATTATTTTTGTGAAATGAGATCATTTTGATTTGTTTTGGGTAAATACGTTGGTAAGTTCGAATAGGGGGTGTAGTTTGATATCGGTTAAGTTGGCCTAAGTATCCAGAGTGAAAGACTGAAAACACGCACGAAGGAGGTACCATATGCCTTCCGTTGAGAGACGGTAAAGTAGGGATTTGGTAGTACTCGATATGCCTACTTGCAGACACCAGCCTAGGGATTACCCGACGTATTTACCACCTTGAAATTTTATTGAAATCGTTGGATTAATGTGTTTTCAAATTGGCATTGTGCACGAGATTTTCAAAAGATAAGAAAAATATTTTGAGCATGACATGGTATATGCATTCATCTCATAAGACTGCATAAAATGTATTTGATGCTTTGTTAAATGTCATTATAAATTGTTTAATTATTTGATTCAATTGACAAATGGGTAATTGAATGAATTGAAAAGAATGTCATGTTACATTTGAGGCATGCTTATTTATTTAAGTTAAATAGTTGTGGTTAATTTAATAAATTGGATTTAAGAGATTATGTAATAGAATCATATGGTTTTGACATGATATAATATCATGTATATGTATGAGTATCTTTGAACTTGCGTATCTTCTAATGTTTTAATATGAGATTGTTTGGTGAGCTAGTGGTTGCTCACCCCCTGCCAGTGTATGTATACAACGAATGTTTTTCGGATTTAAAGATCAAACAATGGGTTTTACCATTTCATGAGTGTAATGTAGTGATGAATTGTACTACTTCATTTGTTTGTTTGGCTGAATGCTATTTTTTTTTCATTTATAAAGAGTAGTGTCATCTCTTTTATTGTAAGTCTCAGGGCATTTCTTTTATTTGTATGAAAATGTCACTGTTGTATAACGAGAGGGAGCATATATATTTAATTATTCATCATTTCATCAAGGGATGAATTGTCATTTGTAAATTGGACTTAATTAATGAATATTGGTAATGTTATCCGAGTAATAAAATACGGGGCATGACATTCCCAGTCTTAATACTATGCTCCTTAATAGTAGTTTTGAATATTTTGGCAGTGCCAAAAATCATGCCAACCTTGAATTGTAGGTCTGCCATATCTGTGTTTGGATTAAACTCTGGGTATCTAACCCTGTTGTATCTAACCTCTTCGGGACATCAGATGTAGCATCAGGCTCTAGGCAGTCAATATGAGGTACCTCAACCCTTTCATCATTATGTTTCTGCCTCCCTAACCCACCACATTCAACATTCTTATCAACATTAGCATCAAATAGTATGTCATCCTCATTGAAATCATAGTCACTATCCTCAAACTCCTCTAGATCTGTAGAATAGTTGGATGAATCATGACTTTGCCTTTCAACTTCAACTTCAACTTCAACTTCAATCTCACATTCACCCTCCACATTACTTGTGCCACTTCGAATTTCCTCAATGACAATTGATGCATGGTGAAAGGGATTAAACTCTTCAAGCTTAAGCAACTGACACTACGCCAAAACAGGGCATTAACGGCGGTTTTTTTAACGGCGGTAACGAAAACCGCCGTTAAAGGTACTATTAATGGCGGTAACGAAAACCGCCGTTAATACCGCCGTTAATGTATCATTAACGGCGGTTTCGTTACCGCCGTTAAAAAAACTGCCACTAAAAGTGTCTTTAACGACGGTAATGAAACCCACTTTTAACGATGGTAAAAAACCGCCGCTAATGCCTACTTTTAACGGCGGTAACAAAACCGCCGTTAATGACGGCGGTCTTTGCCGGCGGAGCTCCGGCGAAACTCCGGCGTGCTCCGGTGAAACTCCGGCGAGTTCCGGCGAAACCATCTACAATAAAGTAAAAGTAATGTTTAAATATTTATTTAGGGAATATATTTCATGAAGAGTGGCTGTGGCAGAGTGGTTGGTGTGGGTGGATGAGAGGTCTTGGGTTCAAAACTTGGGGAGTGCAAGAAGAAAGAATTATTTTTTGAAAAATTTGAACCTATTTACGGCGGTAAAAAACCGCCGTTTTTGGTCCTATATTACTGCCGTTTTTGGTCGACTTTTAACGACGGTAATTTGCCTTTTTACGACGGTTTCACTTTTTCCGACACGCGCATAAACGGCGGTAACGAAACCGCCGTTAATACCGCCGTTAAAGGCTTTAACGGCGATTTTACAGCCTTTAACGGCGGTAAAAGACTGCCGCTAAAGCCCAATTTTGGCGTAGTGTGATCATCAAAGATGTGCTCTAAATACATTTCAATTATCCTACTTACATGCACCCATTTCACTATATCTATTACATCACTATCATTCCTAAGTGGCCTTAATCCATAATTTAAGTCCCTACCAGGCACTCGATAATGGTATGAAATGAATTCAGTATAACCTAACTTTTGAGCCATATCCTATCTCGGTCAACCTCATTTTATCAGCATCACAGTTGTCCCAAAATGATAATTCCCTCCTACGTAAGCCTTATTTACTAAAGACTTAAAAACCCCACCATGATGCATTTTGAGAGTGAAATAATCACCATTTGGATCTGAAATAGAAGATAACATATTTATTGTATGATCCACAATACAGGATAATGGGGACCACAACACATTATATATACATCAATTATAGATATTGATTAGTTTTTTTGTCAGTGTGTAGTTGTGTAGATGTGTCAACATGCGTGAATATATAAACATATATTCACCTCGTCACTTTCCAACAAAGCAAAGCAAAAGTAGATTCTTTGACCCACCTAATGATTCAACTTGCAGACAAATAAAATAAAGCAAAATACAAAACCAAAAAAAAAAGGTAAAGAGTACTTTTTTGCTTACCATAATCTGGTATTTCATTACCAATCCTCACAATCGCCATGTTCGTCTTTTCACCTCATCAATCATTTTCTTTTTTATCCATGCCAATTTCAGTAGATTTATAGTCAAACAATTTTTTGGTAACTCAGGACCCTAGAAACAATTCGATTGTGTAGAGAGAGAATGGACTTGTTGATTTGGGGAAGATGCAAGTATAGGGACAATTGAGGTTATCCAGGGTTTGAGGTGAAAAGATGAGTGTGCCCTCAATAATTGCTAGAGGGAGCACATGAGAGGCATGTGCTGGCTTTCTGTCCATAATGTCAAACGGGCGTCAATTATTGGACGAAATTGACACACTTCGTTAAATTGAGGGGCTAAATTGAGCAATTTGAAATGTTAGGGACCAAAATGACACACGGGGTAAAGTATAGGGACTGGTTGTGTAATTTGCCCATAAAATTTTTTATTTTATTTTATTTTTGGATTAAAATTTGAGAGACAACTTAAAAGAAAGATCAATAATATTAAGTATCATGAAAAGTCTCCATGAAGATTATCCTCCATTAGATTAGTTGTAGTGTTTTATTGTATGTTATACAATCATCCTTAAATTAGTTTCATGAAACATAACATTATTCAAGAAAAATTTAGGAAAAAAATAATGGTAATTAATGAATACTTTTCAATTTTGTTTCATTATATATGGCAACTAAATTCAATTCAGGAACTCAATTCAATTTGATATTTTTCAAAATATTAAAAGCCCAAATAAATTACTAAATAGAAAAATGATATATAAGTCTACTCTTAGATCCATTTTATAGTCTCAATGATAAGTGATATAATTAGTTAGTGATTAGAGAAAATATGAGAGAAAGTGTTACTTTTAATATTTTAATTGATTGTCACATCATTAAATTTAAAAATTAAGTCTAATTTTTCTTTTTAATCTTAAATAGCATTGCTCTCACTAAATATTCTATCAAATGTGTGGACCCATTGGGTCTATAGTGAGATACACCCATATTGTATACAATAATTACTAATTTATTTGAAATCTCTAGATTGTGCAATAAAATATGCAACAATGATATATCTCTCTAAAACTAGAGCTCTAATTGAGCTCTGGTGAGGTGAAAAATCACAAAAAAAAAACAAAAAACCAAAAAAAAATATGATCAAAATATCACATCAGTAGTGCTCCTAAATTAGTAGTCTATATCACCACTGATATGATAGAGAGTGTTGTCTTTAATATCTTAATTGATTATCACATCATTAGTCTTGAAAATTAATTCTAATTTTTTGTCTTTAATACTCCATCTGTCTCAAAATATTAGTTCCTTATTCTCTTTTTTATTGTCTCAAAATATTAATTCATTTTCAAAAATCAAGAACTAAAATAATATGAATTACCTATTTTGCCTTTTTTTAAATTCATTAGCAATACAAAAAGTATAATTATGATAATTGATATTCCTAAAAAAAAATATACTATCAAAATGTAATTTTGGAAAATTAATATTTTTAAAATACAATAATTGTACTACTAAAAAAAATTGGATTCTCCAAAAAAGATTACTATTTTGGAACGAAGGAAGTAGTGATACTCTTTATTTATTTATTTAATTTTCTTTCAAAAACTGTAAATAGGTTCATTGTAAGCAAAAATAAGAGATGATTAATGTACCCATTCGATCATGTGTACTGTCAATGTGGGGCTCTGAATCACATTAAATTTCTTTCCATTCAGTCTTTGTTCTCTGATTAATCATGAACTGGTTTATATATATATATAGTTCTTTTACAATCATCGATAACATTAAGCATTGTGAATTACTCATGGCAAGCATGGCTTTCATATTGATTCTGAGTCTCGTATGCATTTTCAATTCACACCCCACCATGGCTCAAACATCAGAAACTCCATTGACGGACCCAACCATTTTAGAGACCTACATCGTCCACGTAAACTCGCCCAAGACCCGAGTTTTCTCCTCCGACCCTAAAGATATCGAAAACTGGCACCAGTCATTTTTACCATCGTCGTCTCGCTTGGTTTATTCTTATCGAAGCGTTATCACTGGTTTTGCAGCCAGACTGTCGCCAGAGGAAGCAAAAGCCATGGAAAAGATTGATGGGTTTGCGTCAGCTCAGCCCCAAAGAGTGTTGTCATTGCACACAACGCACAGTCCAAGTTTCTTGGGGTTGAACTTGCAGCAGAAATCAGGGGCTTGGGTGGGCTCAAACTACGGCAAGGGCGTGATCATTGGAGTTCTCGACAGCGGAGTTAATCCGAACCATCCCTCGTTTAACGACAAGGAAGTCCCGCCTCCGCCTGCGAAATGGAAAGGGAAGTGCGAGTTAAACGGGACGATGGCAGCGTGCAATAACAAACTCATCGGAGTGAGGACTTTCCAGTCCGATCCAGCCGAGGGCCCGCTTGACCACGACGGACATGGCACCCACACAGCGAGCACGGCTGCCGGGAATTTTGTGAGGAATGCAAGTGTGTTTGGACAAGCCAAAGGCACTGCGGCGGGGATGGCCCCACTTGCTCACTTGGCCATTTACAAAGTTTGTTCGGGATTTAGTTGTTTGGAATCTGACATTTTGGCGGGAATGGATGCTGCCATGGAGGACGGTGTCGATATTTTGTCTCTATCAATCGGCGCAGAATCGGTCCCTTTCTACCAGGACAATATTGCAAAGGGTGCGTTTTCCGCAATACAAAAAGGCATTCTTGTAAGTTGTTCAGCGGGTAATGATGGTCCTTTACATGGTACGTTATCAAATGAGGCTCCATGGATTCTAACTGTTGGCGCGAGCACCATAGATAGAAGCATAAGAGCCACGGCGGTGCTTGGAAACAAAGAGGAGTTTGACGGCGAGTTGCTTTCCCAGCCTAATAATTTCTCTTCTACTTTGTTGCCTCTTTTTTATTCCAACACCATCAATCCATTTTGCGACTTCGACAAGCCAATCTACGGCTTCAAAGGAAAGGTAGTGTTGTGTGATGGTGGCAGCTACACAGACAGCAACCTGAAAGGGCAGTCGGTTTACACCGCTGGTGGGGTCGCCATGATAGTCACGAATGAAAAGAAAGACGGCTTTACTACGTTGGCCAACGCTCATTTCTTGCCAGCAACCGAAGTGAGTTATGCTGCTGGACTAAAGATCAAAGAGTACATAAAATCAACGACGACACCAACGGCTACAATTGTGTTTAAAGGAACCATCATAGGGGGTAATTCTGCTCCCATCGTGGGTTCCTTCTCATCAAGAGGCCCGAGCTTGGCTAGTCCGGGCATCTTGAAACCGGATATCATTGGCCCCGGTGTGAATATTCTTGCTGCCTGGCCTTCCTCTGTCGAAAACAAGAAGAATTCCAAATTGACATTTAATGTGATTTCAGGTACCTCAATGTCTTGTCCTCACCTCAGTGGCATTGCAGCCTTGTTTAAAAGCGTGCATCCTCATTGGTCGCCTGCGGCTATCAAATCTGCAATCATGACTACGGCTGACCTGACAAACCTAGATGGCAAGCCCATTGTCGACGAAAGGTTACTACCAGCTGACATATTTGCTACCGGTTCGGGTCATGTCAACCCATCAAGAGCCATCAATCCAGGACTTGTCTATGACCTTGAACCCAATGATTACATACCTTACTTGTGTGGTCTGAACTACACTGACCAAGACATCTATTTCATTACAAAACATAAAGTGAAGTGCTCAAAAGTATCCAAAATAGCAGAAGCACAACTAAATTATCCTTCTTTTTCTATCACTCTTGGTTCTGGTGATGATCAGGCTTATACGAGAACTGTGACAAACGTTGGAGAGGCTAAGTCGTCTTATGACTCAGTCATTGTTGCACCACCGGGTGTTAAAGTGACTCTCAATACTACTAGGCTAGAGTTCTCGAAAGTGAACCAGAAAATAACATATCAAGTGACGTTTAGCCGAGTAGCGACCAATGGAGACGCCTCTTTCATCCATGGATTTTTGACGTGGAAATCTAGTAACAACATACAATTTGTTAGAAGCCCGGTATCTGTGAAGTTGGTGTGAGGAAAATGAGGCAAAAGCTCAAGAAAATCTTGGGATTTCAATTACACCACACAAATTTACTTCTATATCATATTGTTGTGCTCTGAAATGTTTCAATTGCATTTATTGTTTCAAAAAATTAATAAATCAGAATGACATGCATTGTTTTGTAAAACATGATTGCTCTAATGGGTAAAATTGATAATCAGAACGTCGTAGAATATTAGGTTTATCATTTTCGGATACCATAATTGAGTATGAAAATATTTCTGATATTTATTTTACTTAAAGAAATTTAAATCACTAGATGATTAGACATGACACTTTTTTTTTAATTTTATATTAATAGTTTAAATTTATTTTTTCCGAAGTTTTGAAAGAAACTTTGCAAACAAAAGAACACACTTCAATTGATGTATTGAATCAAGTTCTGGCTGAGATCAGCAACACAACAGTACACATTCAAAAAAAATTACCTGAAAATAAAATATGCAATTTAAATTTAATTAACCGCTATTTTCGACCCCTCTGCTCCAAAGCTTCTGTCATGCACATGGTGTTCACAGCTGAAGACCCAAGAATCCTAACTACTTGATTGATTGTTCAAGTCTACTTCGACATTCACCATTCAACAGTCTGGAACTTAATATACTCTGTATCAAATGAAAATCGAAATATCAGAACACCAACATAATTCACCTGAATGATCTAATGCACACACACTGTTAACAGCAATAAGCATGAATAGTTGACCAAAAATTAGCTCGAACAACATATAATTACCTAAATTCACGACATCAACTTGCGAATAAAAAAATCATAATCATGTAGGGTATACACGGATCGGATTGATCTGGTTTAAAGTAAATCAGAAACCAAACCGATTCTTTCGATTTTAGAAAAATTGAAACTGTAACCAAACTAGAACTGAATCATAGAAACTGGATTGATTCGGTTTGGTTTTACACCTACCAATTTTACAATGATGGCTAATGTTCAATTCTTATAAAAAATAATAAATAAATATGTTACGATCTAGTCTGGTTAGAAACCGTGACCAAAGCCTTACAACCGGGAACCGGTTAAAAACAAATATGTCACGGTCCATTCCAGTTGGGAATTATAACCAAAGCCTTAGAATTAGAAACTGGACCGATTTGAACAGTTCCATTATTTTCAGAAATAGAACTAAAGCTAAATAACCAGACCAAATGGGCAATTTAGACTGGATTGAATAGATTTACCAATTCCACTGGGTTTTTTTTAACACCAACATGTAAAGAGTGAGAAGAATTGAACTCATCAATAATTTTAGCAACTCAAAATCGTTTTGCAAATCAAATTAAGAAACTTCATAAGTCTAGATTGAAATTCATTATGAGAAATAGAGATTGGGGTTGTGATACGAACCTGAGATGAGGAGGGGAGCAAAGCACTTGCCGCGATGCCTAAGCAATTTGGTCTAAAAACTAAATTTAAGGAGATAGAGGGGCTAGGATGAGATGAAGCTGATGAAGATGAAATTGAAGGGCAAAGAGAGAGAGAATATGAAGAAGGAATAGCTGTGGCTACAATTAACGTAGTGTAATATATAGCCCAATCTGTTAAAACCGCTCAATCCGCATTAATCTATCCATTAACCGTGGATTAAATTTTGAAATTTATGATCCGCATTCAAAATTGTTCGGTTCCGCTATATTTAATTCATATATTTTTTTAACTTTTAATAAAATATCAAAATAAAAATGAGTATGGCAAATATTTAAGATTTAAAATTTATTGCAAATTAGTAGTTATATATATAAAAAATATCATGTAAAATTAATTTGTGTCATATGTATGAAAAATATTATGTAAATTAAAATTATATATTATGTAAATACTTGATAATTATTTAAGAATATTCTTCAATCAACTAGCAAATTTATGCTCTAGACTAAATATCAAAGAGTACATAAAATCAACAATGACACCAATAGCTACAATCGTATTTAAAGGAACCATCGTAGGGACAATTCTGCTCTCATGGTGAGTTCCTTATCATCAAGAGGCCCGAGCTTGGCTAGCCCAGGCATCTTGAAACCAGACATCATTGGCCCCGGTGTGAATATTTTACCTACTTGGCCTTTATCTGTCGAAAACAAGAAGAATTCCAGATTGACATTTAATGTGATTTTGGGTACCTCAATGTCTTGTCCTTACCTCAGTGGCATTATTCCCTTGCTCAGAAAAATGCATTTTGATTGGTTGCCTGCTGCTATCAAATTTGTAATCATGACTACAGTTGAGCTGACAAACCTCGCAAGCAAGCTTATTCAATGAAAGCTTACTTTTAATTGATATATTTGCTACCGGTTTGGGTCATGTCAACCCATCAAGAACCATTAATCCAGGACTTGTCTATGACCTTGAACCCAATGATTACATACCTTACTTGTGCAATCCAAACTACATTGTCCTAGACATCTATTTCAATACAAATCATAGTGAAGTGCTCAAAAGTAACCAAAATACCATAAGCATAGCTAAATTATCCTTCGTTTTTTATTACTCTTGGTCGATAATGATCAGACTTATATGAGGACTGTGACAAATGTTGGAGAGGCTAATTCGTCTTATTATTCTGTTATTGTTGCACTGCTAGGTGTTAATGTGACTCTCAATACTACTAGGTTAGAGTTCTCAAAAGTGAACCAAAAAATGACGTATCAAGTGACGTTTAGTTGGGTAGCCACCAATGGATACGCCTCTTTCATCCATGGATTTTTGATGTGGAAATCTAGTAATAGCATGCAATTTGTTAGAACCTCGATATCTGTGAAGTTGGTGTGAGGAAAATAAGGAAAAAGCTCAAGCAACCAAGTTGGAAAATCTTGGGACTTCAATTAGATAACAAAAATTTACTTCTATATCATCTTCTTGTGCTATGAAAATTTTAAATTGCATATATTGCTTCAAAAAAAAAAAATAAATAAAGGAGAAAGAAGTGAGGTAGAGTTCAATTAAGTAGTGTTTCTTAATGAAAGGTGTTTCAAATCAAAAGTGTTTTTCAATCTTCATTGATAATCTTCTTGAGCAAACTTATAGTTGGTGGCTTAGAAGAGTTTTTAATAGATGTGGGACGATTGTGGATGCTTTTATTCCTTCCAAGAGAAGCAGATTTAGTAATAGTAAGTTTGGGTTTGTAAGATACCTTAAGGAAGAGGAGGCCGACGAAGCCGTTCGTTCATTCAATGGGGTTTGGTGGCAGGGTCATTTACTAGTGGTGAAAAGAGCAACCATTCTCTCTAGGAAAATACTAATTTGGAGAAAGAAGAAGACGCTTTTGCCTCATTCTCTCTCCCCAAAAGGCGACTAGATTTGGAGGCATAAACAAGACCCTAAAGACCAGTCACTGTATTCTATAGATGGAGTCAAAGTTAACCCAGATGGTTCATCTTTCACTGTTGAAACGGAAGAGATTAATGACTCTTGGGTAAAGACTTGTGCAGTTGGTATAGTTAGAGATTACAAAATTATTCCTATGATCGAAGAGGCAATAAGAATTGAAGGGGTCAATTTCATAATAATCAAACCACTAGGTGGTGTTAAGGTTCTGTTACAATTTAATACTGTGGAAGCTATGAAAAAGATGTTTCAAGGGAGTAGGTGGTGGTTAGAAACTTGGCATTGTAGAGAGCTTATGCTTTCAAGGAGAGTTTGGCTGGCCATTGAAGGGGTTCCTCTGAATGCTTAAAACTCCATAACTTTCACCAAGATCGCTAGCAACTGGGGCCGAGAGTTTTTGCTGTTGATGGAAAAACTACTTCACGCATGGAACTGGAAAGACGGAAAGTTCTTGTGAAAACAAATTTTAAAAATTCAATAAATGGATTCTACAAATTGAAAGTTGGTCAATTTATTTACAACATCAGAGTTTCAGAGTTGGAATTCCAGAAGATCTATATGTTAGGCTCGTCTTATTACCCCAAAGCGCCAGTTAAGGTGGATGAAGGTATTGATGAATCTAATTCTGTAGAAGGCTTCCTTAGTGAAGAGACTGGTGATGTACATGGTGCGAAAGATGATGGTGATCATATCAACGTTGGTCAAGATGTCTCGGTCCACTTTGGAAATGTCATACAGGGTGCGGTTTTAGCCGATGATCTTGAAGGCTTAGCTCTGGGAGAGAATCACGGTGACGATGACGTAGCTCTTCTCAGCCAAGTTGAGGATTCTTTTAACGTCACACGTAGTATGAATGGCGCTGAACTTTGCACGCTTGAGGCAGAGCTTCCAGACGTACAATAACGCACAGATTCCAATGCTCTATGCTCTTCTTCCAGCCACCCTATTTTGTCCCAAAACCAAGTGAGAAAATCTCTTACCTCAACCCAACTCAAGCCCTTATTTTTCCGCACAAAACAGTTCTATTAGGATACACAAATCCACCAATGGAAGAAAGAAACTCTCACTTCTTGAGTTAGGGCTTCCCTACAAATTCTTGAATAAAGGGAGATATGCCAAAGGTTCCAACAAAAAATCAAAGGATGCCAAACTTGTCCGATCTTCACAACCTTCGCAATCATTAATCTCTTCTGGTACAATTCGGGTATGCAACAAGCGCTTCTTGAACAAGTTGGTGGATTCTGATAAGGAAATGGAACAGCAAGATGAAGAAGAAGAAGAAGAAGAAGAAGAAGAAGAAGAAGAAAAAGAAGAAGAAGAAGAAGAAGAAGAAGAGTATAGACTCCTTTTGGTTGAAGCAATAGAAACCTTGCAAATAGGCTAGAAATTGCAGATTGATTTTGGTGGTAGAGAAGACATCTTCTAGAAGGATTTTATCGAGTTGGAGATGAGCAACAAAGCCAAAATTAGAAAGAAGTAATAGAGTTAGAGATAGAGAGAGAATTAGTTAGTGGAATGCAAGTATTTAATTTTTAGAAGGGTTTCGGGATGTGTTGGATAGTAGGGGATGGTGTTTTGTCCTGGGTGTGTATTAGTGGTGTGTTTGGTTTGAAAGGGGGTTTATTTTATTGGAGGGTTGATGGGTTATGATGGTAAGTCGTGGATGGTGTTTGTCCTTTTTGGGGAATAGTTGTATTATCATTGTTAGTGGGGTGTGGTTTAGTGTGAAAAGGGGATTTTTATAGCGATCTCGGTTTTCTCTCATTTGGTTGTTGTATTCCGGACTTAGGTTCCGTGGTGTTAGTTGTTGTATATATCTTGTTTCCGTCCTTCAATCCTATATATTTGAGTTTTAGGTTGTGTTGGGCAGGTTTGTAACAGGTTGGTTGTGATTGGGAACAAATGGTTGCTGCCCAGATTTTGGTGTCTTCGCTCGAGCGAGACTTTTGTCGCTCGAGCGAGCTCTGTGTTTTGGTTCCTTCGCTCGAGCCAGGGTTCCTTCGCTCGAGCGAGAGTTGAGTTTTGTGTCTGGTGGCTCGAGTGAGAAGTCTTGTGCTCGAGCTTGCGTCTACGTCTCTTTTTGACCTGAAGGTTGCATTTCTTGGCTCGACCGAGCGAGCTGTATGTTTTGGGTTTCTTCACTCGAGCGTGCTTCTGGGTTGCAGACCTGAAGCTTCGAATTGTTGGCTCGAGCGAGGCTTTCTACGCTCGAGCGAGGTTTCTTTGTGTCTGGTCGCTCGAGCGACCATTCCTTCGCTCGAGCGAGCTTTGAATATATCAGATCGCAGCAGCGGGTTTTTACACACTTTTTCATCTCCTTCTTTATTCAAACCCTAATTTCGGCAGCCTCTCTCTCTACACTCTCTCTCTCTCTAAGAATCCATCTAGTTCTAGAGTGTTTCTACCTTGGTTCCTTTGTATAAAAGGTAGAGTTTGGCTTGGGCTATCTTTGGATCCGAGAAAGTTGGTGTTTGGAGCATTTCGGGTTTTCACCTTATTCTCCTTTTGGTCTCTTCATTTGAGGTAGGGATAACCTACTCTAATCTATGAGATTTAATATAAGTTTTAGTCATTTTGATTATATGGTGTTGTTGGGTAATTTTAGGAAAAGTTAGGGTTTGATTCGTAATTATATAAAGAGGGGTTTTGTGTTTTAAAAGCTCCATGTGTATATAAGGCTTGGGAATATGAGTTTGTGAATGAAATTGGTGAAATTTGGTCTTAGGATCAATATTTGAGAAGAGGGGAAAAATGCCCTAATTGTGTTGAATAATTAATTTGTGGAAATATGAAATTGAGTTGAAATTCATGAAATTGGAGAATTATAAGATTGAATGGTGTAGTTGGATTAATTAATCACTCACCTATGAAAATGTTGGTATTATATCTGTTTGATGCATTTATATTCTGTTTAGAAATAATTGCTTTGGGCTATCGGTGGAAGATAGTCTTGATTGTTGTAGACACTGTATGTTGATTAGGGAAAACTGAAACTAATCAAACGTGTTATGTCATTGAATATAACTGTTGGAACAATACAGTGAATATGTGTATTGATTGATCATTGTATATGATAAGTGTTTAATTACATTCTATATGTATATTATTTGGGAGGAGATAGGAGATGGACTCTATGGTTTCAGAGGAGATAGGAGATGGACTCTCAAACCTGTTTGGGAGGAGATAGGGGATGGACTCCATTAATACAGCAAATCTGTGTATTAATTGTGAAGTATGGAAGTGTTTTTAACATGAGTTGTAATCTCATTTGAATTGTTGATATTGGAGATGTTTTAATATGAGCCGTTGTCTCATTCAATTGTTCGGCCAGGTTCTGGGCCAGGTTCTGAGCCATGTCTATA
Source organism: Camellia japonica (assembly GCA_030407325.1). Taxonomy (NCBI): domain Eukaryota; kingdom Viridiplantae; phylum Streptophyta; class Magnoliopsida; order Ericales; family Theaceae; genus Camellia; species Camellia japonica. The sequence continues at coordinate 10,561,541 of JAPPVO010000007.1, read as the reverse complement.
TAACTTGAAAATTGGATAAGTAAAGGAAAGTGAAATTAAACATGGACTGTTTGTCATGGAACTGAATTGTGTTACAAGTTGTTTTATAAGTGTTAGCCATTTATCAAATGCTAATGTTTCAGTTATTTCTCATACTTGGTTTAGTATATCTCTACTGGGCATTGGCTCACCCTTTATAGGACATCATTTTCAGGTCCAGGTGATATGCCACCTCCAAGGACGTAGCTTGGGAGGCTTAGAGGCTTGAAGATCTTTTTGTTGTTTTCTTTATGCATTACATGTTAATTAAGCCAGGGGCTTATTTTGTATAATGAGTTAGAACTCTTCTTTTGTTGAACCCAAGTGTTGACTTGGAAAGTTGTAAGCCCATAGGGCATTTACTTTTGTTGTCAACATGTAATATTTTTGTACTTGATACTCTGATGAATAGAAATATGCTTTATTCTCTTATGTCAATGCATGTCAAGAATGTTGGGTTTATATGTATTATTTGAGGGCGTTACAATTTTGGTGTGGTGTGTTAGAGTTAAGCTCTTCTTAACTCTTTTTATTTTTATTTCTGGTTCTTTTGTCTTTCTGTTTTCTTGTTTTAAAAAATCGTAAGGCTGAGGGGTTAGTTAGATGGTTGCGAGTAGCAGTAGTAGAGATAGTCTTTACTTTCTCGAATGATTTGCATTGTTTTGAAAAACAGGTTTGCTTTGGGTAAAATTGATAATCACAATGACGTACAATATTAGGTTTATCATATTTCGATACCATAATTGAGTATGAAAATATTTTTGATTTTTATTTGACTTTAAGAAATTTAAATCACTAGATGATTATATATGATACTTTTTGCTTTTTTGTTTTGTTTTGTATTAATGGTTTAAATTTATTTTTCAGAAGTTTTGAAAGAAACTTTGCAAACGAAAGAACACACTTCAATTGATGTATTAACTCAAGTGTTTGGGTGAGATCAGGAACACTACACATTCAAAAAAAATTACCTGAAAATAAGATATGCAAGTTAAATTTAATTTTTCCAGATTATTATTATTATTATTATTATTATTATTATTATTATTATTATTATTATTATTATTATTATTATTATTGTTATTGTTAAAAATGGTTTTGGAAAATATGATTTTGCCTTAACTTTGGTCAATTTTTTAGGTGGGACCTATATCCTAAAGGTTTGGTGTAAGGCTTGTCCCACATTGATTTGATGGGTAAACTTTGAGTGGGTTTATAAGGCTTGAGTTTGGAACTTGGGGTAGGCCCCAAGGAGCACCCAAGTTTTGTAGAGAGTGAGGTTATGGACAAAGTAGGCTAGACCCATTGGACTAAGTCAAGTCCACAATGTATTTCATTGTTGGACTAAGTCAAGTCCACAATGAATTGAAGCTGCAATTACAAGAATTGTTAGATAAGGGCTTTATTAGGGCGAGCACTTCACCTTGGGGAGCACCAATTCTATTTGTGAAGAAAAAAGATGGTACACTTCGTCTTTGTATTGATTACCGAGAACTGAACAAGGTAACCATTAAGAATAAGCACCCATTGCCGAGGATCGACGATTTGCTTGATTAACTACAAGGAGCACGAGTCTTTTCTAAAATTGATCTCAGGTCGGGCTACCATCAGCTCAAGTTTAAAGCCGAGGATGTTAAGAAGACTGCTTTTCGAACAAGATAAGGCCACTACAAATTTTTGGTAATGCCTTTTGGAGTGACTAATGCTCCTGCAACATTCATGGATTTGATGAATAGAGTCTTTAAGCCATACCTAGATGAGTTTGTGGTTGTTTTCATCGACGATATATTGGTCTATTCCAAGGGTGGAGTTGAGCATGAGAAGCATCTGAGACTTGCCTTACAGATTTTGAAAGATAGGAAGTTGTATGCCAAGCTTAGCAAGTGTGAGTTTTGGCTTTCCAGTATTTCATTTTGGGACATGTGATTAATGAAGAAGGTATTTTGGTCGATCCTAGCAAAATCGAAGCCATTGTGAATTGGCCGACACCGACTAATGTGTCCGAGGTTCGTAGTTTTCTTGGTTTGGCAGGTTATTATAGAAAATTTGTGAAGGACTTCTCGAAGATTGCAGTACCGTTGACACAATTGACCCAAAAGGGAGTGACATATAAATGGACTGAGGGTAGAGAATCAGCCTTCCAAGAATTGAAGACGAGGTTAGTTACAGCACCAGTTCTTGTACTACCATCAGGTAAAAAGGAATTTCAGATTTATAGTGATGCTTCACATAAGGGTTTGGGTTGTTTATTAATGCAAGGGGGTGAGGTTATAGCCTATGCATCTCGCCAGTTGAAGCCCCGTGAAAAGAATTATCCTACCCATGATTTGGAACTAGCAGCCGTAGTATTTGCTTTGAAAATCTGGCGTCACTACTTGTATGGAGCTTCTTGCCAAGTTTTCACAGATCACAAGAGCCTAAAGTACTTGTTCACTCAGAAGGAATTGAATATGAGGCAGAGAAGATGGCTTGAGTTATTGAAAGACTACGATATGCAGATTTAGTACCACCCGGGTAAAGCAAACTCAGTGGCCGACGCATTGAGCAGGAAGTTAGTTGGGAATTTGGCATGTTTGGCAATGATTTCAGTGGAGCCGACTATTATGGAGGAAGTAAAGGCAAGACAGATGGATGATGAATTCTTTAAGAAAGTAATTAATGAGTTTGTCACCAAGCCGAGGTTAGGGTACACAGTTGAGAATCAGGTACTTAAGTTTGAAGGAAGGTTGTGTGTGGCCGACGTCCCGGAGTTGAAAAGGAGAATTTTGCAAGAATCCCATGGTTCCAGATTCGCCGTTCATCCAGGAAATACCAAGATGTACCAAGATGTGAAGCAAACTTTTTGGTGGCCAAATATGAAAAGAGAGATAGCCGAGTTCGTATCTCAGTGTCTATATTGTCAACAAGTGAAAGCAGAGCATCAGAGGCAAGCAGACTTCTTCAACCTTTGTCAATTCTTGAGTGAAAATGGGAACACATCTCCATGGATTTTGTGATTGGGTTGCTGAGGACACAAAAGGGTATGGATTCAATTTGGGTTATCATTGATAGATTAACTAAGTCAGCACACTTCTTGCCTGTTAAGACTACCTTTAATGCCGATCGACTTGCTTTGTTGTATATGAATGAGATTGTTAGACTTCATGGAGTGCCGATGTCCATTGTGTCAGATCGAGATCCGAAGTTTGTTTCTAGGTTTTGGCAGAGCCTACAAAGAGCTTTGGGAGCCGAGTTGAGGTTTAGCACAGCTTTTCATCCCCAGACCGATGGGCAAACAGAGAGAACAATTCAGACACTTGAGGATATGCTTAGATTATGTGTATTGGACTTCAAGGGAAGTTGGGGAGTGCATTTACCATTAGTGGAATTTGCTTACAACAACAGTTATCAAGCTAGCATTGGCATGGCGCCGTATGAAGCCTTGTATGGAAGGAAGTGCAGATCGCCGATATGTTGGACCGAGGTAGGAGACAAAGTTTTGATTGGTCCCGAACTGGTTCAAGTGACAACCGAGAAGATTAAACTTGTCCAGCAAAGAATTAGAACTACTCAGAGTCAACAGAAGAGTTACGCCGATCAGAGGAGAAGAGAGTTAGAATTTGAAGTTGGAGATCATGTATTCCTGAAGATTTCGCTGATGAAAGGAGTTTCAAGATTTGGGAAGAAAGGTAAATTAGCACCTCGTTATATTGGACCATTTGAAATTCTTGAGAAAGTTAACCCCATTGCTTACAGACTTGCTTTGCTGCCAGAACTAAGTCAAGTCCACAATGTATTTCATATTTCGATGTTGAGGAAGTATATTCGGGATCTGTTGCATGTGATTAATGATTTCGGGATTGTGATTAATGAAGATCTGGGTTATGAGGAGAAGCCGATGCGGATTCTTGATAGGCAAGTGAAACAGTTGAGGAACAAGTCGATACCGATGGTGAAGGTTGAATGAAAAGAGCATTATGGCAAGGATACTACATGGGAAATGGAAGAAGAAATGAAAATCCGACATCCGGAGTTGTTTGTGGGACAAGGTAACTCAAGTTTGGGGACCAAACTTTTTTAAGGGGGGTAGGATGTAACAACCCTCACTTTATCTTAGTCATGCTCACGTGCATTTGCATGATCTTTGTCTTGATTAAATTTGCACTTGCAGACCTTGATTTGTTTTGTCTAAGTGTTGCTTGCATGCTTTGTTTCTTGCTTGGTGCGTTAAGCCTAGGTCACACCCTTGAACCTCTTATACCTAGGACCATCTTGGAACCACTTTGGTTGACCTCCATCTTCACCCTGGCATATTGGCCGAGATGTCATCATCTAGGCCGAGGTGTGCATCACCTAGGCCGAGATGTGTATCATCTAGGCCGAGATGTTATCATCTAGACATCCTAGATCTTCGATCCCTACACCTAGTGATCTTGTACTTGGACTGGTATGACCTAGACCGAGGTGTGTCACATCTAGGTCGAAGTGTGGCATAGCTAGGCCAAGTGTTATCCTTTCTAGCCAAGATCCTCGAAACCTTCTTGCCGAAGCCTATGTCTTGACCCGAGGTCATTGCCTTGTCAGAATGTCCTTGTCACCTTACGTGTTGTACACCCTTGTCATGCTCTTGTCTTGTCAGTCAGTCACCTTTTTGAGGAGAGCCAACCAGTCATTGCCATGTGTCCCAGCAGAGGGTTAAGTCAGCCAGCAGTAGAGAAAACATATCATTTGTTATATCTTTGTCCTAGAAGAGAGAGAAGCTCTAGGAAGAAAGGAAGAAGAGTTCTTAGAGTGAGAATTGATTTCTAAGCTTGATCTTCACACCTTGAACCGTTAGATCCGTGTTTTGAGGTTAGATTCTTGACCTACTCTTGTTATTCTTTATGTTCACATGATCGCATTGCATGATCTAGTATGATTCATGAGCCATGCATTGATTTAAAGCTTGTTTTGGAAAGAGAAAATGATGTTCTTGTGTTCTTGAGTTAAAACCATGTTTTGATCCGAAAGTTTATAACAAGTTTCATGTTTTGTGTTTGTTTTCAAGAAAATTATCAAGTACGGGTATCCAAGTCCATACTTTTGAACTCATATCATGAAATCTCATATTTTGAATAAAGAAGTTATGATTTTAGCATTCATGTCCTTCATGTTCTTCAAAAAGAAACTCAGAATTTCCAGACTCCATTTCCCTGAATGTGGTCATCGGGACCATACCTCGGCCAAGAGCTGTGGGACCTCGGCCTAAACCTGGTTGGTACCTAGCATGTTTTCCCGAGATGAGAAACAGTGTTTTAACTCCCAGTACATGTTTTGCTTTGTCTTGACTTAGTTTTGAAAGAAATGCCGAGATCATTTACACGCATGCAAAGCTTGTTTTAGGAATGCACTTCATATCCATCTTTGAGCATCTCTGCTCGTCTTCTTGAAATGCATTCAATGGGATTTATTATGTACTTATAGGCCTTGGATCCTTGCTTGTAATCCCCACACCTGAAGAGCTATGTGAGTGGTATTTTTAATAAAGCTATGTTCTAACGTTTGATAAAAGCTTCGTTTGTTTCGTTTTGGAAAAGTGTTTGTTCAAGCATGAATGATTATCCCTAATTTTTGTATCAAGTATTATATTCGTTTTGATGACATTCTTGGAAAGTCCTTAGTGTAAGGGGACTATAATGCAACTAGCGCGTTTGTCTTGGAAAGTCCTTAGTGCTAGGGGACTATAATGCAACTAGCACCCTTGTTTGAGATATCTCCTTTGTCTTGCCACCAATGGTTTACCGCGTGGGTTTGTCCGGAATGTCATCCCTTGTATTATGTAGATGCTAGTATGCATCCCTTGAAGATTTGAAAGACTTGATAGATGAACTTGGTTCATCTCTTGATTTTGTACAAGCTATGATATGTATTGTTTGATAAAGATCTCGGATATCATTCATTTAAACCTTTATTTCTAATATCATTCACTGAGTATCTAAGCTCACCCTCTCCTTATATATATGTAGGTGACGAGCAAGAAGGCGATAACGCCTAGATGATTATTTGCAAGATGTTTTTGGATTCATATTTTGTAGCATCTTGAAGATTATGCTTCTTAGCTTGGTAGTTTATTTCTTTTGTATGTGTCGGCTTGAGAAGCCTTTTGATCAAGATGTATTATGTACTTATTTTATTTGTATTCAAGTTGTAAGACCATGTTAAGATGTATGTCATTTCATTTAATCTATGTACAGCTCTTATGGACTAATTAGATTTAAATTTATTGCTTCCGCACATGTAAGCCCCATATGTATACTCTGATTGTGTGTGACCTTGCAAGCTAGCCTCTGGTAATCTCGGATTACTGGCTATCATGGCACCATTCTACTAGGGGCGGAATGGGGTCGTGACAGTGTACCTGATATGCAATCTCGGAATTTGTTAGAGTTGAAACATACTAAGATGCTCCAAATTTTCCCTCTTTTCTTTTGTTTTGCAGTCTGGAACCCATATAGCTTCAAATAAGTCCTGGTTTTACTGTTCTCACATGACCTGGGTTGAACCCTACAGTTTATGAAAGAAAGAATCTTGTTTTGTACAAATGTGGAGAATGGCACAGCACTCTAAGTACAAAACGATTTGTTTTTGAAATGAAATCAAGAAATGAGTTCTAAACCGGGTATTGAGCCTACGACTAACCACAGCCAAAACGACTCAATCAAAGAGGAAAGACAAGGTAAACAATCTAAACTCATCTAATGACACTCAAAACGACTCAAGACAAGAATCGAAACAAACAAAAACAACAAACACAACACTCGGATGTGTACCACCAGTGAGAGACTTCTCAGTTCACAAGGAGCCCACAGCTTCTTCAGGTAATGTTTCCCACCCTTTCTCATTTGTGATCTCACATCACTCTGGCACTCAATCTCTAGTTTTCTGAAAAAGTCCTTTTCTGACTTTTTCTCTCAGCGCACATCTCTCTATTATTCAATCTCTCTTCTTTTTTTTCCCTTCCTTAGGTGGTTGATGGATAAACAGGAAGTTGTGGGCTCTTGCCCCTAGCATTCTGCTAGATGTTTCTTCTGCTTACAACAATGAGCTTTCCCACAGAGGGGTTGCGGTGCGACCAGATGCGCAGCAGATCTACAATTGACATCGGTTGACGATGCCCTTGGCTAGTTTGGATGTGATCAAATCTGTCCAGTTGAGGGAGTGGAATATCTTGATCCATTCCAGTTCGTGCTTCGCACTTAGCTTGATACCTCGCTGCTTGAAGGATGAGAGAGCTTTCAGCCCTTTGCTGTTAGCCTCGGTTGTGCCCTTTTCTGGCGAATACGGTGCCCTTTCCGGCAAGTATGGTGCCCTTTCTGGCAAACGCATTGACAACGGGGAAAAGACAGGAAGCCTGACTCAACTGTGCCCCTAGTTCATCATTTTGACCATTTTTTGTTTTGGTTTTCTACTAAAACAATTTTGACCAACATGAGAGTTAGATTAACATGCTTGTTCGATTTTCTGATTCAAAATCATGCAAGTCAAGTTATGAGCATTGAAAATTTTCCTTTTTTGGGTCCAAGAAATGGTCCAGTTTTGGAAAAATGGAATAATTTTCGAGAAAATTAGTCAACCTCATTAAAAATTCTCAAAATTGTTTTTTGCAAATGGCCACTGCTTGACCAACACAGAATTTACTCTTGAGATGCACAATCTCAGATCTAAAACAACGAAAAATTGCCCCTTGTCTAAATGGCACTGCATGACAACGGAAAGTTGCCCTTTGTTTAAATAGCACCGCAGCACACTATAACCTGCTCTCACAAAGAAGATCACAACCAAACTCTTGGATAAAGAAGCGACAAAGATGACCCGTTCAATCTTATGGACATGACAGTTGAATTTGAAGTGTTTTTACTGCTGGACTTCAGAATGAAGTTGCCTACGTATCCCAAAGATGGGAATCAAGCCTTATGTAGTTCCGGGTTAAGGTACACTTGGGTATTAACCTCTCCTTTTACGCTCTAACTTTTGCCAAGGCTGCCCTTCCGGGTTTTCAACCTTGTGAGCTCTGTTTTTTTTCTTTTCTTTTCTTTTCTTTTCTTTTCTTTTCTCATTTTGGTTATTTTCTTCTTTTTTGTTCTTTTCTTTGCTCTAACTTTTGCCAAGGCCGCTCTTCCGGGTTTTCAACCTTGCGAGCCTCTCAAGGATAAAAAGGTTTAACTGGTCCATGTTGATCGGTTTGAGATCTCAAAGCCGTCTGAATCTAGGAGAGTGGCTGCTGTTCGCTGATGATGTAGGAGTCCATCCAATTGGGGGCTGAATTTTGCCCCTAGTGTTGCGGATAGGAACTTGATTGTCCTTCAATAAAAACTTTCTTCTTTTTTCTATTCTGGGATTTGGCATTCTTGCCAATCTTCATTAGCTTGAGCAATGTCCCAATTTTTTACTCTTCGAGCACATCTGACATTTTTTGCCCCTAGTTCAAGGGCTGCTTCAAATCTGGCCATGCAAGCCTTACATTGTGTGGTTGGCCGTTGAACATTATGAGTCAAAGTTCAAGGTTTGAATACAAAAAGGGTCGAGTCTCGAGGCTGAGAATGATCCTATGCTGCACAATCTCAAGAGCGATTCCACACGGGTTTTCGCAGGATTGCGCAAAACATTTTTTGAAATCTTTTAAGAAAGCGACTAGTCGCTCGTGCTGAAGACAATGTAGAACCAATCTGGATCAAGCCAGGATCCTTCTCAGTACTTATATTAACAAACATGATCTCATTCATTAAGGGCTTAGCACGTCTCTCTTTCTCTCAATCGATCAAATTTTTGCAAATCCAGAGGAATTCCTCCCTCTTTGTTTTCATCATAGTGTTTGAAAAGTTTTGAAAAACTTAGGTCAATGCAACGATTTCAAGGCACGGAAAAATAAGTGAAAAGCACTGCCGTTTCATTCAAATCTTCTAGCACAACTGGCTCAAGGCAGAAACAAACATAAAAATGTGAAAATCACTGTTATTCCATTCAGATCTTCTGGCATAACTGGCTCCATGGCAGAAACAGACTTAAAAGAAAGGGTGTAAAAGACAAACACAAAATAAGATAGTGATGCCTGAGGTAACACCCCCGAAATCACCTGACTCTTAACAAAACAGGACTGACTTGATACAACAAGACAGACTCAACTGACTCAGTACAAAAAGACTGACTAAATACAAAACAACAAGACTGAACCAATACCCAAGTCAGAAAGTAAAATAAACAGCATTCGCAAAATGCTCAAAATAGTGCGTGCCATCCCCATATCTGGAGTAAACTGAGTGCCATCCGCAGGTGGTTCATCCCCCGTTCACATAGTCACATTATCCCCCAAGTTCACTGATCCAGTGCCGATAGACTTTGCAGGACCTGGCGCGACGATGACCTCTTTGTCAATCAGATCTTGTATTTCATGGCAAAGACGAAAACACATGTCAGTGTCATGGCTGGCTTGTTGATGAAAGGAACAGTACTTAGCCGGGTTGTGGGAGAGAGGGAGTTTATTCGGTAATGGCCGCGGCTCCAGGGGCTTCAGATGCCCTTGTCCTATAAGAGTTTGGAAAGCTTTGGACAAAGTCATGTAGAGGGGATTGAAAACCCTCTGGCCTCGGGATGGATACTTCGAGGTTTGTGGATTTTTACTGGATGCACCGGCAAAGGGATTGGTAGGCGCTGACTGGGTTTACTGATCTCTTCCGAGTGCAGGATTAGAGCTAAAAGGAACATTTCTGGTACAACGACCTTTCTCCCGGCTTGCCCCTTGATTCAAACTGCCCCCAACTTGAGTAGCGAAAGTGCCGTCCATAGTCTTTCCAACAACTGCCAGCACTTGCTATTTGTTCAGTCCTTCGGCTTTCAAAGCCTCAACAGCCCACTGAAGGTGTTCATGGGGGTCAATGCCTGCCCCCATCTTGTTCTTACCACTGGCCTCCACTTTGACAAGGGATTGGGTCGCTATATCAGAGCAGAGCCTTGTTGTTATCGACATACCACCACCCAGATCTGAGATGGCTTCAGGTTGACCATTTTCAGTTACAGCTTGCCCCAAGATTGGTGAGCCTCTTGGCGTGAAATTTCTGGCATGTGACGTGGTCGATGACGGAGCCAATATCCCAAAGGCCAGATCTGCCACAGTTCTCTGAAGATCTTCGATCATTCTCATCAACTCAGAAGTAGTGGGTTCACAGGTTTGAGATGATTGCGGTTCGAGTGCATTCATCATGCATAAGTCCATGCTGACTGGAATGAGCACCTCCGGCTTGGGTAAATGGGCTGGGGTGATGTATACGCTGGGGTCGAAGGTAGGTGGTAGTGTATGGATGAGGTTGAGGTAGGCAGGAGCTATTTGGTCATTGGGGTCTGGAGGTAGAGCTATCGTCCGGTTGTCGATAAGATTTTGGACCTCATGACGAAGGCGGTAGCAACGATCAGTGCCATGACCGCGCTGTTGATGGTACACATAGTACTTGGAGGGGTTATGCCTGGTAGGGAGTGGGTCAGGCAGAGGTTGAGGATCAAGAGGTTTGAGATGCCCTCTTTCCATTAGAACTTTTAGTGCGCTGGTTAGGCTCATATAGAGGGGAGTGAAAGTTCTACCCTGAGCTTAGGTCAGGCCGGCTGTTTGTAGGCTTGGTTTGGCAAAAGGGTCGGCTGTGGCGACTGTATTGATTTCAGTGGGTTCGGGAACAGTGCTACTACCAGCATTGGCACTCCCTACAAAAACCCTCTTTATTGGTTCACTTGTTCTAGGAATAATTCCTGTGTTGAACGCATTCTAGATCTGAACCCCCAGTTCATGCAAACTTTTGAAAGTGAATAGTGGAGCGACTATCAACTTTTGCAACATATCATGCTCGAGGTTTCGCACCACTATCCGTACTTGATCCCTCTCAGAAGGGTGATCTGTCATCTGTGCTACCTTTGCTCTCCACCTTGCAACAAATTCCACAAACGGCTCTATAGGATTCTGGTGGGTTGCTTCAAGCTCTTGGGTAGTCGTTTCAACTTGGGTATTGTAAGAATACTGATCAACAAAGGCCTCAGCCAATTCTTCCCAGTTCTGCTTCACTGTATTCTCCAACTTGGCATACCAAGCGGCTGCTATGCCTGATATGGTTCTTCCGTACAGCGAGAGTTTCTGCGGCTTAGTCAGACCCATTGGTTTCAGGACGTCCAAGAAAAGCCGGATATGTACCATAGGATCTCCAGACCCGTCGAAACGGTCAAGGTATGGCATTTTGAATCTGTCTAGGAGCCGTACGGCAGCCTCGATGTACCCATCCTCAATGTCGGGAATGGAGTTAAGGCCTTGTGCCCTTTTGAATTGCTTCTCAAGGTTCGTAATTTTCACTGCAATCGGATTGAATTCATTAACATCAAAAGGATGAAGCCTCTCAGTAGGCTGCACCAGGGGTATGGAAACTCGAGCTTGAGCCAACCTTTCTCGGGGATCTGGACCTTGCAAATCTTCAGCCGGCGGAAGTGGGTCAAAGTTCGGTTGGGGTCCCGGTGCTGGATATGTTGTAGATGCCCCAGATGGGTATTGCATTTCGGCATTGGTCTCATCCTGCATAGCAGTTCCCCGATTTAATGCGGCTATCATGGCTACAAATTCTTCTGAACCCTGTGTCATCACGGGTCTGCTGAGTTAGAACAAAGGTGATGTGGCTGGTGACTGTCGGATCAGTTGAACCGGTGAGCCCTGACTGGCATTTCTTTGCCTTGCCTCAGCGAAGGAAACACTGGTTGCTCTGAACTGAATCTCTGACCTGACAAAGTCTATCAACACAAGTCCAATGCACCCGGGGGATATTGGAGCCTTCTGAAGCTATAGTTCCAAGACTATCTTGCAAAAGAGAAAACAGACAACATCTCAGCCTTATTTCACCAAAACAGATATGAGCATAGCTTGAATGATTACACTCTTTGTTGAATTCTGCCCCAAAATCAGATACCAAACTCACAACTGATACGCACATTCCTATACAGTTTCACTGTAAAGCACATACCAGTTAATGAGAGCTAAAACACCCCTATGATGGGGTAGGGTTTCCCTGTCCTATTTTGTCAGGAGCTAGGGTTTCACTACGTACGCAGCGGTTTCAAACAACCTACAATTGGGTAAGCAACCTGTCCTAGTTTGGAATGGTCACTATGGATTCCGATATGCACTAGGTCGAATGGTCAAAAAAGGTGCCCCGGTAAAAACCGAGGTTTGTGTTCCCGTCATGGTAGAGCCCGCAACCGGTCAACCTTATGGCACGCTTCTCAAAGCAAGCCTCCGGCAAACCGTTCAGGAATAGCATACAGCAAACACGGTGTCCTAGACGCACCAATGCAAATGCAATGCAAAGAGACACATAAGTGTAAACAAAACAAGATATCATGAGTTCGAGTCAAGTTCTCTAAGTCCCCAGTAGAGTCGCCAGAAACTGTAGACCGCCCGAACGTCATGGCTTCGAGCGCGAAAGGCACGAAATCCGTTTTGTTCATTAGCTACTATAGTTCGGACTCAATGTCACGGTTCTGAATCTAATCTCGCAAAGTGCAACGCAAGACCGATAAATCACCAAAGAGTCCAAATCCGGCAAATCGTTTTTGGAAAACTGATTTTTATAAAGAAATGCCAAACATGGACTGCTTTTCCAGATACAGAGTCGCCACCTAAATGTTTTATTTTGGGGAATTTAGGAAACCCTGACTCGTGCCTAAGGCCACGTGTCCGTCATCACCAAAGTTGCCTCGGCTCGAGAACTTGGGTACGAGAGGGGAAGGTCATGCAATGAGCACCCCCGCTTGCCCGATCAAAGGATCGGCCTTTACTAACATGATATATTATTTTTGAAAACACATGTGTTCTTATTCCGGTTTATTAGCTAGCTTACTACGTGATGCGCACAGCATACAAGTATAGACTAGATCGCCTAAGTTGGAACAAAACATCTCATGTTTGTTTGAAAATGGTTTGAAGGTATTACTCGCAAGTAGGCTAAGATGTGGATTTGCCACCTTCAAGTGGACTTAAAACAACATGATTTGCCATTCTCAAGTGGGCTTAAAACTTGCATTACGATGAATCGTTCCAATTCAAGCAATCCAACCTTCATCCACAAGCATTCATGCAGTTAAACATTTAAGCAGTTAGCCTCATGGCAAGCATGCTAAACATGACAGCACTAACACACATGCAAGATGCTAAAGCATAAAACACTTACAGTGTACTCCGAGCCAAAACAACAACTAGTTAGAAATCATGCATGATCCTAGTTTATGTTAAGATGGCTAATGCAACACATGCAAAATGCAACTAGAAATAGGCTTGGCTATTCTAAGATGTCATGTGAGATGTAACTTGATAACATACTGTTGAACATGTATTCAAGTAAATGTATTGAAATACAATGCGGTTTGTATGATGCGCCGAGCCCCATGCATGCAATACAGATGAATGAATGCGAACATGCAAGCATAAGGATGCTAATCTAAATATGACCTAAAACTAACTATCATAAACGGTTAAGTAAAAAGGAGAAAGACGTGGGGTTGGAAGACATTCACACACTCACGCACACTTATTACAAAACTCGCCCTCTCGACGGAGGGTCCGAATAAATCAACTAGCTAGCTACACTACACTAATTAATTATTACAAAACCTTAACTAATTAAGCAAATTAATTAAGTTACAAAACCAACTAAGTAAGAAAAGAAAGAAGCTGAATCAAGCTACCACAGCTCTGCCTCGAAATGATGAATGATGCATGCTCGGTCGCGTCCTCCCGGAAATCCGTTACCATGCCTCATGTTGCCTCTGTTTGCACTGTTTTAGACTTCTGAAAATTGTGTAAATCTCCAAAACACCTCTGCTCCACTCTATGGACATGCTGAGAGGTCATCGGCTAAGAGGTATGGCCATCGGCCAAGGGATAGAGGTCATCGACCAATTTTGAGGCTATCGGCCAAATATTTATAGCCGATCGGCACACCAGATAACCGATCGGCCATCTCTTCCTGCAAACTCTCCTTTCTGCTGCAACAGAGCACAAACAGAGGCATGGCAATGTATTTGCAAGAAAATGTGTGTGCTACTACACCCCTTATCATGTCTAAGGCTCAAAGGTGTGTAGTGCTCGGCTCTCAAGCCATCAATCATGCATTTCAATGCATGATGGCCAAAGAGACAGAGTTGCACAAATCAATATCACATGAATGCACAAAAACATACAAATGCCTTAAACTCTATCATGTTTGATCAAGAGTGTTGGCGACCGAGGATTGAGGCACGTTTCATCACTTCAAGTATGAAACATCCCTCGTTTTTCGTGTTTGGCTTGGCACCCAAACCAAACACAATGCAATGCAAGGTATGCCAAACACAATGCAAATAACAAGCATGCAAACAACATGGCATGTAACAAGTATGCAACAATGTCATGCAATGCAACTAGCATGCAACAACACGCAATGCAACAAGCATGCAACAACATGCAAAATGTACTTAAACTAAAATGGACAGACCTCAAACATGCTCAAATCAGTGACCAAAATGTTGAAATGATAGCATGAAATGCAAGACAATGCATGCACATGCTCTAGCCCACCAACTAAGCATAAAAGCATAACTCTCAAAAGTGCTCAAGGAGTGACAAATGTAAGAGTGTAGCAACACTATAAGCGCTGAAATAAGGTATGAAATGATGCCAAATCATTCAATCAATACAAGCATGGCATGCTAGGGTCCTTAAAGCATAAAGCTACCAAAGAGAATTACAAAGGAGGCATACAATACATGGTACAAAGGCATGAACCAATCATGGACAGAGTTCAAATAGGTCTAAACAAAGACCAAAATATGCTAAGATTGAGGCACAAATGCCTAGGCATGCATGCATACACACTAAGCCACAAACAAGGTAACAAATGCACAACCCTTAGAGGCACTCAAAGGGTGAATGAAGTGGGAACATGGCAATGCTACATGCTCTGAAATGTCATGTAGAATGATGCCAAATCATGTACATGATACAAATGAAGCATGCTATGGTGCCCAAAGCTTAAGGCTAGCAAGGCGCTTGCACTACAACTATGCAAAACATGAAGCATATGGCAAGGGCAACCCAAAATAGTCCTAAAACATGTTAAAATGAGTCTAGAACATGTATGGAAGGAAGCCAAAATATGCTAGCATGAAGGGTATAAGGCATGATGGATACAAGGCAAATAAGGTGGATTACACTACACCTATCAAGACCAAGCATGAGATAGCTTCGCTAACAAAAATTAGAGTTATATCATGGCAAAATAACCCCAAATACACATTGAAATGATAGCTCGCAAGCTTAGGCATGAAGGCATACGCAAAGGCTCATGTTCAAAGCATAAAGGACCAACCCTTCAACGCATTGAAAATGTGAAAGATGTGAGTGCATGGCAATGAAAAATGCTCTGAAATCACAAAACAAATGATGCCAAATCATTCAAATAGGCCAAGCAATGCATGCTAGTGGACTTGATGCACAAAGCTAACAAGCTTGGATGAACCATAGCTATACAAATCATGGCATGCATGGCCAAAAAAACAAAAATCAGAGCTTAAGCATGCTAAAACATGACCAAAATCTTCTTAGAGTTAAGCCAAAATCATGCTAGAATGACATATTAAAGCATGATATACATTAGGCTAATTCATGGAATTGCACTACAAGTGCATGGAGCATGCAAGGGCCAACCAAACCAAACCTTAACAGAGGTATGACATGGCGAAACATCACCAAAAACATGCTGAAATAGGATCAAATCATGCTAGAAAGGCATGTTACTTCATGAAGCATACAAGACTAGTTTGTGAGAAATACACTACAAGTGTATAAACCATGCAAGGAGTGAGTCCACCAATCAAAATCAGCGTTATAACATGTCAAAATAACACCAAAAACATGCTTGAACTAAGCTAATTCAAACCACAAAAGCATGCTACTTTGTAAGGCTAACAAGGCTAGCAAAGAGGATTTACACTACAAGTGCAATAAGCATGCAAGAGATGACCAAGACAGCCAAAAACAGAG
This sequence comes from Camellia japonica, assembly GCA_030407325.1. Lineage (NCBI taxonomy): Eukaryota > Viridiplantae > Streptophyta > Magnoliopsida > Ericales > Theaceae > Camellia > Camellia japonica. The sequence goes on along the minus strand of JAPPVO010000007.1, from coordinate 10,545,466 downwards.
TTATGGCAGGTCTGATAAGTCACAAAAATGAGCCTAAACAAAGCCATAAAGAAGTAAAAACACATGCTCATTTGGTTGGCCATCAACACTGGTAAGCAAGACAAGAGGAGAGGGGACCACCCTCTCCTATTTGGGCCCTCAAAACAGGGTTTTTACCACTGAAAATCCTCTAGATTTTAGTGGTTCTAAGGCCAAAAAGAAGTTGTTTGAAAAGTTTGAAAGTTAGCTCACAAGGCCTTACAAGCCAAGGAGCAAAAGGGAGGCCAACCCCCTAGCCAACCAAGGCACAAACCAAGACTTTTAGGACTGAAAAACAGAGGTTTTTTTAGTTCAACACCACCCCAAAAAACAACCCCAAAGTAGTTGAAAACTATGGCAAAGCTAGTATGCAAAACAAGCTAAAAGGGGTGAATGATTACCTTTGGACCACAGTAGCAAAATGGCCTCTTTCTTGGCTCAAATGACCTTCTATCAGCCCAAAAATAAGCTCCAAGGGACCTCAGCCCATAGATATGCAACCTTGATGAAGGATGCCTAGGCAAAATAGAAGTATTTCTTTACTTCTATGCATTTCTATGCACCAAAAAGCAAGAGAGAGAGGAAACTAGAGAGAGAGGCAGAGATTTAGCTCTGGAAATTGTAGAGAGAGAGAGAGATATATATTTTAGTGTGAGAAGCTCCCAAACTTGTTCAAGAAGTTCTAACTCCTCAAAAATATGAGATATAGGTTCATATATAGCAATTCAAGAGCTTTTGGTCGAAAATATCTAAGTTGGGACAGCTGGAGCATGCTGGAAACAGTTGGAGATGAAATATCTTCAAAAAATCTAAGTTTGGGTCACTCTTGGCCGATCGGCCATCTTTTGTGCCGATCTGCTACTTATCTACTACTTTTTTGGCCGATCGGCCAACAAAATCTACTTTTCAAGCCCAACTTCAAATGGGCATAACTCTTTCATATGAACTTTTTTTAGCTCATTCTTATGTCCAAATTGAAGCCCCGAAAGTAAGCTTTCCAATGGTGGCAGCCTTGCATCAAAATTCCAACTGTGAAAAAAGTTATGCATGTTTTGGTGAAGCTGCTCAGTTTCGGTCTAATCGGAATGATGCCCAACTTCAACCAACCATATCTCTCCCATCCGGACTCGGTTTGAGGAGATTCTTGAATGAAAAATGAAGCCCCGGAAGTCTTATTTCCAACGGTGTGGCCTCATAGCTTAAATCCAAGTATACAAAAGGATAGGCTTGATTTAACGAGGACCGCATGTCTCTCTCTTAACGATTCATACCCAACTTCTTCCTCAGCTAGGTTTCTTCCCTTTTCTCCTCTTTTCTTCAACTCCAAACCCCTAAACAAGGTGTTTTGAAAGATTTTTCAAAGATTTCAACTCTCTTTCATTCATTTTCACTTTGTCTTTGCTCGGTTTACCGAAAAGCGCAACATTTGACAAAATGCGAGTCTCGGAACATCGTAGAAACTTCCTTTCAAAAATATTGAAAGAGAGGGTTTTAAGATCTAAAATCTTTTTGGTCCAACAATGGGGTGTGAGGTTTGGATTTGACGCTCTCCTTGCCAAAGAAACCAACCCTTTTGCATAGCATAGCCTGCACAACTTTCATCACCAAGGAAGCCATCAATAGCGCTCAAGTCTTAAGGTCGGTCAAAAATGGGGTGTCTACAGGTGGGCTGGGCTTGGGCGCGGGTGTGAGGTTGGATTGGGCTTCTCCGGCCCAATACTTATCTTTTTGGGCCAAAAACATTTGAATTTATTTTATTTATTTAGAAATAAAATATGTCCGTTTTTTATTTCAAATTCAGGTTAGAAATAAAATTCAAATTTTGGTTTGCACATCTTCAGAAATTCTATACAGTTTCGTATCTGTCCAAACAGATCCGAATATGTTCAAATTCAAACCCAAAATAGGTTTTTAACTGTTTGATATTCAAACCAAACAGTGCCTTACCTGATCAAACAGAATTGTATCTGTTTAATTTAAATTGAACAGGTATTGTACCTGTTTAATTCAAACCGAACAGCCACCACTCCATCTATAAATAAGCAGTCCCTCATTTGGTTTTTCACTCAAAATTTTGTTCTTCTCTGCTGCCATTAATCTCTGCATTTTGCTGTATTAATTTTCTGTGAGAAAGAGTGTATACACAAAGTGTGTTCGTTGTGAAAATAATTTGCAGTGCTGCAATTATTCGTTGTTGATCATTTTATCCTGCGAGATAGACGTCCGCAAATCTGAAAGTACCATGGAGAAGACGAATCTGTTTTAAGGACACAGTGTTAAACACTGGACTTGATCAAAAATTTGTTCAAGAAATTAATTTGGTAAGTAATTAATCTACTTTTTGTTTTATTTATTTATTTATTTTTTCTGTTTCTGATTTTGATTTTGTTTTTGTAACAAAAGAAAAATCTGTTTTTATTTATTTATTTTGTATTCTGGTTTGATTTTTGTAATCAAATAATCTCTCTCTTTTTCTTATTTCTTCTGTTTGTTGTTAAGTACACAAATATAATTTATTCATAATACAGTGAAGATTGTCTAACAATTATTATTATTATTATTATTATTGTTGTTGTTGTTGTTGTTGTTGTTATTGTTGTTGTTATTATTCCTAAGACAGTAAAAAAATAGGTTCATTGTAAACAAAAGTAATCATGTGCACTGTAAATGTTGGGGTTCTGAACCACATTAAAATTTCTGTTAATTGACCCCTTTTTCTTCCCATTCAAAACCGAAATATCAGAACACCAACATACTTCACTTGAATGATCTATCTAACACACTGTTAACAACAATAAGCATGGTAGTTGAGCAAAAATTAGCTCGAAAAACGTATTACCTAAATGCACGTCATGAAAATTGCAAATAAAAAAAACTATAAACATGTAGGGTGTACACAGATCAGATTAGTCTAGTTTTAAGTAAACCAAAAACATAACTGATTCTTTCGGTTGCATAAAAATTGGAACCATAACCGAACAGAATCAAAGAAACCAATCCGGTCACTGCAGGAAAATAGAGAATTAGCAGCGTTTTAAAAATGCCGCAAATGGCTAGAAAAATGCTGCAAAAAGATAAGGTGACATTTAAAAAATTCATCGACGATACGACCACCGTCATATCTTTGAGACGTGTAAAAAACGCCACTATAGAGTTTAGACAACGTTTTTTAAAATGCCACTAATTCTTAACATTTCCGTCAGAGGAGTTAACTATGACGTAATCATGACGACATTTTGCAACGTTTTTATGAAAAACGCCACATTTTCTTTTCTTTTCTTTTCTTTTAAAAAAAAAAAACAATATTAATGATGTTTTTGACTTTCGTTCAAAGCAAACCTTTTTCCTTCAAGAAAAAAAAAAAACAACCTATATAATCTATAACCATTTTCAAAACATGTACCATAATGTGAGTCAGTATTCATTTTCCAATTTTCCATAACCAAAAAAAAAACCTTAAAACACAATTTGTTAACTCAATACAAAAAAATAAAAATAAAAATTGCTAATTATTTTCTCATTTTAATAAAAAAAAAATAATATGGAGTGTGCTCTGGTATTTAGCTTCAAAAGCTGCTCTCTCCTCAAAAAACTTTGCCTCCAACTCATCATGTTGGCTCTACAATGATACAACAAAGCATTACGCTTCAACACACCCAATAAATCAAAATGTATGTATAGAGAATCAAGGACATTCCCATAAATACCCATATAATCAGCAATTCAACATCACTAAAACATGTTGGTGAATAGAAACTAAGCTATACAACATCAATTTCCAATCCTATCAATAAGATCATATATATATATATATTGAAAAAGAACCTGAAGCTCTCTAAGAACATCAACTCGCTTCTGAATCTTTGGCAACAAAGTCTCGAGAACATCGGAGTGTTGCCTAGCCAAATTCTGAAGCTTCTGCAAAAATAGACTGAAAACATGCAATGACTAAAGTTGCTTCTGAAGCTACAGTAGGCCATTAGAAAACATGCAAAGACTAAAGTTGCTTCAAAAGTCGCTCTCAATTTTCCCTTGTCGACATGATGATTGACTGAAACACCAGTCACAACACCAAAGAAAATATTGTTGCATCATGCCAATTCAAAGATTATCAGCAACATATTAAATTATTGACATGTTTTGGTGAATTTTTGCTTCCTTACAAGCTTTCCCATGTATTTTCCATCATAGGAATGTCTGACTAATGTAGTTTACCATGTATTGAATAGAATTTTTCATCTCATACATTTCTAAATAACGAACTAGAGGTCTATCGACAGCTATTTATTATTTGATCAAGTCATTACAAGAGAAAACAACAAAATAAATTTGGGCCGCTTTCAGCTTTTTCTAAACTAGTGACTTATGATATGCAGTACAGTTCTGAGATGATAGTTTTCTGCAAAGAATCTGATGTAATATATTAGATTGTCTCAATTGACTAATAGATGTTAGTGGATGTATGCACAAAGGATATCTCTCAGACCTCTCTCATCTTTTTAATATGGAAGAAACTATGAATACTTAATAATAATATGTGTGATATTACACTAGATTAGATTCTCTCTGATGTACTCAAACTAAGGATGCATTGTTTTGCCCCTAACCAATAAAACTCCCTGGCTTTAGCATTTTTTTTTTAATTTCATGTAACATTAGCTATACCCTAAACTAATAAAATCTACATGATCTACTCTAATTGTGAGACAAAAAAGCATCCTAGGGAACAAAAGTGAAAAAATGAAAGCTTTACCTATAACATCTAGGTGGCCATTTCAAACCCTGTCAAGTACAAAATAGAAAACAGATTCAATCCAATGTCAATCTCTTAACAAGCCGATAATCTTTTCTCAAGAAATATACATAGTATTTTATAGGGAAAAATAAAATAAAAAGTCAAGAATCGAACCTGTGTGTGAATGATCAGGAAACCCAACAGGTGCAGAAATTGCAATCAATATTAACAACAAAAATTCAAACGTTTATTACACATGAAACAAATGGAAGATAAACATCATTAAAAGAACCCAATAAAAAGTTGAGTCGTTTCAAAAATGTCTACTCATATATATATATATATATATATTTTAAATAAGGACGAGTTTAAACTTGCATACCTTCACAATCAAATTTTCACAAAATTTCTCAAAAACTAAAGATGCTGCAGAAATTTGCATCCACATTTTATGGGAGTCAAGTAATTGAAGTGGTAGTGAAATGATCCAAAAATCATCATTCAAACAATGAAATTGGCAAATAACTAATGTTTTTATATAGATAAATAGCTTTATAGTATAAAATTAAAGGGCATGCATGATAAAATCAGATAAACATATTGCTAACTTCTGCACTAACAGCTTCAATTTACGATAAAATGCAAGTAAATTTAACAAAAAGAAAATTTTACCTGTTGTGGCCATCTTTCTCTACCAAGTTTACGAGCAAGCCCAAAATAGCCCAAAATAGAAAATTTTGTATTGTGACCGAATTTGCTGACAGCCCACAGGGTTGTCATTTGTTATAGGGGTGGGCGCACGGGTCGGTTTCGGCCACGAAACCTCCAATCCACCATCCGTCCGCTAGATTGGCGAATTAGAGAAAATCAATCTGTATCCATCCGGTGGATGTGGATTGAGCGAATTAGCGGATGGATGCGAATCGGTTTGGCAGTTTAAAATTTTATAAATTTTCAACATAATTCAACTTGTGCACTTCCTCAAAAAAAAAAAAAATTATTACAATCAATGACTTAAAAAAGTATTACAATCACTGCATACATCATCCACATATTACAATCACAACATACCTCATCCATATAAAGTATTACAATCTGTGGTTATCAAAATATAAAAACAATTCAAACCACCAAAATCATGAACAGAGCAGTAGTAGAGATTGTATGCCTCTATATTGTGACATCTATATCTGTTTTTAAAAATAAAACCAACCAGCATATATCATCTTTTTTATTTATTATTTTTAGAATTAGATTTAAAAATCAAAAAATATAAATAAATAATACATTTATTTTTTTTAATTCAAAAAATATATTCAAATTGAAAACTCTTTTTCAACAGAATATTTAAACTCCTTTTTAATTGAAAATATAAATAGAATATCTAAACAAATTGAAAACACAAAGTTTTACAAATTACTAGGGCTACTCATGGTTTGGCAATTCGGTTGCGGCCAAAAGAACCTCAAATCCGCCATCCATCCAAAACTAGGCAGATTGGGAAAAAATCAATCCACAACCATTCACTCGTCATCACGCATCCATCCAAAATGCGGCGGATCGGTTCGGTTTGGTCGGTTTGGATGAATCGGTATATCTGTTGCTCACTCTTAATTTGTTAAGTTCATCAGGACCTGCCACAAAGAAGGATAGTAACCAATTACAATGAAAACAAATCTATGTCTGAATGATAATTATTAAAACAAATCATATTACTTTCAAGACATTGATCGACAACACAATTCAATACCAAGAATGGTAACCAACATTATCAGAAGAGAAAGTACACAGAGCAAACCTTGGGATTTTTGAAGTTGTCACTTGGATCATTTATCACAAACCAACCAAGTCGCCAACTGGGGACTATCCATCACTTTGATAAAGATCCAAGCGTGAGAACCGGAACAACCGATCCAAAGACTCCCATCGGCACAAAAAGATTAGCCCCAAAAGCAAGGTGGCCATAAACTTCATCAGCAATTACAAGAATTTTCAGCCTTTTTGTAGTTTCAGCAATCTAAACCAAACCAAACCAAGCCTTAAGTCCCATCAAATGGGGTCGGCTACATGAATCTTTCTTCTCCACGCGGCCCTATCAAAGGTCATTTCGTTAGTCAAATTAAGCAATCTAGTTGCAATAAATTAGTTAATAGAAAACACAATGCTTATTGTAACCATAAAACCAATTATGAAGTGAAGAATACCTTCTTCAAATGTTGATAAGTATAGACATTGCCAAAGGGTTTGGTCAGGTTAGTTTGGTTTTTCCAATACATTGCTTGGAAGATCCCATGGTAGAGACATAGATAATACCCCTTTCAGATTGGCAGAAAATACTACACTGATAAAAGTTTATTTTACAGTAAAAGTTCCATCATCATTTTTATTTTTGGATGTTTGGCTAAAAATTAAAAGATAAAATAAAAATAACAAAACTTTTCCATTGACACATTTTTTCGAACATTTGACATGCAAGGAAAATGGTACAATAAGAATCACAATATCAACAAGCTATTCCAACAAAAAAAAATCCATAAAAAAATTTATGTCTGTAGGATAAGAATCACAACATCAGGGAATACTAACCTCAACTAAAAATTGGGCATTATCAATATGCATAGGAGAGCACCAATGAACTAATCACCAACACCAATTTTAGAGACTGTTTTGACATTTTCTATGAGGAAAATGTGATAGAGTGACAAAGATAATGAGATTCAATCAAAAACTAGAGAGAAAGGTCCAAATCTCATAGAGCAATGAAGAGAATACGTGAAATTCGATCAGAGAGATTGAGAGAGCAGATTTGATATTACCATAATAGCAGATCGAAGAGACAGAGAGAGCATAGCTGACTGGATAGAGAACATATTAGAGAATAAGATCTACGTCTCTACATCGTTGAGCTTGCTTCTACTCACTATTGCTAACGATCCAGATCCAACGCTGCTTGCTTATCCTGTACGTGATTAGAGACATTAACACAGCACTCAAAACCCTAGATAAATCAATTTGGAAAGAGAAAATACAAAATAGAAGAAAAGAAACTAGAAATCAACTATATATCGTTAGTTTAAGCCATGAAAGTTTATAGATCTTGTGTGAATGTAGCAAATCCTTATCAGAAAACTCTAACCTTGAGCCCTAGATCGACTTAGATAAGAGGGATTCAAACGATATTATAGACAAATGCTCAAATCAAGTGTAGAACAAGAATTTCCAGATCATACAAACAAAGAATCGATGGAGATCGAAGATCCAAGGACTTGATTTCTCTCTTTGCCTCTCTCTCTCTCACACACACACACACACACACATACACAAAAGTCACACCTCTGTTCTCTTCTTTTGATCAAAAACCTGCCTCTTCATTCACAAATAAACATTATTTCACAGTTTTCTAATAATGGCGTACAAAACGAGACAAGATAATTAAATTTACTGAGAAGGTGAAAAATCATAAGAAATTCCACAACGTTTTTAAAACCACAAAAAAAAAAAAATGTGGTAGTATCCTACTTTTCTTGTAGTGGGTTCGGAACCGTACCAAAGCCTCAAAACTGGAACTGGTTCAAAACAAATATGTCAAAGTCTAGTCTAATTCAGAACCATAACCAAAGTCTTAGTACTGGAACCGGACCAATTGGAACCATTCCACAATTTGCAGAAGTAGAACTAAAGCTAAAAAACCAAACCAAACTGCCAGTTTAGATCGGATTAAATCCGTTTACCGAGTCCACCGCTTTTTTAAACACCCCCATGAACATGTACTGAGTAAGAAGAATTGAACTCACCAGTAATTCTAGCAACTCAGAATTGTTTTGCAAATCAAATTAAGAAACTTCATTAAGTCCAAATTGAAATTCATTATGAGAAATAGAGATTGGGATTGTGATACGATCCTGAGAGGAGGGAGAAGCAAAGCACTTGCCAATGCCCAGGCGATTTGGTCTAAGAACTAAATTTGAGGTGAGAGAGAGGGACTAAGGTTTTAGAGGTATGAGATGAAGTTGATGATGAAGATAAGTTGAAGAAGCATAGAGAGAGAGAGAGAGAGAGAGAGGAACGAAGAGCAGTGGCTGCAAATAAGACTGTATAAAATACCGTCAAATATGCTAAAATCACTTCATTCACACCAATCCATCTGTTAACTGCAGATTAAATTTTAAAATTTATAACGCACCTTTAAAATTGCTCCGCTCCGTCATTGTTGATACATATACTTTTTTTAAAAAACTTTTAATAAAATATCAAAATAAAAATTAGTGTAAGAAATATTTAAGGTGTACATTTTTTTACAAATTAAAAGTTATATATATGAAAAATATTATGTAAAATTAGTTTGTATATATATATATATATAAAATATATATTATATAAATTAGTGTTATATATTATGTAAATATTTGATAATTATTTCAGAATACAGCAATGGTAGAGGGCCACAATTTTTATGGCTCGAATTTGCCAAAACGACATCGTTTTGAATACAAAACAACATCAAAATTGTCAAAACGACGTCGTTTTGGCAATTTTGAGCTATTTGAGCCACAAAATTTGTGGCCCTCAAACATTTTTCTTCAGAATATTATTCAATCAACTAACAAATTGAAACTATCTTAAACAATCCAAATTATAATTTAATTATTTATTAATTCATCATTTACACAATTTAATTTATAATTTTATTTTCAAATCGTTGAAATTGAATCCCACCGCGCGCACTGCTACTGCAATGGCGGCTTTGGATGAATTGACATTGTAAGGAAATGGGTTGTACTCGTTATTTAGGGCCGCCCATTGGAAGCCCATGGAAAAGTAGAAAGAAATTACTAACTCGTAAATTGGACTTATGAAACGAAAGAATTTCTAATGGTAACTTGGACACTTGATAAGATGCGTTTATTATTATATTAAATTATTCTTGAGTTATTTTTCTAATTTTAAATTAGAAAAATTTACCCATAAGTCCTAGTTTTTGAAACGTTGAACCATTTAGTCCTAAAAGTTTTTTTATACTCCATTTAGTCCCATTTTTACATCAGCATGATGTAAATGATGTAAATGATCTGATGTTTCATTCTATAATTTCAAAATTTATTAAAATCTGATAAACATTAGATGTTTTTCATCCTATATTTTCAAACATTATTGAAATTTGATGAACATTAGATGTTTGAAATCTAATGTTTGTAACATGACTCTGATGTTATTAACATTGTATCTGATGTTATTAACATTGTAATGGGACCTTTCAGTCTATAAGAAAACTTTTAGGACTAAACAGTGCATAAGTTATTAATTTGGGATTTATTGGTGCATCCCCCTTTAAATTATCAACATGTATTTGATATAATATTAAATTATTTAGAGTTTAATAGCTTTCTATTTTTAATTCATTAATTAAAATAAATGTATTTAATAACTTTTTGTTTTTAATTTATTATTAAAAATTCAACAAGTTTGAAGATTCATTAAATGAAATGAAATACTCATTAGCATGGACCTTTTTTCGGTGGTGCTACATACACTAATTAATGTATATATTAGTATACCAACTAGTGTTATACCATTATTATTAACCCCACCTATTATACAAATTACAAATATTCAAAACTTCTAAAATTAAGACACATCATCTGTTAGTATATTAGTTAGTCCATTAATTGGTATATATAGTAGGAAAATTTACCCATAAATCTTAGTTTCTGAAAAGTTGAACCATTTAGTCCTAAAAGTTTTCTTATGCTCCATTTAGTCCCATTTATACATCATCATGATGTTCATGATGTAAATGAATCTGATGTTTCATTCTATAATTTCAAAATTTATTAAAATCTGATAGACATTAAATGTGTGAAATCTAATGTTTGAAACATTCATCCTATAATTTCAAACATTATTGAAATCTGATGAACATTAGATGTTTGAAATCTAATGTTCGAAACATTAATCTGATGTTTGAAACATTGTAATGGGACCTTTCAGTCTATAAAAAAACTTTTAGGACTAAACAGTGTATATGTTATTAATTTGGGATTTATTGGTGCATCCCCCGGGTATTATTCTTTTTTATAAATAAATATAAGAAAGAAAGGATGTTAATGATCTGAATTGTTTATTTGGTTGAGTTTTATGTACGGATTATTTCAAAAAAAAAAAAATGATCCAATAATCATAACTATATAATTTTATTATATTTTTTTTTCAAAAATAAATGATTTATTTTTAAAATAATAGGTGTCGTTTACTTTTTAGAGGATAGTGTCAAATCACTTTTGTATTAAGTTTTATACTTAATCGCATTTATTATTCATTTTTGACATACAAATATAATTTGATGGAAGGATTATCGATGTCAATCAACTTATTTTTTACACGACAATTTTAAATTATTTTTTCAATCCCATCTAAAAAAATAAATAAATAAATAAATAATTGTTTTTCCGTCAATATGTATTTTAAATTTTGGATTAAAATTCAGGAGTGAACTTGAAAGGAAATATTTACGCTGTATTTGGTTGGGGATTTGGGAAATGATTTAGAAAACGAAATGGAAAATGAAGGTAAAATGTAAATAAAATATACTTACATTTCATCTAGTTTCACACACATTTTTCTCTTTTCTTTTCTAAATTCATTCTCAAATCTTTCAATTAAACACAATATTAGGAAAATTTTAATGGTAATTAATGAATACTTTTCAATTTTGTTTCTTCATGTATGGTAACTCAATTTAAATAAGTCTAGAAATTCAAACTTATAATCCCAAACTTGTGTCGACAATGTCGTGGAAATTGAAAGTATGTATTATAAAGTCTATATATATAATGAATATGAACCACATTTAATGTTTCTGAGTAATTTCTAAATTTGTACATTAAATCAATAACATTATAACACGTCATTTTCAATGATATAAAAAAATCAAAAAAACTAAAGAAAATGAATGGAAATTTTAAATCTCAAAATCCTAACAATATAGATGCATTGTAAATTTTGTAAGGGATGACGTATTTGGATGTGATTCACAATAAAGATTTTCAAAATAAAATACAAAATGTAAACTTAAATAAATTTCTAAACATTTTATTAAAGAAAAATTTAGTCAAAACTCTTCCATTAGACTCTTATTTGGTGAAAATGGCGACCCAATTTATTTTGTTTCGTAAACTCCCTAAGGAGAAAACACATAATTAAACAAGGACAAAATAAAATATTTTCTTTTTTTTTTTTCCTTGGACAATATTGCCAGAGTAACATATTATTATCAAACATAATAACATGTTACTATCAATCAGAATAGCTTCCAAACAAAGTAACATATTACTATTACTGTTTACATCAATTTCGATATTAATAATTTTTTTTTTTTAAGAATTTCATTGTCAGTATAGATCTTATTTGATAGTTCTTGATGAAAGAATTTTAAAAATACTAATTTTATTAAAAACCAACATCTATATTAAAAGTTATATTATTTTAAAGTTTAATATTTTGATAATAATTGTATGTGTTGGACTTTTCAAAAAAAAAAACTTTTTATGATTCACCTTAATGCATTAAAATTTTATTATGAGTGAGTTTTGAACAAATCTCCCTTTATTAAATGAGCAAATCTATACACAAAAATCAAACAAAGAATGTGACATAACCATCTTGGAAGAGGTGGGGCTCACATGTATAGGACCCACTCATTGTGAGAGGGCCATCTTCCATTCTCTGTTTGATTTATATGTTCCAAGTATTAATGTTATTAAATACTTTATTAGTATAGAACCCATAAATGTCTATGTGATATGGGTTTTACACCTATATTATATAGAATATTTAATAATTTATTTAAAATTCTTAATTATTGCTCAATAAAATATGGCAGTTAAATTATATTACACTAAATTTTAATCTACAATATACATTTTATTTTTAAGATAATTTTCAAAATATTTTTTTGAAAGTGCAAGCTTTTCCAATTGGAAAAGGTATACAAATCCACTCTGTTAACATGTTTTTTTGGGAGAATTACAGCACATTGGGAATAAAAATAAGAAAAAAAAATTATAAAAGTATGTGGGATGCAAGTGATTTTGTGATATGGTACAAGTAAAATGTTGCAAGGATGCAAGTATGACTTGCACCCGTCCATATTTGTGTAAAAAAAAAAAAAATTTCTATCCCGCTAGGATGTAATTCCCTCTACTTTCTAACACTACAACAAAAGTAACTTATGGTGACGAAAAGTAGTGAAAAAAATAAATTTCATCATTAAGTAAGAATAATCCGTGACGAATTATAAAATTTTGTCACGTATAATAAAAAAATAAAAATAATAGGTGACGAAATTTATTTTCATCAACAAATATTTCTTTTTAGGTGAGAAAAAATTAAGTTTCGTCACCAAAGGTTTTCCCGCTAATTTTTTTTTGGTTTCTGTCAAAATTTGAGACTTTTGGTGAGAAAAAAATTTGTCACCAATTATAAAATTATTAGCGAGTAATGAATTTAGGAATAAATTTGTCACCAATTATAAAATTATAAAATTATAAAATTTGTCACTAATTCATTTAGGATCATTTGTAATATCTGTTACATAGTTCAACATTCAACCTGTGTAATTTGAGTAATGAATTGAATTATTGGTAAAAGAAAAAAATTACGGAGAATGTATAATTTGAGTAATGAATTGAGTTATTGGTAAAAGAAAAAAATTATCAAGAATGTCATAGTGAAGCACAACCCAAAACTTTGCCAAACTATTGTAAGCATTGATGATTTGGATTATGTGTGATTTTTATCTTATTAATTGACATCTTTCCCTGTATAAATGCAGTGGAGAAATGGGTAGATGGTAAAGCAGAGAATTACCAAGAATATCGCAATGAAATTGAACTTTTCATTTTGAATTTTATTGACGATAATTTTGGATCTTGAACGTTGCTGAATTTTATTCATTAGTGCCTGTGTCAGGCACAAATGACAACTAAACAAAGGGATCCATAGTGCCATAGTTCAAGACTCATTCTGTATAGCCTCTAGTGTATATCTGCTCTAGTTATGGAAGATAGGGGGGAGTAGCATTCCTTTGTTCCATATAGTAGTAATTTCATTAGTGCTACTAGAAAACATGGGTTCAGAGTGTTTTATTAAGCACTGAATCACCTTGGTTAAAATTTATGTTGGTGTACCTAAAAACTAATTGTTGAAATCTATTTGGACTGCCTTATTGTCTTTTTTTGGAGTCGCTTGAGGAGCATTTGGAGATGACATCAAGCATCATGGATTTTCGTATGAAACAAGGTTTCAAAGGACAATTTAGAGGAGGAGGTATCCCATGAACTCGTAGATCGCCGTTTTGGTAAGTTTCGCTTGTTTTATGTTTTTATTTTTCTAATGTTGATTAATATATACTAGTTAAAGTACAACAGTTTCACTAATTATTAACTAAGATTTAACAAGTTTGAAGATGTATTTAATGAAAATAGATTCATTAGTTACTTCTTACTTAACATGACCCTTGTTAAAATACACACTAACCAAAGTAGAGACAAAACTATGTGTATACTTTTTTTTGTGTATTTTTACTAGGCAGTGTTGGAGTTGCTCTAAGTTAGTGATGTGATTAATATGAGCTTGCCATGTACAAAGGAACTTCTGGTTGTTAAGCTAGACTCATTGTGTACACAATTTGTATTGGCATGGATAGACAGGTCTATACAATGTAATTGATAATATGTTAATATTTTTCTTGTTTATTTTCTTTGCAGATTGGTTTTTGATGACGTTTGGAAGCATACTTGCAAATCAAGATCAAGTGTTGAATTTTTTTTCATGAACTGATACTTTAGTTCTAGTTGCAAATCAAGATCGAGTGTTGATTTTTTTTTTTTTTTTTTTTGTGGACTCCATGTCAGTTCATTTTGGGATTTACTTTGATGGTTTTTTTGTTATACTTAATGGATTATTATTAAATTTGTTTGATAGATATATTTTGATTTATGATATAAATTGTTTAGTGAATTTTTTTGTGGAGTAGTGTATAATAGCTAGTAGATTTCTTAGTACATTTAAAAGGCTATTGGGATATGAGTAGGGCTATTTGTGAAATAATAATTTAAGTTGAAATATAAAATATGGGACAAGTTTAGTGACGAATTTTTTTCGTCATTTGTACTTGTTATTATGATAAAGTAATTATTCGTCGTTAATAAATATTTTTTGTGACAATTTATTGCAACTTATATATGAAAGTTTTCATTGATTTTGTTGTTTGGTGACTGAAAATTTCGTCACGGATATATATTTTTGTCGCAAAATATATTTCGTCACCCATGTATGACTTTTGGAGACGAAAAATGTCGTCATCTTTACATCTTATTGTAACGAAATTATTTCCTCATCAATGATCAACATGTGTGACAAATTTATTCATCAACTAAAGTTATAAACATGGTACTAAATAACTATTTGGTGACGAAAATGAGAATTTTTGGCCACAAAATATTGTTTTATTGGTGATAAAAAATTTCGTTACTAAAGTAATATCATTGGTGAAAAAATTATTTTTCGTCACGGTGATTTTTAGTGACAAACCTTCAATAACAAAACCAGTGAGGAAAATATTTTCTCACAAATATCTATAGTGACGAAATTAGCTCTTTGGAGACAAAAGAAATTCATAATTCAAAACCCAACTTGTTGTAAACCCAATGGATCCCGTTTGGGAATAAATTATTTTCGTTGGCTATTTAGTTTTTTACAAAAATGTGTATAAAAAAATAAAAAGAATGATGTGATAGAGTGTTTTGTTTCTTATTGACTATTTTAGCCTGGGATGGGCTATTTTAGCACATTCCAAACATAAATAAAATAATTAGTAGATGATTAGTGAAAAATAAAAGAGATAAATTTTTTAAAATATTTTAATACATTGCGACATTATTAGATTTGAAAAATGAGTCAAATTTTTAAGCATACATAGCAATACTCTTTCTGATTTATTTTTTTTTTTTCAAAA
Organism: Camellia japonica; assembly: GCA_030407325.1. Classification (NCBI taxonomy): domain Eukaryota; kingdom Viridiplantae; phylum Streptophyta; class Magnoliopsida; order Ericales; family Theaceae; genus Camellia; species Camellia japonica. The sequence continues at coordinate 10,529,699 of JAPPVO010000007.1, read as the reverse complement.
ATTATAATACACTTTCCGATTTATTTATTTATTTTCCTTTCAAGAACTGTAAATAGGTTCATTGTAAGCAAAAAAATAACTGAGATGATTAATGTACCAATTCGATCATATGTACTGTTAATGTGGCGCCTCTGAATGACATTAAGGTTGCGTTTGGTAGAGTTTTGTAAATATGATTTGAGAGTATGAGTTGTGTTTTGAGTTTGTGAGTTGTAGAATTATGATTTAAGTGTAGAAAATTTGTTTGGTTATGGTTTTTTAATAGAGTGTTGAATTGAGTGTGGAATTGAGTTTTGAAAGTTTGATTTGACATGTGAAGTAAAAAAATTTATTTAGTTAAGAGTTTTGGAAAGAGTTTTCAAAACTTAATTCAAATTATTATAACTCATAACAAAATACACTACTTTCGCACTATTAAAAATTCTGATCAACACTCATAACAAAACTCTTTTTAAAATTCAATTAAAAAAATTATTAGTATTAACATAAAATAACATTAATCAATTTTTTAATTGAAAACACTACAAAGGAAATAATTTTTTTTCAAAATAAATATTCAAAAAATTTAAATCATAAATATTTAAATAATTTAAATAATCTAAAAAATTTAATAAGTAAAAAATTAAAATAAATATTCAAAAAAATTAAATCGTAAAAATTAAAATAATTTAAATATTCAAAAAATTAAAATAATTAAAAATGTTAATATTTTAAATTTAAAAACAACTCTACACTCAAATCGTAACCAAACACATAAAACAAAACTCAATTAAGAAATTATTTTTAAAACTCATAACCAAATACATAACTCAAAACTCTATACTACTTTCACAACTCCACACTCAAATCGTAACCAAATATATAACAAAAAAATTTAAAATATTTAAAAATATTTTTATAAAATCGAGTTTGAATTTATTTTTATAAAATATTTTAAAATTTAAAAAATTAAAATCGTAATATTTTGAAATTAAAATATTTAAAAATATTCAAAAAATTTAAAAAAATCGTAACATATTTAAATATTAAAATATTTAAAATCTAAACAAAATTAAAATATTTTAAAATATTTAAAATATTTAAAACATTAAAATATTGATTTGAATTTAGTTTTGAAAAGAATTTTGAATTATGTGTTTGGTTATAAGTTTTGAAAAGTAATGATTATATTTTGAATTGAGTTTTGAGAAATGGATGTAGAATTATGATTTAAAAACTCCAAATAAACAACACACTCAAATCAATGGATGTAACTATATTTTGATTGGCTTATCAAACGGAGCCTATATATATGTATAGTTCTTTTACAATCATTGATAACATGAAGTGTTGTGAGTTACTCATGGCAAGCATGGCTTTCATGTTGATTCTGAGTCTCGTATGCATTTTCAATTCATACCCCACCATGGCTCAAACACCAAAAACTCCATTGACAGATCCAACCATTTTAGAGACCTACATTGTCCACATAAACTCCCTCGAGGCGCGAGCCTTCTCCTCCGACCCTAAAAAGATCGAAAACTGGCACCAGTCATTTTTACCATCGTCATCTCGCTTGGTTTATTCTTATCGAAACGTTATCACTGGTTTTGCAGCCAGACTGTCGCCAGAGGAAGCTAAAGCCATGGAAAAGATTGATGGGTTTATGTCAGCTCAGCCCCAAAGACTGTTGTCTTTGCACACAACTCACAGTCCAGGTTTCATGGGGTTGAACTTGCGGCAGAATTCAGGGGCTTGGGTGGGCTCAAACTACGGCAAGGGCGTGATCGTCGGACTACTCGACACTGGAGTTAATCCGAACCATCCCTCATTCAACGACCAGGGAGTCCCGCCTCCGCCGGCAAAATGGAAAGGGAAGTGCGAGTTTAAAAGGACAGCGTGCAATAAAAAACTCATCGGAGCTAGGAATTTCATTCCCGAATCAACCATGGCCCCTTCGACGACTTAGGACATGGAACCCACACGGCGAGCACGGCTGCCGGGAATTTTGTGAGGAATGCAAGTGTGTTTGGACAAGCCAACGGCACGGCGGCAGGGATGGCCCCACATGCTCACTTGGCCATTTACAAAGTTTGTACGCTGTTTGGATGTTTTGAATCCGACGTTTTGGCAGGAATGGATGCGGCCGTGGAGGACGGTGTCGACATCCTGTCTTTATCACTCGGCAGAAGCTCGATCCCTTTCCGCGAGGATAATATTGCAAAGGCCGCGTTTGGGGCAATGCAAAAAGGCATTTTTGTAAGCTGTTCAGCAGGTAATTCTGGACCTGAAAATGCTTCGTTAGCAAACGAGGCTCCGTGGGTTCTAACCGTTGGCGCAAGCACAATAGATAGAAGCATAACAGCCACGGCAGTGCTCGGAGACAAAATGGAGTGTGACGGCCAGTCACTTTTCCAGCCTACTAATTTCTCCTCTACTTTGTTGCCTCTTGTCTATGCCGGCACCAGCAATCCAACCTTGGCATTTTGTGACCCGCTTTTGTTGATCGACGTTATCCTCAAAGGAAAGGTAGTGTTGTGTGAGGCAGGCGGCGACATAGAAAATGTCGAGAAAGGGCAGGCGGTGAAGGACGCTGGTGGGGTTGCCATGATAATCAGGAACCAAGAGCGAGATGGGTTTACTATATTGGCCGAGGCTCACGTCTTGCCAGCAACACACGTGAGTTATATTGCTGGACAATATATCAAAGAGTACATAAAATCAACAAAGACACCAACGTCTACAATCGTGTTTAAAGGAACCATCGTAGGGGACAAGTTGGCCCCCATGGTGAGTTCCTTCTCATCAAGAGGCCCGAGCTTGGCTAGCCCGAGCATCTTGAAACCGGATGTCATTGGACCCGGTGTGAATATTCTAGCTGCTTGGCCTATCTCTGTTGAAAGCAAGACCAATTCTAGATTGACATTTAACATGGTTTCGGGTACCTCAATGTCTTGTCCTCACCTTAGTGGCATTGCGGCCTTGCTCAAAAGTGCGCATCCTAATTGGTCACCAGCTGCTATCAAATCTGCAATCATGACTACTACTGACCGGGCAAACCACCTCGGCAAGCCCATTATTGAGGAAACGTTATTTCCGGCTGACATATTTGCTATTGGTTCGGGTCATGTCAACCCATCAAGAGCCATCAATCCCGGACTTGTCTATGACCTTAAACCTAATGATTACATACCTTACTTATGTGACTTGAACTACACCGACCAAGACATCTATTTCATAACAAAACATACAGTGAAGTGTTCAAAAGTATCCAAAATACCAGAAGCACAGCTAAATTATCCTTCATTTTCTATCACTCTTGGTTCTGGTCATCAGACTTTTACGAGAACTGTGACAAACGTTGGAGAGGCTAATTCATCTTATGACTCTGTCATTGTTGCACCACCAGGTGTTAATGTGACTCTCAATACTACTAGGCTTGAGTTCTCGGAGGTGAACCAGAAAATAACATATCAAGTGACGTTTAGTCAAGTAGCCACAGGCGGAGACGCCTCTTTCGTCCATGGAATTCTATCCTGGACATCTAGTAACAGCATACAATTTGTTAGAAGTCCGATATCTGTGAAGTTGGTGCGAGGAAAATGAGGCAAAAGCTCAAGCAACCGAGTTGGAAAATCTTGGGATTTCAATTGCACAACAGAAATTTACTTCTATATCATATTGTTCTGCTCTGAAATGTTTCAATTGAATAGATTGTTTCAAAAAAATTAATAAATCAAAATGACATGCATTGTTTTGAAAAACAGGTTTGCTCTAATGGGTAAAATTGATAATCAGAATGACGTATAATATTAGGTTTATCATGTTTGGATACATAATTGAGTACGACAATATCTCTTATTTTTATTTAACTTCAAGAAATTTAAATCACTAGATTTTAGTTTGAAAAATATTGACTTAATTTTGAATGTGTTCTAAAACATGATACATTATATATATATACATATATTGATGTTTAATTTATTTTTCAGAAGTTTTGAGAGAAACTTTTCAAACAAAAGAATACAATTGAATGGATGTATTGAATTAATTTTTAGGGGAAATCAGCAACACTACACATTCCCAAAAAAAAAAAAAAAGAAAGAGAGAAATAGAAAAGGAAAAGGAAAAATCAAATGTTTTTTATTGAAGACTGTAAACAGGCTTATTGTAAGTAAAAGTAATAGAGATAGTGATTAATAAGAGCATCTCCAATCCTTCATTATTTGTTTCATTAAATTTGGATAAAAAATTGGTTCAAAACTTGATTTGATATGAAATGCTTCAATAAGCTTTCATCAAATTTAACTAAAAGCTTGATTTGGTGAAAATTTTGAATGCTCCAATCCTCCCTCACTTAAAAATTTCATCAAATCCTTATAAAAATTCTAAATTTATCCCCAAAAATTACTTTCGTCAAATTTGGTGAAAAGTTTGTTTTTATCTTGATTTGGTGAAAATTTTAGTAAAAATTTGATTTGATACAAATTTTGATGAAATTTTTGGAGGTCATGTTTATCAAATTTCGATAAAAGATTTGGTGAAAGCTGGAAGATGCTATGAGAAATACCCATTTGATCATGTGCTCTGTGAATGTAGGTGTTCTTAACCACATTTAAATTTAAATTTCTGTTAATTAACCCCTGTAACCCATTCAATCTAGGTTCACTGATTAATCTATCAACTAGTTTATATACGTTTTGGAAAATGATTTGTCCCCCTAAAAAAACCCCCCCTAATCCCCCTAATGCCCAAAACGACGTCGTTTTGGGCTTTTTTTTTTTTTTTTTTTTTTTGCCTTGGTTTGAAATTTAGGGGGATTAGGGGGGGTTTTTTTAGGGGGATGTAGCACAACCCTTACTTTTATTTGGTTAGTATATAGCATACACTAATGGTTGTGCCTCTAAGTTGTTTTCAAACACTCAAATATCTTGATCAACTATAGTAAGGCTCTAAGTTGAAGGGCGGGGGCCTGGTGTAGTAGTAAAACTACCCTTTGGTGACTTGGTGGTCATGGATTTGAGTCGCGGAAACAGTCTTTCCGTTTGCAGGGATAAGGCTGCATATATCAATCATTTCCCAATCCCCACTTAAGTTGGAGTTTCGTGCACTGGGTACGCCTCGTTATATAGTAAAGTTATGAGCTATGTTTTGTCAACTTTAGTTAGATTTTATGGAGGATTGCTTGTCTTGTCTAGGTAATCCCTAATTATGTGGCTGTAAGAGAAGCCCAATAGATAGATTAATAGTTGAAGAAAGGAAGAGAAGATTTCTCTCATTTACTAGAAGATTAACCTTAATCAAATCAGTATTAATCAGCTTGACTGTTTACTACCTATCCATTTTTAAGATACCTAAAGGTGTAGCCTAGGGGTGTAAATCTGGCTCGGCCCGGCTTGGCCTGGCCTACCTGGGCTCAGGCTGGGCCTGGCCCATGTTGGGCCTCGTGAACTCCTGCCAAAATTCAGGCCAGGCCAGCCCACGGGCCAAAAAAATAAGCCCAGACCCAAGCCAAAGCCCAAGGGTATTCGAGCCTTAGACGAGTCTGACCATTTTTTTTTATTTTTTTAAATTTTGCTACCAAAATTTTATTATTTTCTATTAAAAAATACACTGGGCCTCGGGCGGGCCGGGTTTCAGGTTGGGCCTTAAGTGGGCCGATGGGCTGGGCTAAGCTAGCCGGGCCGGCTTGAAAATGATGACTCGGGCCCTAACCTAGGGGCTCAGACCTAAATGGGCCGGGCCCATCTCGGGCGGTGGGCGGGCTTCGGGCCGCCCATGAGCTGCACGCCATTTTTACACCCCTAGTGTAACCAAAGAATTGAACTAGAAAATAATTAATTCTCGGAGGTGAACTAGAAAATAACATATCAAGTGCCATTTAGCCACTAGCGGAGATGCCTCTTTGTCCATGGATTTTTGGCCTGGACATCTAGTAACAGCATGCAATTTGTTAGATGTCCAATATCTGTGAAGTTGGTGCGAGGAAAATGAGGCAAAAGTTCAAGCAATCGAGTTGGAAAATCTTGGGACTGCAATTGAACAACAGAAATTTACTTCTATATCATATTGTTGTGCTCTTAAATGTTTCAATTGGATATGTTGTTTCAAAAAAATTAATAAATTAGATTGACGTATAATGTTAGATTTAACATATTTAGATACCATAATTGAGTACAAAAATATTTATGATATTTATTCAACTTCAAGAAATTTAAATCACTAGATGATTATAAATAATATCTTTGGTTTATATTAATAATTTAAGTTTATTTTTCAGAAGTTTTGAAAGAAACTTTGCAAACAAAAGAACACACTTCACTTGATGGATTGAATCAAGTTTGGATGAGATCAGCAACACAACTGTAGACGCGCCCTTGGGCTTTGCTACTACAGTTCGGACTCAAATGTCAACGTTCTGAATTTAATCCCACAAAGTGCAATGCGAGACCGATAAATCACCAAAGAGTACAAATCCGGCAAATCGTTTTGGAAAACTGATTTTTAAGAAAGAAGTGCCAAACATGGATTGCTTTGCCAGATACAGAATCGCCACCTAAATAATTTATTTTGAGGGAATTTAGGAAAACCCTGACTCGTTGCCTAAGGCCACGTGTCCGTCATCACCAAAGTTGCCTCGGCTCGAGAACTTGGGTACGATTGGGAAAGGTCATCTATGAGCACCCCCGCTCGCCCGATCAAAGATCAGCCTGTACTAAACATGATATCTTGTTTTTGAAAACACATGCGTTCTTATTCCAGTTATTAGCTAGAATTACTATGTGATACGTACAACATACAAGTATAGACTAGATCGCCTAATTTGGAACAAAGCATCGCATATCTGTTTGTTTGGAAATGGTTTAAAGTTTGCTACTCGCAAGTAGGCTAAAACACGGATTTCAATGAATCGTTCCAATTCAAGTAATCCAACCTTCACCCACAGGCATTCAGGCAGTTATATCATATAAGCAATTAGCCTCATGGCAAGCATGCTGTCATGTTAACACTCACACATATGCAAGATGCTAAAGCATAAACACTTACAGTGTACTCCGAGCCAAAACAAAGAACTAGTTAGAAATCAATGCATGATCCTAGTTCATGTTAAGATGGCTAATGCAACACATGCGGAATGCAACTAGAAATAGGCTCGGCTATTCTAAGATGGCATGTGAGATGCGATACTTCGATACATGTATTCAAGTAGGAATTGAAATACAATACAGTTAGCATGATGCATCGAGCCTGGTGCATGCAATACAGATGAATGGATGCACGCATGCGAAGCATAAGGTATGCTAAATGAAATGTGCCTTAAAACTAACCATCGTAAGCAGTTAAGTAAAAAGAAGAAAGAAGTGGGGGTTGGAAGACATGCATCACACATACGCACGCTTATTACAACAATTGCGCCCTCTCGACGGAGGAACCGAAAGAATAATACAAATCAACTAATTAACTAACTTACAAGCTAATTAATTATTACACAACCAAATCGAAATAAATAACTATTCTAAGTTATTAAAACACTGAAATGACCTCAAGACGAGGGATGAATGCATGCTCGGACGGCTTCGCTCGGAAATCCATCGAAATACTTCATGTTGCCTCTGTTTGCACTGTTCTGTACCTCTGCAAAGTGTGAAAATTCCGAACACACTTCTGATTCACCCCATGGGCACTGTGGGAGGCCATCGGCCAAAAATAATGATCATCGGCCAAGGGAAACTGGTCATCGACCAAAAATAAATCTCTCAGCCAGGAATAGTTAGCCGATCGGCACTGAATATGGTCGGTCAACCATTTCTTCCTGCAGACTGCTCCTGTTGCTGCAGCAGAGGACAAACAGAGCATAGCAATGCATTTACAAGACAATGTTTGCACCACCACCCTCCTTATCATGTCATGAGCTCAAAGGAGTATAGTCCTCGACCCTCGGACCATCAATCACGCATTTCAATGTATGATGGCCAAAGGAGCCAAGTGTGCAATTTCAATATCAAATGAAATGCACAAAACACATAAGGGGCCCCAACCTCTATCATGCGTAATCAAGAGGCAAGGAAATGCACACACAATGCAATGCAACCCTAGCAAGCATGTGACAACATGCAAATTAGTAAACATGCAATAACATGAAATCCAAGCATACAAACATGCATGCATGCAATGTAATAGGTATGCAACAACAATACCAACAACAAGCATGCAATGACATGTAATGGACCAAGTACGCAACAAACATATAAGCATGATGTAAAGTAATAACTTTGAACAACATGGTCAGATGCAACATGAACATGCAAACATGCAAGGCATGTAAATGTGGGCAAGTATGCAACAACATAGAAAATGAGACAAGCATGCGACAACATGGTAAAATGGACTTAAACTAAAGATGGATAGACCTCAGACATGCCCAAAATCAGTGGCCAAAATGCTATGGAAATGAAGACAAAGGTACATACAAACATGCATGCCAATTGGCCTATCACCTAAGCATAGGAGAGCAACTTTCAAAAACACTTAAAAGAGGACAAAGCATGCAAGTATGACAATACCACAAGCTCTGAAATGATGCTAGGCATGATGCTAAATCACACAAACAAACCAAACAAGGCATACAAGAAAGCCTAAAACTTAAGGCTAGCCAAGGAGCTCAAACCATGGCTATGCAAAACATGAAGCAAATGGCAAGTATAATCCAAAACAGTCCTAGATCATGTCAAAATGAGCCTAAAACATGCAAGGACCAAAGCCAAAATAAGCTAGAATAAAGGGCCAAAAGCATGAGGCATGCAAGGCTATAAAAGGAGTGTTATTTTACACCTATCAAAACCAAACATGGCATGACTTAAGAAATGAAAAACAGAGTTATGGCATGGTAAAACAAGGCCAAAAACCCACTTAGATGGCATCCCAAAGACCTAAACATCATGGCATACACAATGACCCATTCATGAGGCATAAAACATCAACTCTTTAAAACATTAAAGGAGTGACAAGTGCAAGTGTTTGAGTATGAAACATGGACTAAAATAGTATAACAAATGATGCCAAATCATTGAAATGGTCCAAGTAAAGCATGCTAGTGACTTGGACACTTAAGGCTAACAAGCTAGAATGCCTTATGGCTATACAAAGCATGGCATATATGGTCAAAACAACTCAAATCAGAGCTTAAGCATGTTACAACAAGGATAAAAGCTTTATGGAGTTGAGCCAAAAGCATGCTAGAATAACATGTTACAACATGATGCATATTAAGGCAAATGAGGGGATTGCAAGACAAGTATGTGGAGCATGTAAGAGGCCATTAAACCAACTTGAAATAGAGGTATATCATAGCAAAATAACACCAAATACTTGCTGAAATGGAGCTAAAACAAGCTAAGCAAACATGCTACCAATATAAGCCATTTATACTAGCATACAAGACAACAAGGAGAGGGGATGACCCTCTCCTATTTAGGACTCCAAAACCACATTTACACCACTAAAAATCCTTTAGATTTCAGTGGTAGAAAGGTCATGCAAAGCCAAGAACAAGAGCCACAAGGGATGACCTAAAATAAGGCCAAACAAGGCCTAAGAGGGGGTAAACAACGCCAAACCAAAAAGTGACCTTAAACAAAGGTCTAAAGCAAGTAAAAATAGAACTTTTATCAGTTAAGAGTTAAGCTTAAAACAATAAGAAAGAAGGGCTAAAATCTTAAGCAAGAATGGGGTATTAAAAGCAAGAATGCTCACCCTTGAAGAACACTCTCAAGAACAAGGCTCCAACAACTTTTCCAAGCTTAAACCACTCCAAGAACTCTGAAACTAACTCTCTAGGATCTCAGCAACCAAAGGATGGTGTATTGCTAGGTGTTTGTGTGCAATAGTGTGAACAAAACAACCTTTTGAGTACAAATACACACACAAATCTATAGAGAGAGAGAGCTATAGAGATAGATAGATATATATCTTCTATCTCAGATTTGTGGAACCCTTGAGAAGGGAGGAGGGCCTCCCCTCTTATAGAAATCCAAATTCTAAAGCTTCCTAAGCAAGCTAAACAAGGGGCAAATCCTTATTGTGGATGCCAGCTATGACAGTTGGCATAAAATATCTGCATAAAGCAGATGAATAGGGTTCAGCCCGAAAACATGGCCGTTCGACCAACATAAGTGCCGGCCGACCAAATAATGTGCCGATCGGCCAACACTTTTGGCCGATGGCAAGAAAACAAGGCCGATGGCTTCATGCCTTGGCCGATGGGTTGAGGGGATGGCCAACAAGCCACCCTCTTCCCTCAGAAGCAAAAACACAAGTGTTTGGTCCACAACCAAGCACAAAACAAACAAGTTGAGAGATCTTGAGGCAAGACGCGCGGCCGAGACCTCTGGGAACTCAAAACGAATACAAACATGGATGATCATCGAGTGTTCAAACGATGACGTCCAAGTCTTGATGACGGTCAAAAATGGGGTGTCTACAACTACACATTCAAAAAAAAAAAGAGTACTTACGTGTAAGTCCTAATAAGTGGACTTATTATCTAATGGGTCTTATGAAAAAAAATTGTTATAAAAAAAGTCACTAATTGTAAGTTTTAGCGACAATTTATAAAAATTATGACAAAAAAAGCTACTAATTGTCAATTTTTAGCGACATATATAAAAAATTGTCATAAAAAAATTATTTTTAGCGACAATTTTACTAAGACTTATTTTCAATAGGACTTGATGAGAATTAAGTCAAACTATTAAGACCTATTGGTAGTTTACCAAAAAAAAAAAAACCAGAAAATAAAATATGCGAGTTTAATTTAATTAACCACGGCTTTCGACAAGTCTACTCCAAAGCCTCTGTCATGGACGTGGTGTTTACGAATCAGGATCCCCTCCTTGCATTTCCTCTTTACATTTTCTACTTGCAGGGCCATTGGGTCCACTTTTAGGCCCAATTTTGATAATCCGAACCGTCCATATTTTAAGATTTGTTCAGTATATTACACCTGTAAAAAATTAAGTTGATCAGATATCAAAAAGCATGTGTTCGGAAAAGTCGAACTAAAAACTATTTTTTTAAAGAATTTAATAAACAGTTTTCCGAACACATGCTTTCTGATATTCAATCAACTTGATTTTTTACAGGTATGATATACTGAACAAATCTTAAAATATGAACGATTCAGATTATCAAAATTGGGCCTGAAAGTGGACCCAATTGTCCTGCAAGTAAGAAATGCAAGGAGGAAATGCAAGTTCCAGTTTACAGCTAAAGACCCAAGAATCCTATCTACCTGATTGATTAATCAAGTCTCCTTCGGCATTCTCACCATTCTACAGTCAGGAACTTACTATACTTTCTGTATCAAATCAAAACCGAAATCTCAAAATACCAACATAATTCACCCGAATAAGCATGATAGTTGACCAAAAATTAGCTCGAACAATTTATTACCTAAATTCACGAGATCAACTTGCAAATAAAAAAATCATAACACGAGTCAGATTGGTCCAGTTTTAGATTGGTTCGGTTTTACAGTTTAGAAATTTTAAATAATAATAAATATGATATGTATTTTATCAAAAATTAGTTTGATTAAGTTGGTTAAATTTTATCAATTTTACGATAACTACTTGGGAGGGAATAAAAATAAACTACAGGAATTATGTGGGTCCCGACACTGCCACGTTGTGTAATTATAAATTACCATATGTATGACAGTTATCAAATTCTTATCAAACACTGCATTAGTGTTTTATGTTGTGCAAAACTCATCAGGATATGAAATTTTATCGATATAGAAGTCCTTCACAACCGGAGACTGTTTGGGATACGACTTCTGGAACATTCAAACTACTTTCTAAGTAAGTCACTGGATATTATAAATAGGCAACACCCTCATGGGTTGAGGTACGCAATTTCTCTCTATGAATTAGTCCATTAAATATTTTGATAATATTGGACGACTGACTTGGGTGTCGGAGGGCCCCCACCCCCGGCTACGGCTAGAGGTATTTAGTCTTGCAGATAGTGATCGTATGGTGGTGCTGATCATCTTTTTCGTTGGATTTCTTTATCATCAAATACGGTATTTTTTATGTCCGTACAATTGACGCCATCTGCGGGACCCAACAAAATTCAATGAAGAAGATTATGCAGTTCTCCAATATTATATTGATCATTGATTATGTTGATCAACCTAATAATTACGCAATGACATGCTCGACATATTCATTATGTCGATCAAATACACAATTGACGTTGGGGTCAAAAATTCTTATATTATTATTATCTTAATATTAAGGCTTTGCTGTAGCTGTCAGATTGACCCATTGCAATATGTATGGAGAAAAGTGGGCTTGACTATTAAGTCATAATTATGCAACAAATATGCAATGAACTAATCTTGCACAAGATTACTCAAAGAAAATAGATAAATTCATTCCTTATAGAAGGCAGTGATGTGTTATTATTGTTATATGTGGAGTACGGAATTTATGTACTATTATTCTGATCACGGAGATATGAAAGATCAATTATATCAAATTTTTATTATCTGCGGCATATGGGTTTTATGTATTATCATTTTGATCATGGAGATATAGAAGATCAATTATATTGGATTTTTATTACTCTGCAGATGAAGATATTTTATTATTATTGTGCTGAATTTTGATTATCTATGGAGCACGGAGTTTATGCATTATTATTCCAACCACGAATACATGGAAAATCAAATTATTATATCAGATTTTTATTATCTAAAAAATATAAGTTTTGATACCAAACGTGGATGAAGACCATTATTTTGGTCAAATATGCTGAGATAGAGTTCGCGCTTTATGGATCATGGGGACAATATGAATTACGCTACCCTTTGGTTACAAATTTTATCTCTTTGCCAAGTTGGTTTGGGCAAGAGATAATTTGACAGGTTTGACCAACTTGAAAAGCCTTTGTCGAGCGGGTTTTGCTTAGCAAAGTAGCTTGGCGGGTTTGACCGGTTTGACCAATTTTGAAAAATCTTTGTCGAGCGGGTTTTGCTTGGTGAAGTAGATTGGCAGGTTTGACCAATTTTGAAAAAATTTTATCAAACGAGTTTTGCTGGGTGAAATAGATTAGCAGGTTTGACTAATTTTGAAAATCTTTGTCAAGCAAAATAGGTTGGCAGGTTTGACCAACTTGAAAAATCTTTGTCGAGCGGGTTTTACTTGGCGAAATAGATTGGCAAGTTTGACCAACTTTAAAAATCTTTGTTAAGCGGGTTTTGCTCAGCAAAGTAGGTTAACAGGTTTGACCAACTTGGAAAATCTTTTTCGAGCGGGTTTCGCTCGGCAAAGTGGGTTGGCAGGTTTGACCAACTTTGTAAATCTTTTTCGAGCGGGTTTTTGCTCGGCAACGTGGGTTGGCAAGTTTGACCAACTTTGAAAATCTTTTTTGAGCAGGTTTTGCTTGGTGAAGTAGATTGGTAGGTTTGACCAATTTAAAAAATTTTAGTCGAATGGGTTTTGCTCAGCAAAGTAGGTTGGCGAGTTTAACCAACTTGAAAAATCTTTTTCGAACGGGTTTTGCTCGGCAAAGTGGGTTGGCAAGTTTGACCAACTTTGAAAATTTTTGCAAAATAGGTTGGTGGTTTGTCCAACAGTGGGATTCCGTGCCAAGTGAGTTTTGCTTGCCAATAAGCAAATTGGTGTTTTGGTAGTTCCTAACAAGATTAGGAATTTTCGGATAAGTCCTAACGAGGCATTCTTAGAATAAGTCCTACCAAGGCTAGGCATTTTCGGAATAAGTTCTAATGAGGTTAGACATTATTGGAATAAGTCCTAGCAAGGCTAGGCATTTTCGGAATAAGTCCTAATGAGATTAGGCATTATTGGAATAAGTCCTAACAATGCTAGGCATTTTCGGAATATGTCCTAACGGGATTATGCATTATTGAAATAAGTTTCAGCAAGGCTAGGCATTTTCAGAATAAGTCCTAATGAGGTTAGGCATTATTGAAATGAGTCCTAGCAAGGTTAGGCATTTTCGGAATAAGCCCTAATGAGGTTAGGCATTATTGGAATAAGTTTCAGCAAGGTTAGGCATTTTCGAAATAAGCCTTAACAAGGTTAAGCATTTTGGAATAAGCCCTAGAATCCATGTATGGTTCTAGCTAAGCAATATTACATAACTATTCTTATCAGAACAACAGAAAGCTTTCACTCTTTCACTGGGTTCAAAGAGAATGAAAACTTGGGGGCAATTGAGAAGGAATAAAAATAAGCTACAGGAATCATGTGGGTCCCGACACTGCCGCGTGGTGTAATTATAAATTATCATATGTATGACAGTTATCAAATTCTTATCAAACACTGCATTAGTGTTTTATGTTGTGCAAAACTCATCAGGATATAAAATCTTATCAATATAGAAGTCCTTCACAATCGGAGATTGTTTGGGATACGACTTATACACATTCAAACTACTTGCTAAGTAAGTCACTAGATATTATAAATAGGTAACACCCTCATGGGTTGAGGTACGTAATTTCTCTCTATGAATTAGCCCATTAAATATTTTGATAATATTGGAGGACTGACTTGGGTGTCGGAGGGCCCTCGACTACGGCTGGGGGTGTTTAGTCTTGCAGATAGCGATCGCATGGTGGTGCTAATCATTTTTTTCGTTGAATTTCTTTATCATCAAATATTGTATTTTTTATGTCCATACACTACTAGTCTTCAAATCTTATAAAAATATCTTATTTTTTATTTTTTATATATAAAAATTTTAAAGATAATGAATAAATATGTCACATTTCAATTTGATTTTGAACTGAAACCAAAGCCTCCAAATTGGAAACCGTAACCAAAACTTGAAAAAGAATTTACAAATAAATTTTCCTTTATTAATATTTATTTAATATTAAATTTAATTATTTTCAATTTAATAAATTTCTATTTTTAATTCATTAATTAAAATAAATGTATTTAATAAATTTTTATTTTTAATTTATTATTTAAAATTTAACTAGTTTCTTTATCAAGTATCACGTGAACAAATTTCTATTATGTGGTGTGAGTTGCACAACCATATTATATAATATATTTAATAATTTATTTAAAATTCTTAATATTGCTGAATAAGATATTGCAGTTAAATTTATATTATACTAAATTTAAATCTACAATATATATTTTATTTTTAAGATAATTTTCAAAATATATTTTTTGAAAGTGCATAATTTTTCAAAAATCATACGAGTGCGTACTTTTTAAACTCAGTGATGTGTAATGAGATTATTAATAGATGATTAAGCCTATTTTGAGAGAATGGTTAAAAATTAGCTTTTTGATTTTTTTTTTTTTCACTTTTTCTGGAAAAAAAAACATGTAAAAAATATAAGAGGTGATGTCACTCAAAATATGTTAAAAGCTAACTTTTGACTTTTTTTGTTCTTCCCAAAATACCCCTAAAGAAGATATGAGAGATAGATTTGTTTTAAATATTTTAATATATTACCACATCATTGAATTTAAAAAATAGTCTTAAATAGCGATCACTTTACTTGGTTTGGGTTTTCTAAAACACTTTTCAAAAAATTTTACTTTCTTATTTTTTGTATTTTTTTGTTTTTACTGAATTTTTAATATTTTAGACAATTTTTTTAATTTTTAGACACACCTAACATAAATACACTTAAAAAGTATAATTTTTTGTGAAAAAAAGTCTTTAAAAAATTCACTAAATACTAAAAATAAAAAAAATAAAAATAAAATTCAATATATTTTTCGTATTTTTGTGTAGTTATTATTTTTTTATAAATATTTTACTTTTTAGATATATCTAAGTAAAATACATCTAAAAAAGTAAAAAAATGCTGAAAATTTTAAAAATATTCACTAAAAACAACAAAACACGAAAAACAAAAAACTTAATTTTCAAAAAATTTAATTCAAAAAACTCAAACCAAACACACTGAATACTCTTTTCGATTTATTTATTTATTTATTTTCTTTCAACAACTGTAAATAGGTTCATTGTAGTAAGCAAAAATAACAGAGATGATCAATGTACCGATTCGATCATGTCTACTGTGAATCTCGGGGCTCTGAATCACATTAAATTTCTTTCCATTCAATCTTTGTTCTCTGATTAATCTATGAACTGGTTTATATATATATAGTTCTTTTACAATCATCGATAACATTAAGTGTTGTGAATTACTCATGACAAGCATGGCTTCCATGTTGATTCTGAGTCTCGTATGCATTTTCAATTCACACCCCACCATGGCTCAAACATCAGAAACTCCATTGATAGACCCAACCATTTTAGAGACCTACATTATTGTCCACGTTGATAAAGGAACTGCTGCTGCACCTACTGATAAGGCTACTGCTACACCTGCTATGGTTGATGCAAGTCAAGAAAGCAAAGATAGAACAGCTACACTCACAGCTATCAACAGAGCAGTTGGAGCCAAGTCTGCAAAGCTTGCAAGTATAGGAAATTGTAAGCAAAGCATTAGAGCTAAGGGTTCATCACAAGGTCGTATGACCACTGAATGGAATTAATTCTCTTTGTAACAAATTAACAAATTCAGTTTTACTTTTGAATAATATCAGTAGATATTTTCTCTCTCTAAAGTTCATCATGATATCAGAACTTCTATAAGCTCTAACGAGCAACAATGGTGATCCTATCTGAAAGATCAACAATGGAGACTCAATCTAAAAAGTCTTCTTTGCCTTCTAATGTGCTATTGCTTGTCTCAAATCTCAACTCTCTGATTACAGTGAAACTTGAAACTACAAATTACTCCATTTGGAAAAATCTGATTCAGAATTTCTTTGAGGCTACCGAATTGTTTGGATTTCTTGATGGTTCTACATCATGTCCATCTCCAACAATTTCTAATGAGAATGATCAGTCTGCGTCTAATCCAGAATTTCTGAAATGGAAGCTAATTGACTCGTCTTCTCAGTTGTATTATTGCAACTCTTACACCTTTCATCTTTGTTTCAGCACTTCACATCAACGTTGCAAGGATTTGTGGTCTGCATTGGAGAAAAGATTCACCTGTTAAACTCACAGTAACATAGAGATCAAAAGTCTTTGTTTATTCATTGCACTGATGTTGTTTAAATAGAAATTTACACAACTGAATATCCTCAAAATAAGGAACTGACTCAACATGAAAGAAGGAACTAACTTAAATTCTACCAAGTCTAAAGCAGATTTATTCAGTTCCTAAAGAAGTGGTCAATGCCAAGAAAACAGGACAAGACTCAACTAAATTCTTAACACCACCCCTTAAACTGAGTGTACTGCAAACATTCAGTTTAGTGGGTTATTTCACATCAGAATTAACTACAGAACACACTCCAAGTAGATGTCGTAGCTTCAAGAAAGCAGGTAATTTGAGGGGTTTAGTCAGAATATCTGCGAGCTGATCCTCACTTCTGCAATGCTTCAGATCTAGAGTTCCATCCTTGACTAGATCACGTAAGAAGTGATATCGTACATCGATATGCTTGCTTCTGCCATGGAGAACAGGATTCTTTGAAAGCTTGATCGTTGAACTGTTATCGCAGTAAATGAGAGTGGAACCATTGTGAGGATGCTGTAGTGTTTCAAGTAACCTTCTCAACCAGATAGCTTGACAGGCACACGAAGCTGCAGCAACAAACTCTGCTTCAGTGGTGGACAAAGTGACAATAGGTTGTTTTCTTGATGACCATGAGATCACACCTGAGCCCATCATAAAAATGTAACCGGATGTACTTTTCCTATCATTGGAATCACCAGCATAATCGCTATCAGTGAAACCAATTAGACCAGATTGTTCTCCTTTCTTGTACAATATGCCAAAATCAGTTGTTCCCTTCAAGTACCGGAAAATTCTCTTGGCAGCGAGGAGATGCAACTCCGTAGGGTGTTCCATGTATCGACTGATCAGACTAACTCCATGCATTATATCAGGCCTGGTTGTTGTCAAGTACATTAAACTTCCAACCATTTGCTTGTATAGAATGTTATCAATCTTCTTTCCTTCTGGATCTTTGGTTAGCTTCAAACCAAGATCAATTGGTGTACCAACTGAGTTGCAATGTTGCAGCTGAAACTTGGCCAAAATGTCTTGAGCATATTTTCGCTGCGAGAGAAAAATAGCATCAGAAGATTGAATTACTTCAATGCCAAGGAAGTAGTGTAGCATGCCAAGATCAGTCATTGCAAATTCTTTCATCATCGAGGACTTGAATGCATCAAACATGGCACTATCATTTCCAGTGTAGATCAAATCATCCACATATAAGCATACAATCAGTAAGTTGCCATCAGAGTCTGATTTTATGAATAAAGTAGGCTCATATGGGCACTTTTGAAAACCTGACTTTAAGAAATATGCTTCTATACGACTATACCAAGCTCGGGGAGCTTGTTTCAATCCATATAGAGCCTTTCTTAACTTATACACCTTAGTCTCATTCCCTTGACATACATAACCTGGAGGTTGATCAACGTATACCTCTTCTTGCAAATCTCCATGGAGAAATGCTGATTTAACATCCAATTGAAATATAGGCCATGAGTTTTGTGCTGCTAATGCAATTACCAATCTGATGGTATCATGCCTTGCAACTGGAGCAAAAACTTCGTTGTAGTCGATTCCAAGCTGTTGTTTATATCCTTTAGCGACCAAACGAGCTTTGTATTTTTCAATTTTGCTTTGTGCATTCAGCTTTGTTTTATACACCCACTTAACACCGATCGACTTGTGGCCTTTGGGAAGATTAGTTAATTCCCAAGTATTATTTTTCTCAATGGCATGAATTTCCTCATCCATAGCTTGCTGCCATTTTGGATCTTGAACCGCATCATTAAATGTTACTGGATCACAATCTGAAAGTAAAGCAAAATGGGTAATGGGATCGTCAAATTGATCAATTCCAGTTACCTCATAATCTCGCATCCAGGCTGGTCGACTCTTCGTGCGTTGAGGCCGTGTCTGTTCTGAAATTTTAGATTGGTCTTCTCCAGATGAAGTGCTCGGTAGATGCGAAGAAGAAACTTGTGGCTGTTCGGAAGAAACTTGTGACTGTTCCTCGTCTTCAAAATGGATAGGAATGGACTGCCCTGAAATAGTAGGAGTCCATGGCCATGTCTTATCTTCATCAAACACCACATCACGGCTAATGATGATTTTCTCAGTGATCGGATTGTACAATTTATAGGCTTTGGATTGTTCGCTAATCCCGAGAAAAATACCCTTTACACCTTTATCATCGAGCTTCTTCCGCTTTTCATCTGGAACATGTGCATATGCTATGCACCCAAAAATTCGCAAGTGAGCAACACTAGGCTGTCTTCTGCTCCATGCTTCTTCGGGCGTCATATTTCTGACAGCTATTGTTGGACTTCTGTTTAAGAGATGAATACTCCACAAGATTGCTTCAGGCCAAAAACTTTTTGGAAGACCAGATGTGCTTAACATGCTCCGTACCATGTTTAAGATGGTACGATTTTTCCGCTCCGCCACACCATTTTGCTGCGGGGTGTAGGAAGCTGTAAGCTGTCTTTTGATTCCATGCATCTCACAAAAATTTGCAAATTCCCGTGAGTTAAATTCCCCACCACGATCGGTTCGAAGAGTTTGGATAGCTTTCCCAACTTCTTTCTCAACAAGGGCCTTATAATTTTTGAATGCTGAAAAGGCTTCAGATTTTTCCTGCAAGAAATAGACCCATGTTTTCCGACTAAAGTCGTCGATAAAGGTAATAAAATACCTGTTATTACCATTGGATGGTGGATTTATAGGCCCACAGATATCGGAATGGACCAACTCCAACACTTTCTTGGCTCTCCATGCTCTCCCTTTTGGAAATGCATTACGATGTTGTTTGCCAACAACACAGCCTTCACATACTTGGGAAACGTGATCAATCTGCGGAAGACCAGACACTATATTTTTCTGATGAAGAATCTTCAGACCATTGAAGTTCAAATGGCCATAACGAAGATGCCATACCCATGCTTGATCTTTCACCATAGCAGCAAAACAAGGAAGGGTATCATTGCAAAGATATAAAGGAAACATCCGATTTCGAGTCATATTAACTTGAGCAATCAAACCCTTTTCCGGATGTTGGATTTGGCAAATTCCCCTTTTGATTATAATCTCATAATCCTTTTCTTGAAGTTGTCCCACACTTAACAGATTGTTCTTCAAACCAGGAACATAAAACACATTTGAAAGAGAATGTTTTGAATTTTGGAAGCTAATTTTTCCCTTTCCCATAACAGATAATCTAGAATCATCACCAAATTTTACAGAGCTATTAAAAGAGTCATCCAACTCAGAGAACATGGACTTGTCTCCGCACATATGGTTACTTGATCCGGTGTCCAAGTACCACATGTTTGGAAGAGTTTCTTCCATGGTATTGCAAGCCATAAGAAGAGTAATATCATCTTCTTTTTCTGCAAAATTTGATGTTCCTCCTTTCTCGTTAGGTAATTTTGTATGGCATTCAGAACGAAAATGACCATACCTGTGGCATCTGAAGCACTCAACATTTGATTTGTCGAAGGACTTTGATTCTTGGGCTTTAGCATAATCAGCGTTGCGTCTGTGGCCTCTTCCTTTGAATTCAAAAACTTGATCATATGTTCTGCCTTTTCCTCGTCTTTGACCTCGGTCTCGGCCTCGACCTCGACCTCTTGCTGCTAAAGATTCACCATTTGTTGAGACCTTCAAGGCGTGCTCCTCAGTGATCCTTTGGTGGAGTTTTTGCTCATGGACCTGCAACGAACTCTGCAACTCATCAACCGATAGTTCATCAATGTCCTTGGACTCCTCAATGGAACAGACTATGTAATCAAATTTCGTAGTCAAGGAGCGAAGAATCTTTTCCACGATGGTAACATCTTGCATCGGGTCACCATGGATCCGCATCTTATTTGCAATCGTCATTGTTCTTGAAAAATAATCTGAAACACTCTCACCAGATTTCATTTGAAGGGTCTCGAATTCTCGGCGAAGTGCTTGGAGTTGGGAGCGCTTGACCTTCGATGTGCCTTGATATTTCTTCTTCAGTGAGTCCCAGATCTGCTTGGAAGTTTCTTTCTGGAGAATGGTCTCCAGAATTGTACGATCAATGGCCTGAAATAAGTAATTTTTTACCTTGAGATCCTTCAGTCTCTGTTCATCGAGTCTCTTCTGTTGTGCTTCTGACAAAACTACTCCACTTGCCGGTTCTACAATACCGGTTGCCACGAGAGTCCAATATTCTTTGGATCTTAGAAAATTCTCCATCAACATGCTCCAGTGATCATAATGACCATCGAAGCGAGGAATAGCCGGCTGGACATAGTTATCAACTACCTTGTCAGCCATGAATGATTGCTACTGCAATTAAGAAGACTGCTGCTTCTGTGGAGAATTTCTTGGAAGCTCTGATACCACAATGTTAAACTCACAGTAACATAGAGATCAAAAGTCTTAGTTTATTCATTGCACTGATGTTGTTTAAATAGAAATTTACACAACTGAATATCCTCAAAATAAGGAACTGACTCAACATGAAAGAAGGAACTAACTTAAATTCTACCAAGTCTAAAGCAGATTTATTCAGTTCCTAAAGAAGTGGTCAATGCCAAGAAAACAGGACAAGACTCAACTAAATTCTTAACATCACCTCCTTGTCTCGATCTCATATACATCAACTCAAGAACAAGTTGAGCACAGTTTCAAAGAAAACAAAATCTATGGAGGTCTATCTTTAAGAAATCAGAGATTTGGTTGAACAACTTGCTCTAGCCTCCTCACCAGTCTGTGATGAAGATTTAATTCTTCTTGTTCTCAATGGCCTACCTGATGAGTACAATGCTTTTAAAACAACAATAAGAGCAAAAACAGAGTCTATCTCCATGGATGACTTGTGTGCCTTACTTTGTTCAGAAGCCATTCATGTTGAACACAGTCATAAGCAAGGATCTTCTTCTGAGCTTAATGTGGCTCTTTCTGCTGCTACTGGTTCCTATTCTTCTTCTGGCGGATCTACTTTGTCTCCAAACTCGTCTGGCACTTCTTCTAATCGAGGATATTCTTTCAATAACAGAGGAGGAAGATCTCAGGTAGAAGAGGAGGAAGACCTCAGAGTTATGGTTTGATATGTCAGATATGTGGGAAAAACAATCATTCTGCTTTGGAATGTAGACATCGCATGAATGCTTCCTTCCAACCTGTTTTTCCATCTTATACCTTAAGTCCTTCTTCTGCAAATTCTGCAAGTTCTTCTGCCAATCCACGGTCTTTCTCTGCTCATACTTCATTTCCTTTTCCTATGCCTTCGTCATCTACATCTGTTATTGCACCTTGGTATGTGGATTCGGCTACTACTTCTCATCTTACTCCTAATTTGGCCAATTTGCAGTACTATCAGCCTTATGATTGGAGATGGCAATACTCTTCCAATTCATAACACTAGCACTGGTATACTAGCTACTCCATCTTTTCAATTTAAACTCAACAATATATATCATGTTCCTCAAATTTCTTCTAAATTGTTGTCTGTTCATCAACTTACTTCTGGCAATAATTGTTCAATAACTTTCGATGATGCATCCTTTGTTGTTCAGGACAGACATACTCACAAATAACTTTTGATGATGCATCCTTTGTTGTTCAGGACAGACATACTCACAAATAACTTTTGATGATGCATCCTTTGTTGTTCAGGACAGACATACTCACAAGGTTCTCTGTAGAGGTCATCATGTCAATGGTCTCTATCAATTTCCTTCCTCTTTTTTTCCATTCCTAAAGCTTTTTCTGGTACTAGTTCTCTTGCCACACTTTGGCATAGAAGACTAGGGCATCTTTCTTCTGCTAGCATGAATAAAATGATTTCACAGTGTAATGTTTCTTTGTCTCACAAAGATTGTACTTTACTTTGTCATTAATGTTGTGTATCCAAGAGCCATAAGCTCCCATTTGTGCTATCTGCTAATAAATCTGCTACACCTATTTCTTTAATTCATTTAGATGTATGGGGTCTTTTTACTCAATCTGCTTCAGTTTATAAGTACTATGTTATCTTTGTTGATGATTTTAGCAATTTTACTTGGTTGTATCCTTTGTCTTACAAGAGTGAGGTTTACTCTAAGTTTCTAGAGTTTAAAGTCTATGCTGAGCTTCAATTCTCTACCTCTCTTAAGATTTTGAGAACTGATAGTGGTGGAGAGTATACTAGTGGTCAATTTCAGAAAATTTTCACCACTTCAGGTATTGTTCATCAAATGAGTTGTCCTCATACTCCATCTCAAAATGGAGTGGCTGAAAGAAAACATCGCCACTTGATTGAGACAGCTATAGCACCACTTGATCAATCTTCCTTACCTCTTGAGTTTTGGTTTGAAGCTCTTGCCACTGCTACCTATTTGATTAATAGAATGCCTAGTCCTAAGCTAGGTAATCTTAGTCCTTTTGAACTCTTGTTTCATAAGTCTCCTGACTATGCATTTCTTAGAGTCTTTGGCTATAAGAGCTATCTTTGGCTTCGCCCTTATACTACCTACAAGTTACAACCTCTGTCTCATGAGTGTGTTTTCATTGGTTATCGTTCAAGCTATAAAGGATACAGGTGTCTCAATTTAGCTACTGGTGCTGTTCATATTTCAAGGCATGTTGTTTTTAATGAAACCTCATTTCCTTTTGCTACATCTAGTTCCTTCTTACCTCCCATTCTTTCTACTAAACAAGCTGTAAAATCTTTCTTTTGGGGCTCTTCATCTGTGTCTCTTTCTTCTCATGTCAACAACACTTCTTCTTTGTCTTCTCCTCATTCTTTATCTGCTCCTGCTGCACCTGTTTTAGTCTCTCCACCAGTTGTCTTTGGTTCAGTTTCTTCACCGGCTGCTCCTGCTGTAACTATTTCCTTTGTCTCAGCTGTTGCTGCTTCTGCAACTCCTATTTCAGTGTCTTCACCTCTAGCTATAAGTCTTTCCATTCCTATTCTTCCTCCTCCTTTGTCTCTTAACTCTTATCATATGATCACTAGAGCTAAAGCTGCTCATACTGGTTTTTCTGCTTCTCTCCTCACTTCTGAACCAAAGTCTTACAAAGAAGCTCTTCAAAGTTCTCATTGGTTTAAGTCCATGATTGAAGAATTTTAGGCCCTTCAAGCTCAGCATACCTAGTCTCTTGTTCCTTTTCCTCATCAAAATGTTGTGGGTTGTAAATGGATTTTTCGTATCAAAAAGAATTCCGATGGATCTATTGCTAGATACAAATCTCGCCTTGTTGCCAAAGGCTCTCTTCAGGAGGCAGGTGTGGATTTTCTTGATACTTTTAGTCATGTTGCCAAACAGCCAACCATACGGGTGTTTCTATGTATTGCTCTTCATTACAATTGGAAAATTCAACAATTGGATGTCTCCAATGCCTTTTTGCATGGCACACTTGAAGAAGATGTTTATATGTCTCAACCTCCTGGCTTTGAGAGTTTTGCATTTCCTAGTTATGTTTGCAAATTAAACAAAGCTCTCTAAGGGTTGAAACAGGCTCCCCGAGCTTGGTTTTCTACCTTCTCTAATTTCTTGATGAAGCTTGGTTTTGTCAATAGTCATTGTGATAACTCTTTGTTTGTCCAAGCCACTTCTTTCTCTCTTACCTATCTTTTGGTCTATGTCAATGATGTTCTTGTGACTGGAAATTCTTCTTCTCATATTCAAAGTCTGATTTCTCATACACATTTAGTTTTTTCTCTTAAAGAGCTTGGTAATCTTTCCTATTTTTTGGGTATCTCCGTTTCTTCTACCACCTCCGGTTATTTCTTGTCTCAATCTCGCTATGCTTCCTCTTTGCTTCACAAAGCTGGGATAAGTGATTGCAAGCCTACTTCTTCTCCTATGTCAGTTAAACCCTTTTCTCCTTCTTCTTCCTTTGAGGTTTTTGCTAATCCTTCTCTTTATCGCAGTTTGGTTGGAGGTCTTTAGTATTTGACCATTACTAGGCCAGATCTGGCCTTTGCTATCAATCATATGTGTCAGCATATGCAGTGCCCTTCTCAAAATGATTTTGCTTTGGTTAAACGCCTACTTCGGTTTGTCAAAGGCACCTTGCATCATGGTCTGTCTTTTTCATCTAGTACTTTTGATGTTCATGCTTTTTCAAATACTAATTGGGCTGGTGATCCTTGTGATAGGAAGTTTACTTCTGGTTTTTGCCTTTTTCTAGGTTCTAATGTGGTTTCTTAGACAACCAAGAAGCAACCCACTGTGGCTTGATCCTCCACTGAAGCTGAGTACAAGTCTATGGCTCAAGCTAGTGCTGATGTTGCTTGGCTTCAGATGCTTCTTTCTGACTTGTACATTTCCTCTTCCTCTATTCCCTGTCTTATGGACTGATAACTTGTCTACTTTATCTCTGGCCTCTAATCTTGTCTTCCATGCTAGAACCAAGTATATTGAAATCGATTACCACTTTGTTCGGAAGAAAGTTTCTGCCAAACAACTGCTTCTTCGTCATGTTGCTTCTTCCGACCAAGTGGCTAATATCTTCACCAAGTCTTTACCAGTTTCTCGGTTTCTTTTTCTTCAATCCAAGCTTCTCGTTGGTCTCCCTCCTTTCAGCTTGCAGGGGGTTGATAAAGGAACTGTTATTGCACCTACTGATAAGGCTACTACTACACCTGCTATGGTTGATACAAGTCAAGAAAGCAAAGATAAAGCAGCTACACTCACAACTATCAATAGAGCAGTTAGAGCCAAGTCTGCAAAGCTTGCAAGTATAGAAAATTGTAAGCAGAGCATTAGAGCGAAGGGTTTATCACAAGGTCGTATGACCCTGTATACAATTAAGTCTCTTTGTAACAAATTAACAAATTCAGTTTTGGTTAGTTAGATTGTTAGACACTTCACTCTGTATATATTCGAACACTTGTAAAGGAATAGATAGATTTGAAGATTCAGTTTTTACTTTTGAATAATATCAGTAGATATTTTCTCTCTCTAAAGTTCATCACACGTAAACTCACCCAAGACCTGAGTTTTCTCCTCCGACCCTTAAAATATCGAAAACTGGCACTAGTCGTTTTTACCATCGTTGTCTCGCCTAGTTTATTCTTATCGAAACGTTTTTAGTGGTTTTGCGGCGAGACTGTTAGCAGAGGAAGCTAAATCCATAGAAAAGATTGATGGGTTTATGTCAACTCGGCCCCAAAGAGTGTTCTCTTTGCACACAACTCACTGTCCACGTTTCATGGGGTTGAACTTGCACCAGAATTCAGGGGCTTGGGTGGGCTCAAACTACGGCAAGGGCATGATCATCGGAGTTCTCGACAGCAGAGTTAATCCGTACCATCCCTCGTTTAACCACGAGGGAGTCCCACCTCCGCTGGCGAAATGGAAAGGGAAGTGCGAGTTTAAGGAGACAATAGCAACGTGCAATAACAAACTTATCAGAGCAAGGAATTTCCCACTCAACGATGTAGGATATGGAACCCACACGGTGAGCACAGCTACCTGGAATTTTGTGAGCAATGCAAGTGTGTTTGGGGAAGCCAGTGACACGGCAGCTGGGATGGCCCCACTTGCTCACTTGGCAATTTACAAAGTTTGTATGCTATTTGGATGTTTTGAATCTAACGTTTTGGCAGGAATGGATACTGCCATGGAGAACGGTGTCGATATCCTGTCCATATCACTCAGCGGAGACTCGCTCCCTTTCTCTGAGGATATTATTGCAAAGGGCACATTTGGAGCAATGCAAAAAGGCATTTTTGTAAGCTGTTCGATGGGTAATTCTGGTCCTAAAAACACTTCATTAACAAACAAGGCTCCATGGATTCTAACCGTCGACACGAGCACCATAGATAAAAGCATAAGAGCCACGACAATGCTCGGAAACAAAGAGGAGTATGACGGCAAGTCGCTTTTCCAGCCTAGTGATTTCTCCTATACTTTGTTGCCTCACTACTAGAAAAATGACCTTTTGCTATTATATAATTTGCGACCACCTGATTATCCGTCGCAAATAACTAATTTATCCCTCATTTTCTTTTATTTATTTTTCCCTTTTCTTTATATTTTCCCTAGCCCCTAATTGTTCTCTCTCTCTCTCTTGGTCCCTGAATCTCGCTCTCTCTCTATCTCTGAATCTTGTGCTCTTTTTCCTTAATGATCTTCTCTGATCAGCACCTCTACTACACATGTATATGTGCCTCTATATATTATGTATATGTTGTGAATATCAATGTTTGAAATTGAATTTATTCTGTTGAGGTCCGAGAAAGAATCGAAGTAGCCGTCCTTAACTTCCTAAAGATCTTGAACTCTTCGACTCCAATAACCTCATATTTCTCTGGTTTGCAATTTTGCTTCAAATCTCTACTCTCGAAATGTGTATATAGATATATATATGTATATGTGTTTGTTTTAAGCATTGAGTCAGTGTTGATTTTAATTTGATAAATTTGGGGATTTGTGAGTGTGTTACAGATTAATAGAAGATGGAATAATAGTAGAGGGTTTGTTGACTGATGTTTCGTGGATTTTTCTCTCTCGCTCATTTTGCACGAGGTCTTTGATGAGACTACTGAATCTTTCATTAGAGGTAATAATAGGATCATCATCTTTTCTTTCTCATTTGCCTTCTTAATCAATCTCTTGAAAAGTACACATTGCCTCAGCGTATGTATCCTTCAATTTAGGCTATTAGGTTTTTGGTAATTCCATTAATGTTTATTTTCTTCAATTTAGTATAAATTAGGCTTGTGTGTGGTTGGTTATGATGAATTGTTTATTGTTTTTGTTGAATTAGTGCTTTGCTCTGTGAAAAATCTAATAATCCCCTAGATATTGATTTGTGATTATGTATCAATTTTAACTAGTAAATAGCAATCACAATCAAAGACAAATCAACACAACGATTTTATGTGGAAAAACCACAATTAGAGCACCTCCACTTGTGATAAAAAAACCACGAACAAAAGTCACAAAACAATCCACTAAGAAGATATAAAGGAATTACATAAGTGTACTCTCAATTACCTAGCGAATCCATGCTCGAATTGAACCGACCCCTATGTGCCTCTTCCAGCCCCATCTTCACCTCGAAATTGTCTTGCCCAACGTTGAATCCACAACACAGATGTCGAATCAACGATGATGAGCCACTCCAAAATCCACCAAAGCTTTAGGCCCAAATTCCATAGAATCTATCGAAGAACAACTCTCTCTTTTGTAAATAAAACAAAACAAACAAACCCTTTGATATAATCCACTCAATTCATGATGAAACTTTCACAGATATCAAAGGAAACAAGTAAAGAAGCTCTAGATGAAAACCCTAATACCCAAGAAGAAGATCTTGAAGCCGTAACCCTAAAATCTGATAGAACCACATATTTATAAAAAATAGATCTATGATCTTCGCTCGAGCGTAAGACTGGCCGCTCGAGCGGACTGACGCTTGAGTGCAAGAAAGGCCGCTCGAGCAGAAAAATAGCTCGCTCCCCAACATAGTCAGCAAAGTGGCAGACTTGAAAGAATTAACATCACAAACTTCTCTATAAGGCACAATTCGGGTTCAATTCGCATCTAAAAATTCATAGCCTTACTGAAATAAAAGATCGAATGAAATTACAACTGAAAGAAGTTTTGTCAAATGGGATTGCCAAGAATAAAAACCTAACAATCTCCCCCTTTAGCAATGCCATGACAAAACACACCTAACAAATAAAATCCTAATCACCCCAACCCATTACAGCCAACAAAAACAAACTTCTTTCTCAAGGTCATGATCTGCAAAACAGCTATTAGTGCCACAAGAGTATATGAAAAAGCAATAGACATATGACAAAATTATCTTGAAGCATGAGATGGAAAACATATGGGAAACATGCAAAACACTCAAATTTGAGATTTTAAGAACCATGCAAAAACACATAATTCTCCCCCTCAAAAATTTGTAATTTTAAGAACCATGCAAAAACACACAATTCTCCCCCTCAAAATTCTCCCCTTTTTGTCATGAATTGTCAAAGGAAGCTCAAACAATGAAAACAAGAGCATAAACCACACAAGCAGGGACAAAATAATGTAAAAATTAATAACCTATGAGAAGTAAGCAATAAATAAGCAATGGATAGCAACATACAAACCAACTAATGCTAATCTCCCTTACCAAACCAAACAATATAAGTTCATGCAAAAAAAAAAAAAAAACCCCTTGCAATAATAGACTAAACTCCCACTTACTAAAAGCAACCACAAACACTACACTTAAAACAATGAACAAGCAGAAAAAAAAATAATATGGTGGAGCAAGTAAGGAATTTCATATTTGTATCTTAAAAACACATAGGATTATCCAAGAAACACAATTACTTGAAAACACAATGTGCACAGTGTAGACTCGACTTTCTTCGCGCGCCCCCTTTCAAAGAGGCGCGAATTGGTCCTACAGTTCGGACTCCCATCACGATTCTGAATCTAATCTCACAAAGTGCAATGTGAGATTAATAAACACCAAAGAGTCCAATCCGGTAAGTCATTTTGGAAAATCAAATTTTAAATCAAATAATGCCAAAACTAGACTGTTTTGCCAGATTACAAAGTCGCTACCTAAATATTTTATTTTGGAAAATTTAGGAAACCCTGACTCATGCCAAAGGCCACGTGTCCATCATCATCAAAGTTGTCTCGGCTCGGGAACTTGGGTGGGAGAGGGAAAGGTCCTGAAATGAGTACCCCCGCTCGCCCGATCAAAGATCAACCTTTACTAAGTATGATATGTTGTTTTATAAACGCATGTGTTCTTATTCCAGTTATTAGCTAACTTTACTATGTGACGCACACATACAAGTATAGACTAAATCGCGAGAATTGGAACGAATTCAACTCATGTTTGTTTTCGAAAATGGTTTGAAAATGCCACCCTTAAGTGGGCTAAAGCGCAGATTTGCTACCCTCAAGTGGGCTTAAAACATGATGATTTGCCACTTCACAAAGTGGGCTTAAAACTCACATTTATTGAATTGTTCCAATTCAAGCAACAAAGCCTTCAACCACAGGCATTCATACAATTTATCAAATAAGTACATAGCCTTATGGCAAGCATGCTATCATGGCAACACTCACACTCATGCAAGTATGCTAAAGCTTAAAACTTACAGTGTACTCCAAGCCAAAACAAAAACTAGTTAGAAATATGCATGATCCTAACTATGCTAGATGCCTAATGCAACACATGCAATAATGCAACTAATAGGCTCGACTATCTAAGATGGCATATGAATGCAACAATTTGATACACGTATTCAAATAGGTATTGAATGATGCACCGAGCCCGGTGCATGCAAGACAAATGAATGAATGCAAACATGCAAGCATAAGGTATGCTAATCAAAACTTGCCCTAATCTAACCATTGAAAGCAGTTAAATAAAAGGGAGAAAGACGCGGGGTTAGAAAACATGCACACACACACACACTTATTACAACATTGCGCCCTCACGAAGGAGGGTCCGAATAAATAAGCTAAGCTACACTAAGCTAAGCTAAGCTACACTAAGCTAAGCTAAGCTAATTATTACAAAACGAAACTAATTAACTAACTTAGCTAATTAATTATTACAAACCAAATTGAATAACTAGCTATGCTAAGCTAATTAAGATATTACAAAACAAATTAAACTAATTAATAAAACAATTAAGATGGCCACGCGGGCGAGGGAGACATGCATGCTTCGTTACGTCCTCCCGAAAATCCATCGCCTTGCCACCGGTTGCCTTTGTTTGCACCTTTTCTGTTTTCTGAATATCAAACCAACTTCCAGACTGCTTCTGCCCCAAAACAAGAACATTTTTGCACCAAAAATGGACTGATGACCGGTCGGCCACCCATTTTTCCAAAATTCTATTTTTGCTGTAATAGAGAGCAACAAAGGCAAAACAATGTATTTGCAAGGAAATGTGTGTACTGCCACCCTCCTCATTATTTCTCAAGCTCAAAGGAGTGTAGCACTTGGCTCTCAAGCCATCAACCAAGCATTTTCATGCATGATGGCCAAAGAACTAAGCTTGTACAAACTTAATGAATGCACACATAAGACTCAAATGGCCACCACCCTATCATGCATGATCAAGGATGACGGCGACCAAGAAACGTGACACGTTTCATCACTTTAAGTATGAAACGTCCCACATTTCTTATGTTTGAATTAACGTCTGATCCAAACACATGCAATGCAACACAAATGCTTATCTTGTTCATGTTTTACTTGGTTCATTTTGTTTATACATTTTAACATTACCAAGCCATTCTTTAGTCAATTTGTCCAAAGTGAGAGTCCTCTAATGAGAGAGGTGTCAACCAAAGGATGGTTCACGACATGAGAGAGATCATGCCTTTGGCTAGGAGGAACCCTCAAAAGAGAGTTAAAGCCATTGAGCATAAGCTCTATCTCAAGCTTAAACACAATCATAAGGTTAACCATCCCTCAAAACAAATGGAAAAATGAAGAAATAAGGGAGGTTATAAACTTTTTAGTGCTGAAATGGCATACTAAAGACACTAAATCATGCGAGATCATGCAAACAACACATGCACAACATGTTGAAAGCCAAAAGCATCAAAATTAGTGGGGAGCAGTACACTAGAAGCATGCAATATCAAGCTTAAAGGACCAAACCAGCTCCGAACAGAGCTTAAACATGCCAAAACAGCGGCTAAAATATGTTGAGATAGAAGCATAAAATGCAAGAAAATCGTGTGCACATGTTGGCTCGCAAGCAAGGCTCAAAACACAACTCTTAAAAGTAATGAAAGAGTGGAATAAGTGAGAATGTGATAGAGGTATATGCACTGAAATCACATACTAAATGATGCTATATTATGCAATCATCTTAAGCAAGGCATGTTAAAGGCCTTAAAACACTAAGCTAGTGAAGGCATTTGCACTATAACTATACAAAACATGGCTCATATGACCAAGACCACTCAAAACAAAGTTAAAGCATGTCAAAACACTAGTAAAAATGTGCTGGAGTTAAGCTAACACAAGCTAGAATGATAGGCTAACTCATTAGGCATGCTAAGCTAGTAAGCATAATTACACTACAAATGCAAGAAGCACGCAACAAGTGCTCTAACCAACCAAAACAGAGTTGAAATATGTCAAAATAGAGCCTAAAACATGCTTATATTAAGCTACAAAAAGGTAGAAATACATACTCACATGGTAGGCTATCTACACTTGCAAATAACACACAGGGAGGAGAGGCCACGCCCTCCTATTTTGGACGTCAAAACCAAGTTTTTACTACTGAAATTCCCCTGGTTCAGTGGTTAAGAGGCCAAAAAAGAGTTGTTTTAAAAGCTTTAAAAGATGACACAACACTTAGCAAACAAGCTACAAAAGAGAGTGGACCACCCCTAACTCCAAAAAGGCCTTAAACCACCATTTTTAAACCTTAAAAACAGAGGTTTTTGTAGTTGAAAACCAGGTCAAAAACAATTTGCAGAGGTGGCAAAACAAGTGTACAAAATAAGCTTAAATGGGGTAAGTTCTATACCTTTAAAGCAAAGCACACAACAGGCACAAATCTGAGCTTAAACCACCATTTTAGAACTGAAAGGAGGCCCCAAGAGAGCTTCAAGAAACCTCAGCCCAAGGATGAACCACTTTGGTTAAGGGTTCATAGGTTAAAGTTGGAAGTATACAAGCTTTTAAGCACAAAAGCTCAAAAGAGAGAGAAATTCTAGAGATAGAGAGATTTTAGAGAGAGAGGCTCCCAAAATTTCTAACCTTGCAATATGAGAGATATGGCCTCCATATATAGAAAAAATACAAGCCTTGGTCAAAAATATCAAGATAGAAATATCTGGAGTAGTGTAGGACAACTAGAGGAGAAATATCTGCAAATTCTGAGCTTTCTGGATATTTGTGGCCGACCGGCCACATTGTTGGCCGACCGGCCACATTGTTGGCCGACCGGCTACTAATGGTGGCCGACAAGGGTCACTTTTGGCCAACCTATGGCCGGCAAACTCCATTTGTGGCCGGCACACTCCCCCAGTGGCCGACACCAAAAACTAGTGCATGTCCCCGACTTCAAACAAGCATAACTCCTTCATCTGGAGTCCTTTTCAGGTCATTCTTGAGCCTAAACTGAAGCCCCAGAAGTCTTATTTCCAATGGTGGAAGCCTCACATAAAAATTACAAGTGTGCCAAGAGATATCCCTATTTTAGTGAAGACTGCTCAGTTTCGGTCCAACCGGGTTGATGCCCAACTTCAACTAGCCATATCTCCCTCATCTGGCCTCGACTTGAGGAGATTCTTGAATGTAAAATGAAGCCTCGGAAGTCCACTTTCCAACGGTGGTGGCCTCATAACTGAAATCCAAGTGTACAAATGGATAGGCCCGATTTAGCGAGCACTGCTCGACTCTCTCTCTTAACGGTTCATGCTCATCTTCTCCCCCAACTTGATTTCTTCCCTCTCCTCCAATTTTCTTCAACTCCAAACCCATAAACAAGATGTTTTAGAGATTTTTCAAAGAGTTCACCTCTCTTTCATTCATTCCACTTTGTCCTTGCTCGATTTATCGAAAAACGCACCATTTAACGAAATGCGAGCCTCGGAACATCGTAGAAACTTTGTTTCAAAAATATTTTGAAAAAGAGGGTTTTAAGGTCTAAAAATTTTTGGTCCAAAATAGTTTTAGTCCAAAAATGGGATGTAAGGTTGCGATTTGACTCTTTCCTTGCCGAAGAAATCGAACTTTTGCATAACATAGCCTGCACCATCGAATAATCAATCAATAGCGCCCAAGTCTTAAGGGCTGTCAAAAATGGGGTGTCTACACACAATCTCTAGAAGATTCCTCACAAAAGAAAGTGATGCAATATGTGAAAAGTATAGATCCTATGATAAAAGTGTGTATGTGTGACTCTTGGAGTTCGATAAACACTAGATTCAAATCCTAGTAGTGATCTGATAGTTGGACCTCCAGCAAAAGAATCTAAGCACAACTAAGGAAAGTCAAACCACTAGGAATCAAGGGGTATTTGTTAAGTAAAAGCGTAGGCTCCCCCTCAATCAATGATTCCTTCTTTTTTTTTTCTTTCTTTCTTTTGCACATTTTTTTTCTCTTTTGCACACTCATTGGCGGCTTTCACGCTCAAGAGTATGGAAATCGAACCAGAGAAGCATGGATTCAATAAGGATAGCCTAGTTGGTGACTCTGAGGTAGCCTTTTCCTCATGCCTTGACTGCAAAGAATTGAGGGGAAAGTCATGGAGATGCAAAAAGATGGAAGGTGGTTAAGAGACTCAACATCACCCATGATGTGCTAATATAGGTCAATTTCTCTAGAAAAGCAAAAGACACACTACTAGAAGTCCATAGAGATAATTGATCACAAAGGCGAAAGATTCCGATATTTGCTAATCTAAGAGTGTGTACAAAATGAGGTATACTAATCAAAGTATACACACTCCAAAATGAGTAATGACCGCAGAAAGCACACACATACTAACATGTAATGGATATTCTCATCAATTCCAATATGCACCAAGGACTTTTCAAAAATTTCAAGCCTGCAAAACCATACTAAGAAAATCTTTTTGGATTTTTTTTTAATAAAACAAAGCAAGACAGAAAACGAATAGGCACACATTAAATGACTCAAAAAAAATAAAATAACACACACACAGAGAAACCCAAAAACTTAAAATAAAAAATAAAAAAAATAAATAATTAAATTAACACAAGTCAAGTTTTCTCACCCAAGCCACTTTTGTATGAAAAAAGTTGTGAGAATTACAATTCTTAGATGGTGTCTTGACGTTGTGGTTCCCTTCCCCTTCAATGAGAACCCGTCTCGACTTGGTTTCCTACTTTCTATACCTAGGTCTAGACAAATGCAAACTCACTCCATGTTTGGTCTCAAGCAAATCAAAATAGCAAAGTCTATTATGACCCTTAACCTCATTACGACCAAAGAAGTGTCTCTTATCTCACGAGATGTTGGAATTTCTTTCATCTCTATGAGACACTCTCCCATACAACCAAGCTTTTAAAAAGTGGCCGCAACCGTTACGTAACGGTTTTGGTGGTTACCACCACCTGTTACGGCCGCTTTTGCAATGTGATTGAGATTCACAGGTGTGTCGGCCGTAGCGGCTGTCTTAGCGGTCGTAATGGTGCCATAACGACCTGTTACACACCATTCTGTAACGGTTCTGAACTGCTTCTTTCGAGAAAAAAAAAAGACTAAAAATGAGGGAAGACAGATAGAGAGAGAAGAAGGAAGATGAAAAGGGAAGATGGAGGAGTAAGAGATAGAGAGAGAAGAGAGAAAAAGAAGAAGAAGAACATTTTATTGATTTGTTAAAGCTGTAAGACCTATGCTATTCTATTCAGCTGCTATCATTTAACCATTTTGTTTGTGTGCGTCTATCTATATATTGTTTGAAAATAATAATAATAATAAGTGTGGTTATTATCTATTTATCTATTTATATATATATATATATATATATTTAGGTTATTTATTCTTTTATTTTTGTCATTATTTAGTGATTGATTTTTTTGTGAAATATCTAGAAAACATAACACCTAAATTATATATTAATATATTTTTTATACATGTCAATTTTTTTTAATTAGTTTATTTTATTTTTATTATCCAAAAAGAGAATGAATATTCAAGTGATCCAAACCCAAACAAAAAAAAAATTCTTTATAATTTATTTTTTAATTTTTATATGATTACATTAGCATGTATAATTTATTTTTTAAAACTATTCAAATTAAAAGTTCCATATGCTTCCACAAGTATAATAATTTAAAATAATAATTTTATACATCTAAGTCCAATAAAAAAAATTTTTTTTTTTTTTTGTTTCCATAAGCATAATATGGATTTATAACATATAAAGTCATTAATTATTAAAATAAAATGTAAAAAACTCAGTTTATAGCGATTTAAAAATATGAAATATATTGGATCATATTTAAAAATTTATAAAAATTAATCAATATTTATTTTAAAATCCCATAAATATGATTATGAAAAAAAAACATGCGTATCAGTAAGTTTTTTTTTAAATTGTGCGAAAAATAAAAAAAATTCACGGTTCCAGTTACCGCAACCGTTACGTTATGGCCTTTACACCTCGCAACCGCAACCGCAACCGCAACGGCGACCGCAACCGCTTTTCAGAACCTTGCATACAACTCATAATAATAATGGTGAATATGACCATACATACCACAATGATGACAAACAAAAACAGGGTGTATCTTCTTTTCTTTGACCTTACCAACTCTACGAAGATTGAGAAGTCTTTCCTCTCGTTAAATCTTGTGCTCCCCCTGCCCTTGAGTTCTTGTATCATGTGATGTAGATGCACTCGATTTTTGCTCTTTGTTATCACCAAAGCCAATGCCATTCTTGTCATAACACATTTGTTGAGACCCAATGATATTGTCCAAAGTCTTTAATCCTTTGTTCCAAAGACCAATGGTAGCCATAGCACACTTAAGCTCTTCCCCTTTCTTGATCATTAATTCTTCCAAGGCAACTTGAGACACCTCAAGAGTTTTAATCTTTTCTTCATACATTGCATAGATTTGTTGTAGCTCATTCCTCTCTGTCTCACAAGTCAAGAGTTTTGCACAAAGAGCTTGTCGATCATTAGATATCTTGATGGCATTATTCCTAGCCTCGGAAATCTCCTCCTTTAGTTTGCGATTCTCACTTTCACATGCTTTGAGCTTCATAGTGAGTTTGTCATTCAA
Organism: Camellia japonica; assembly: GCA_030407325.1. Classification (NCBI taxonomy): domain Eukaryota; kingdom Viridiplantae; phylum Streptophyta; class Magnoliopsida; order Ericales; family Theaceae; genus Camellia; species Camellia japonica. The sequence continues at coordinate 10,492,925 of JAPPVO010000007.1, read as the reverse complement.
TTTGGATAAGTTAAGAGATTCCTTATACAACTTTTCATAAGCTTGCTGAAGCTCTTCATCATCACTCCTCAACGATTCATCATCAGTGGCATTCTCAACCGAACTCTTTGGATACTCTATTCATCCTTCAGTTTTGGAAGTCGCCATGAAAATAAGGAATTGTTCATACCCCTCTTCGCCTTGTGCTTCGTTGTCATTTTCATCTTTATCAGACTTGGATTCATCATCCCAAGTAATAGCGAATGCTTTCTTCTTCCTCAAACGATTAGGGCATTCTTGAGCAAAGTGGCCAAATCCTTAGCATTCATAGCATTGGACTCTTTCAGAGTTCCCTTGTATCTTTCCTTTCTCCTTCTTGGTTATAGAATTAATTTTGAGTTTATCTTTGCCTTTGGATTTATGAGTTGATTCCAAAAGATTAGAATTCTTTTTCGGAAAAGACTTTTTAAATTGTTTTACAAAAGCATCCGTAATCTTAGAATCCATCTCACAATCCTCATCAGAATCCTTTCCAACTCTATGAGCACTACTAAAGGCAATATCATTTTTTTGTTTCTTTTTGAAATTCCTATGTGCCTCATAAGTTTGAAGATTTCCGACCAAATGATCCAACTTGAGGTTGTCAACATCTTGAGCCTCTCTCTATAGTTGTTCTAGTGCTTTTGGGTTTTTCAGTTCAGGTTTATTAAATTGAAGTAGAGAAAGCTTGAATCAAGTTTAAAATAGAGCAAAGCAGAAAGCTTAAAGCTTTCAGATACTCCTTTCTCTTGGTATATAGTTTAAGACCCTTTTGTTTTTTGTCAAAATCTGTTTAGTAATTTTTCTTAGATAAAAATTGCAACTGAAATGGAAATTGAACCAGCATACAAAATTTAGACCCTATTCTCAATACATGGAACTGAATCATTAAAAATAGTATTAAACTTTTAACCACACACACACACACACATATATATTCATGAAGAAAACGGGCAATAGTACCTTACCCTAGTTAGAACTTTTACTACAAGGTACTTGTTTGATTTTTCAGGTTTCTAATGCATTTGTATTGGAAGGTTGAACCAATGTTGTTTGGAGAGATATAGAAAGTTTACTTGGTTTGAGTATTATTACTATGATAACATTCATATTAATTAGTTGTTCTTCTTTCTTTCTTTTTAAACAGTTTGTATCTTAAGTGAGAAGCTGATTGCATATTTATCAATGATAGCTTTGCAGAAACAATTGACTTGAAAGTGCCTGATTTTGTTGTCCATAAACACACACCATATGTGTCATTCTTTTGAAGGTAGCAGATGAGTGGGGCCAAAACTCATTGTGTAAGGCTTCCATGAACCAAAGAAGAGAAAAAAGAGTTTAAGGTTTGTACATCGAATGTTCATTTGAACCTACTTTGAATTGGAAAATTGAATTGCTCTGTATGTATATTGTTCTTCTTGTTTGTGAAATCATCTAGTTCCTATTGTCACCATTCAGTCTTCAATTATTGCTACATTTGGTGAATTTTGTTGTTTTGTTAGTTCAATATATAGCATCTGTGGGTTGGTACTAGTTTTCGATTGAATGAAAGTTTTGATTCCTATATTTGTTTCGAATTTGCTGTTTCATTGATTATCAGCAAGTTTGAATTTGTTGAGGCAAGAACTGGTAAATTTGAAATTGGAAGATAAAATGTCCTAGTGTTGAAATAAAATAAGACAAATATGAGAAAAATACCTGTGTGTATAGATTTTGGAGTGATTTGGTACGTATTATATGTGATTGAGTGGAAGTTTGTGATAATACGTTGGATTAATCTCTATATGTGTTGGTTCTTTTTTGATATTTGGTTGCTTCAATCTCTCTATTAATTTGTTTTCTTGCTCAAAAATTGAAGGAAAAAAAAGGAAAATGTGATTTTGAATATTTGTAATTGGTTGCTTTAATCTCTCTCAGTTTGTTTCTCTCTATCTCTCGGTCTCTTAATCTACCTATAAATACTTATCTAGCTTTCTCATATTCTATCTTGGATTTTGGATCATTTATGATATCTTTGTGCATCCTTAGGTTTGCAGACTTTGAGTTCAAGTTCTAAGTTTTGCGGTAAACATTCAATCGAAATTCAAGCTAAAACCCTAGCATCTTTAGCACACTTAGCAGGCCAAACTACTGTTGCCACCATTTCTTCTGCAAGGTAAACGTTACTGATTCAATGTTCATAATCGTGTATAGATAATGCAATATTAAATTCTAGGTTAGTTGTTTGGTGCTTTGGATTAGTATTTACTGCCTATACCATATCAGAATGTGATGTACGTGTATCCATATATATTTGGAATTTTTTTGCTGTTATGTTTTTGGTTGTGGGTGTGACTTTTTGGTCCCATCACCAAATAATGAGTTTATAATATATTAACATTTGGCTGCATCATATTCATAGGTCAAAGTTAGGTTGAGTTGAGACTGGTACATTATTAGAAAAGAGTTGTTAAAATCTAGATATAGGTGTGGCAATAGTCATTTGCAGCTATATTGTGGTTTTGATGGCCCACAAATGCTGCCCACAGTTAAAGGGATCTTGCTTACCCTTCTTTAGCAGCACTTAGGTAACTGTTGGGCAATCTTCACTGTATTTAAAAGATTTTAATTCTATTGTGTACAAAACAACAATTAGAATTTAAAGAAATAAAGAAAATGAGAGAATTTGTTTGATTACAAAAATCAAACTCGAATAATAAATAAATAAATAAAAAATAGATTTTATTTTGTTACAAAAACAAAATTCAAATCTGATTTAAACTAATAATAATAACACTGAAAATAAATTAAATAACTTACTTGATTTAATTTGTTCGAATTATAAACTGATCAAGTCCAGTGTTTGACACTGTGTCCTTAAGACAGATTCGTCCTCTCCACGGTGCTTTCAGAATTTGGACGTCTATCTCCCAGGATAAAATGATCTACTACAAACAATAGCAGCACTACAATGTTTTGCCTAACGAACACACTAAGTGTTTATACTCTCTTGACAAGAAAATGATGCAGCAACATGAAGAGAATGTTTTCAGAATTATGAAGGACGGAAATTTTTGATCACTAAATCCAAATGAGGGCTGTCCTATTTATAAATGGAATGGTGGCTCTAGGTTTTGAATTAAACAGGTACTGCACATGTTCAATTTGAATTAAACAGATACAAACAGGTTAGGCACTGTTTGGTTTGAAATTCAAACAGATTTAAAGCTGTTGGATTCAAAAAGGGGAAGGGCCCTGTTTGGATGAACAATAAATCCAAATCAGTTTAATTCTGTTTGAAAACGGGAAGGGCCCTGTTTGGATGTACAGTAAATCCAAATCAGTTTAATTTGAATTCTTTCAAATGTTTTTGGCCCAAAAAGATTAGTATTGGGCCGAACAAGCCCAACCCAACCTCACACCCGCGCCCAAGCCCAGCCCGCCCGACCGACCGGACGGACGGCGGCGGCGCGCGTGTGGTGGTTTTTGGGTCCAATGGGTCTAGCCCATTTTGCCCATAACCTCTCCCTCTAAACACTTGGGTACCCCTTGGGGCACACCCCAAGTACCAAACCCATGCCTTATAAACCCTTTCAAAAACCTCCCACCAAATCAATGTGGGACAAGCCTTATTCAAAACTTTAAGGTATTTCCACCAAAACTCCATTTCCATGGAGCATACTTTGGCTTCAATTTCCCATTCACTCGGTAATGGTTTTGAGCAACCAAATATACCACGTGAATCACAACGCGGCATAGAACGCGTTACCACTTTGACCCGTGTAAATCGATGCACGGGGCCCACTCTAAAAAAGACCAAACTTAGGAAAAAATTCTGGTTTTACCCAGAATTTTATAACCATTTCCAACACATAAAAATGCAAACTTAGCTTTTGTATTTCTTACTTATCTGTTAAAGGGATCTCTCCTTTTTCCTCAGACTTGATCCTTTTGGGAACATTTGTTCATGAGGGTTTTTTTTTTTGTGCATCTGTTGGACATAAGAATTGTTTTATTTTTATACAATGTATTATGATAGCTATATTTTCTCTTAGATGCCATTGAGTCTCTAAGTGACTACAAGGCAAGCAAAAATCTATAATCTATGTTAGGATGCAATGTGCAGTCCACTTCATTTCTATAAATTGGGGAGCTTACTCAGCACGTCACTTCAAGACCAAGAAAAACGGCAAAAGACAAACCTCAGTCATCCTCATCTACTAAGTCTACTAATGAAATTGTGTAAGAAACACTAGAAAGGGCAATACGAGGTAAGTTATTTTATCATGTGTGAAGTATTATTATCAAAGCATAATTAAAATTTGCTTCTTGTTTGACATAACATGGTGAAACCTATACCTCTATGTCCCGGTATAGCTATTTCATCTTATTAGTTTTTATGCAGTGGTTGAAGTGTATTATGTTGAACATTTAGTTTTCCTTCTTTTTTTCTTGTCTGTGCAGTCACTGTCAAGCCATTAATTCTTATAAGGAATTGGCTACTTATATCAGAAAATGTTATATGCACATATTAACATAGTAATGTCTTATTCATAGGTCTTCTGCCTTTATATGGAATAATGTTTGATGGTAAAGGGCAAATAGCCGTTCATCTCTAATAATGTTGTCCTTGGAGGCAATGTGATGAAGATCATGAAGGGGACACTAACTGAGAGCTTAGTTTCTAGGAGTTTTAATTTATTTAGGGTTTGTTATTAGAGTTATCTTAGGATTAGGTTTTCTTTGGTCAGCTCTGTTTAAGTTTATGTTAGGGGTTCAGGAATTCCATTATCTGCTTTTCTGGTTGAGCTACATTGGACCTTATACTAAAGTATATAAAATTTTACACTGGACAATGTTATGAAGGATATACAATTTCTCATTAGCTTGAATTACTTTCTCTGAAAGTAGTATTATACATATTCATGGGCTTTTATATACTTAAGTTCCATCTTAATTTCAGGGAGGCCATATGTTTGGTGCCCAATAATAAATTAAATGAGATTTCTTAACTCACATTCACCCATCTATCAATTTTATTCTAATCGTTCTATCACTTGTTCTACATGACAAATAGCATTTTTAAGACTTATTGTCTTCTATTACAGTTTATTTTGAGTATCTAACGACTTTTGCTTTGTTTATTTGGGTAAGCCTTTAGATTCACTCTTCAATGATCATAGGTAACCTGCTCTGAATATCCATACTGGATGGGGTTCGAAGCCCTTTTAACAGGTGTAGATGTGGGCTCATTTTGGGTTTAGGAGGCCTGCTTTGCCTCATCCCAGGTCAATCATATAGTATCTTACTAAATACCTGTCTAAAAAATTGTCAAAATTGCGGTTCGCAGAGCTCTTTTGGTAATTTTTTGGTTGCTCATTGTTGTAAAATGATAGTAAAGAATATTACCATTGTTGGTTAAATGGTTAAAGTCATGTGCTTTTTATTAAGAGAATTTTCTGTTCATTTTGTACATGCTCTAGTTAGTAGCACATAGTTTATCCTAAGATATGTGTAATTTTCCCCATATTTATCTGATTATGCTGTTGATTTGTCGTACAGAACTGTCGTATCTCCCCCTGTATAAGATAACCAGGCAAAGTTGTTGAATCATCCCATGAGTGGCTAACCCACTTAGAGAGAGTGGGGTGGTTGGAGAGCATTAGAGAACCCACTACTCTAATGGAGCACCCATATTGAAGATGAGTGGGGTTGGCAACCTAACCCACTCACAAATGCTGCTGTCTTCTCCTCTTCATGATTGTGTATAAATAGATGCAAAGAGAGCAGAGAAATCACAGCCAACTAAAGAGAGAAAACAAAGAGAGAGAGAATTATTTAGAGTGTTGTATAATTCTACCATTTGTTCAATATAGTGAATCCGCTGCCCGTGGACGTAGGCGACTTGCCGAACCACGTTAAATCTCTTGTGTTATTGCTTGTGTGTGTTTCTTGGTGTGCCCCCGATCCACAACAATTGGTATCAGAGCTCGGGTTGTGAAAAATTGAATTTTTTCTGAAAGTGCCCAGATTTCGAAGTGCTCGAAATCAACTTTTGAGCATACTAGGAGCAAGATCTCGACGAGAGGAGTCCAACCAAGCAAAAACCAGCCCAAGAAGACCCTCCACGCGCTCTCACGCACCCTCTGAAGAAGGAGAGTGAGGCCCACTCTCATCACGCTCCATCACGCGCCAGTTGCAGTTCGGCGCGTCATCCCACGCGCCTTCAGGCGCCACACGCGCTGCACGAGGAAGAATGTGACTGAGAAGCAGCGCGTGCAGCACACGCGCACTCTACGTCAGCGAGCCAGCTCAGCGCCACGTCATCACAACTTCAGCCGGGCTGCCACGTCACCTACTAGGTTATCAGACACGTCATCGACACGTGTCAGACACGTGTTGCCACGTCAGCTTCCGTTGGCCAGTCAACCCAGGTGCAGAGAGTGATCCAGTGCTGCGCGGCTAAGCAGTAGCCACAGATCTGAGGCGTTGAAACTGTTTTGACGAAATCTAAGTCATTCGTAGTCCGTTTTTGACGATCCAATAGTGTTTTCAAACTATTTGGAGTATTTCGGACACATCCGTATAGTCAGATTTTTGAATTGGAGTTTCTAAAAAAAAAAACAGTTTAATGGCAGAATCTACAAAGACCAGATCAACCGAGTCTAGATCAACCGAGTCCATAAGTAATCCAGCGAGTACAAGCAACTCTAGGCATTGGACCCCGGTGTCCCATGCTAAGTTCGAGGTAGAGAAGTTTGATGGAAGCAGCAACTTCGGCATGTGGAGATGCGAAGTTAAAGATATGCTTGTCCAGATGAACCTACACTTCACTCTGGGAAACAAATTAGATGACCTGGACGAGATAGAATGGGAGAAGGTGAATCTCCTGGCCTGCAGTTCCATCTAACTTTGCCTTGCAAAAGAGGAGAAGTACGCCTTCATAGAGTATGATATTGCGAAGGACCTTTGGAAGGCGCTGGAAGATAAGTTCATGACAAAGAGCATTGAGAACCGGCTCTACTTGAAGAAGAGGTTGTTTCGTTTCGACTACAAGAAAGGTATTTCGATGAACGAACACCTAAACAACTTCAACAAAATTCTCACCGATTTGAAGAATTTGGATGATCACATTGGTGATGAAGACAAAGCACTGTTATTGTTGAATTCCTTGCCTAACTCATATGATCATCTTACTACCACTTTACTGTACGGTAAAGAAAAGATCAAGTATGTTGATGTTGCAAATGCCTTGGTAAACAATGAGTTCAGAAGGAAAGATAAGTCTGCAAACAGGGACTCAGCATCCGAGGCATTGACAGTCAGAGGCAGAACAAATAACAGGAGATATACAGGGCGAGGAAAGTCTCGCTCAAAATCCAGAGGGAAATCATCAGACAGAAGACGTCTTGCAAAAAACGAGTGTGCTGCTTGTCACCAGAAGGGGCATTGGGCAAAAGATTGTCCCAATAAAGACAAGAAAGAAGAAAAGGTGAACGTTGCACGAGATGGAGATAATGGTGAAGGAGCAGCCTTCACAGTTTCATCATATGGCCAGTCTGATGAATGGATTATAGATTCCGGATGTTCCTACCACATGTGTCCTAACAAGCAGTGGTTCTCGAGCTTACGAAAGTTCGATAGAGGAGTTGTGCTGATGGGCAACGACCAAGCTTGCCAGACAAAGGGGATTGGAACAATTCGACTGAAGATACATGATGGAACAATCAGAATTCTTGAAGATATTTGGTATGTACCGGATTTGACAAAGAATCTCATCTCAGTGGGAGTTTTAGACTCCAAAGGTTACAGAGTAACTATGGAAGGTGGAGTCCTCAAAGTTGTTTGAGGAGCATTTGTTGCAATGAAGGGTACTCGACAAGGAAATTTATATTTCCTAGAAGGCTCTACAGTCACAGGGAGAGTGGCTGTCTTCACCAGCTCAGAAGATGATGCATCAGACACTTCCAGACTTTGGCACATGTGCCTAGGGCATGTCGGTGAGAAGGCTTTACAAGGGTTGGTAAAGCAATGCCTGTTGAAAGGCGCCAAAATAGGGAAGCTTGAGTTTTGCGAGCATTGTGTACTGGGCAAGCAAACAAAAATCAAGTTTGGAACTGCTATTCATCGTACCAAAGGGATTCTAGACTACGTTCACACCGACGTATGGGGTCCTTCCAAGAATGCTTCGTTGGGAGGAGGTAAACACTACTTTGTGTCGTTCATTGATGATTTCTCAAGAAGAGTTTGGATTTACACAATGAAGCACAAAGATGAAGTCTTAGACATCTTCTTATGTGGAAGAAGATGATTGAGACCCAGACAGCAGAGAAAGATCAAGAAGCTCAGATCTGACAATGGTGGGGAATACACATCAGATCCCTTCTTTGAGGTTTGCCAGAATGCAGGGATAGTGAGACATTTCACAGTTCCTGGAACCCGCAGCAAAATGGAGTTGCAGAACGCATGAACCGCACTTTGGTGGAAAAAGTCCGGTGTATGCTGTCACATTCTGGATTGAGCAAGGCATTTTGGGGCGAGGCATTGAACTATGCTCGTCATCTTGTCAACAGACTACCTACTGCGGCACTAGATGGCAAGACTCCCATGGGGGTATGGTCAGGAGTGCCAGCTACTGATTATGATCAGTTACGTATCTTCGGATGTCCAGCTTATTTTCATGTTACAGAATCTAAGTTGGATCCAAGAGCCAAGAAAGCCATCTTCTTGGGCTTTAGTGACGGTGTCAAGGGATACAGACTCTGGTGCCCTGAATCAAAGAAAGTTGTCACTAGAAGAGACGTTACCTTTGATGAGTCTACAATTCTGAAGCAACCAAATCCTCAACAGAATGAGGAAGCATTGAAGAAGTCAGTGCAGGTGGAGTTTGAGACTCCAGCAAAGACTAGTCAGCCAATCAACCATCCTGAAGAAGTCTCAGAGGATAGCTCTGAAGAGAGTTCAGATGAAAATGAAGATCCAGAGGCCCCACAACAATCAGAACCCATTGCAATCCGGAAAGGAAAAAGGGTTACTAAGCAACCTAGTTGGATGACCGATATGGTAGCCTATGCACTTCCAATCATTGAAGACAATGTTCCTTGCACTTTCAAAGAAGCCGTGCAGAATGTAGAAAGTGTCAAATGGAAGGAGGCTATGGATGAAGAGATCGGGTCACTTCACAAGAATCAGACTTGGGAGTTGGTGCAACTTCCAAAAGGCAAGAAAGCAATTGGGTGCAAGGCATTTACACCAAGAAAGAAAGCATCCCAGGCAGAGACAACATCAGATTCAAAGCTAGATTGGTAGCTAAAGGCTATGCTCAGAAGGAAGGAATAGACTACAATGAGGTATTCTCACCTGTTGTGAAGCACACGTCTATTCGTATCTTGTTAGCTTTGGTTGCACAGTTTGATCTCGAGCTTGCCCAACTCGATGTCAAAACTGCTTTCTTACATGGAGATCTTGAAGAGGAGATATACATGTCTCAGCCAGATGGTTTCAAAGTTGCTGGAAAAGAAAATTAGGCCTGTAAGCTGAACAAATCGTTGTACGGGTTGAAGCAATCCCCGAGACAGTGGTACAAAAGATTTGATCGGTTCATGATGGAGAAAGAATACACAAGAAGTCAATTTGATCATTGTGTATATTTCCGTAAGCTTCCCGACGGTTCCTTCATCTATTTACTCTTATATGTAGATGATATGCTGATTGCATCTAAGAGCAAGGTGAAGATTGACAAACTCAAGGCACAATTGGCAAGAGAGTTTGAAATGAAGGATTTAGGAGAAGCAAAGAAAATTCTTGGCATGGAGATCAAGAGAGACAGGAAGAAGGGCACGATTTGTCTGACACAAACCCAGTATCTTAAAAAGATGTTAGACAGATTTGGCATAAATGGGAAAACAAAAGCTGTGAGTACACCATTGGCCCCTCATTTCAAGCTCAGTGCTTCGATGTCTCCACGCACAGAAGAAGAACGAAAGCATATGGCACAGGTTCCATATGCAAATGCAGTTGGTGCATTAATGTATGCTATGGTTTGTACAAGGCCTGACATCTCACATGCTGTGAGTATGGTAAGCAAGTATATGCATGATCCAGGAAAAGATCACTGGCAGGCAGTGAAATGGATCCTAAGGTACATACATGGCACGGTTAATCTGGGATTGAAGTTCGAGAGAGATAACCGACTCGGATAGAATCTGGTTGGATATGTGGACTCAGATTATGCTGGTGACTTGGACAAACGCTGATTAACAACAGGGTATTTATTTACGCTTGCTAAAGGGCCGGTGAGTTGGAGGTCAACGCTTCAGTCAACGGTGGCTTTGTCTACTACAGAGGCAGAGTACATGGCAGTGACAGAAGCCTTTAAGGAAGCTATTTGGCTACATGGGTTAATTGAGGACTTGGGTATTGTTCAGAAGCACGTTGAGGTGTTCTGTGACAGTCAGAGTGCCATTTGTTTGGCAAAGAACCAGGTTTATCATTCCCGCACCAAGCACATTGATGTCCGTTTCCATTTCATCGAGAGAAATGTGTGATGAATGAAGGGGATTATTCTGCTTCAAAAGATTAGTACTGCAGATAATCCGGCCGATATGATATGCTCACAAAGTGGTTTCTGGGATCAAGTTCCAAAGTGTTTGGACTTGGTCAACATCTCTCGGAACTAAGTACCTTCGGGTGCAAGGCAGTGTTGATCAATCACTATGGACAGAAGGCAAAGGCATGACAGTCAAGGGCATCTCAGCAGGGGGTGCAGGACATCCAATCAGGGGGTGTCAGATATCTTGGTCGCACAAGTTCAAGCATAGCAGATGAAGACATCCGAAACAGGGAAGCGTAGAAGAGATCTGTGAGAGATAGGAGCAGAGGATCTCTCCAAATCAGAGAGTGGTGTGTGAGTTGAGTTGAAGATGTAGGATTCCTTCCTCCTCTTGTATCTCTGGTGTATTATCTCTAGCTTTAGGGAGTGCAGCGTCTCAGTGAGGAGATGAAGATTCTATTGGTTTTTTGGGCGTGACAAGATTAGCAGCAGTGTGTGCAGTGGATCACCTCACATGGGTTGAGGGGGTGATTTGTTTAATCATCCATGAGTGGCTACCCACTTAGGAGAAGAGAATAGGGTTTGGAAGAACAGTAGAGAACCCACTACTCTAATGGAGCACCCACATTGAAGATGAGTGGGGTGGCAACCTAACCCACTCACAAATGCTGCTGTCTTCTCCTCTTCATTATTGTGTATAAATAGATGCAAAGAGAGCAGAGAAATCACAGCCAACTAAAGAGAGAAAACAAAAAGAGAGAGAATTATTTAGAGTGTTGTATAATTCTACCATTTGTTCAATATAGTGAATCCGCTACCCGTGGACGTAGGCGACTTGCCGAACCACATTAAATCTCTTGTGTTATTGCTTGTGTGTGTTTCTTGGTGTGCCCCCGATCCACAACAAAAGTTGCCAGGCAATTTTAGCAACTCACGGACTCGCCAAGACCAGCTTGCAGTCTTACCTTATGATTCTAGAAAAAAATTTGCAACCAAGAATATGGATGCTCAGGCCCCAAAAAGAAACAAGTCCCCACCTATACCATCTGCAGATGAAGTTTCCCAGGAAAATTCTCATCTTAATCGAAATGACAAAATTCAAGCTATGCTTAAGGCAAGTGTCTGTCCACAGCTTATGGAGCTTTTGCTGTCTGTTCCTATTTACTTCATACTTCTTCATTATCACATTGATTTTAAATTTGATATGTCTTCTAGTTTTCTAGAATTAGTTCTACAAAAAAAATTCTCCTTTTTTGCAAATTAGTGGAATATTTTTTTCTTTTCTCAGGGTTAAATTTCATTATGTGTTATTCTCTTTATAGTGGTCAAATTTGTGAAAGTAGTACTAACTAACTAAATTTTGTTTTTCACAAATCTTCCATCACCTACAGTTCTTATACTCGCACTTAGGACAGTGGGAAACATTGTTACTGGTGATGATGCCCAAACTCAGGCATTAATGATTTCTACTTCTGTACTGTTATTTCTTACCATAATATCAGTTTTGATGCAATATTTTCAATTCTTCATATTCATTCACTACATTTCTGTACTAATACCAACATCAAAGATGATATTCTTGTAATCAATACAATTACCATATTTGTTAATATATTAAAAATTATTGTAGTAGATTTGTTTTGGCATTCTAGTAGTGAAAAAAGATGGATGGAAAAGGACTTCCTAGAGAAGGCTTCTGATTCTTTTTTTTTTTTTTTTTTTTTTTTTTTGATCAACAACAAAAAAAATTTATTGATAAATCAAAAAAGGAACGAGGAGAAGGCTTTTGGCCTAGATAAGAATAGAAAATTTGGTTTTATACTTTACATGTACATAACCCAGCCCTGTTTTTTTTATTTGAACTTCTAGTTAATCATTCTTATCAAAGTGAAAATAATGTAAGTTTTTTACTTTGCTCCTTGTACTAGAAAATTTGAATGCTGAGATCATTTTTAAAAAATAAATTTAGCACGTAAAACTGCATTTTAGAGGAATGAGAGTGCTAAGAAAGATTGAAACTCTCTCTCTCTCTCTCTCTCTCTCATTTGTTTGACATTGACAAACTTTATATACTTCTCCCCACATGAGAAATTAATTCTTCTAATTTGTTTCAGTTTGTGATTGACAACCATGTCCTCCCTTGTCTCTATCAACTTCTCACACAAAATCACAAAAAAAGCATCAAAAAAGAAGCTTGCCGGACAATATCAAATATTACTGTTGGGAATAGAAGTCAAATTCGAGTATATGGATTCTCTCGTATATCCTCAAAAGATTCTTATGTGTCATCAACTATGATTATGTGACACAAAGTGGCACAAATCTCTCTTTGGTTACATGTATTGTGTTCGTCAACCATCACTGACTGGGTTCATTGGTGGAAATGAGGGCTTTTATCCTCATTTTATTCACGAATGATAGGACATTTTTTTTAATCTTTTCCAACTAACATCTATCTAATCTGAAATCATTTGTTACTGAAGATATATATTTGAGTTAGAAATTTGGGCACAGTTGGTTTATTATCAGAAGAGAGGCACATGCACTCATCATAGTTGTTTCCACATGGAACCACTCTTGTTCTGTTTTGCAAATGGCATCTGGGTTTTGTTCTGGCTATCTATTTTGATGTTCATAATTTCTTTGCAATTTTTGCTCTGCTTGAGGCTTTATATCTAAAGAAAGATCTAGAAATTGGGTAATCTGTGTTCTGATCTAGTCCCCTCATAATGTGTATTGATCAGGTGCAAGCTTGGATTTGAGGAACATATATCTCCATGGTAACAAATTGGAACTCAACCAATACCTGGTACAGTGGTGAACGCTAGCATTGTAGATTTTGACTTTACTAGCATTCTATTTGGATTGTATTTTTTTCATAAAATAACTTTTTCCAAGTTTTTAGTTGTAATAACTTTCACATATGGCTCCAATTTTGAGACTCAAATGGAATGCTTGATTAAACTACAATGCTATATTGTCTGAATTCTTGTCATTGCTATTCCTAGAGTGCTTAACGTTACACACTTTCTTTCTTTCTTTGCGACAATAACAAGATGATCGCCAAAAATCATGTTAGCATTTTTCTTTGTTTTTTGTGACGGCAAAATAACGGTCGCTATAAGTAGTTTAGGCGATCGCGAATAATTTACGACTGTTGCTTTTCCGTCACAAAAAGTATTTGCTACCCCACATTCGCGACCCCCATTGGCTGTCACATGAGCTGTCGCAAAAGGCCTTTTGCGACTGTTTTTTTATTATTTGTGACAGTTTATGGCGGTCACGAAAAGTTTTTTTTTTAGTAGTGCCTCTTGTCTATGCCAGCACCAGCAAACTAACCTTGGCATTGTGTGACCCATCTTTGTTGATCGACGTTGACCTCAAAGGAAAGGTAGTGTTGTGTGAAGCAGGTGACAACATAGAAAGTGTCACGAAAGGGCAAGCAGTGCATGACGTTGGTGGGGTCACCATGATACTCATGAACGAAGAGAAAGACGGGTTTACTACATTGCCCAACCCTTATGTCCTGCCAGCAACAGAAGTGAGTTATGCTGTTGAACAAAGATCAAAGAGTACATAAAATCAACAAGGACACCAACAACTACAATTGTGTTTAAAGGAACCATTATAGGGGGCAATTCTGCTCCCATGGTGAATTCCTTCTCATCAAGATGTTGGGAAAAAACAGTACCAAGCTATAAGGAAAATATAATTTAAAAATATGTAAATGGTTTTTGGGCAAAACCAAAACTAAAATAAATTAACAAAACAACGGAACAAAACTTACAGTACATAAATAAATAAAACTTGATCGAGTCGAGTGTGTGACACTCTTTCCTTAAGACAGATTCGTCCTCCCACCGATGCTTAGGATTCAATGGACGTCTATCTCCCAAGATACAATGATCAATGTCTTGCACTAGCAGCACTACTATTGCAAGCCTAGCGAACTTCGCTGTGCATGTACTCTCTTTTATAGGAAAATTAGACTGAGAAAATATGAAAAATAAATGCAAAGTGAAAATGAAAATTGCAATTCTATATTTTAAAATGAAGTGAGGGGGATGGAATTTATAGATTCCTCCATGACTCTTTAGAAAGGTTGTGATCCTTCAAAAGGACACACCCTTCCATCTCAAGAGACACAACCATTGGAGTAAATTTAAATTCAAATTTTCCAACAATCCTCCACATGAATGAAATTTACGGAAAGGACATGCAACAACATGTAGACAAAGAGAGAGTAGATTAAGGAAATACCCTGCATTGGGATAGGTAACTTTTGGCTTTGAACCTTCCCTAGTGAAAGCGTATCGGACTTACTAGCTAATCAGTGGACGTGATACCTTGAACTGTTCAGCCGTTTGTGTAAGTCAAGACAATAGAATTCACACAGAATATCTCCAGACACAGTTTAGTTCTCACGATTATGCCTGTTTTGGCCTTGGGCAAGTCCTGGTATTTCATGAGTGCTTTAGAAAATTTAGCCTTATCAATTCTCATAGAAGCAGCCCTTTCACACTCATATAGGTAATCCTTATTTCGAGTTTCTTAAATGCTCCTCTTGAAAGATACCCCTCTAGGGTTTTCAAGATATAAGTGATCATTAAAAGCATAGCTTACCCTAAGTTCCCTACATACAACACATGTTACAGATATCACTTTCATCATAGGAATGGATAGGAGATAGACTCCTTTAGTGATTTCTGGCGAGCTACACATAACTTAGTTGTCCCTTTGAACTTAGTTCTTGGGGTCTCCAGTCATCTAAGTAAGGTTACCATTATGATGATTCTGATGTAATAGACTTTAATCACATTCCCCTCGATGAATTTTCCCTCATTTGCTCTCTGGTCAAACTTTTTGTTTAGCGGCCGCTATTTTTCCATTTCACCTTCTCAGTTATATATCATTGAGTAGTTCGTGGATCCACTATATTATCCTTAGACAATATGCACAACTGAAAGTAAATGTCTTACGGTATTAAGTCTTTGATTACTTCGAGACTTACCGTTACTCTATGTCACTCATATTTTCAAATTTAAATAATAAACATAGAGGTGTTTCTTAGGAGTTAATGAAACCATATTTGCTTCTACTCTAACTTTGTAGCAATCCCAGTTTTACTACTTCGCTAAGTATGTCGGGGATCAAGCTACCCGGTTAGCTCGCAGGGGTCCAGGGGGCAGCGCCCCTTGGCAGGTCCTAGGGCAGCGCCCTGACAGGGTTAAGGGGCAGCACCCCCGAAGCAAAAATGCAAAATGCATTAGAAGTTGCTTGTTCGCTCGAGTGGCCGTTTATGCACTCGAGCGGAGAATGTTTAGTTCCAAAAGTTTAACCTGTCTGCAAAAGTACTGGAAAAGTGTATTTGACGCTTGAGCGAGGCTTTCCATGCTCGAGCGGACCATGTTATATCAGTTCGTGAATCTGATATTTCAAATCACTTTTTCAGTCCTCTCTCTCTCTCTAAAACTCTCCAAAATTCCAGATCAGGAGCTTTTCTCTCTAGAAGTCATCTTCTCTCTTTGATTTCTCCAAATCCATTGGGATTTAGACCTAAGTTCTTCACCAAAGTTGGTTATCATCTCGAGGACTTCGTTGTGTGTGGTGAAGATCGAGTTTCAACACCGTTGATTTTGGGGATTTCATCTCATTTCTTCTTCAAAACTTGAGGTAGGGATTTTCTTAGAGTTATATATATATTTGCAAGATCTACATGATTTTTGAAATCATCTTTCGATAGCTTTGAAAATTGATTGTTGATTGAAGAAAATATGATTTTGGAAAGTTTTCTTTCAAAGGATTTGAGTTGTATAGTTTTGGTGAGAAAACCTAGAATTTGGAGATTTTTTTAAAAGAGATTGAAAATCCATGAATGATATTGTTGAATTTATTTTGTGTGTCAAAATAAATGGATGTTTGAAAATTTTCTTATTTATATTTATATAAATGATGAATTTCAGGGAATATGAGAATTGTTGTTCATTTTGAAAATTATTGTTCAAATCGTTGAAATAGTCTTGAAATGACTAATTGTTAAGGATACTTGAGAAGAGGGAATTGTGTTATTCCTTGGATGATAAATTGGAATAAAAGTATTTATATTCATCTTGTGTTATTGGCATAACAATTCATTTGATTACATTAAACTTTGAAAGCTGATTTGAAAACTTGCATTGAGAAAAAAATGTTAAGAAACAAGTTTTCATGAAATGGTTTTGGGATAAATACGTTGGTAAGTCTTGATAGGTAGGTGGTGTAGATGATATTGAATAAGTTGGCCTGAGAGTCCGGGATGAAAGACCGAAAATCCGCGCGGATAGGTGTTGAGCCTTCTGATTAATACCGGTAAAAATAACAATTTGATAGTATTTGTATAGTCTACTTGCAGACACCGACCTTGAAATAAATTATTAAGTTTTGAACAATTGAAATCGCATGACATCATTGAGCATAATGGTTTTCAAAAGATGAAAATGTGATTTATCTTCAAAAAGGTGCATAGCATGACATGTGCATTTCATCTCTTGAGACTTGTATAAAATGTATATACTTTGTTAAGGATTTCCTACTGTGCTTTATGCTCACCCTACGGGATTTTTGTGCAAGAAAAGATGCGGTGATGCCGCCTAACTAAAGGCAAGGAAATGTGTGTTGAGAGTATGAGACTCTCATTTTACTGTGACTCTATGTGTAAGCCAAGGGCTGTATGTGTGTAGGTTTGAATAACCGTTTTGTGTAACCAGGCTCAAGCCTTGGAAACTTGTAAACCCTTGGAGGTATTTATTTGTTTATTTACTCGTTGTTGGATTAATGTATTGTTGCATGAAGAACTATTGTATCATGTAATGTAAGTTTGGAGATTTATATTCGGTTTTCCTTGAAAGAATCATGATTGTTGTATTATCATTTGGGCTAGAAATTTGGGGCGTTACAACTTTGTCCCATAAAAAGAATTGAGATTCTTTGTGGACCTACTATCGGAACCGTTAAATCCTCCAAGCACCCCCCATATTTTAAGCATTCCAAGGGAACTTAATTTCTCTTGCTGGTGTATAATAAATACACCCCCACAATTCTGAGATAAATCAGAATATAACATTAATTGCCATGCTTGAACTAAATAACAAGATGTAAATTGCTTTGTAAATATAATCACTTGCTTTGTAAATATAATCACAATACTAATTTGTCTAAAATATAATTAGACTTCATAACTTGCTTTTGCAGTACAAAGAAGAAATGACTAATACTGGTTGTGGCCACAACACTTTGTCAAAAAACTTTTCTTTAGCTATGATTAATTTCTTTTTGTTTACTGCAACCCTTAATTCCAATCTCAACATGGAATAGAAATATCACTGTATAAATACATTTACATCTTATTTGTCTTATCTAGTATTGGTGACTACGCCCACAATTACCAAAGTGTCTTTTACTCATGAAATATTTTAACTCATATAATATTTCATTACGGATTAGTCACCACACCAATTTTAGTCATTATTCCAAACAATAGTTGGAATTCCTCTTATGTCAAAACACATAAGTTCACATTTTTATTAACACCTTGATAAATAATTGACATCCATTTATAATACACTACATACCAAATTGATATTAATGACATCATAAAAAAAAATGATGCTATTAATTGTCAACGCTACAACATATCTAGACATGGACAAGATTAACAAGTCAAACATAATCATAATTTTTAGCATTTTGAATATCTTCACTTCTACCATAGCCATCAATTATAGCACTCCAAACGAGAGGCCCAGGTACAATCAAATTCTCTAAACATAGAAACAAGAAACTCATTAGCCTCGATTACATGCCCCTGAATACGAAGGCCTTGAATAAGCATTTTGTATGAGATATGATCAAGAGCCACCCCCATTCTTGACATAACACTGTAGATATAACAAGTCTCATCAATCTTTCCTTCCTTACAAAGCGCACTTATAAGTGTATTGTAAGTAAAAACATCGGGAATAAGGCCACTCTTAAACATTTCAGATAAGTATCTATATGAAACTGTCACGTTTTGACTCGAACAAAATCCATAAATTATAACATTATAGGAAATAACATCCATTTGGGTACCCCTTTGGAGCATCTCATCCCAAAAAACAAGAGCCTGCATCGTATCTCCATTCTTGAAGTGACCATCCATGAGTATTGTAGAAGTGATTAAATTTGATCTTCCCTTGTCACAATTTTCATCTAATTTTTCTTTAAGAAGCTTCCTAGCATCCTCCAATAGTCCTTTCTTGCAAAACACCGAATACCCATCACTCTCAACCTCCACAACCTCCACAACCTCCCTCCTCTCCACTCCCACCACCAGCATCGCCACACAACCACCACCAAAGCCCATTCCCGAATTCGGAAT
The DNA here is from genome assembly GCA_030407325.1 of Camellia japonica. NCBI lineage: Eukaryota > Viridiplantae > Streptophyta > Magnoliopsida > Ericales > Theaceae > Camellia > Camellia japonica. The sequence goes on along the minus strand of JAPPVO010000007.1, from coordinate 10,473,978 downwards.
TATCCAACCTTGCCGGCCTCTTCCTCTTCAACAGCGTCGGCGGAGAAGAAGACAAAGACGAAGTTGAAACCGCACAATCATTAGAAGCCCTATTAAGCCCGCTCGGAGGCTTCTGTAGCCGAAGCCCTAGATGGAGAAAACACAGGTGAGTTCGAGATTGCAATAGTAGAAGACTTTTCTCTCTCTGTGGCGGCTCTGCAACGTTCAAATTATGTGATTTTGGTTTTGTTTTGTGTTGTGTTGTGTGGTGTGGTGTTTCAGTGGAGAAATAAATAGAGAGAAGAGAGGCATGTGTAACCGATTAAAATTAATCGAGGAAGAACTTCAGCCTTCTTATCATTCAATTTACTTCATTGTGGGTTATATCACTTTTTTGACCACCCACACAACAACTAAAAAACCGTCATCCCAAGATATCGGAAACCTTCAATGTCCCAAACACACACACATATGTATGTAATAAATTCTCGATCATAAGCACCAATCAAGACCATAAAAACATTTAGATTTTTCAAATAATAAGAAACATTCCAAACTCATATTTTTCTTTTCAATTCCAGTTATGAAAAGATCGGGCATATCAGTTATACTGTACCAAAAACCATAAACAGACACAGATTCTGTCTTAAGATTGTTGGACGGTACTATTACCAAACTATAAGGAAAATATAATTTAAAAATATGTAAATGATTTTTGGGTAAAACCAAAACTGAAATAAATTGACAAAACAACGGAACAAAACTTACAGTACATAAATAAATAAAACTTGATCGAGTCAAGTGTGTGACACTCTTTCCTTAAGACATATTCGTCCTCCCACCGGTGCTTAGAATTCAATGGACGTCTATCTCCCAGGATACAACGATTAATGTCTTATACTAACAGCACTACTATTGCAAGCCTAGCGAACTTCGCTGTGCATGTACTCTCTTTATAGGAAAATTAGACTCAAAAAATATGAAGAATAAATGCAAAGTGAAGAAGAAAATTACAATTCTATATTCTAAAATAAAGTGATGGGGATGGAATTTATAGATTCCTCCAGACTCTTTAGAAAGGTTATGACCCTTCAAAAGAATACACATTTCCATCTCAAGAGACACAACCATTGGAGCAAATTTAAATTCAAATTTGCCAACACAAGAGCCCCGAGCAAGGCTAGCCCGGGCATCTTAAAACCGGATGTCATTGGCCCCGGTGTGAGTATTCTAACTGCCTGGCCTGTCTCTGTCTAAAACAAGACCAATTCTACATTGACATTTAACGTAATTTCGGGTACCTCAATGTCTTGTTCTCACCCTAGTGGCATTACGGCCTTGCTCAAAAGCGCGCATCCTGATTGGTCACCTGCTGCTATCAAATCTGCAATCATGACTACTGCTGACCTAGCAAACCTCGCCAGCAAGCCCATTGTCGACGAAAGGTTACTTCCGGCAAACATATTTGCTACCGGTTCAGGTCATGTCAACCCATCAAGAGCCATCAATCCAGGACTCGTCTATGACCTTAAACCTAATGATTACATACCTTACTTGTGTGGACTGAACTACACTGACCAAGGCATCTATCTCATTACAAAACGTGCAGTGAAGTGCTCAAAAGTATCCAAAATACCAGAAGCACAACTAAATTATCCTTCATTTTCTATCACTCTTTGTTCTGGTGATGATCAGACTTATATGAGGACTGTAACAAACGTTGGAGAGGCTAATTCGTCTTATGACTCTGTCATTGTTGCACCACTGAATGTTAATGTGACTCTCAATACTACTAGACTACATTTCTCGAAAGTGAACCAGAAAATGACTTATCAAGTGACATTTAGCCGGGTAGCTACTAGAGACGCCTCTTTCGGCCGTGGATTTCTGACCTGGACATCTAGTAACAGCTGGCAATTCGTTAGAAGCCCGATATCTGTGAAGTTGGTGCGAGGAAGATGAGGCAAAAGTTCAAGCAACCGAGTTAGAAAATCTTGGGACTTCAATTACACAACAGAAATTTACTTCTATATCATATTGTTGTGCTCTGAAATGTTTCAATAGCATATATTGAATCAAAAAAATTAATAAATCAAAATGACATGCATTGTTTTGAAAAACAGGTTTGCTCTAATGAGTAAAATTGATTATCAAAACGATGTACAATGTTAGGTTTATCATATTTGGATACCATAATCAAGTATGAAAATATTTCTGATTTTAATTTAATTTCAAGAAATTTAAATCACTAGATGATTATAGTTTGAAAAATATTGACTTAATTTCGAATGTGTTCTAAACCATGATCCATTTTTTTTATTTTTTTTAATATCGATGTTCTAAATTTATTTTTCAGAAGTTTTGAAACTTTGCAAACAAAAGAAAACAAATCAAATTTTTTTTTTTAAAGACTGTAAACAGGCTTTGTAAGTAAAAGTAATAGAGATGGTGATTAATAAGATCTCTAATCCTTCATCTTTTGTTTCATCGAATTTGAATTAAAAAAAAATTGGTTAAAAGTTTGATTTGATATGAAGTGCTCTAATAACCTTTCATCAAATTTAACTAAAAGCTTGATTTGGTAAAAATTTTAAATGCACCAACCCTCACTCACTTAAAAATTTCATCACATCCTTTTTAAAAATTCTGAATTTATCCCCAAAAAATTCTTTTATCAAATTTGTTGAAAAGTTTGTTTTTATATTGATTTGGTGAAAAATTTAGTAAAAACTTAACTTGATACAAGTTAGATGAATGATTGGAGGTCATTTTTATCAAAATTTGATAAAAGATTTGGTGAAAGCTGGAAGATGCTCTAAGATGTGTACCCCTTTGATCATGTGCTTTGTGAATTTAGGTGTTCTTAACCACATTTAAATTTAAATTTCTGTTAATTAACCCCTGTTACCCATTCAATCTAGGTTCACTGATTAATCTATCAACTATTTTATATATATATATACTACTTTTATCTGGTTAGTATATAGCATACACTAATGGTTGTACCTCTAAGTTGTTTTCAAACAGTCAAATATTTTCATCTACTATAGTAAAGTTCTGAGTTATGTTTTGTTAACTACAGTTAGATTTATGGAGGACTGCTTGTCTAGGTAATCTCTAGGTATGTGGCTGTAAGAGAAGCCCAAAAGATGGATTTACAGTTGAAGAAAAATCTTGGTAGGGAAGGGTAATCTACGTAATTATGTGGCTATAAAGAGAAGCTCAAAAGATAGATTAATGATTGAAGAAAAAACTCAAAACATACCTTAATGACTGAAGAAAAACCTTGGTAGTTGCTCCCCTGTTTTCTGCTCTCTCTCTCTCCCCCTATATGTGTGTGTAGTTCTTTTACAATCATGAGGTGTTATGGAGTGTTGCCAAGCATGGCTTTCATGTTGATTCTGAGTCTCATGTGCATGTTTAATTCATACCCCATCATAGCTTAAACTCCATTGACAAGCAACAAGAAAGAGCCAAGCATTTTGGAAACCTACATAGTCCATGTAAAGTTGCCGAAAAGCTGAGTTTTCTCCAGACCTGAAGATATTGTAGAGCGGCTGGAGCGAAAAGTTTACACCCAATCGGATGGTGTAAAGAGTTACCATCAATCATTTCTGCCTGCTGGAACTACATTGGCCTCAGACAATCATCGCCGCTTGATTTACTCATATCAGCACGCAATTAGCAGTTTTGCAGCGAGACTGATTGAGGAGGAGGTCGAAGCCATGAAAGAGAAAGATGGGTTTGTGTCAGCACGTCCAGAAAGGATGTTACGACTGCAGACAACTCACACACCCCACTTCCTAGGGTTGCACCAAGAACTTGGGTTCTGGAAAGAAACAAATTTTGGAGACAGTGTAATTATTGGAGTATTGGATACTGGAGTATTGCCTAGCCATCCTTCGTGTAGCGATGATAAACACCTCCACCAGCTAAATGGAGAGGGAAGTATGAATTCAATTCGACATGATGTAACAACAAAGTTATCGGAGCAAGGTCATTTAATCTTGCAGCCAAGGCGAAGGGCCTGTGAGCTGAGCCACCTGTTGATGAAAGAGGCCACGGGACCAACACAGCAAGCACAGCTGCCGGCAGATTTGTGAAGAATGCTGATGCACTTGGCAATGTGTCACACACCGGCAATGCGGAAGCCTTGATAAAGATATGCGAGTGTGTATGGTGCTAGTTAACTCTCTCCACTAGCACGCCAATAAAGCTCAAAAGATTTGCAAAGACAAGCAAACACAATATTAGTTTAGTTGATGAGCCACAAGATTGGAGACAAGTCACAAAATAGCAATCAACAAGCTAAAATTAAAATAAGCAACGATTGAAAGGCTTTGCACAATTTAAAGACGAAATGAAGTTTTCATTACTCAAAAGAAGGCATTACAATAGTTGAACAATGCACTAAAAGTGCTACAAAAGTTACCTTACCATAAGCTAGGTTGGGGTATATTAAAGGCACAAGTGGTCTGGTTCAACACTTGGGTACTCCCTCCTTATATATAGCTTGTTAAGCCTTTTCCTAACTGACAGGAGGAAACATCCACTATGTTTGAGGAGTCATAATGGATTTTTAAAAATTCTACAAAAAGAAAAAAATTACAACTCTTGGTCCCAAAACACCTTTAATACTAAGGTATTTACATAAAAATTTACAAGATAAAAAGATTACATTTGACCCTCTAAAAGTTGGCCTAAAGTTGCTACTTGGTGGCTAGGTTGCTTCATGGCATGTCTTGGACTATTTTGCACCATGCCTTGGGCCTCTGCTTGCACTTGCACTAACAACTTCTTAGGCATGTCTTTGGCTCTCCAAAGGGCACAAATGTGTGTGGCATCAAGGTGTTGACCCTTGGATGGGCCCACCTTGACACAATGCCAGGGGCACAGCAGTTGGGATGGTGCCTCTAGCTCACTTGGCGATTTACAAAGTATGCTTTCAACAGTATTGTCTAGACAGCGACATATTAGCTAGGCTCAATGCTGCTGTCGGAGGACGGTGTTGATGTGATATCAATCTCTATAATTGATTATTCACAGCCGCTCTTTGAGGACAACATCTGCGTAGGCTCATTTACAGCGATTCAACGAGGAATATTTGTAAGCTGCTCGACAGGAACTCCGGCCCGGCCAAAAGTACTCTGTGAAACGACTCACCATGGATTCTAACTGTTGGAGCGAGCACCATTGACAGAAGCATTTGAGTGACAGCAAAGCTCGGAAATGGGGAAGAATTTGACGGTGAATCCTTGTTCCAGCCTGATGACTTCCCTCCAAAGTTATTCCCTCTTATTGATGCTAGCACGAACAGTACACCAGACTCTCTGTTGTGCGCTGAAAGATCATTGAACGGTACTGATGTCAATGGAAAGGTAGTATTATGTGAGCGCAGAGGAGTGAGACAAAATTGCTAGAGGACAAGAAGTTTAAAATGCCGTGGAGTGGCTATGATTCTCGTGAACCCTCAAGCAGATGGCTTCAGTACTACAGCTGATGCTCATGTTCTTCCTGCAACACATGTGAGCCATCAAGCCGGACTCAAGATCAAAGCCTACATTAATTCAACAAACACGCCTGTGGCAGCAATTTTATTCAAAGGAACTGTCATTGGAGACTCTTCTGCTCTTGTCATTACTTCCTTCTCCTCGAGAGGCCCTAACTTGGCAAGCCCCAGGATTCTAAAACCTGACATCATTGGACCAGGAGTGAGCATTCTAGCAGCATGGCCATTCTCTTTCAACAACAATACAAATTCAAAATCCAATTTCAATGTAATCAGTGGCGCATCAATGTCGTGTCCTCATCTCAGTGGTGTTGCAGTTTTGCTCAAAAGCTCTCATCCTTCTTGGTCACCAGCTGCCATTAAATCTGCTATAATGACTTCAGTTGATTTGTTAAACCCCAAGGCAAACCAATTCTTGATCAAACGCTTCATGCTGTAGACATCTTCGCGACTGGTGCTGGACATGTAAACCCATCAAAATCAAACGATCCTGGGTTAATCTACGATATCCAACCTGATGATTATATACCTAATTTATGCGGGTAAGGCTACACAGATAAAGAAGTCAGGATCATTGCACATAGAACAATCAAGTGTTCAGAAGAATCAAGCACACCTGAAGGACAACTAAACTACCCTTCATTTTCTATTGTACTGGGACCATCTCAAACGTTTACTAGGACTGTGACAAACGTTGGTGAGGTATATTCAGATTATTCTGTCAAAACTGTAGCACCACGCGGAGTTGATGTAAGTGTCAAGCCTGATGAGTTTTCTTCTCGAAGGTGAAACAGAAGATGACATATTGGGTGTCATTCAGCAGCAACAGTGAGAGGACCAGTGAATTTGCCCAAGGGTATATATCATGGGCATCTGCTAAACAACTTGTTAGGAGTGTAATTGCTGTTAGGCTCAAGTGAGGAATCAGAAAATCCAAGCAACAAGTGCGATCGACTATCTGTCCATCTAATTCATATTTCCTGCTATTCAATGGAGATGAGTTTTGACAATCTAAGATGCGTTTAAAGCTTTGAATGATTATGAGATGTAACCCTAACCCGACCGTTTGTAACTCCAAAGAATTCTGGATGAGATTCTTAAGAGATTCTTCTCCTTATCTGCCTGATCATTTCATTGATGTACAGACTAGTGTTTAATCTCTATATCTTTTCATTACAAGCACTACTTCTAAAATCCTAACACTTGCTTTTATCTTTTATACATTTAAAACAGTCTTGACCAAGGTCCCCCTTGGAAATCTTCCATTCCATCCTATTCATCCTTTCTTTTCTGTCATTGAATTTAGGCCTCGTTTGTCAACTATACATTTTAGAAAAAAAAAAAAAACCAAAAAGACCTATAAGTTGTTACATCACTCCCTCTAATTTTCTGCACATCTTTTTATAAAAAGTCAAAAAAATACTAAAATAGCTTATTCTCAAACGAGGCCTTAATTCACGTTTTACCCACTATTTTCCAATTAAGTTTTCCTCCATTCCTTTAGTTGCTGTCCAAAACTTCCTGCAATTAATCACCTCCAAATCTAAGATATTTCAACTCCTCACAATCCACAAAATAGCCATGCTTTTCTTTAACAGTTCATATCCTTAACCTACTACATAACCAACCACAAGCCAGAATATCTTTCACTTTTGGAAAGTAATTTCCTAACACCAACCTAACAATCTGACGAAACTGAACTTTTTCACTCGAAACGATCAGGGAACACACATGCAGATAAGTTCTATCAATAAATTAGGTATGAATCAAAGATTGATTGAACAGCACCAATATTTCAGATGTCTAATGACATTTCAGATTCCAAATGAGATGGTAAAGGAACATCTTTCAGGTTATCTTAAATCACAATTATCCAAATTCATGCTTGAATTTGTGAGGTTAATGTTAAATGCTGCTGCATTCAAGATGACGAGTTTTTCACTTGGAATGCTAAGTGAATACCTGATGGAGCTAATAATTTTGCTGTTAAAGCCTTGAGCCTTTTTATGTTCTGCTGTAGTCCTCTGTTAGCTGCCCTGTTGTTGGTTGGGCTCTGAACTATCCCTGTTAGGTGCTGCTGCTGCCTCTTGCTGCAGTTTGGCAATGCTGCTACTGATAGTTGCTGCTACTCTCTGGTGCTGCAGAGCTGTTTTCTGGTGTTTTTGCTTGGGTGCTGAGTTTGGTGCTGTTTTTTGGTGTCTTTTGGTGCTCGTTTTGCTGTTGTTTGTTTTGTTTATTGCTGTTTTTTCTTGGTTTCAGTTGGTTGCTCACCAACTCTTGATGTAATGATTTCTTTGTTCATCAATAAAGGTTTATTTTGCCGATCAAAAAAAAAAACTCTCTGAAAGGAGAAACATCCAAGAACAACTTGAAGAGATAGGTGGGAAAATAGAGGAAACACTATCTCCATTTAAGTACACTGATTACAAGACAGAATTCTTCATCATCCTTATAATGGTCCTAACCAACACAGTACCAACAACAATAATAAAAATTGTTCCTAAAATCATGAACCATAAAACAGAAAAATAAAATAAATCCTAGTACTTCCCTATCAGGTTCGGCCGTTATGAACCATGGGGAATATTGTCCAAAAATCAAACATCAGCAACTCACTAGCCATAATTGACAACTAGAAACAAGAAATTTCAAAAACCTTCATTGAGGTGGTGTGGTTAGGGGGAAGCTCTATGAACTTTTTTTTTTCCTTCCAGTAAGCATAAGTGTCCATAGAAAGACACCAAAGTCAAGGGTCTACACATTTCACAACAGCGATAAGGAGTCCATTATAACATTCAGTTAATAAAGAAAATTTCAAATGGAACATACTACGGCATTTAATGGATCAAGTTATTGTAAGCTCTGCAATTTGTGTAAAACTCTGATAAAACTCAGATACCAAGATTGCCATTGAATAGAAAATGAATCCTTATCAACATTTCTTAAAGCTTCTGAACTTAAACCATTTTAAATATAGAGATTCGAATTCCTCACCTATTGCCAAGATTATAAACAACCTTGAAAGAAACAATCTGCAAGTACTCACAGTGAAACCTCTTCTGTATGGTCTACCGAGTCTGATGGCTGTCTACGGTATGTATACACCAGCGACAAAACAAATTTTACAATTACTCATCAACCAAAACCTGGAGGCACATCAGGATCATCATCACTACCGCTGCATGGTTGCTTGGACTCCCCTCCAGGACAAAAGCCAGGTGGGCCACTATCCTCATCCATCTCATCATCTGTGTGGTTGGACTCTTTGCTTTGCTCTTGAACAGGTCTCCTATGATGAGGCATAGGCAGCTGTAGCTCCTCCTTTGGTTGCTCCACGTGGTTGCTCTTATTTGACAAAGAGAAACCTGGCGGTTCCTCTGGCTCATTATCGGACATGCCAACCACTTCATCAGGAGAAGCTGTCTGAGATATAATATTATCAGCTTGCTTCTGAACTGGCATCAAGCTATTTAGCGAGGATGATCCTCTCTCTTCATTCCCTCTAGGGTTTAACAATTTATTGTAAACAGACTCGACTGTTTCAGTAATTTCACTTTTCATGCCATCACTGGATCTGATTATTTCCCACAGACTATCAGAAACTTGGCTCATCACTTTGTCCCTAGAGTTCAGAAATACAACAGAGTAAGAATTCAAATTCAACTGTTTATGTTATTCATGATTCTTTGTTAAAAAAATTACTGTCACCAGGTGTGATGCTGCAACCATATATTCCTACTGGTCTTCCCTAACTGGCCTAAAAGTCCTAATTACCAGATTGTGTCCACGAAACATTAAGTGGCAAAATACTAAAAACGGTTCCACTGTAACATACAAATATTTCTTTATAGGTATTTACAAACATTATATGCACTGATATTCACACACACACAAAATTTGAGAACTTACCCAACTTCTTGATGTATGGCATCAGAAAGTTGCCGGGGTTTCATACTTTCAACTCCTGGACAATTAAGGGCAGCTGATTGCTTCACCATGGAGATAATGCTATTACGCAGATCTTCCTGCCATAAATTGCCAAAGAAAGGAAAATTTTGATTTCCAAAATTAGTAGCAAGAAGACAAAGGTTTACCCCCACGGGAGCAACAAAACAATAACAGACCTAAACAATCAGACTCTAATTAATTCATATGAATCTGATTATCTGCCTATTCTGCCAAAACCATAACCATAATAAACAATTCTCTACTACCAGCACCAAACAAAACCGGCAAACTACTACAGAAAATTCTAGTAGACAGATCATTCTATTTCTATAAAGCAAATTAAGTAACCAGAAAAATCCTATATGTTGAATTATATCTAGGAGGGAACAAAATATGTGTTACAAATTGAAAACAAAGCTCTAATTATTTCATTCATAGCAAAAACATCGTAATAAGTAATACTAAAGAAAACACTTTTATAAGCCTAAAATTTGTAAAAATAAATATCATTAAATTTGCAAATAAAAGAGGATTATTTATCCCACAAAAAAAACTACAGAAGGTATAATGCACCATGAACAATCAATCCAAGTTCAACATGATCAAATTACTATAGTTTTTGAATTCATTGTCGAGTAAACTGGGCGGCTAAATTATTTTCACTGTTAATGCTATAATGGAGCAACAACCAAAGGGTTTGCTTGGTTGTGTTCTAAGAAGTACGAACACTTCTGAGAAGGTGACGTATCCGTGTCATGTCCGTGTCAGACACCAACACTCTTTGGACACTCATAGAACACGTGTCCGACACTCTTCAAAATGTATCCTATTTTTTAAATTTTTTTAAAGACCCAAGCACTTGTTGGACACTTAGAGGACACACGAATCAATTGCTTAAACACACATGTCAATCGCTTAGACACATGTGAAACTAATTATAAGTTTAAACAAAAACAACTTAAGATACAATAATAAAACAAAACCCATATAAATTTATAAGAATTAGAGTCATATTGTATTTTTTATTATTTTTGAATGATATATTTATATATATAACATATAATAAATATATAAAATTATATATTTCATGCGTGTCCCCCACTTGTCGTATCCTGTATTTTTTAAAAATTAACATGTCGTCGTGTCCGTATCGTGTCACGTGTCCGTGTCCATACTTCTTAAGTTGTGTTCTTGTTTTGTTTTCATTATCCAAAAACAAAAACAAAAAACCCGCACACAAAAGAATAATTTGAAAATAACTTTGAGAAAATTTGTGAAACATCCCTCTCTAACTTTGATAGTAGGAAAGGTTCAATATGTTTGTTTTTTTTTTATTAGCTAATGTCCCTCAATGAAATTTCTCTATGATCATATCAGAAAAATTTCAAAATTTCTCTATGAAATCAAAAAATTCTCTGTGAAAACTAAAATTTCTCTATGTCGAGACGAAATTTCTGTGTCAAATTTTCTCTGAGAAAATATTGAAACACCCCAACTATTATGAAAATATTGTATGTAACATCTTATAAAATCTTCATACGAAGGACTTTAAAAAAAATTCCCCAATAACTTTTTTGTGTTTCTTAGGGCATCTTCAACGGTTCACCAAATATTTCATCAAATCTAAATAAAAAAAGTACGAATTCCTCTATCTGATATCAGTCACTCCAACGGTGAATTTATAGCTGTCATCAAAACAAAGGTTGTCCGGGGGGTCGACCGGCCGGTCGTCCGACCGGTCAACCAGCAAGAGTAAATGGGGAAAAAAAAAAATTCTTCTTTGTGTTCCATATCCAAAACTAGAAAAACGATGGTTTGCTCAATCCATAACCCATCTCATGGTTTGTTCAATCTAGGTATCAAAAAAAACGATGTTGTACTCATTTTCGCCCCAAATTCAATCCAATTCCCTATTTGTTTCTTCGGAATCATCGCAACCGGCGCTATCGCAGCTACTGTAAATCCTATGTACACAATCTTTGAGCTTTCGAAACTAATCAAAGGTTGCAAACCAAAGCTTATCATCACTGTTTCTCAATTATGGGAAAAAGTTAAAGGCTTTGGTTTACCATCTATTTTTCTGGGTTCTAAAAAATCTGCTTCAATTGTTAAGAACTCAAATTCAAAAGTTACATCTTTTATTGATTTGATTAGGAGTGTTGGGTCTGTTTCAAATTTGCCTGAGGATTCAATTAGATCAAATAATACAGATGCTCTATTGTATTCATCAAGGACACAGTTGCAGAGAGGCAATGAAATAGCTTTATTTGGTTAAAGAGGTGGTCGACCGGGGGGTTGACTGGGGAGTCAACCTCCCAGTGTAAAATTTTCACAAAATTTTACTAGAGGTGGTCATCCGGGAGAATGTCCGGCCGGACGTCGGGCTGGTTGTCCGGTAGATCCACACTCAACGATTATACACAGTAAATTGTTGAAAGGTGCAAGACATCTTCAGTTTGATAAAAATTTTGGAGCGTTCTCAATTTAATATCGTTTTGATAAAACTGTTGGAGCCAAAAAAGGTCTACTTTTTCACCAAATTCAAATTTGGTGATGTATCTGGTGAACCGTTGGAGATGGCTTTAGGAAGTGGCATAACATTTTTCCAAAAACAGTTTTTGAAAACAATTTTACCGAAAAGTTGTTTTCAAATTTTAAAAAACTGCTTTTGCAAAAAAATTAAAAGGTTCTTTTTGAACTTCACATTGTTTTGTTTCCGAAAATGCAAAAAACAAAAACCAAACCAAACATACTTTAGTTTCCAGTCACATTAGGATGTTAGGAACCTTGATTTTGTGCAAGCATTGTGAATTAAGCGAGACTCAATCAGAATATCAAAAAAGATAAATCTTTGACCACCACATATGCAATAAGCCCTTTGCACTCTGCTAAATTTGATTAAAAGGGCATCTAAATCGTTTTTTCCTGGAAAATTCCCTTTTCTTTCCCTTCCAATTCGATAGTTTAGTATCACGTAAGCTCACAAACTCGTAGTAGACTCATCTGTTACTACAATTACTTTTTTATAAAAAAAAAAAAAAAAAACTAAATCTGAAGATTCAACGCCTCAAAAACAAATTACATTCGAAAAATCATAATCTCCCAACCCTAGAATGAAAGAGAGAGAAAAATCATAATCTCCTAACCCTAGAATGAAAGAGAGAGAGAGAGAGAGAGAGATTAGAGAGACTTACGTTTTCCTTGAGCTTGCGAATGATCTTGAGACGGAGCTTATCGAAATCGCCGTCGTCCTTTAGCTTCGATATAACTTCGTCTGCATCGATCTTGCGATGAACACTACCACTGTTTTCCATTAAAAAATTTAGATGACAGATAGATACACTGGAAGTACATATATGTATTTATCTATGTGTGTACGTATATGTATATCTATAGGTTTCTGATTTTGCCGTTGCCTCTTCTCTCTGTCTCCCTCTCTCTCTCTCTCTCTCTGTCCGAGAGCCAATGATGCACGGAATGTATCGACGAAGTGAAAAATTTTATCAGGTGTTTCTGGAGATTCCACGTGTTTGTGTGAACGCCAGTAGAACACGGCCGTGTGGGCACATGAAATTCCCAAAAAAAGCCAATAACGGCCTTGTTTGGAAGGTTAACTATTTTAAGTAGCTATTTAATTTTTTTTTTAATTATTTTAATCTGTTTTTAGAAATTTAGTTGGCTTTTTTTTTTTAATTGTTTGATAATTATGAGAAAAAAAATAATTATAAATTTGATAATTATGAGAAAAAAAATAATTATAAATTAAATATAATATTTTATTTTATTAATTATTTAAATTTATTTTATCTTTTGAATGAAGTATTTTAACATATTCCTCCTCAAAACATGGCCAAACTCAGTACTCTCGGTGAAACTTAGCTTTTGTTTGGCAATAATTTTTTTAGTTGGCTTTTTAACTTTTTTAACTTTTTTAGTCTGAAACTTTTTTAGTGGGTGTTTGGGAAGTAAGTTTTTATGTAGATTTTATGAGATGTAGATTTTTATGAGATAAAAAATTTTTAGTCTTTGGGAAGATAGTTGGATTTTTATGTAGTTGGATGTGATGTTTGTGAGAGAAAAAGTGAAATGATTATGGGGTTGGATGTGATATTTTGTTTGGATGTGTTTTTTTTGGTTTTACAAAACTTTTGTCTTTTAGTGAAAAAAATGAGAAAAAAATTTGGGAACTTGCTTCCCAAACACCACCAACGGTATTCTTATTTAGCTTTTTTAGCTTTTTGACTTTGAAATGGTGTATTTTTTTTATCTTTTTACTTATTTTATTCTTTTGTGATTTTTTAATTTATTTTTTTTTATTTGTCCTTTTATGATTATTTAGCCCACAAGCAAAACCAAACACCACCTTAAGTTGCCACGACCCATGACCAGCGCAGCCCATACAAGCCTTGTCAAATTCAGATTTTTAACATTTTGGGTAAATTATAAATATAATCCTAAGATTTATTTAGAATATAAATTATCATTTATAACTCTAAAAATTATAACTCCTCTCTTTACATTTTGGATTTCATAATAATTTGTCATTTTATTAATATATTATTAATTTAATTAATAATTTTTTATGATATCAAAATTTTATTTCAACTAATAATTCAAATAATTTTATTATTTTATAGAAGAGCAATTAAAAATTTTATTTTTTAATTAATTCTTTTAAATAAAAAATTCTAAAAATGAGCTATTTGTAATTTTTCAAAACATAAAGAGACGCATATTTTAAGTAAACTATTTGTAATTTATCTAAATTTTTTATTTATATTTTTTTGAAAAATGCTAATGAATGTCTCTAGCATTGTCTAATATTTGAATTAGAGTAAAAAATATTTTTAAAATATGTGAAAAAAATTTTAAAAATGTTTTGATTTTGTGTTCTTTGTTTATTTTATTATTTTCTTATATTCTAAGACATTTATTGGGAAAAAAATATTATTATTATTATTATTATTATTATTATTATTATTTTGGATTGAAATGAGAAATTCTAATATGCTCGGCTCAGCTTATCATTATAAAATAAAATAAAAAAAGTCATTCAATGTATTTGATTTCAGTTTTTTGAATTCAATTTCTTGAAAATTGAGTTTTTTTTTTCATATTTTTTGGTTTCTAGTGAATATTTTTAAAATTTTAAACAATTTTTTTACTTTTTTAGATGTATCTTACTTAGGTATATCTAAATAGTAAATTATTTATGAAAAATATATTTAAAAAATTAATAAATATACAAAAATAAGAAAAATATACTGAATTTTTATTTTTTGGTATTTAATAAATTTTTTAAAGATTTTTTTCACAAATTTTATACTTTCTAAGTGTATTAATGTTATGTGTGTCTAAAAATTTAAAAAAATTACTTAAAATATTAAAAAATAGTGAAAATTAAAAAAAATACAAAAAATGAAAAAATAGAATTTTTTGAAAAGCGAATTCTGAAAACTAAAAACAAACAGAGTGATTAATCTTCGGCCAAGCCCAACATTGCACAATAGCCCCCTCCCAACCCATGTTATCATCCCTTAAAATAGTAGTAGTAGTCAGCACCGACCCTAGGCTAAAGTCACTAAGGCTTGTGCCTTAGGCCTTCAAAATTGGGCCCAAAATAGAGGCCTCAAACTTAGTAAAGTATTATAGAATATTATAAATTTAAATTGGCCCAAATTATTTTTATTATTTTAGAGCCAATTCAATGGGCCCAAAAATATTCTGTTACACCATATTTATTTATAAGTGTGATTTGTCCAAATTAAAATTAAAATATCTACAGAAAGTATCAATGGCCCAGGAAGAAAAATAATACATACAAGCTCTCAATCTCTCTCACAAAGTGACAAAGGAAATAAAGCTGTAACAACCCTCGTACTGATTACTGATAAACTCCTGAATTAGCTACTGGTTACCGCTAAACTGAACTGATAATGACTGATAATTGAATTAGGAGAAGTACTGAATGGACTGATTGAAATCGAAACTGAAATTGAATAAGTTTATCTATTGAATTGCATATTGCATCTGTTTGATTGATTGATTATCTGTTTGAATTCATATGTTTAAACTGCTAATTGAAGGCCTTATCGGCGGCCGAATTAGGAACCGTTTAGAGTTTTGGGATCAGTAGAATATTTGTGATTTAATGGTATATTTGTCTGAAAATTTATTAGGAATGATTAAACTGGATTAAAGCGAGCTAAACACATAGATTGCCTTAATTACAACTTTGCCCCACTTAGTGGACATTTGTTTATTATTATTAGAGGCCTTATTACATGTTGGTCAAAGCTTCTCCTCAGCCTTTTCCTTAGTCCCCACCGAAATTAGAAGAGAGTTAGAGAGAGAGAGGATTGCTCTTGTTGTTTTGGCTTGAAAACTTGAAGAGTTGCTTGAGAATTGAAGTGTAGATTGCTCATTTAGCTTCCTCACCTTGTAATTCAAGGCTTAGGTAAGTGAATCCATCGTCTTCTCGTTGTCTTTGAGTTCCATCTTGCATGTATCATGGTTATAGAGAAGTTAAGTCATGAATTTGTTCATATATGTTGAATTGGAACTCCATTGTTGCATGCATGTTGAATTTAGTGAGTTTGGGGTTGATTTCATGGTTAAATACCACATGCATGTTCATAATCATGTACAAATCCATGTTTTCATCTTTTTTTTGAAGTATTGAGCTCATTAGAGCATCACATTGGAGCCTTGAATTGGTGTGAATGCATGCATGTCATGTTGAGTGTGGTTCATGCATGATTCTTGAAAATTGATTTGGAAATGAGCTTGATTTAAACTTTCCTTGGGCTTTGATTTTACAAATTGAACTTGGAATCAAGTAACATTATGTGTTTTAAAGAGTTTTCCAGAAAAAGGGCCCAAGAGGGTCGATTTTGGTGTTTGAAAACTTGGTTTTGAGCTTGGAGGTCGAATCTGGGTTTTCCAGATTTTTGCCTTCCGCTCGAGCGGAGGAAGTGCCGCTCGAGCGGGGAAATCAAGCTCCCAGTATTTTTTTTGACCTGTGTTGCAGTCCGCTCGAGCAGAGTAATGCGCGCTCGAGCGGAGAAATCGAGCATCCAGCATCTTGTACTGTTCATCAGTCCGCTCGAGCGAAGGAATGTACGCTCGAGCGGAGGATTGTGTGTCACGCTCGAGCGGGGAAGTTGACGCTCGAGCGGGGACCTTTGTTTTGCTTGTCCGCTCGAGCGGGAAAACCTGCGCTCAAGCGGAGGCCTTGTTTCACTGAAAATTCTGGAATTGTTTTCTAAGTGTATTTTCGCATCCTCATTCCATCCTAGGCATTCTTAGGCCTAGTTTAAGACATCTTATTGAGGATATAAATGTAGAACCACACCGAGAAATTTAGGGATTTAAATTATCACCCTTCCGACTGTGAAACTTAGTGTGTGTTCTATCTGTTGACTGTATAGGGTTGGCATTCCGAGGAGACGCGCTAGCTACTGATAGCCTAGAACACTGTGAGTAACAATTGTATAAAGATATGTTCAAAAATGGTTATCTGATTATCTTCTGAACTGTCTACTGAATGGAACTGCAACTGAACTGTTTACTGAAATGTAATTATTTACTGAATGAATGTATGTCCTTTATTTCTGAACTGTACTGTGGCATCCTTAGCACCCACTGTTACCGTTACTGTTACAGAGATCTCTGTCGGTTCCCTTGTGGAACCATACTGTTTACTGAATGACTGGCCATCATTACTGTTCGGTCTTTAAGACCTACTGGTTACTGTTATGCTAATGGATGTACCACATATGACCGAATAACTGTTCCGACTGAAAGACTGAAATACTGTTTAACGAACTGTTTTCATTACTGTAAGGACATTACATTCTTAACCTCTTTATACATCATGTTATTCACTGGGCTTTAGCTCACTGCTCATATATATATGTAGGTGTACAGGCACCGAATCAAAGCTAGAGGCGTCGGGGTAGAGTCCCAGTTTTGTCAAGCCAGCCCATGTGCCTCACCGCGAGGTTCCGAGCCTGCTATGCTAAGGCTTAGGGGTGTTTTAGCATTCCCCCTTCTGTACTGCCTCACTGTTTTGTATAAACTGTCTACTGATTTACTGTACTGTTATCGAGGGATTAGGTCCCCGTACCGAATGTTTGTAAATGATTGTATAGACTGTACTGTTCTGAACTGTGTGAATGCATGAAAAATGTTTTTGGCATACAGATTCTCACGGCTCAATGGACACTAGTTATTTACTGTATTGGCTTCCGCCAGGCCCTGTACTCTGTTTTACTGTACTACTGTTCAGCAGGCCTTCGGTAATCTCGGATTACTGGCCAGTTACGGTGCTAAACCCATAGGGCCGGGTTTGGGTCGTGACAGAGTGGTATCAAAGCGATACTTGACCACGAGTTATACCGCACACACGTGTCCAAATGAGCTATAGGGTGTCCTAGAAAAGTGATTAGGGCATTTCATGAACTTGAAAAGTGTGTGGCTATGTTATGACTGAATACACGTTAATGTGATAACTGTCTAAATATGCAACTGTTTACGTTATAATTGCTGCAACTGTTATAACTGCTTATAGTGAAATGGACAATGCAAATGAACCTGAATCCTCCTCCACTGAGGCTAGAATGGCCAGAATGGAAAGAATGATGGAACTGATAACTGCCAGACTCGACCAACAACAGAACCAACAGCCCCCACCTCCTCCTCCGGTACAGCCGGACCAAAATGTGAATGTGCAAAATGTGAATGCAAATGAGGGGGATATTATTGCTCTTACCCAGAAGTTCAGCAAGTTGAAACCGCCATCCTTTCAGGGAGGCTTGGAACCGTTGAAAGCTGAAGCTTGGGTACTTGAGACCGAAAAGTTATTTGAAGTGTTTCCGTGCTCGGAGGCAAATAAAGTATTGTTAGCTACCTTCACTTTGCAAGAAGAGGCGAGAAGGTGGTGGATGCTTACTCGTGATGATAATACTGTTATGACTTGGGCTCAGTTTAAAGTAGCCTTCTTTGAAAAATATTTTCCCCAGTGTATCA
Organism: Camellia japonica; assembly: GCA_030407325.1. NCBI lineage: Eukaryota > Viridiplantae > Streptophyta > Magnoliopsida > Ericales > Theaceae > Camellia > Camellia japonica. The sequence goes on along the minus strand of JAPPVO010000007.1, from coordinate 10,455,512 downwards.
GGGATAGGAAAGTGACTGAGTTTGAGCAACTGAGAGAGGGCACCATGTCCGTTGCCGAATATGAAACGAAGTTCACCGGGCTTGCCAAATATGCACCACATATGGTGGACACCGAATACAAGAAGGCCCGAAGGTTTGAAGGCGGCCTGAAAGCTGCAATACAGGACAGAATAAATGTTTTGAAGTTACCGACCTATGTGGGTGTTCTTGACCGGGCATTGATGGCCGAGTCGAACATTGAGGCAGTAAAACAATCTGAAACACCAACAACTGAATGGCATGGCAAAAGGCAGGGTTCCAAATTCAAGAAAGGCAAGCATAATCAACTGAACAAGAAACAGAATACGGGGTCAACAAATAGCCCCAGCCAAGGGAGTGGTTCCATACCGCCCTGCTCCGAATGTGGTAAGAATCATAAAGGAGTTTGTTATAAACTTTCTGGTGCATGTTACAGGTGTGGCAAGGTAGGCCACATGGTGAAAGATTGCCCTTCCACTGCTCCGGGCAAGAGTAAAGCTACAGGCAGCGCCGCAGCATCAACTGTAGCACCAAAGCCTAACCCTAAAGCTACCGGAAAAGAGCCTATGAGGCAGGGCCGAGTATTTGCCCTAGTGCCGGGAGACGTTCAGAATACTGAGACCGTTGTGTCAGGTATCCTCCCTATTTGTACTCAGAATGCATATGTATTGATTGATTCGGGGTCTACACATTCTTATGTGTCGCATGCTTTCTCACGAAAATTGAATAGACCCTTAGAACCCCTGAATTACCTGTTAGCTGTATCATCACCTGTTGGGGGATCCATGACATGTGCATATATGTATCCTGCTTGTGAGATTATTGTTGGGGATATGCATCTGTTTATTGATTTACTGCCATTGCATATTGATCACTTTGATGTAATATTGGGGATGGATTGGTTACAAAAATATCATGCCACCATTGACTGTGTGACAAAACAAGTTGTTTTCCGTCCACCGGGTTTACCTGAATTTGTGTTTAATGGGAGTGGAGTAGTACCTCCTCCGTATCTGATATCTTCTGTAAAAGCCGTTAAACTGATTAGAATGGGATGTAAAGGATATCTGTGTTCTGTACTGACTGTGTCTACTGATGATAGTATTAAAACTGATGTGAATCATATTCCTATAGTCAGAGAATTCCCAGATGTATTTCCAGATGATCTGCCAGGGGACTTGATTGACAGGGAAATTGAATTTACTGTGGATGTGATTCCGGGAACGCAGCCTGTATCGAAAGCTCCTTACAAAATGGCTCCAACTGAATTGAAAGAATTGAAAGTACAATTGCAAGAACTGCTGGACAAGAAATTTATCAGGCCCAGTACTTCACCGTGGGGTGCACCTGTTTTGTTTGTAAAGAAGAAAGATGGCTCACTGAGACTGTGCATTGATTACCGCGAACTGAACAAGGTAACTGTAAAGAATAAATATCCTTTACCACGTATTGATGACCTGTTTGATCAGTTACAGGGTGCACAAGTATTTTCCAAGATTGACCTCAGATCGGGGTATCATCAACTGAAAGTTAAACCAGAAGACATTGATAAAACTGCTTTTAGAACGAGGTATGGCCATTATGAATTTTTAGTTATGCCGTTCGGAGTCACGAATGCCCCTGCTGCATTTATGGACCTTATGAACAGAATGTTTAAACCATACCTTGATGATTTCATTGTAGTATTTATTGATGACATACTGATTTATTCTAAGACTATTGAAGAACATGAACACCATCTAAGACTTGCCCTGCAGACCTTAAGAGAACAGAAACTGTATGCTAAACTGTCTAAATGTGAATTTTGGCTTGATCATGTGATGTTTTTGGGGCATGTTGTTAGCAAAGATGGAATTTCTGTTGATCCGCAGAAAATTGAAGCTGTAGTGAACTGGCCTAGACCAACGAATGTAACCGAAGTCCGAAGCTTTTTGGGATTGGCTGGATATTATAGAAGATTTGTCAAAGACTTCTCCAAAATTGCCCTACCATTGACTCAGTTAACTCAGAAGGGGACGTCATTTGACTGGACTGACCAGAGGGAATCAGCATTTCAAGAGTTGAAAACTCGACTGGTGACTGCACCTGTTCTTACTTTACCCTCAGGTACAGATGGTTACACTGTTTTTAGTGATGCTTCTCAAAAGGGTTTGGGATGTGTTTTAATGCAGAATGGGAGAGTTATTGCTTATGCTTCCCGACAGTTGAGACCGCATGAAAAGAATTACCCAACCCATGATCTGGAACTTGCTGCAGTGGTTTTTGCATTGAAAATTTGGCGTCACTATTTGTATGGGGCAACATGTGAAGTATATACCGACCACAAGAGTTTGAAATACTTCTTCACACAGAAAGAACTGAATATGAGACAGCGGAGATGGCTTGAACTGATCAAAGATTATGACCTGCAGATTCTGTACCACCCGGGAAAAGCCAATACCGTTGTCGATGCGCTGAGCCGGAAATCGATTGCAAACTTGGCTTGTTTGCTCACTGGACAAAAAGAGTTGCTTTGTGACCTTGAAAAGTCTGAGATTGAAATTGTTTTGAAGGAACAAGGTGAAACCTTAGCTGCTATTTCTGCTTAACCAGCATTGATCGAAGAAATTAAGGAGAAACAACAACTGGATGATTACTTGAAGAAGATTATTGAAGAAAGAGAGATTAAACCGAGACCGGGGTTCAAATTTGAAAACAATGTACTGAAGTTTCAAGAAAGACTGTGTGTACCGAATGATTCTGAATTGAAAAGAAGAGTTCTGCAAGAAGGCCACAATTCGAAGTTTTCGATTCATCCGGGGAATACGAAAATGTATCAAGACCTGAAACAGAATTTCTGGTGGCCAGGAATGAAGAAAGAGATCGCTGAATTTGTGTCCAAGTGTCTCCATTGTCAACAAGTTAAAGCGGAACACCAGCGACCCGCAGGCTTACTGCAACCCTTACCCATACCAGAATAGATATCAAAATGTATTCATTCTAGAGTACCAAAAAATAAAAAATAAAAAATTACCATATGGTATAGTTCAAATCAACAAAACAAATTAATTAATCAACAAATTTAATTAATGAAATGTTCTAGCAGTGTGAAGCAAACAAATTTACTTGTTTCTTGTTACCAAAATATTTATCAAGTGCACAGCTTCTTCTTTCTCTTTTCATTTTCAGAACTATATTTACTAGGAAACATGACTGTAATCACAATTTAATCTACAAATCACAATCAACTAATTATTTCGTATTTGATAGTAAAGAAAATATATATCAACGGTATTTTCAATTCAGATAGTAAAGAAAATATATATCAGCGACCCGCAGGCTTACTGAATATATTTTGATATGTATTTTAGTATCAATCACCGGTAGTGATACCAAACAGGTTTTTTTTTTATTTATGAATATAGGCCCCTTTTTTTGATTTCGCCTTAGGTCCCTGAAAACTCAGGGCCAGCCTGTAGACTGCCCGGAACTCTGCTCCGCGCACAAGGGCGCAAATCATTTGTTCTTAGCTACTACAGTTCGGACTCGTGTCACGGTTCTGAATCTAATCTCACAAAGTACAATGTGAGACCGATAAATCACCAAAGAGTCCAAATCTGGCAAATCGTTTTGGAAAACTGATTTTTATAAAGAAGTGCCAAACATGGACTGCTTTGCCAGATACAGAGTCGCCACCTAAATGTTTTATTTTGGGAAAATTTAGGAAACCCTGACTCGTGCCTAAGGCCACGTGTCCATCATCACCAAAGTTGCCTTGGCTCGGGAACTTGGGTACAAGATGGAAAAGTCATGCAATGAGCACCCCCGTTCGCCCGATCAAAGATCGGTCTTTACTAACATGATATTTTGGTTTTGAAAACACATATGTTCTTATTCCGGTTATTAACCTAGAATTACTATGTGATGCGCACAGCATGCAAGTATAGACTAGATCGCCTAAGTTGGAACAAAACACTTCATGTTCGTTTGTTTGAAAACGGTTTTAGAGGTGCTACTCACAAATAGGCTAAGTCGCAGATTTTGCCACCATCAAGTGGGCTTAAAACTCGCATTTCAATGAATTGTTCCAATTCAAGCAATCCAACATTCATCCACAGGCATTCATGCAGTTAAACACTTAAACAGTTAGCCTCATGGCAAGCATGCTAACATGGCAACGTACACATCTCATGCAGTATGCTAAAGCGTAAACACTCACAGTGTACTCCAAGCCAAAACAGAGAACTAGTTAGAAATCATACATGATCCTAGCTTATGTTAAGATGGCTAATGCAACACATGCAAAATGCAACTAAGATAGGCTCAGCTATTCTAAGATGTCATGTGAATGCAACTTGATAACATGCTGTTGAACACGTATTCAAGTAAATGTATTGAAATACAATGTAGTTAGTATGATGTGCCGAGCCCGGTGCATGCAAGACAGATGAATGGATGCACGCATGCGAAGCATAAGGATACTAATTGAAACATGCCCTAAAACTAACCATCGTAAGCGGTTAAGTAAAAGGGAGAAAGAAATTGAGGTTGGAAGACATGCATCACACACACGCACACTTATTACAACAATTGGCCCTCTCAATGGAAGGTCCGAATAAATAAGCTAACTAGCTAATCTAAGCTAATTAAACTAATTATTACATCACAAAATTAATTAACTAACAAGCTAACTAATTAAGAAGCTAATTAACTAACAAGTTAACTAACTAGGTTATTACAACACAAATGAATAGTTAAACATACTAACTACTTAAGTACAAAACAAAGCATAAGCTAGCTAAGGAAAGCAGTAAAAAGAGGTCCTCGGGATGAGGAGTGCATGCATGCTCGGTCGCCTTGTTCGGAAATCCATTACGATGCCCCAACTTGTCTCTGTTTGCAATTGTTCTCAGAACTTTGCACCAAGCTCCAGATAGCTTCTGACTCACCTTGGGGACCCTCAGGAGGGTTGCCAACCACCTGCCGACCACCTATGTTTGCTGCAGACCAGAAAAAGTGGTCGACCAGCCACTTTTACTGGTCTGCCGACCAGTTTTTGCTGCACTTCTCCAGTTTGTTGCAACAGAGAACAAGAAGGGGCATGGCAATGTATTTGCAACATATGTGTGCACAACTACCCTCCCTATCATTTCATGAGCTCAAGGGAGTGCGATTCTCGACTCTCGGACCACCAACCGAGCATCGCAATGCACGATGGCCGAGAAGCCAAGATTACACAAATCAATGTAAATGAATGCACAAATAACACATAAATGCCTTAAACTCTATCATGCATGATCAAGAGCGTCGGCGACCGAGAAATGAGGCACGTTTCATCACTTCAAGTATGAAACGTCCCTCGTTTCTCGTGTTTGGATTAACACCCAATCCAAACACATGCAATGCAACTCAAGATTCTAAACACAATGTAATGCATGCATGCACAATGCAATGCAACATGATCAACCTATCAATGCTAATGACATGCATACACAATGCAATGCAACATAAGCATGCAAACAACATGAAAACAAACATGCTTAATGGACTTAAACCGAATATGGACAAACCTCAGTCATGCCCAAAACAGTGGCCATAACACCAAAACTAAGGCACCAAAAGGCAAGACATGGATGCACATGCATTGGCCTATCAACTAGGTATAAGTACACAACTCTCAAAAGTGCTCAAGGAGTGAAAAATCTAAGAGTGTAGCCACACTATATGCACTGAAATAAGGTATGAAATGATGCCAAATCATCCAATCAACATAAGCACGGCATGCTAAGGTCCTTAAAGCATAAAGCTACCAAAGAGGACCACACAAGAAGCATGCAATACATGGCACAAATGAAAGAACCAACCACGGACAGAGCTCAAATAGGTCAAAACAAAGACCAAAACATGCTGAGATGGGGGGCTCAAATGTCTAAGCATGCATGCATACACACTAGGCCACAAACAAGGCAACAATGCACAACCCTTAGAGGCACTCAAAGGGTGAAAGAAATAGGAACATGGCAATCCTATATGCTCTGAAATAACATGGTAAATGATGCTAAATCATGCACATGTTACAAATGAAGCATGCTATGGTGCCCAAAGCTTGAAGCTAGCAAGGTCAATTGCACTACAGCTATGCAATACATGAAGCATATGAGAAATACAACCCAAAAGAGTCCTAGAGCATGCTAAATCAAGGTTAAAACATGCACGAAATATAGCCAAAACAAGCTAGCATGAAGGCATGAAGCATAGAGTATGCAAGGCCAAAAGGGAGGATTACACTACACCTACCAAAACCAAGCATGAGATGGCTTCACCGACAAAAAATAGAGTTATATCATGGCAAAACAATCCCAAAAACACATTGAAACGGTAGCTCGCAACCTTAGGCATGAAGGCATACACAATGGCTCATGTTTAAGGCACAAAGCACAAACTCTCCAATGCTTTGAAAGAGTGAAAGATGTGAGTGTATGACCACACTACATGCACTGAAATCACATATGAAATGATGCCAAATCATGAAAATAATTCAAGCAATGCATGCTAGTGGACTCAATACACAAAGCTAGTGAGCTAGAATGCACTATGGTTATACAAAGCAAGGCATGCATGACCAAGACAACACAAATGAGAGCTAGAGCATGCTAAAACATGAACAAAAGCTTCTTAGAGTTAAGCCAAAAGCATGCTAGAATGATGGTCTAAAGCGTGATACACATTAGGCGCGTGAATGGAAATGCACTACAAGTGCAAGGAGCATGCAAGAGGCTATCAAACCAACCCAAAAAAGATCTAAGGCATGTTAAAACAACACCAAAAACCCACTGAGATGGACTCAAAACCTGCTAGAAAAACATGCTACTTCATGAAGCACACAAAACTAGTTTGTAAGGATTACACTACAAGTGTAAATAGCATGCATGGGGTGACCAAACCAAGTCAAAACAGTAGTATGCCATGTCAAAATAACCCCAAAAACAAGTTGAGAACAAGCCAACACAAGCTTAACAAACATGCTCAAACATGAGGCTAATAAAGCAAGTAACCAAAATACAAGGAGAGGGGATGACCCTCTCCTATTTAAGACCTCAAAACACAAGTTTTACCACTGAAAATTCACTGGATTTCAGTGGTCAAAAGGCCAAGAGAGAGTGATCTCAAGGGCCTAAAGTGATGGTGTAAAACAAAGTCAAACAAGGCACAAGAGGGGATAGACCACCCCTAACACAAAAGAGACCTTAAACAAACATTACAAGCATGCGAAATCAGAACTTTTTGAAATAGAAAGTTAGGCCTAAAACAACATGCAAGTAGGGCCAAAATCTTAATCAAAAACAAAGGATTAAGAGGTTAGAAGCTCACCCTTGTAGAACCACTTTAGAGCAACAACTCCAGCAGCTCTTTTGGATCAAAACCAGTCCAAGAACTCCAAAACCAACCTCAAAGGGCCTCAGCAACAAAAGAGTGGTGTTTGACTGTGTGTTTGTGTGTTTGTGTGCAATAGTATGATGAAAATACACTTTAAGGCACACATATGAAGAGAAGATGCAAGATAGATACAAAGATGTATGTATATCTCTCAGCCCTTTTTTTTTCTGAACCTAAGACAAGAGGGGGGAGGTTCTCCTTTATAGAGAACCAAAGTTCAAGCTTGTTGAGCAAGCTTAGGCCTAAAGCCATCCCTCCATGTGTATGGAGGATGGTTTCTGTGCCCTCCAGCTGTTACAGCTAGCTAGAAAATATCTCTAAAAAGGTGGTGGAAAGCTGCCGACCACTTAAAGTGGTCGGCCAGCTACTTGTAGTGGTCGGCCGACCACCACAAGTGGTCTGCCAGGATAAAAAGTGGTCGGCCATGGGGGAGGAGTGGTCTGCATACTGAAAGCAAGGTGGTAGTGTGGTGGCCGACCACTATTGGTGGTCCAAAGACCAAGAAAACCAGTTGACCGACCAGAAAACTGGCTGGCAGGCAGGAAAAGTGGTCTCCAAGGGGAAGAACTGGTCTCCCATCCTCATTCCACCCTCCAAGCAAGGAAAACAAGGTTTGTGCCAAAAACAAACCCAAAATGATGCAAGACAAGAGTCTGGGGGACAAGGCGCGCAGCCGAAAGTCCCGAAAACCAGTCTACGAACACCAAAAACGGTCTACGAGGGAAAAAGTGGTCTACGACCACAAACAGTGGTCTTCCAGACCACAGTGTCCCTCTAGGCAAGGTCAACAAGGTATGGTTCAAAAACCAAGCCAAACGGAGAACGTTAAGCGGTCCCGAGACAAGGCGCGCGGGCGAAGGCTCTGAAAATCGGAAACTAGTCTCCAAGCAAGAAAAGTAGTCTATGACCACGAAAAGTGGTCTACAAGACCTCTCCCTCCCTCCAGGGAAGGGAAACAAGGGTTGGTCGACAAACCGAGCCAAAGCACAAAGAGTTCAGAGGCCCGGAGGCAAGGCACTCAGCCGAAAACTCCGGAAACTCAAAACGAGCACAACATGCACTATCACCGAGCGCTCAATCGATGACGTCTAAGTCTTAAGGTCGGTCAAAAATGGGGTGTCTACATGGCCCTAGTAGTAGTGGCCCATTCTAATGGTATGTGAATATGAGTAATTTATTTGGAAAAATTGTAGCTGAGTAGATATGTATAAGAGAAAAATTGATTGATTGATTGATGTGTAATAAAGAAATAAGTAATTTTGGAATTTTTTTGAGAAAATTTGTAACCAAACATGTTTCAAAACACAAACCAAACACACCCTATATTTTTATGATGGTACAACTCTCATGTATGCATGGTACAAATTCATTCATGTATTTGATGCAATTTTTCTTATGTGTCAGAGTTGCACCAAAAAAAAAATCTCATTTGTAGTGTAACTTGTTTGTGATTGTCCCATTTATTTACAATTTTTTCAATTTATTTTGGTGTTTCTAATTTTTTTGAAATGGATTAACTAGGGGTGAAAAACAATCGCTAAAACTGAACCAACCGATCGCACCGAACTGAACCACCAGTTTGCGGTCTATTTGTTTCTCTCTAATTCGGTCAGTCGATATGAATTTTTAGATTTTTCTATTTTCGGTTTTGGTCCAAGTTTTGATTAATTTTATACCAAACTTTACCAAAATAAACTCCCATCTTAGTTGTTCACATGTTTTAATCCTGGAGCTTACTCTATAGCGATCCCGGTTTTGACCTGACTCTTGTGATATTCCGAACTCAGGTTTAATGCTTTTATATTGTTGTTTACTTCTTTCTTCCCTTGTATCTCTTTGAAATTGGCCTTTGGGTTGTTATGGTTACGTTTGGAACAGATTGGTTGCTTGTTTTTCCCAAACCTTGTTGTTCAGATTTTTGCTCCTCTACTCGAGCTGCCATTCTTGAGCTCGAGTGGGCTATGTAGATTTTGGTCCTCTGTTCGAGCGGCATTTCTTGCCCTCGAGCAAGATTTGCAAGCTTTCAGTACTTTACACGTTTGCAAAAGTACTGGAGGGGTGTTTTTCATGCTCAAGCGTCTTTTCTTGAGCTCGAGCAGTTGGTTTGTCGTCTGCAAAAAAATGCTGGAGATGTGTATTCTGTGCTAGAGTAGGTCCTTTATTGTGCTTGAGAGAAACAACTTATTGTGTCTAACGCTTGAGCGTCAACTCTTCCGCTCGAGCGAACTGCGTGTATATCAGATAGCGAAAATGACTTTTTACATCACTTTTTCATATCTTCTCATCCTAAACCCTAAAGTTGAGAGCCTCTCTCTCTAAAACTCACATTCTCTCTATTTTTTCACCTAGATCTAGTGATCTCTCCACCTTACTTCCTTTGATAAAAAGGTAGAGTTTCTCAAGATCTTCATTTTGATCCGAATGAACTTGGATTTCGGTATCTTTGGAGTTTCAACCTTGCTTTGATTGGTCTTCTCTTCTTGAGATAGGGATTTTCTACACTCTAATATGGTTTTTAACTTAGTTATTAGTCGTTATGTAACGATGGTAGAATTTGGGAGTAATGTAAACAAACCTAGGGTTTGTGTATAAAATGAAAAATGGGGTTTTTGATGAATGAGGTATAAATGATTGTGGGGTTTGAAAATGAAGTCATGTTATGTCAAAATGGTTGATTTTGATACATGGGTTGATATTAGGAAAAAGGGAAGAAATTTGCCCTAATTGGGTCAAGTTGTTATTTTGTATAGACAATTGAAATTGACATTGAAAATGTGAGATTGGATGATCAATGACAAGATGGTGGAATAGGATATGTATTATCTTACACCTTTGAAAATTTTGGAATGAACTATCTATCTTAAGATTGAATATCTGTTTAGAAATAACTGTATTGAACTATCGGTGGAGGATAACTATGTTTGTTGTAGAAATTACATGAGGATTAGGTAAACTAAAACTAATCCATTGTTGATTATCATTGAATATGATCACGTTATATATACATTGTATATGTATGTTTGTTTGGGAGAAGAAATGGGATGTACTCCATGTATGATTATGTGTTTAATTACATTGTATATGTATGATTGTTTGGGAGAAGAAACGGGATGTACTCCATTATTTGGGAGGAGAAAGGGGATGGACTCCATTATAATTAAGTTGGCCGGAGTGTTCTGGGTGAAAGTCCCGAAATTATACATGGGTGCCGATCTCGCGGATAAAATATCTGTAAAATGGCAAATTGAAATTTATACATGGATGCCAATCTCACGGACGAAAATTTTGTAAGATGGCAGTTTTAAGTGTTTGTGTGTAATGATGTGATTGTAAAACCATTAAGTTATAGTCTCATTTGGGTTATTGAAGAATAATGAAACTGGCTTACGTATTAAAATGAATTGAATGGAAATGGATAAAGATTTGGATTTGGTATCTTATGACTATGTAAAAATGTGGATGTTTTATCACGAGCATTGTTCATGCATATTGTACTTATACCTTTGTTAAACCTCATATATTGTGTTAGATTATTCTTACTAGGCTGTGACTCACCCTATTTGGGAAAAATATTTTCAGGTAATGATGGCATGCCTCCACCAAGACAGTAGTTTGGAGGGACTTTTAGGAGTATGAGCTTCTTTATTTTGATTGTGTAGTTTTGTATAGCCAAGGACTCTATTTGTTAGAGCTAGTCTCATTTTTGTTATAACCAAGTTAAGACTTGGAAAGATGTAAGCTTCTAAGACATTTATTTATGTTAAACTTTTGCACTATTAATGTTATGAAATGGAAGGACTTAATACTCTGATTTATGCTGTCATTTATATATGTTTTGGGGTTGTGTTTATTGTAAAATTTTGGAGGCGTGACACACTCAATATAACATGACACAACTTTTTAGCCTTCCCATAGTGAAGTTTTTTTGAACTATTCCCACAGTGAAAAGTTAAAAACACCTTTTTGTCTTCCCTAGGTAAACAAGCAATCTCTCTCGTCTCTCTTTACTTATTCATTCTCTCTCTCTCACTAATTCAGTCCCTTAGGTTTCTCTCAATCCCCCTTCCCTCTTCTATATTTTTGCTCCATGCTTCCAAATATGCATCGCCATTTGTTGCCGAATCAAAAACCCCTCTACTCTCTCTAAGACTATCAAAAGCACAACCACCAACAGTACCTTCCTTCATCTATTCCTCTTCCTTCGTCACCAAATTCTCTGAATTAGCACCGCCATTCGACTTGAAACCCACTCGTCTCTCCCTTTGATTCTCAAATCTTCGTTCTTCCGAAGGAACATAGCTAATGTAAATTTCAATGACGCGGTAAAACCCTCCATCTTGCAAGGACTTGTTCACTCCTCTTTCACTCTGTTTTTGGTGTAACGATTTCGACACAGAACTAAGGTAAATTTCAAGTCCTAACTTTTGATTTTGAGAACCCTAATTTTGATTTTGAAAGCCCTAATTTTTGGAACCCTTTTGAAAACGCCGTTTGGTTTCAACTTTCAACATTAGATTTTAATCATGATCAATATCTCTTTGTTATTTGATTTTTCATGGTGTATACTCTCATATATATATATATATATATATGTTTGTGAATCACTTGACTGTATTATATATATGTAATCTTTTCTAGATCATTATATATATTTGTCAAATCCTTTCTAAATCTCAAAACCGTAATAACTGCACCCAACCGCACCAAACCGCATAGATCAGTTTGGTACAGTTTATATGTGTACCTCAGTTTGTTCGATTCACATAATTACAAAATCAAATAAATCAGTTCGACCCAAAAATTGAAAGAAAAAAAAAACAAAAAAAACAGCCGAACCGCACCGATTTCACCCTAGGATTAACAAATGCTCAAGTTCATCAATCAAAAGACGAAAGGTTTATCTAGTCGATAAGATTCTCTGTTTTGCATTAAAGTCTTACCATATTTTCCTTTCTCCAATTCCCATTTTATATATTATTAAAAAAATTGGTAATAAAATTTACCCATTATATAAGAAAAAAGAGATTTTTAACCCACAAATCTTACGGAGTTCTTAGTTTTTAATCTAAATTTCATAATTTTTTAATTTTAAAAATTTTTTAAAAAAAATCTTCTACTGACTAGCTCTTATTCAAGCAAAAATAAATAAATAAATAAAAATTAATATCATTTGATTTATGACTTTCAAATAGACAATATATTAAATCAAAAAAACAAAATAAAATAAAATGTATATTAACCTAATTCAAAATTCAAATTTGAGAGTCACTAAATATAGAAAGAAATCTATTAATTTAAATTTAAAATTGACACAATATAAATTTAAAATTATAATGATCTATCTCATGATTTTTAGGTTTTAAATACAAATTTAAAATTATCATAATTAGCTCATAATTTTTGTATTTAGAAGCAATAAGAGTGATGGTAAAATTATTTATATATTTGGAAAAAAAAAATTGATTTTTAGAAGAGATATTCAAAACCTCATACAAAATTTATCTATTATTATAATTGAAAACCGTTGTCATTCTATTAAAGTTTAAAGTTGCAATTCTTTTTTTATTTTATTTTATTTTTATTAATATGTGTCACAATATGATTGGTTTATAAATTAATTTTATATTAAAATAAAATTTTAAATTTAGATTCTTCCTTAAATTATGTTACTAGAATAAGATCAATATTCATTCCTTAATTTATGCATTTTTTATTAAATTATAAAATAAAATTATAAATTTAAATTCTTTTTTAAATTATGTTATTACAATAAGAATGAAATCAATATTCACATGTGTCATAATATTATCGGTCTAAACATAATATTTTATTAAATACACGTATTCAAATTATTAATCACCATTAAAAGTTTATATTTTTATTTTTTATCATTTTTTATTTTAAATTTTTTTAAAAAATTATGTCCTTCTAAACTACAAGGACTTAAATAATAAATTTTTTTAATACAAATATTTTTTTTAACAAAATACAAAAATATTAAGAAAATCAATCACTTTTTTAACAATTGCCAAACAAAAATATTATTATTTTTTTTGCTAAAATCAAATAAAAGTAAACATTTTTTTTTATTAAAAATAATAGTTGGTGAAACTTATTTTTTTATATAATAAAAAAAGAAAATTGGAGTTATAGGTGATAATTTATTGTTTCAGCAATGCTACAGATCCACACTTTCACCTACAATGATGTGACAATGGAGTTGGAACCCATGTCATTGAGTGTATAGCAAATCAAGAGTTGACACATATAACACCACATCATCGTGGATTTTTTTGGTGGGTCTCAAACATTTTTTTTATTATTCATCTAGATTTTTTTAGCACTTAGGAAACATGGTGGATCCTGTTTTTTTTTTTTAATCTCGGTTATCAAGTAAACAAACTAAAATAAAAAATGAAAAAATTTTGGCTCAAATTGTTAAAAAGTGAGTTTTGCTAAAACAAATAGAAATAAATGTTGTTTTTCTAATAAAAGTGATGATTTGTGAAATATCTTTTTTATTTAAAAAATGAGAATTATAGGGGATAATTTATTATCTATAATTATTTTTAGATCAAATAAGAATACTATTCTAAATTTTCTTCTTACCTTTTTTTTTATGCAGATACTTTTATTTTGTAGAAATTTAATTTTATTATATTTAAATATTATATTGTAATTTTTAAATTAAAAATATTTTTTGAAAAGTCATATTTAAATTATTTTATGCCATTATAAAATATAATATTTTAATATCAACTTATTTGATAATCCCTTTTTAAAATGTGTATTTGCTTTTATTCATTAATATTAAATTTTTAAGTAATCTTATTTATTATTAAAAAAATAAATTAGTAAAATAATTTTATATATTTATATATATAATTTTGTTTCGATTGCTCGGGCTATTTGATGTATCTGTCCAAGTCCATTCAAATTTATTCGAATTTTTGAATTTTACGTAGGTTCTTATCAAATTAAAAATTATGTTGAATAATCTTTAAAAATTTACAGGCTTAACTCGAGTTGCTTGGGTTCAACTCGCCCAAGTCAACTTTAGCAAACGGGTTGAAAATTACATTATTGAAATTGTGACAAATTAAAAATTGATACATAAATTGTGATAAAATTATAAAACTTAAAGGGAGACTTATTTATAAGTCCTTTTTCAGAACCTTATGCTAGGTTAAGTCCTGTGTAATTTCTTATAGAGTCTCAAGTCCTATTTTCATAAGAATATATTCCACAAGATCCTAATCTTTTTATCCCATTTTCACACCTTCCCAAAATGCCCACTCCCAACCACCGAATTGATATAAATCTGGTGCTGCTTCGCAAGCTTCTTCGCGAACAGTAGCACCACAATCTTCCTCGGGCGACGGAGGCAGCCGGAGCTGGTGGCGGCGGCGGCGGAGGAGGTGGAGATTCTCCGGCGTGGCATCGGAACAAATGCAGATGAGGGACGCCATTGAAGTCTGGAAGATGAGGAAGAGAGAGAGGAAGAAAAGGAGATTGAAGGAACTTGATCCAACAATTCGTCTACTACTTTTAAAAGCACTTTGTGAAATTCGAGCAGATGTAATTATCCAACCTTCCTTTTTCTGGTCAATGTGCCCTTCTGATGGCCATGATGTCCAGAGGATTCTTTGATAGTTTTTTACTTTTCCAAAATTTATGTTGCTTACTTGGTACAGTTGAGAATGGGTTTCTTTTGTCTACAGCAAGATGATACAGTGTCTTATATTAATGATGCACTAAAAAATGGGACTGATAATTTAAAATAATTTAAAATTATAATTTTTATTATTTAATTTAGATTTCACATATATTATTGATAATTTTTTAAATTTTACAATTAATAATACAAAATAAAAATATATTAAGATTATATATCTATTTCAAAACAAACGGATTAAAAAAATAAAAACTTATTAAGTTTGCGAAACGTAATGTGACACATTACGTTACGTTTATGTAAATGTCACATTACGTTTATATAGGTGTCACGTTACGTTACGTTTATGTAGGTGTCACGTTACGTTCATATTGGTGTCACGTTACGTTACGTTTATATAGGTGTCACGTTACGTTACGTTTATGTAGATATGTCACGTTACGTTTATATAGGTGTCACGTTACGTTACGTTTATGTAGATATGTCACGTTACGTTTATATAGGTCACGTTACGTTTATGTAGGTGTCACGTTACGTTACGTTTATGTAGATGTCACGTTACGTTTATGTAGATGTCACGTTACGTTAGGTGTCACGTTACGTTTATGTAGGTGTCACGTTACGTTACGTTTATATCAATTTCCCTATATATGGTTTTATTATTAATTATGATATTAACAACTAATATTGAGGGTAAATATGTCAAGAAACTTCTCATAGGACTTATGGGAACATAAGTTTTTTTGTGGGACCAAATATAGCACAAGTCTCCCTAATAGGACTTCTAAATAATTTTCCCAAACTTAAATTGTAAGTTTCAATATTTTTTTTTTTTATTTTCATAATTTACATACAAAAATCTACTATTTATATTATTTCATATAAACATATTTTATTAATTTTTTCACATCCCATGCATAAGTTTTCACTAATATAATATAAATAGAAATATCTAAATTAGATTTCAATAATCAAGAACCATTAATTAACCAGAGATTATAACAAGAAAATGATCTTATTAATAAATAATAGTTGAAAGACAGGCAAAGGACAATAGCACTGAGACAAAAACAGGTTAAGGCCTATAAGACCTGCCAATGATTAAACTCTAAACATCAAACCAAACCATAACATTACAAACCGATCCAAACAATTAATTTTAGACTAATGCTACACAAATCGACAAATTATACAAAATTATCATACAAAACAACATGGCTTTTCGTTTAAAAACCATAAAGACCCATCATTAATTTTTTTTTAATTTATGAAATTTCACCTCACCACCATGTCATTCTGAAATCAAATTTTGTATAAAAATTCGATAGCATAGCATTTTCCAGAATTATTTAGAGCCAAGTTCTTGGGTTTTCTTGAACAATTTATGTTGAATATGCTGAGCAAAAGTCCTCGGCGGGAACAGCGGCGGCTCCACCTCTGACACCGTCTCTGACAATGGCTTCAAGATAATCTTCTCCTTTGGCGGCTCACAAAAAACCGCCCACGAAATTCTCACCTTTTCCTTGTTAACAAGTCCCCTGTGAAGAATGCTCTTGTACTTGCCATTACTAAGAATTTCAACAGTGTCCCCAATGTGCATGATGATAGAGTTTGGTACACATTTTGCAGTGATCCACTTGCCCTCGTAGAAGAGTTGGAGCCCTGGGACCATGTTGTGGAGGATGAAGGTGAGTGCACTCACGTCAGTGTGGGCTTCAACCCCGAGAGCGAGCTCGGGTTGAGGGCATTTTGGGTAATAGTTGATTTTCATTTGGAGGAGGAGCTCTTCTTTGCCACCAACTTCTTTCTCTAGCCTGTCTTCTTCTAGACCTAAGCCAAGGGATAGAATTGAGAGGATCTTGGTAGCTAGGGCTCGAAGTTGCTTTGCGTACTCAGCTGTTGCGGGACTAGATTGACGCAATTTTGAAAGAAATGTAGGATTGATTAGATTTAAGTTAGATCAAAACTAAATTGGATTTCAAATTATACATTATATTATACTTTTATTCTCTAAGCTTTTAATTGTTGCATTTTGGTTTCAAATTATGCGATCTGTTATAATTTAGTTTCTGAGTCAATGTCATTCAATTAGTAAAAAGAAGATACTAAGTATTTTTCAAATTTTACATAAAATCTCAAGAAAATCAAAATGACCAAATACACTTGGTTTTAAAATATACTTCTTTTGTTGTACTTCTTTTTTTAGGTTCCAAAATATACTTCTTTTTTTTAACATTTTCATTCCACATCTTTTAATTTTGTTGTACTCTTCGTAAAATTTTAGAAGTACACATTCTCTTAACATTATTAGTTAAATATAAACATAGAGTAGGAGATTTTGTGTTTTGATCTTTTGTACATCTTTGTTTCAAGACCCCTCTCCATTATATATTCCAGATAAAAAATAAAAAATAAAAAAGGGAAAATTACACTGTAGTGGAGTCCGTGATAATTAATTACAAATTAATAAAAAATTATAATCATAATTATTAATAGTTATAATATTTTCCATCTGTTGGTAATTACTTTTTCTTGATATCATTGTCAAGTTATTTTCCTAAAAAAATTCATGTTATAGAGAAGTCAGATGGGACAAACAAAGGAAAAGACAAATTCACTAAACATGTTTGAGTGTGAAATATTAATGAAACATATATCCAAGTACTCAAGAAAAAATATTTATAATTATATTAAGAAAAATAGTGTGTGATTTAAATTCTAACTCTTGTATGATGGGTTCATATCTTTTTAATAAATAAAAAGAAAATTAAGAAATCATTTTGAAGTTAATTAACTCTCTACTTGTTTCAACAACAAATATTTTTAAAATCTCACATCCTCTAACTTTTGAAAAATGTAGAAAATATTTTTCGAATCAAAATTTTTCTAATTCCATCATATTATCACCGTCACCACTACTTCCATTCCATCCCATCCCATCACCACCTCCACCAACAACCAATATCTTTTTTTCAATACCACTAACATCATCACCACTATCATTAATACACTAATTTCAATATCATAACTAATCATATAAAACATTTTTTACCAAATTTTTTTCCAGCAAAAAGAAGCAGACTCACTCACTCTTTCATTAATGAATGCTATTGAACTTACATGTAGTCGGTTGGTGTCTTGGGCCAAATGGAAATGTCACACTTGTCCTCAGGGTAAGCAAGGTGGAAAAAATAGTCTTCCCATTCAAGTTGACCACAAGCATTGTTAGCCAATTTGCTCCCATACCCTTGAATATTCCCATTATCATGGTCATTTGCATACTTCTCCTTCTCCTCCACCGGCTGCTCAAAAAACCCTTCTCCAGCCACCTTCACCCGCTCCCTCACCTCCTCCGCTATCCCATGATTCACCAAATGCATCACCCCCCAATCCGCCGCCGCCTTCTTCAACGCCTCCCGACACCTCTCTCTTACCTCCTCATCTTCCGAGTCCATGTCTTTCAAGTCAATTGTAGGCACTTGTGGCCCTTCTTCTTTCTTCTCTTCTTCAAATATGTTGCCAATGCTCGTCAGCTCTTCTTTCGGCCTCACGTACTCTTTTGGGATTGATTCAATCCCGCTCATCGCCAAGCTTTCGACTCTCGGGGCACCCACTGTAGTCACCATTGTTAGTACACCAAATTTTAATTATTGTATTTGTGTATGTTGCAGAGTGAAGTAATTACTATAGGGGTATTTATAGGGGAAATTTGCTTTAAGTGGGTATTTGGTAAGGTAATGAAGAAATGGGAAGCTGTGTTTTCTCGGGAAAGTGATGAGAAAATGTTTTGTTGTGTATGTTACTCACGAGTTATTGTGCTTCTAGCATCCATAGATGGCCTGAGGGGAAGGTGGGTTGACTGGTGGGTTCGAGAGCACGAGGGAGTCCGACTGTCATCTTCAAATTCAAACAATTACAGTTGGAACAAGAAAGCCTATGAATCACATTCCAAAAGTATGAAACAGAGACGAATAATTAGAATAACATAAAACATAATGATTTTGAGGAATATAAGAAATAAGCTTTTCTCCTGTCTACTGATTCTAATTGTATTGGACGGTTCAGTTCATAAGCTGTGGGTTTATTCAAGGCCACTTTAATAACATGAGTCATTTATCTTTAGTGTTCATTTTGGGTGTGTTTGATTGGACAGACTGGATACGGGGAGATTAGAATCCATCGGACTTGAATTCTGGGACTGTGAATCTCCCGAACTATTTAGTTGGATTGGATATGTTTCCTGTGTTTGTTTTTTCATGGGATTAGATGTCTGGAAATGACTATTTTTAGTGAATCCAACGTTTGATTGGACGGACTGGATATGATAAATAAACAAAGGACTATTTTACCCTTTTTCAATTGTGTACTGAGTAATAGCAATATTAAACATATCTTTAATATTTTAATTATTTTTAGCTAGATTAAATAAAAATTTGTTTTATTTTATTTTTTACACAATTAACTAAATTTATTTTTTTTTAAATAAATAAATAAATACATAAAATATCAATAAAAATATATATTATTTTTTTAATTAAAATTTTAAATAAATTTGTTTTTAAAAATAATAATAATCAAACAATGAAATTAAATAAAACATCTATTAAATTTAAATAATGAAATTAAATAAAATATAAACAAAATTTTAAAATAAAACATCAATAAAATGTCTATAAAAAATTATTTTAAAAAATTAAATAAATAAAACATCAATAAAAAGTTAAATAAAATTATTTTATTTTTAAATTGAGACATTTAAATTTTATTGAATTTTATTAAATATAATACATAATTAAATAGTAGAGGGTCAAAATTGTCATTTTGACCACCTAATCCCAACAGTGGATAGTCCCCCAAAAATTATCTCATACCCCTTCCTAGGACACAATAGTCCCCCATATGGGGGATAAGGAATCCGGCCGGATATGGAGTCTGGCGGACTAAAAAAAAATCAAACGGCAGATAAGGAGTACTATTTGGATTACAATCCAAATAGTGGATAGTCCCCCCCTAATCCGGCGAATCAAACACGCCTTTTGTGTAAAAAATTATGTTGATTTGATTAATTTTATTTTTTTTTAAAATAATATATTCAAAAAAATATATGAATATGAAAGATATTAAGACCAGGCTTCATTTGGGAAGTGGATTGGCTTTTTAGCTTTTTGGGTTATTTTAGCCTGGGGCTAAAAAGTCTGGATTAGGAAAGACTTTTGGCTTTTTTGGACTATTTTAGCCTGGGGCTAAAAAGTCTGGATTGGGAAGGACTTTTAACTTTTTTGATTTTTTTGTGAAAGAAAGAATGTAATAATTATGGATTGAATGTGATGTTTTGTCTTATTAAATTAAAAAATTTATTTTATTTTTTGTGGCTAAAATAACAAAAAAAAAAAAAAAAAGCCTCAAATCTTGCTTCCCAACGAAGCTTAAGCTTGAGTGAATCTTGAGTGACCCACAGGATACCAACAAGTCACGACGTAAAATTGTAGCCCACAGAATAAATAGCCCACAATACCAACATTTCAAAAAGACATTATTATATAAGTCTAAAAATTATATTTAATTTCTAAATTTAATTATGTGATAATCAATTATAATATTTAATATAACACTCTTTTTGTATTTTCTTTAATCATCAATTAATCATATCATTTATACATTATTAGATCCAAAAAATAGATCTAAAAAATGGGTTTATATATCATTTTCTTTTCAAAAATAGGAATGTAACTTCTTATTTCTTTTTTGGACATTGATATTCTAATCCAAAAATTAGATTTAGTTTTCAAACTTAATGATGTGACAATCAATTAAAATATTTAAGCAATTCTCTTTTTTATATTTTTTTAATCATTAACCAATCATCTTACTTACTCATCATTAAATCTAAAAAATAGATTTATATATCATTTTAGTTATTTTTAGGGTGAATTACACTAACAGTCCTTATAGTTTGGGACTTGTGTCATTTTGGTCCCTGACTTTTCAATTGTGACACATTTGACCCTGAATTTTGAATCTTGTTCCAAATAAGGACAATTGAATATATTATTGGATTTTTCAAGGGTAAAATTGTCAATTTGATAAAATATAAATTAATTTGACAAAAATAAATGTTAAAAAATTATTTCTACCTACTAAAGATAAAATTATATAAAATTGATAAATCTTTTAGACATTTATTTCTTTTTTTTTACCAAATTAATTTTTATTATGTATTTGGATAATAATCATGTAAAATTAATTTTTCAAAATTAATCATGTAATTTTTATTAATTTTTATCAATTTTACATAATTTTATTTTTGGTGGGTAGAAATAATTTTTTAAAATTTTAAAATATTTTTTTGACATTTATTTTTGTCAAATTAGTTTATATTTTATCAAATTGACTATTTTACCCTTGAAATTAAGCAATGATATGTTAATTGTCCTTATTTGGAACAAGATTCAAAATTCAGGGTCAAATGTGTCACAATTGAAAAATCAAGGACTAAAGTGACACAAACCCTAAACTATAAGGACTGTTAGTGTAATTTGCCCAAAAACATAATAGTATAAAAATGATGATAAAGAAAAATGTGCATATAAAATGTTACAGGCTTGCTTTGTCAAATTCATGATTTTGAATTCAAGTCTTGTTCTTTTTTTTTTTTTTACATAAATATCAATTATAGGAATATTTTAAAAAATTAAAAATATAAGACACAAATATGTGAACATTACCAGCAATCTTCCTTTTATATATTGAAATAGATATATATATACATATATATAGATGGATAGATAGATAAGACATACCAACGAATCCAACCATGCACGTGATACCTAACCCGTGTCTGCAACAGATCCAAGTCTTCTCCCCTACTAGAACATTTGAAACGTTTTGATCATTCTCAATCAACACAGTTCGGTAGGGTTGATGAATTTATCATTAAAATGATGTCTTAGCTATTTTGTGTCTATCTTAAATTTTTTAACGAAAATTCAGACTTAAGTCGATCTTGGGCAAAAATCTTTACATTTCTAGCTGAGGTTACCATCAGCTCGACCAACTCACCCGAATAACAACTCTACATGTATGGAGCGTAAATTACTTTATTTGGTTTCAATTTTTAGAATTTAATTTTTTTTAAATTGAATTTTTATTTTTTGTGTGTTTTTGTTTTCAGTAAATTTTTTTAGTATTTTAAATAAATTTTTTAATTTTCAAATACACTTAACTTAGATGTACTTAAAAAGTGAAATATTTATTAAAAAAAATATATTTAAAAAAATCAATAAATATACAAGAATACAAAAATATATTGAATTTTTTTATTGTTTTACATTTTTGATATTTAGTGAATTTTTTTTAAAAAATTTACAAATACTATACTTTTTAATTGTATCTATATTTAAATATATATAAAAAGTTTTAAAAAAAATTGCTTAAAATAGTAAAAAAAAATTCATTAAAAATAAAAAAAAATAATATTTAAAAAATTACATTCAAAAAATTAAATCAAACATGATGAATCGTATTTAAGAAATAACAAAGAATCCCACTATTTTTAGTACACGTTTACATATCATTTATTATGTGAATTTATGTAAAAATTAAAAAATATGATAAAATTCATAGGAAAGGTTTCTTTCTTTACATTCTTTCTCAAATTAATATGTGATGTGATGGTGAGGCAGCATATGGGCCATCTTTGGATATCGTTTTTGTAGTACTATAATGTAACAAGTCTGAAGATCCAAAACAAAAATTATATATTTGTAGACGTTTCCGAACGCCCTGAGAGGGTTAAGTTCCGTTCTGTTCATATTGGGGGCACTACAGTTCAAGTACTCAAATGTCACGGTTCTTAATCTTGAACCAAAGAGTCCAAATCCGGCAAATCGTTTTGAAAACAGATTTTTTTGAAAGAAGTGCCAAACATGGACTGCTTCGCCAGATACAGAGTCGCCACCTAAATATTTTATTTTTGGAAAATTTAGGAAACCCTGACTCGGTGCCAAAGGCCACGTGTCCGTCATCACCAAAGTTGCCTCGGCTCGGGAACTTGGGTACGATTGGGGAAGGTCACTTCGTGAGCACCCCCGCTCGCCCGGTCAAAGACCGGCCTCTACTAACCATGATATCTTATTTTGAAAACATTGTGAGTTCTTGTTCCAGTTATTAGCCTAGGTTACTATGTGATGCTCGCAGCAAATAAGTATAGACTGGGCCACCTGAATTGGAATAAAACATTTCATGTTTGTTTGTTTGAAAATGGTTTGATAGTGCTACCCGCAGGTAGGCTAAGACGTGAATTTGCCACTCTCAGGTGGGCTTAGAAAAACATGATTTTGCCACTATCTAGTGGGCTTAAAACAAACATTTGATGAATTGTCCAATCCAAGTAACACAACCTCCACCCACAAGCATTCAAGACAGTAATATCACATAAGCAGTTAGCCTCATGGTAAGCATGCTATCATGGCAACACTCACACGCGTGCAAGGATGCTAAAGCATAAAACTCACCGAGTACTCCGAGCCAAGACAGAAAACCGATTAGAAATCATGCATGATCCTAATTATACAAAATGCCTAATGCAACACATGCAATAATGCAACTATAGCAGGCTCGGCTATTCTAAACATGGCATATGGAATGCTACAGCTAACACGTATTCAATTTGGAATTGAAATACAAATGCAGTTTGTATGATGCGCCGAGCCCGGTGCGTGCAAAACAGATGAATGATGCAAACATGCTGTCATACTGTATGCTAATTGAAATATGCCCTATATCTAACCATCATAAGCGGGTAAATAAAAGGGAGAAAGACGTGGGGTTGGAAGACATACATCACACTCACCCACACTTATTACAATTTTGCCCTCGCACAGAGGGTTCGAATAAATATACAGTCCGAAATGAAAGAATAATACAGTCCGAATATACAGTCCGAATATTACATATTTTCTAATTAATTATCGAATTAAACTAAGAAAGTTTTAAACAGGCATGCAAGCCAGGGGCTGCCTTGCTTCTGATGAATGATGTATGCTGGATTGCCTTTGCATAGAAATCCACTGGGATGCCCAATTTAGCCTCTGTTTGCAATTGTTCTCGAAATGCGCGCCGGACTCCGAAAAGTTGCTGATTCCTTATTTTGCTGCAACAGAGAGCAGGAAAAGAGCATAGCAATATATTTCACAAATATATGCATGCCTCGATTCTCGTGCCACCAATCACGCATATCGATGCATGATGGCTGAGGAATCGGATTGCACAACTCAATATAGGGTGCAATGTAGATGAGTGCTACAGCAAAACCTAGCTCCATCATGGGTAATCCGGAGTGTCGGTGACTTGGGGATTGAGACCCGTTCCGTCACTCGGAGTATGGAACGCGCCTCGTTTCCCGTGCCCGGACTAACTCCTATCCCGAACACGATGCAATATGCATGATATGCATGAAATGTAGCTAATATGCAACCCTAACATACACAATGCTATGAAAATGAGATGCCTCAAAATGCGTGCACGCGGGCACGCAAACCGAGGAAATGATTCTAAAGCATAAAAAGGCATACACAATGCAATTGGACTTACACTAACACGAGTGGACCTCAGCCGCACTCACATAAGAGGCCGTCGGATAAAAATGAAGTGCCTCGAAATGCGTGCCCACGGGCGCGCAAACCGAGGCAATGTATTTAAGCATGAAATGACATGAAATATGATATACAATGAGACTAAAATGAGATATCTCGAAGTGCGTGCCCGCGGACACGCAAACCGAGAAAATAGCATACGGAATGCAACAGGACTAAAAATGAGATGTGCGATGCAATATGGGCTTACACCGACATGAGTGAGCCTCAGCCACACTCACATAGGAGGCCAATGGATGAAAATAAAGTGTCTCGAAATGCGTGCACACGGGCACGCAGACCGAGGCAATGCATATGCAATGCAATGAGACTAAAAATGGCATACAGAATGCAAAATGGACTTACACTAACATGAGTGAGCCTCAGCCACACTCACATAAGAGGCCGTCGGATAAAAATGAGGTGCCTCGAAATGCGTGCACACGGGCACGCAAACCGAGGCAATGGTATTAAGGCACAGAATGACATGCGAAATGAGACGTGGCATATGGCATATGGGAAATGCAAATTTCGGCAGCCAAAATGATGCAAAAACAGCCCCCGAATTGTAGCAAAATTACACCCGATGCCCGAAATGCTATGTTAAGCACCCGAAATGGCCTACAGCTATGCCAAACATGCGCAGTATGGAGATGACATGTAAAGACAGATGCTAGGCAGCCCCTAAACTAGCATTTTTCCAGCACAAAGAATGGCCAAACAACAATCACAAGTATGGAAAAAATAGCATGCAAAAATGGGGGAAAAGAGGGGAATAATGAAGCAAATGATATATACAATACTCAAACTGAAAAATACAGTTCTACAACATTTAAGAGTGACCAAAAATATGAACATTTTCCGTAGATGACATCCCCCAATTCAGTATGTAGATATGCTCAACATAGCATGCAAAATAGAGCCAACAAAGGCTATAACATGAGATACCAAAAGGATGCATCAAACAGTCTTGGACTCTTAACAAAATATGAAGAGTAGGCCAAAATAAGACACTTTTCAGGCCTGATGATGGCCGAAAACAGAAGCTAAGAAAGCCTAACAAAGCATGCAATTTTACGGTAAATTGGAGGAATTGTGAAGCAAGTGTAAGATGGAGTTACCAAACAAGGTTGAGCCCTTCTTCAATGTTGAAGAGGAGCTCAAAATAGGCCCACTCACAATATGTTGTATGCTCGAAAACAGATCACTCATGAGCTAAAATAGCATGCAAGAGCAAGGGTAAAACATGAATTCAAGGCAAGTGACATGCAGAGCATGAAAACAAGGTTGAGCCCTTCTTCAATGTTGGAGAGGGGCTCAAAATAAGCACAATATCAGTTCATGAGATGCTCCAAATCAGATCACAAACAGGCCAAATAAATCATGCAATTTTACGGTAAATATAGAGAATTACAAAGAAAGTGCATGATAGAGAGGCCAAACATGGTTGAGTCCTTCTTCAATGTTGAAGAGGGACTCAAAAGAGGCTCACTCACAATTTATATCAGGCTCAAAATCAGATCATTAACAGGCTAAAGAATCCATGCAGAATATTGGCATAAAGAGAGGTATTGAAAGAGGTGCATGATAGAGATGCCAAACAAGGTTAAGCCCTTCTACAATGTTGTAGAGGGGCCCAAAATAAGCACAAAATCAGTAGGGGTCGGAGCCCAAAACAGTGAGCAAATAGGGTAGAAAATTGAAGCAAAAATAAGCTAGAAAAAGGGAATTTGAGACTTACCCTTGAAGATCAAGCTTTTGTTGCTTCTTGGCTTCAATTTGCTGGTTCTTAGCCTTTGAAAAAGCTTCCCTTGCTGCTGAAATGGAAGTAGTGATGGTGAGGCTTGGTGTTGATGAAGGAATGAGCTAGAGACTTGAAGGTTTTTTAGGGTTTTGGAGATGAAGATGGAGGCTATGGGAGATATGCTCTTGAGAAGAATTTTTGTAACCCTAACAAAGGAGCTCATCAGCCCCTTAAATGGACCAAAAGGGGTGTAAAAGGGGAGGGAAATGCACCCAAGCTTTCCCTCCCAAAATATCCCCCGGAGGGCTGAGATATTTTGAAAAACAGCTGGACAGCTGTAAAGTGGTCAAAAGGGGGAAGCAGGCCGGCCAGGTGCTTTTCTTGAAGATGGCCGGCCGGCCACCCCACTGGTCGGCCAGCCACTCCCCATGGCCGGCCGGCCATGGCCAAAAATGAAGTGAACAATTACTAGTCGGCCACCATTTTTTAGTGTCCTCCCAGGTGTGTAGAACAAGGTCCCATGGTTGGAATTTGACAACTCTGGAGCAGGAGTCACAACATTGCATTTGAAAGAGAGGCTCAAAAATGAAAATCAGAATTACTGGCCGACCACCATTTTTTAGGGTCCTCCCATGTGCCCTCATCACAAATATGTAGTTGTGGTTGGAAGAAAATGGCCCTAGGGTGTTCAACATTAGCCCGAAAGTGAGAAAAACGGGCGCCGGAGGAGCATAACTGGTTATCTGAGATAATTGCTGGCCTCCCACCCTCCAGTGATCTTCCTGGTGCTAAAACAGAGGTACCTGCCAAAATTGAACAAAAACTGATGCAAAATGAATGCTCGGGGCCCAAATCACGCAGTTCGGGGTCCCGAAAATAGGCTGTAGGCACCGAAAGTGGTATTCGGTCACGAAGTGGGTATCTGAGACCCCAGTGTCCCTCGTTATGATAAAACAGAGGCACTTGCCAAAAACCGGAGGAATCGGAGATGGTCGGGTGGTTCCGAACCGAGGCACACAGCCTGATGGCTCCGAAAACCGGGAACCAGGCTCCGAAATGGGCAAAATGGCCTACGAGCACGAAATGTAGCCCACGGCCATTGAGAGATAGTCTACGGGACTACTCCCTCCCCTCAAGAAAGAAAACAGAGAAAACCAAGTTTGGTTCGCAAACCGAGGCAAGGCACAGAAGAGAGTTCGGGAGTCCGGAGGCAGGGCGCACGGCCGCGACTCTGAGACTTCTGAACGAGCACAACATGCAACATCACCGAGCGCTCAATCGGTGACGTCTGAATCTTAAGGTCGGTCAAAAATGGAGTGTCTACAATATTACATGCCAATTTGTCAAGATTTTCCTTATTAGGTGGGTCTCACCGATTATATCATTGTGCACTTGAAAATGTTCGTCCTAGTTGGAATTAATGACCACAATTCTACATTATTTTTTATTTTTTCACTAATATTCTAGAGACAATGGTGTAGCAATCTTTTTTTTTATTTTTTTATTTAGTTAATTTGAGACATTAATTAACCTCTAAATATATGTGGATGGATTTAGAAAAAGTTGTGTTAAGGGCTAGTTTGGTGTAGTTTTTTCAATTTAAAAGTTGATCATTAGAAAATAAAAATTAAAAGCATTTCTTTTCAAATTTTTAGATAATCAATATTTTAAAAATCATTTAAATTATTTCAATAGTTAAGAAGTGACTTTTCCTAAAATCAAATAGAAATAAATATTTTTTTTATTAAAAGTGATAGTTGGTGAAACTTATTCTTTTATATAATAAAAAAAGAAAATGGGAATTATATGTGATAATTTATTGTTTCAATAATGTTATAGACCCACA
This sequence comes from Camellia japonica, assembly GCA_030407325.1. Classification (NCBI taxonomy): domain Eukaryota; kingdom Viridiplantae; phylum Streptophyta; class Magnoliopsida; order Ericales; family Theaceae; genus Camellia; species Camellia japonica. Next base: position 10,427,181 of record JAPPVO010000007.1, on the reverse strand, counting down.
CTTTCACCCACAATAATGTGAAAAAGGAGTTGAACCCCATGTCGTTTAGTGTATAACAACTTTCACCCATAATGATGTGACAAGGGAGTTGGACCTCATGTCATTGAGTGTATAGCAAATCAAAAGTTGGCACATATAACACCACATCATTGTGGATTTTTTTTGTGGGTCTCAAACATTTTTCTTATTATTCATCTAGATTTTTTTAGCACTTAAGAAAAATGGTGGATCATTTTTTTTTTCTCTTTAATCTCAGTTGTCAAGTAAACAAACTAAAATAAAAAATGAAAAACTTTTGGTTCAAATTGTTAAAAAGTGAGTTTTGCTAAAACAAATAGAAATAAATGTTATTTTTCTAATAAAAGTGATGGTTTGTGAAATATCTTTTTTTATTTAAAAAAAAGGAGAATTGTGGGTGATAATTTACTAGTCATCTATAATTATTTTCAGATCAAATAAGAATACCATTCTAAATTTTCTTCTTACCTTTTTTTTATGCAGATACTTTATTTTGTAGAAATTTAATTTTATTAGATTTAAATATTTTATTGTAATTTTTAAATTAAAATAATTTTTGAAAATTTATATTTAAATTATTTTATGCCATTATAAAATATAATCTTTTTAATACCAACTTATTCGATAATCCATTTCTAAAATGTGTATTTGCTTTTATTCATTAATATTAAAATTTTAATTAATCTTATTTATTATTAAAAAAAATAAATTAGCAAATAATTTTATATATTTATATATATAATTTTGTTTCAATTGCTCAGGTTATTTGATGTATCTGTCCAAATCCATTCAAATTTATTCGAATTTTTAAATTTTACATAGATTCTCACCAAATTAAAAATTATGTTGCATAATCTTTAAAAATTTACAGGCTTGACTCGAGTTGCTTGGGTTCAACTCGCCCAAGTTTACAACCTTAGCAAGGGGTGTTGAAGGTTACATTATTGAAGTTGTGACAAATTAAAAATTGATACATAAATTGTGATAAAATTGTAAAACTTAAATTGTAAGTTATAATATTTTTTTATTTTCATAATTTACATACAAAAATCTACTATTTATATTATTTCATATAAATATATTTTATTAATTTTTTTACATCCCATGCATAACATGGGTTTCACTAATATAATTTAAATAGAAGTATCTAAATTAGATTTCAATAATCAAGAACCATTAATTAACTAGAGATTAGAACAAGAAAATGATCTTATTGATAAATAGTAGTTAAAAGACAGGCAAAGGACAAGCACTGAGACAAATACAGGTTAAGTCCTATAAGACCTGCCAATGATTAAACTCTAAAACATCAAACCAAACCAAACCATAACATTACAAACCAACCACCAAACAATTAATTTTAGACTTAATGCTACACAAATCGACAAATTATACAAAATTATCATACAAAATAACATGGCTTTTCATTAAAAAACATAAAGACCCATCATTAATTTATTTTAATTTATGAAATTTCACCTCACCGCCATGTCATTCTGAAATCAAATTTTGTACTCCCTCCGTCCCAAAATAATGGTCCCTTTTGGGGAATCCAACTTTTTTTGGTAGTACAATTATTGCATTTGAAAAAAAGTTGATTTTCCAAAATTATCCTTTTGATAGTACATTTTTTGGGAATATCAATATCATAATTGTACTTTTTATATTGTTTATTAATTTAAAAGAAGGGCAAAATAGGAAATTTATATTATTTTTGTACTTGATTTTTGAAGAGGGACTAATATTTTGGGACAATGAAAAATGGAATAAGGGACTAATATTTTGGGACGGAGGGAGTATAAAAATTTCGATAGCATAGCATTTTTCAGAATTATTTGGAGCCAAGTTCTTGGGATTTCCTGAACAATTTATGTTGAATATGCTGAGCAAAAGTCCTCGGCGGGAACAGCGGTGGCTCCGCCTCTGACACCGTCTCCGGCAATGGCTTCAAGATAATCTTCTCCTTTGGCGGCTCACAAAAAACCGCCCACGAAATTCTCACCTTTTCCTTGTTAACAAGTCCTCTGTGAAGAATGCTCTTGTACTTGCCATTACTAAGAATTTCAACAGTGTCCCCAATTAGCATGATGATAGAGTTTGGTACACATTTTGCAGTGATCCACTTACCCTCGTAGAAGAGTTGCAGCCCTGGGACCATGCTGGGGAGAATGAAGGAGACTGCACTCAAGTCAGTGTGGGCTTCAACCCCAAGAGCGAGCTCGGGTTGAGGGCATTTTGGGTAATAGTTGATTTTCATTTGGAGGAGGAGCTCTTCTTTGCCTCCAACTTCTTTCTCTAGTCTGTTTTCTTCTAGTCCTAAGCCGAGGGATAGGATTGAGAGGGTCTTGGTAGCTAGGGCTCGAAGTTGCTTTGCGTACTCAACTGTTGCAGGACTAGATTGACACAATTTTGAAAGAAATGTAGGAATGGTTAGATTTAAGTTAGATCAAAACTAAATTGTATTTCAAATTATACATTCTATTATACTTTTAATCGTAAGTTTTTAATTGTTGCATTTTTGCCCCGGTGTGGTTTTCATTTTGAGGTTACAAGATCACAAAAAGACAAAATTAATTACAAAAGCTAATAAGACAAAATATTAATTTTTATCCATAATTATTATATTTTTTCTCTTACAAAATTTAAAAAAATTTCAACACAAAACCAAATGAGACTAAAAAAGTAAAACTAAAAAACTATCAACACAAAAAGATAAATATTTTTAAAATTTTATATAAAATCTCAAGAAAATCAAAATGATCAAATACACGTGGTTTTAAAAAGTACATTTGTTAGCATTTTGGTTTTGAAATATATATATATATATATATATTCATTTTAGTTTCCAAAATATACTCTCTTTTTTAAAAAAAAAACATTTTTATTCCACATCTTTTAATTTTGTTGTACTTTTTATAAAATTTTAGAAATGCCCATCCTCTTAACATTATTAGTTAAGTACATAAACCAGGAGATTTCTGTGTTTCAATCTTTTGTATATCCTTGTTTCAAAACCCCTCTCCATAAATTCAAGATAATATATATATATATATATATATATATAAGGGACAACTGGAGTCAGTGATAGTTAATTGCAAATTAATAAAAAAATTTATATATTTATAATATTTTCCATCTATATGGTAATTACTTTTTCTTGATATCATTGTCAAGTTATTTTCCCAAAAAAATTCATTGATATAGAGAAGTCAAATGGGACAAACAAATGAAAAGACAAGTTCACTAAACATATTCGAGTGTGAAATATTAATGAACCATCCGTCCAAAAAAAAAAAATATTAACGAACCATATATCCAAGTACTCTAGAAAAAATATTCATAATTTTATTAAGAAAAATAGTGTGTAATTTAAATTCTTACTCTTGTATGATAGGGTTCATATCTTTTTAAATTAAAAAAATTAAGAAATTATTTTGAAGTTAATTAACCCACTATTTGTTTGAGCAAAAAAATATTTTTAAAATCTCACATTCTTTAACTTTTGAAAAATGTAGAAAATATTTTTTAAATTAAAATTTTTCTAATGTCATCATATTACCATCGCCACTCCTGAAAAATGCGTCATACCACTAATTTAGCACCACTAATGACATAACATCATGTGGACTCCACTATTGATGTGATAGTTTGGCCTTTGTTTTTTTTTTTTTTTTTTTTTTTACACTTGCTAACTCATTAATGGTGTTTTTAAAGCTGCTGATTTAGTGCCCTAAATCGGAACTCCGCCACTCCTACCAAAGACCAATATCTTTTTTCCAATTCCACTATCATCATCACCACTATAAGTAGCACTAATACACTAATTTCAACATCATAACTAATCATATAAAACATTTTTTACCAAAATTTTTTTTAATTTTTTTCCAGGTAAAAGAAGCAAACTCACTCACATTAATGAATGTTACTGAACTTACATGTAGTCGGTTGGTGTCTTGGGCCAAATGGACATGTCACACTTGTCCTCAGGGTAAGCAAGGTGGAAAAAATAGTCTTCCCATTCAAGTTGACCACAAGCATTGTTAGCCAATTTGCTCCCATACCCTTGAATATTCCCATTATCAGGGTCGTTTGCATACTTCTCCTTCTCCTCCACCGGCTGCTCAAAAAACCCTTCTCCGGCCACCTTCACCCGCTCCCTCACGTCCTCCGCTATCCCATGATTCACCAAATGCATCACACCCCAATCCACCGCCGCCTTCTTCAACGCCTCCCGACACCTCTCTCTCACCTCCTCGACCTCCGAGTCTATGTCTTTCAAGTCAATTGTAGGCACTTGTGGCCCTTCTTCACTCTTCTCTTCTTCAAATATGTTGCCGATGCCCGTCAGCTCTTCTTTTGGCCTCACGTACTCTTTTGGGATCGATTCAATCCCACTCGTCGCCAAGCTTTGGACTCTCGGGGCAGCCACTGTAGTCACCATTGTTAGTACACCAAATTTTAATTATCGTGTTTGTGTATGTTGCAGAGTGAAGTAATTACTATAAGGGTATTTATAGGGGAAATTTGCTTTAAGTGGGTCTTTGGTAAGGTAATGAATGTTTTCTCTGGAAAGTAATGAGAAAATGCTTTGTTGTGTATGTTACTCAGGTGATTAGTTATTGTGCTTCTAGAATCCATAGATGGCCTGAGATGAAGGTGGGTTGATTGGGGAAAATTATTCAATACTTCCAGAGCATTATGTATTCATACTCCAAATCAATCACCAATTAGTTAGTCCCATATTGTCCCCCATGTCCAACATAAATCGTGGACTTTTGTGTCTCTTCACTAATCAAAACTTTATGGAGCACTACATATCCATACTTCGGGAGTACTGAATAATCACCCGTTGACTGGTGGGTTCGAGAGCACGAGGGACTCTAACTGTAATCTTCAAATTCAGACAAAAACTGTTGGAGCAATAAAGCCTATCAATCACTTTCCAAAAGTATGAAACAGAGAGACGAATAATTAGAATAACATAAAATATAATGATTTTGAGTAATATAAGAAATAAGCTTTTTTTTTCTGTCTACTAATTGTACTGAACTGTTTAGTTCATAAGTTGTGAGTTCATTTCAAGGTGATTTTAATAATTTGAATAGTTTATTTTTAGTGTTTTTTCTTCTTCTTTTTTTTTTTTGATCAGATTATTTTTAGTGTTCATTAATTAGATTTTTTTGTGTAAAAAATTTAGTTGATTTAATTAACTTAATTTTTTTTTGTAAAAGTAATATATTCAGAAAATATATGAATATGAAAGATATCAAAGACCACTAAAGCAAATCTAGAGTGAGCCCACAGAATAATGTATCCCACAGGATACCAACTTTTCAAAAAGGAAGTACAAAAATTTCATCCAATTTTCAAACCTAATTATATGATAATTAATTATGATATTTAAGGTAATATTATTTCTCATATTTTCTCTAATTATAGATTAATCATATTATTTACACATTACTAGGTCTAGAAAATAGATTTAGAAAGTAAATTTGTATATCATTTTCTTTTCAAAAATAGGAATGTAACTTCTTTTTTCTTTTTTAGATATTGATATTCTAATAAAAAAATTAGATTTATTTTTCAAATTCAATGATGTGATAATTAATTAAAATATTTAGGTAACTCTCTTTCATATTTTTACTAATCATTAACTAATCATTTTACTTACACACTAGTAGGTCTAAAAAATAGACTTGTATATCATTTTATTTATTTTTATTAATTAATCATGTCAGAGTATTGTATAGAATTAATATAAAAAAAATCATATCATTTTTTTTAATTGTCATTGTTTTCACGAAAAATTGTTTATATATACTAGTGGATTACACACACAAAATGTGTTTGTGATTTAAAAAAATAATAATAATTTAAAATAATGATAAAGAAAAATGTATATATAAAATGTGTTGCTCAAGTAGCAAAGGTTTGATTTGCCAAATCCATAATCTTGGTTTGAAGTCTTATTCTTTTCGTTTTTTTCACATAAATATTAACTATTATATCACCCATGTTATGCACGGATAAAATAATATATTATTTATTAAAAATACGATAATTATATGTAATTTTTTTTATATTTTATCTCTCATAAATAAAATTTTATATATAAGTTTAAATGTTTTGTTTTAAATATTCTTTTACTATAATATATAGTATAGATATATTGAAATTATTGTATTGACAATTAATAATTAAAATTATGCTTTGTTATAAAAAAAAATGACATAGTTCTAATACTTCACTATTTTAGAATAAAAATATATAATTTTTTTTAAAAATTCATATTGGTTTTTGAAAGGGAAATAATTAAAGAAATTATAAAAACTTAATAGGTAAGAAAGAATCATTGTAACATGTAAAACCTTCAAAATCACAGTTAAACCGGCAAATCATTCAACCTAAAAATAGTTTGGCTTAATCAGTTAGGTTAAAAGACCAATCAGCTTACACAAAAATTAATTAATTAAAACTTTAAAATTTTATTTTATTAAAATTTAAACTGTCACTAAATATGAAAATTAATATATTAATTTAAATTTAAAATTGACACAATATAAATTTAAAATTCTAATAATCTATCCCATGATTGTAAGTTTTAAATACAAATTTAAAATTATCATAATTATTTCATAATTTTTGTATTAAGGAGCAATAAGAGTGACATTGAGATTATCAATATATCTATATATTTTACAAAAAAAATACTTTTAAGAAGAGATATTATGAGAGTTTCAAAATCTCATACAAAATTATTTTTAAATTCAAAACCTCTATGTGAGATTGTAAAATAAAAGTTAAATAGAAGATAGTTAATCAGGATTTTCTTAATTGTTTAAAATTAAAAAAATAAAAAAAAATATTAGTTTGAGATAATGATCATAAAACTTCTCATTAAAAATATCCTTTTACTTATATAAATGGAAACATAAGATTCACTTTATATAAGTGAAACGATTCACTTTTTCTTCCTTTTTTCGATGTGGGATTGTAAAATAAAAGTTAAATGGAAGTTAACCAATGACAATTTTCTTAATTATTTAAAATTAAGAAAATTCAATAATTTATATAAATAGAACATAAGATTCACTTTATGTAAGTGAAACAATTCAATTTATCTTTCTTTTTTCGATGTGAGATTGTAAAATAAAAGTTAAATGAAAACAAGCTAATGAGAATTTTCTTAATTGTTTAAAATTAAGAAAATTTAGCCCTCGTTTGGATACCATATTTACAAAAAGACAAAATAAACTTTTGAGTACAATAAAAGTTAACAATTGTTTGGATGAAAAGTTTATTTCGAATCAAACAATCTCAGGCGTCTAATTTTTAATTAGTTTAATCTTTAATTTATTTCGAATAAAACAAATCTAATCAATATATTTTGTTAAAATCACGGTTAAACCAGCGAATCAATTAAACCGAAAATCGGCTAGGTCAAAAGATCAACCAACTTATACAAAAATTAATTAATTAAAACTTTTAAATTTTATTTTAATTTTGAAATTTAAATTGTCTTGAACTAAAACATACACAACACTACAATATTAAATGAAAACATAAAGTTTATATAGTGAAACAACTCATTTTTTTTCTCATTTTCCTAATGTGAGATTGTAAAATAAAAGTTAACAGTTGTTTGGATAGAAAGTTCATTTCTAATCAAACAATCTCAATCGTTTAATTTTTAATAAGGTCAATCTTAGTTTATTTCAAATTAAATAAATCTAAGCAATATATTTTGATAAACCAGCTAAAACCGCAGTTAAATCATTGAATCAGTCAAATCAAAAATGATTCATCCTAATCAGCAAAATTGAAAGACCAATCACTTTATAACAAAATTAATTATTTAAAACTTCTAAATTTAATTTAAAATTTAAAATTTAAACCATCTTGAACTAAAACATGCACAATACTACAATATTAAATGAGAGTATAAAATTCACTTTATATAAATAAAACAACTCACTTTGTTTTTTTCATTTCTCGATGTGGGATTATAATTATTTTAAAGTTAAATATTATGAGAGTTTCAAAATCTTATACAAAACTATTTTTAAAATCAAAACCTCTATATGGGATTAAAATAAAAGTTAAATCGAAGTTAGCCAATAAGAATTTTCTTAATTGTTTAAAATTATGGAAAAAAAATGGTATGAGATATTGATCATAGAGCTTCTCACGAAAAATCTCTTTTTGCTTATATAAATGAGAGCATAAGATTCATTTTATGTAAGTGAAATAATTCACTTTTTCCTCTTCTTTTTTTTTTTTTCAATGTGAGATTGTAAAATAAAAGTTAAATAGAAATTAGCCAATGGAAATTTTCTTAATTGTTTAAAATTAAGAAAATAAAAAAAAAATTGGTATGAAATATTGATCATATGGCTTTTCACTAAAAATCTACTTTTACTTATATAAATGGGAGTATAAGATTCATTTTATGTAAATGAAATAATTCACTTTTTTCTTCTTTTCCGATATGGGATTGTAAAATAAAATTAAATGGAAGTTAGCCAATGAAAATTTTCTTAATTGTTCAAAATTAAAAAAGTTCAATAATTTATATAAATAGGCACATAAGATTCACGTTATGTAAGTGAAGCAATTTACTTTTTTCTTTTTCTTTTTTTTCTGATGTAAGATTGTAAAATAAAAGGTAAATGAAAACTACCTAATGTGAAATTTCTTAATTGTTTAAAATTAAAAAAATTCAATAATTTTAGAATGAAAGTTTGGATCCTGGAAAGCTTTTCCCTCAAAACCCCCTTAATAAGATTCGCTTTATATAAGTGAAACAATTTATTTTTTCTTTCTTTTCTTGATGTGGGATTGTGAAATAAAAATTAACAATTGTTTGGGCGAGAAATTTATTTCTAATCAAGCAATTTCAGCCTTCCAATCTTTATTTAGGCCAATTTTTAGTTTATTTCGAATCAAACAAATCTAATCAATATGTTTTGGTAAAACTGCTAAAATCACAATTAAACCAGCAAATCATTCAAACAAAAAACGGTTTAGCTTAATCAGTTAGGTCAAAAGACCAACCAGTTTACACAAAAAAGATTAATTAATACTTTTAAATTTTATTTTATTAATATTTAAATTGTCACTAAATATGAAAAACAATCTATTAATTTAAATTTAAAATTGATACAATATAATTTAAAATTATAATAATCTATCCCATGATTTATAAGTTTTAAATATAAATTTAAAATTATTATAATTATCTCATAATTTTTGTATTAAGGGGCAGCAAGAGTGACTTTGAGATTATCGATACATCTATATGTTTTACAAAAGAATACTTTTAAAAAGAGATATTATGAGAGTTTCAAAATCTTATACAAAATTATTTTTAAAATCCAAACTTATATGTGGGATTGTAAAATAAAAGTTAAATGGAAGCTAGCCAATGAGGATTTTCTTAATTGTTTAAAAAAATTAATATGAGATATTGATCATAGGGTTTCTCACTAAAAATTTCTTTTTACTTATATAAATAGGAATATAAGATTCACTTTATGTAAGTGAAACAATTCACTTTTTTCTTTCTTTTCCCGATGTGGAATTGTAAAATAAAAGATAAATGGAAGCTAGTCAATGAGAATTTTCTTAATTGTTTAAAATTAAAAAAATTTAATAATTTTAAAATGAGGGTTTGAAACTCCTAAAATACTCATCCCTAAAAATCTCCTCTTTCCTTATACAATATATATATATATAGATATAGATAGATAGATAGATAGATTACAGGAATATTTTAAAAAAATAAAAATCTATATCTATATTATATATATATATATATATATAACCACATGTGGCAATCTCTTAAAAAACTCCAAATCCACATCTCATTAAACTCTTTCCTAAGTGGCACATCTATTCTTCTCTCATTCGATTTTCCTATTTTTTTCCTTTTTTTTAATATATTTTATTTCACTTTTTAATTACTTAGGGTATGGCTATATATAATATCATATGGATAGGATTTTTTTCAAAATATTTATAGATAAAAGATGAGTTTGACACTAATTCAAATTCCTTCATCAAATTTATATCCTACTCAAAGATATTTCAAAATAAGTAAATAAATTAAACTATAAATCTCAAAACCTTTCTTCCGTGACAATATGAAATTGGGCAAAAATATTGGAGAACAAAAGAACCCTACAGAGAAATTAAACAGGTGATTTAGCCAATTTTGCAGGATTTTTCTTATGTGAAAAGAAATATATATTTGAAATCTCATATTTTGTTTTATGCTCTATTTTTTCTTTTGCAGTTTTTTTTTTTTGTTTGTTTTAGTTTTGGTTTATTTTGTGTATTTAATTTTTTTTTTCTTCATAATCTAAGTTAGTTGTTGAAATTATAATAATGTAGTAGATACGCTTATGCCTCCAAAATTTATTATTCATTTTTTTTAAAATTTTACAACTACACCGTACAGAAAAAAAAAAAGCAATGGCAACAAAGGGCTAAAAGACCAATACAAAGAGTGATGTTTTGTGATGCAGTTGGAGTTCAACCATTTTTTTTTAGAAAAATTGTACCAATCGAGAAGAGTATTTGAAATACATTCACGGGTTTGAAAGAAGTTTTTATTCAATCTCATTTATTTTTTATTATATTTTGTTCTTCAATTATATTAATTTATGTGTTCGATTTTGTTGTGATATATAAGGAGGGCACTCAATTTAAATTCAAATGTAAATAAACTTAATTATGTAGTAGCTCTAAAATATTTTTACTTATATTCTTATTTTTTTATTTGAGATCTTCATGAGTTTAAATTTGTTTCTTTGCATATATGCAGTGAGTAGGATTAAGTTTTTAAATGATAAATTTCTCTTTTGCGGTAAAAAGTCAACTGCACAAAGGAATATTTGAAGTATAAGATTGTATTTCAAAATCCTTAATGAATATACAAATAAATTACTTCGTTTTCAACTCATAATAATCTTTATATATATATAACGAAAACCAATTGTAGATAGGGTCATTTGGATCCATTCGAAGAGCAAAAACTCAATATACATGTTTTTTTTACTTAATTAATATTTAATAGTTAATTTCAATTACATTATTGAATGTCATGTAATTTGTAAACAGATTGGATTCAATATATGAATACTTCAATAAAAGTTTGGTTAATTTTTAATAAACAAAATTATTATTCAACTATGTTTGTGTTGAAATTATAAACACATTACATATTAATGATCAAAATTTTAAAATTTAATTTGAATAAATATGTTTTATGTATTTAGACAAAAATCATAGGTAAGAAATTTTTTTCTATGATTGTTGAATTTTATATTCACATATCACTGCCATAGAAATATTCATGTCATGCGCGTTCTATGGTTAAAACTTTATTATTTAGGGTAAATTACACTGACACCCCCTGAGGTTTATATTTATTATAGTTCCCCCTTACCTTTTGAAAATTACATCTCCCCCCTGAGGTTTAAGGTTTCATTACAGATTCCCTCTCTCAACAATTTAATTTTTTTACATACCAATTTTGCCCTCACTGGGTAAATTACATTGACACCCCTCACATTTTAGAAATTACAATCCCCTCCTTAAGGTCTAAAGCAGCATTACTAATTGCCCCATCAGTTAGTATTAGTTGGAGAAAAAAATTCATTAAAAAAAATTAACTAGAAAAAAAATTAATTGAAAAAAAAATATTATTAGTAAAATTTTTAAATTTCTGTTTAAAAACCAACGTAAACACATTTTTTGAATTTACGTTTTTTCCTCAAATTTACAAATTGAGACAACCATTTATATACCAAAAAAATTATTAAACAAGTTTTTATGACGGTTTTTAAATTTTTGTAAATATAAATTGAAAACTAAAAACGAAATGATTACCAAACAGGTTTCAGATAGTAAAAATGTCATAAAATTAACAAATAACTAAATAAGTTACCAACGTAAGAAATGACTTATCAAAAGATTCATAGGTAATGTATGGTTTGATTTTTAGAAATTTTTCTTAAAAATTAAAAATTAATTTAGTTAAGAAATGAGAAATAAAAAATAATTATCGTTTTTATATTATTTTTATCTTTCGAGTGGTTAGAAATATTTTTTTACAAATTAAATTGAAACAGCCATACGTATGTATATAACCTGCCCAAAATTTAAAATGATAATTATTTTTTACCCTTAAATGATAATTATTTTTTATTTTTTATTTCTTAACCAAATTAATTTTTAATTTTTTTAAAAAAAATTCTAAAAATCAAACCATACATAACATAAGAATCTTTTGATAAGTCATTTCTTACGTTGGTAACTTATTTAATTATTTGTTAATTTTACGACATTTTTACCATCTGAGACCTGTTTAGTAACCATTCGTTTTCAGTTTTCAATTTATATTTACAAAAAATTAAAAAACTATCATAAAAACTTGTTTGATAATTTTTTTGGTTTATAAATGGTTGTCTCAGTTTGTATATTTGAGGAAAAAACGTAAATTCAAAAAATGAGTTTACGTTAGCTTTTAAACAAAAATTAAAAATTTTACTAACAAAAAAAATTTCAATTAATTTTTTTTCCAACTAATACTAACTGAGGGGGTTATTGTTAATGCTACTTTAAACCTTAGGAAGGGATTGTAATTTCTAAAATGTGAGAGGTGTTATAGCGATCCTGGTTTTTCCTCTCTTTATTTATTGTATTCCGGACTCGGTTCCGTGGATGTGTTGTTGTCTCATTCTCATTTCCATCCTTTACTCTTTGAATTTGAGTCTTGGGTTCTGTTGGGCAGGTTTGAAACAGGTTGGTTGTGCTTTGAAACCAAAAGTTGATGCCCAGAATTTGGCCTTCACGCTCGAGCGGGGCTTTTGACGCTCAAGCGGGCCCTTTGTTGTTGCTTCTCCGCTTGAGCGGGAGTTTTGACGCTCGAGCGTAAATTTCCATCTCCCAGTATTTTTTCTACAGGTCTTTGTACGCTCGAGCGGGAGTTTTGACGCTCGAGCGTGACCCTTTAATTTTGTTCCTCCGCTCGAGCGGGGAGTTGACGCTCAAGCGGGGACCATTGCCTGCAAAACTTCTGGAAGTGTGCAATCGACGCTCGAGCGGCGTTTTTGACGCTCGAGCGTGAGTCTGTGTCTGACGCTTGAGCGGGGGTTTCCACGCTCGAGCGGGGAGACTTTTATATCAGTCCAAGTTTCATATTTTTGGATCACTTTTTGATTTCCTTTCTCTTTCTTACTTTTCGAAAACCACCATTGGAGAGCACCTCACTCTAAAACTCTACCTTCTCTCTAGGGTTTGATCTAGTAGGAGTGACCTCCTACCCTTTGGCCTTTGTAAAAAGTGTGGAGTTTGTCGAGGGCTACATTTTGATCCGAAAATTTCTTGGTTTGGAGCACTTCGAATTTCTTCATCTTCTTCCTTTAAGCTCCGAATTTGAGGTAGGGATGAATGTTGAGCTATTTGTATAGATGGTTTGATTTGGGAAGTTAGGGTTTGAGGTGTGTTATATTGAAAAGAGGGGTTTTGTCTTTTGACTCATATAGGTATATTTTGGGTCTTAAAAAGAGAGTATTGATGTTGTTGATAATATTTGAGCCTTTGGGGTCAATATTGAGAAAAATGGGGAAAATGCCATGTTTTGGTATATTTGGGTCATTAGTGTAATTAATGACATTTATCATGAAATTATGAAATTGAGTTGGAAATAATGAAATTGGCATAATATGAGATGGAATGGTAGAGTTGGATTTATTAATCACTCACCTTTGAAAATATTGATAATATTATCTGTTGATGTAATTATTTTCTATCTAGAAATAATTGCTTTGGGCTATCGGTGGAGGATAGTCTTGATTGTTGTAGACAATGCATGATGATTAGGCAAACTAAAACTAATCAATTGAATATGTCATCGAATATGACGGTTGGAATAATACATCAAATTTGTGTATTGGTTGATTATGTATATGATATATGTTTATATACATTGCATTGTATGAGAGGAGATAGGGGATGTACTCCACGGTTTAGGGGAAGATAGGGGATGGACTCCTAAACCGGTTATTGTTTGGGAGAAGATAGGAAATGGACTCCATCGATACAGCAAATATGTATATCTATTGAAGTATTGATACAACAAATCTGTGTATCATATATGAAGTACGGAAGTGTTTTATTTGAGGTTGATACAGCAATTATGTGTATCTATTGTGAAGTGTTTAATTTGAGTTGTTATCTCAATTGAAATGGAAGTACTGTTTATATGAGATGTAATCTCATTTAAATTGTTTGGCCAGGTTCTGAGCCATAGTTATGAATTGAGAAATTGAATAAGAGGTGGAAAAATTGAATGAAACATGGACACATTTGTCATGTAATTGAAATGGATTATGAATTGATTTAAGTGAGTTAAACATTTATCAAATGCTAATATTTTACTTATTGCTCATATTATGTTTAGCATATCTCTACTGGGCGTTGACTCACCCTATATGGGACATCATTTTTAGGTACAGGTATTATGCCACCTCCAAGGACGTAGCTTGGAAGGCTTGAGGCTGTTGGACTTTTTGTTGTTTTTGTTGTATTACATGTATATCAAGCCAAGGGCTTATTTTGTGTAGAGTTAGTACTCTTTTTTTTTGTAACCAAGTGTTAACTTGGAAAGTTGTAAGCCCATAGGGCATTTACTTTTGTTGTCAATATGTAATACTTTTGGACTAAATACTCTGATGAATAGAAATATGTTTATTTCTCTTATGTTTATGGATGTCGCGAATGCATGATTTATGGGTTTATTTTGAGGGCGTTACAGGTGTCAATGTAATTTACCCAGTGAGGGCAAAATTGGTATTTAAAAAAATTAAATTGCTGAGGGGGGAATCTGTAATGAAACTTTAAACCTCAGGAGAGGAGATGTAATTTCCAAAAGGTGAGGGGCGGAATTGTAATAAATATAAACTTCAGGGGGTGTTAGTGTAATTTACCCTATTATTTAAAATGAATGATTATATTATCATATAATATAAAGTAAAAATAAAACTAACTAAGATGTTAAAAAAAAAGTGATGCTATTTTTTTATTTTATTTAGTAGCTTCAAAATACGAAAGTTGTTGAAATTTATAGGTTATAGACACAAAACGAATTTAAAAAATAAAAATAAAAAAGTGATCCTTGAATTTTGTTTGTAATTATATAGCTTTAGTATACAAAAACTGTTAAAAATTGAGTTAAAATTTGTATAATAAGATAACATAAATGTTTATTTTTTCACTACAGGAAATTTAAATTTTAAAAAATTATAGATTGGATTTAACTCTTATATAATTTTTAACTTACTACGGTTTTTATTTTTGAGTTGTTTACTTACAAATTTTAAAAAATTATAGGTGGCATTTTACCCTTATCTAATTTTTAAACTATTATTTACTCCAGTTCTTCTTTTACTCTTGGTTTTCAATTAAGTTTATTCTTTTTCTAGGATTTATCTTATTTTCACTTTCTATATTCTTATTGTTTATCTTCAAATTCAAACTTAATTTATTTTTATTTTTATCTTATATTTATAGAATCTCACTCTGACCTTTCTTTTTTAGTTGAAATCAATCAAATCTATTATTTAACTACCTATCTAAATTAATATCATAAAATTTTGTTATTAATTTTTAACATATTTAGTATTATTTACTACTATTTGTTACTTGTCCGTACATAGTACGAGTTACCACTAGTATATGAAATACAAATGTGTCAAACACTAATAACCTTCCTTTTATATATTAAAATATATAAAGATAGATAGATTGATTGATGATGGATATATCACGCCCCACATTTTATTACTTGGAGTCCATTACTAAATTCATTAAGTTTATTCAATTACAGAGATAACATGTAGAAACTCTTTACATTATTTGTAAGAATAAATAAAGATTCTCTCATCCGAAAATGCAACATGTACATAACTAAATAAATTGCCCGCCGGCTTACATCTTTAACACTAAAAGAAAAGGGTTTAACCCTTTTACATCAATGGCATTCCACCTACAAATAAAAGGCCCCGTGGCCAACACATAAAGAAGATCCTCAATCTTGAAACACCTCTTGACGTTCACCTGAAAAAGGATTAGCAACGTGGGATGAACATAAAGTCCAGTAGGGATCTCAACATGATCCTAAACAATAGCAACATACAGATAGCTATGATCATAAATGCATCAAATCATATCATATACATAATGTGACAGTTTATACAGAAATATACTTATATAGGAACTTTTCTCAAAAACATTCTTTTCATTCAACAACATTAGCAATTTACTTTTCTTTCTTCATGTTACTCGTTATGAGAAATAACTAAAACAATAGCATTTGATATATGGTTGACACTTATAAATCAACTTACAACACTTTTCAATTCAACATCAAGTACATCCATTTTTCATTTCAGTTTCCTTCACTTATACAGTTTTGATTCATAACTATGACTCAAAACCTGGCCAAACAATTCAATGAGACTATAACACATATTAAAACACTTCCATACTTCACAATTCACATGAGAATATAACTCATACTTCAACACTTCCATATTTCAAGTGATACATAGATTTACTGTATTAGTGGAGTCCATCCCCTATCTCCTCTCAAACCATGGATACATATACAATGTATTAAAGCATATAATCACACATATGGAGTACATCCCCTATCTCCTCCCAAACAAAGGTACATATACAATGTATTAAGGCAAATATGCACATATGGAGTACATCTCCTATCTCCTCCCAAACAATATACATATACAATGTATTAAAGCATATAATCACACGTATGGAGTACATCCCCTATCTCTTCCCAAACAAAGGTACATATACAATGTATCAAGGCAAATATGCACATATGGAGTACATCTCCTATCTCCTCCCAAACAATGTACATATATAATGTATTAAACTCTTTATCTTGTACTATGATCAATAAAGGCACATATTCAATGTGTTCTTCCCACTATCATATTCAATGACATATTCCAAATGATTAGTTTCAATTCACCTAATCATCATGCAGTTTCTACAACAATCATGACTATCCTCTACCGATAGCCCAAAACATATATTTCTAAACATATATATATATATAATTTCCAAATAGATAAACTATCCATACTTTCATAGATGAGAGATTTCAAATATCCAACCCCACCATTTAAATTCATGTCCATCCATATCTACATTTCACACGAAAGGAAAACAAACCCAATTCTTACTAGACTTTCAGTCCAATAGTAAAAATAATATGTGAAGAAATTCCAAAATCCAACCTCAAGTTCATTATCGATTTACAAAGGGTGATGATTTCATTTTCCTTCAAAGACCACTTTCCGTTATTTTCCGAACCACACAACCTCAACCATTTTCTAAAAATTCATTCTCATCATTTTACAAAACCAAAACCAAATCCATCACCTTTATTTTACAAAATCAATTCCATAGTACCAAAACCATAACTCAACTCAACATCACGTGATTAGTCTGAAACAATACCAACACCATGGTTACTTCTCTTTTGTTTTCTTTTGATATGAACACAATTAACCAACCCATATTAGCAAGATATAAAAATTATTCAACTCCCTCCCCTTTTTAAATCCATTATATCAATAATAACAAACTAGGGCTTTCCTCCCTTTCTTCGTAAACATAGTAAATCATTTCCAAAATAACTCAACAACAAACAACTTAACAATACCAATCATGAGTATCAAACCCTAGATCCCCTTTCATGTTTTTCAAGAAAAACCCATAGTGAATATGGTTTTTATGCAATAAAACTACCACATGTCTATCTATAAAAGTAGTATTGAAAAAGATCAAAGAAATCCCTACCTCAAGCTTAGGAGAGAAAACCACCCAAAAATCACCGGCACCGAAACCATGAACCACTCGGACCAAAAGGAAGCCCTTGACGAGATCTAGAATCCATCTCAAAGGACCATGGTGAAAAGATCACTCTAGGTGAGTAGATCTAGAGATCTTTGAGCAAAAAGTGATTTTGGAGAGGGAGAGAGAGTGATACGGTTTAGAGAGAGAAAAGAGAAGAAGAAAATAAAGAAAAAGCTCAAGTGAAAGCCTATTTATAGCACTAGGTAAAATTAGAAATGAGCCCCAAAGTCAACCCAAAATATCAAGTCAAAACCCCTAAAAAGTAGGGCCAAAAGTCGGACTAAAATCTGAAAAAAAATATCTGCAGGGGTCGACCTCTGCAACAGTGGTGTCGACACCAAAGAGAAAAATCTGAGAAAACTAAGCTTGACTGCACTGCTGGTGTCGACCCTACCCCAGACTGGTGTCTACTCTATGTTCCAGCAACCAACACACAACAGAAGATGGTCGACCCTCTCCCAGTCTGGTGTCTATCCTATTTTCCAGCAACACCACCAAAACTTCATCCACAGGTAAGGATCGACCCTAGGAAGGCTGGTGTCGACCCTAGAATGGAATTTCTAAGTCTCCAAGGAACTTTTGACAAGAATAAGTGCGAACAACCAAACCCAACAAGTTTAAATCAATTTGTACTCCTCCAAAACTAAAGTACAACAAAACCAAAGGTTCCCAAAATAGAATAAATGGTCCAAATACATTTAGCAAAAGCTTTAAAAGGCACAAGTGCTACATGATAGATAACACGTACCAACAAATCCAACCATGCAAGTGATACCTAACCCGTTTCTTGTGTTCAACTGCAACAGAACCTTTTCCCCCGACTAGAATAGAGAAGTGATTGAAACCCCCTCCAATCACCACCCACCACCCCCATACACACGTGGGGGCTAGTGATTGGAGAAAAAGAAAACAAAAAAAACAAAAAAACTGGCCAATTACAGCCAGAGGGGGTCGTGGGGGTGCCTCCCTAGTGGGGATCTAAATCATTTTTGCTAGAATATTTGAAACATTTTGATCATTCTCAATCAACACAGTTCGGTATAGTTGATGGAATTTATCATTAAAATGATGTCATTGCTATTTCGTGTCTATCTTAAATTATGGATAAATTACACTGACACCTCCTAAGGTTTATATTTATTACAGTTCCCCCCCTCACCTTTTGGAAATTACATCTCCCCCTTGAGATTTAAAGTTTCATTACAGATTCCCCCTTCAGCAATTTAATTTTTTTAAATACCAATTTTGCCCTCATTGGGTAAATTACATTGACACCCCTTACATTTTAGAAATTACAATCCCCTCCCTAAGGTTTAAAATAGCATTACCAATTACCACATCGGTTAGTATTAGTGGGGAAAAAAATTCATTGAAAAAAAAAATTAATTGGAAAAAAATTTTGTTAGTAAAGTTTTTAAATTTCTGTTTAAAAACCAACGTAAGCTCATTTTTTGAGTTTATGTTTTTTCCTCAAATTTACAAACTAAGACAATCATTTATAAACAAAAAAATTATCAAACAAGTTTTTATGACAGTTTTTAAAATTTTGTATATATAAATTAAAAATTGAAAACGAAATGGTTACCAAACAGGCTTGATGGTAAAAATGTCGTAAAATTAACAAATAATTAAATAAGTTACCAACGTAAGAAATGACTTATCAAAATATTCTTAGGCTATGTATGGTTTGATTTTTAGAAATTTTTTTTAAAAATTAAAAATTAATTTGGTTAAGAAATAAAAATTAAAAAATAATTATCATTTAATGGTAAAAAATAATTATCATTTTAACTTTTGGGCAGTTTATATACATACGTATGGCTGTTTCAATTTAATTTGTAAAAAACACTACAAGAAAAATGGGCTTAAAAGACGGAACTTTTTGCGACGGCACATTTGCTGTCGCAAAAAGTGACTTTTTGAGACGGCACAACTTGTCGTTGCGAAAAATGTGACTTTTTGAGACGACACAACTTGCCGTTGCAAAAAAATCTGACTTTTTGAGACGACACAACTTGCCGTCGCAAAAAACGTGACTTTTTGCGATGACACAACTTACTGTTGCAAAAAATAGAGTATTTGCGACGGCAGAAATTGCTGTCGCAAAAAAAATAAAGTATTTTTGCGACGGCACCAGCTGCAATTGCAAAAAAAAAAAAGAAGAGTTTTTTGCGACTATAATAGGTACCGTTGCAAAAAAAAAAAAGAGTAAAATATATATATATATATATATATTGTGGCTTTGAGACGGCTTCATATATATATAGTCACAAAATAGTTTAAATAAATGCAATGGTATTTTTCAGTCACAAAAAAAAAAATAAAAAAAACGACGTCGTCTTACTCTTTTGATATAACATTTCTCTTTTCATCCATTTTTTCATCTTCCTGTCTCTCTGTCTCTATCTTTGTCTCTCTTCTCTTTTTCTCTCTCACTCATCACTCTTCTCTGTCTGTTTGTCTGTCTCTTGCTCTTTGTGTCTCTGTCTCTCTTCTTTTTCTCTCTCTCTCACTCATCACTCTTCTCTGTCTGTCTCTCTCTCTCTTTCTCTCTGTGTTTCTTTCCCATCTCTCTTCTCTCTCTTCTCTTTATTTATCTCACTTTCTCGCTCATCTCTCTCTGTCTTTCTCTCGTTTATCTCTTTTCACTCATTTTTTTTTCTCTCTTTCTCTCTGTCTATCTCTCGCTCATCTTTTGTTTCTCTATTTTTTGTCTCTCTCTCTCTCTTTCTCTATCTCTCTGTCTCTCTCGTTCATCTCTCTTCTCTCTCTGTCTCTTTTTTTTCAATGTCTCTTTCTTGTTAATCTCTTTTCGCTTTCTTTCTCTCTTTTTGTTTATCTCTTGCTCATCTCTTGTTTCTCTCTCTTTTTCTATCTCTCTCTTTCTCTCTTTGTCTCTCTCTATCTCTTTTTGTCTCTCTCTCTCACACCCATCACTCTTCTTTCTCTCTGTCTGCTGTTTGTTTATCTATCTGTCTCTCTCTCTCTCCCGCTGTGTTCGCCTTGCTCACTCTCTTCTTCATCTCTTCTTTATTTATTGAGCTCCCTTTTGATTTATCGATCCACTACAAGAAAATGCACTTTTAGCGACCACTTTGTCTCTTTCTCGATATCACTCTGTCTCTTTCTCTGTCTCTCTATCTCTCTTCTCTATCTGTCTCTCACTCATCTCACTCTCTTACCACCCATCTCCTCTACCACATTTACCACTACTGCAAATGTCATTCCACTACCACAACTACTATTGCTGTTGCCACTCCACCTCTACGACTACCATTACTACCACCATCGCCACCACTCCACTACTACTACTACCATTACTGTCATTACTACTACCATTACCTCTCCTCCACCACCGCCAATCCATCTCCTCTATCACTACCACAACTTCACCACTAATCGCCATCGCCATCGCCATCGCCATCGCCATCACCACCTTTTGTCCACCACCTTCACCACTACCGCCACTGCCTTTCATTTACCACAAAAAATTAGTTCTTGATTTTTAGTAACAAAAAAAAATGAAACGGTATTTTTCTGTCGCAAAAAAATTAAAAAAAAATGACGTTGTGTTACTCTTGAAACAAAGAAACACTCGATGTGGGGTTTGAACCCCCGACCTCGGGCTCAGCCTTCAGCCTTCAACCATTGAGCCACACCACTGAACCCAAGCCACTCGGGTGACAGAAATAACTCAAACAAATATATATATCTATATATAGGTGGACAAAACATATATATAGCAAAACCAAAACAAAGAAAAAAAACTCGATGTGGGGTTCGAACCCCGGACCTCGGACTCAGCCTTTCAGCCTTCAACCATTGAGCCACACCACTGAACCCAAGCCACTCATATGACCAAAATGTTCAAAACAATACCTATATTACATAGCTATACAATATATATACATATATGCAGACACAACTCTCCGCGTCTCTTGCCGCGTTTGGCACGCGGGCTCTGCTTTTGTGTCGATTGGCCGACAAAAGTAGCCCCCTCGGTTTGCAAGCCTGCCTCGACTCTCTCCCTCCTTTGTCTTTCTCTCTCGTCTTCTTCTTCTCTCAGTATCGGCCTTCTTCTTCTTAACCATTCTTTCTTCTTCTCCTTCTCCATTACTCTTCCATCTTCCTCCGCCTTCTTCCTTTCCTCTTCTTTTCCTTATCGTTTCTCTGTGACTTCCTTCTTTTCTGCCATTTCTGCCTTCTCTTCTCTTATACATGGCTTCGTCTCGCCCCTTCTCTCTGTTTCCGGATCTTAATGATCCATCAAGCTCCTCTGGGCCAAGTGCCCCTGCTCTTACTTATCACAGTCTTCCCACCCTAACAGTTGAGCAAGTGATGGCTGCTCAAACTGATATTGATGCTAACCACCTCACGCTGAAGTCGTGTATGGAAACAGTGGCCGCGGTCACTAATTTGTCTCACCGTCTGCAAAACAGGACGAGTGAGCTACATCGGGTTAATGCCCAACTCAATCTGCTTCAGCAGATGTATAAGGATGCACGAGCGGAGGTTTGTGTGCTGAAGGCAGAGAACAAAGAACTAAAACGGAAGACTACCTCCATGGAGAGTAGAGAGGCAAAACGACAGACCATTTGTCTGGACCAGTTCGGAGCGCCGGCGTACTTTTCCTTTGATGGTCGGCGAAAAGTCAACTCTTTTGCCGGAAACATGGAAGCAGGGCCTTCGAAGGCCGATGACAAAAAGAGGAAGAGCTCGGCGACGGAAGAGCCGAGTAACTGAAGCTGGCATGTGGTCGGCACCGGCAAAGAAGAAGAACAAGACCCCTCTTTTTTCTTTTTTTCTTTTTTGACTTTGTATTTTTGTTTTTTTTTTTTTTTTTTGTTGTTTTTTTTTTTTTTCTGGTTTTCTTCTTTTTTTCTGTATTTTCTGTATTTTTTTTTTATTTCTGGTTTTCTTCTTTTTTTTTCTGTATTTTCTGTTTTTTGAGTCTCTGTAATCGGGGATGTCCTCCCCTGACTGTAATAAAAATTTTCAGTTTTGTACATCAATGGCGTGACTGGCACATCACTCTGATTTTGAAAATACTTTTGTTTGATCGAATTTGAGAATGATTGAATTTTGAACTCTGAATTAGACATTGGTCCATACTGACCTGAATAAAAATAAAACTGACTCAACGTAAGAAAAACGAAGCCAAAATAATCCAAACACACTTCTATACACCGACTGGTATAAATATACTGACTGGTATGAAAGGAACACACTTATATACACTAATTAGTATGAATACCCTGACTGGTATAAATACACTGACTGGTATGAAGACACACTGATATACACTGATTGGTATAAATACACTGGCTGGTACGAATACACACTTATATACACTGACTGGTATAAATACTGATTGGTACGAATACACACTTATATACAGTTGACTCGAGTGGTGGGAGACAGAATCTCTAACTCAACTATGCCCCTAATTCATTGCCTTGATTTTTTTTTCTTGATTTTTTTGTAAAAATGTTTTGATCAACATGAGAGTTAGATTAGCATACTTATTCCATTTTCTGTTTCAAATCATGTAAGCTAAACTGTGAGCACTGAAAATTTTCCCTTTTCAAATCCAAAGAATGGTCCAAGTTTTGCAAAAATGGAACAATTTTCGAGAAAAATTAGTCAGCTTCATTCAAATTAATCAAAATCTATTTTTGCAAATGGTCACTACTCAACTAATATGGAATCAACTATTGGGGTGCATAGTCCCAAGCCAGATAATCAAAGGTGATATCTGAACCAAGCCAACCGAACCGAGCCAAACCAAACCGAATGAAGCCGAGCAGAACTGGATCAAACCGAACCGCCGAACCGAACCGAACCAAGTTGAATCGAAACCAACTGAACTGAGCAGAACGAAGATACACCAATGAAACACGGATAGGACAACCAAGTGGACTAAAGATACACCAATCAAACATGGACAAAATGAATGAGTTGAAAATTATTGGGGCCGAACTTCAAGATGAAGCTACCTACGTATCCCAAAGATAGGAATCAGGCCATCGTAGTTCCGGCTGAGGGTCACTCGGGTATTGACACTCTCCTTTTGTGCTCTAACTTTTGCCAAAGTCGCCCTTTCGGGTTTTCAACCTTGCGAGCTTTTCATTTTTTCATTTTTCTATATATATATATTTTTTCTTTTTATTTTGATTTTCATTTTTGTTCATTTCATTTTTTTTTTTTTTTTTTTTGAGTTTTTATTTTTTTGTTTTTCTGCTCTAACTTTTGCCTGGGTCTTCCGTGTTTTCAACCCAGCGAGCCTCTCAAGGGTTACTTTCATTTTAACTTGTCCATGTTGATTGGGGAATCTCTAAGCCAACTATGAGAACAACTACTACACTTGACCAGTAGATATGATGATGTAGGGACTAGGCTAATTGGGTCCGAATTTGCCCCTAGTGTTGCCCCTAGTGTAGTGGATAGGAACTCGGCTGTCCTTCAAGAATAAAATTCATTCTCTCAAATTCTGGGTTTTTCATTTCTAGGCGGTCTTCATTAGGAGACGATTCAGTTTGAACTCCTTGATCACATACCTTTTGCCCCTAGTTCAAGGGCTCCTTCAAATCTAAATCACATCTGACCTTCTTGCCCCTAGTCCAAGGGTTGTTTCCAATCTGAATCACAGGCTCTACATAGTTCTGGCTAAGGTTCACTCGGGTATTGACACTCTCCTTTTGCGCTCTAACTTTTTCCAAAGCCGCCCTTTCGGGTTTTCAACCTTGCGAGCTTTTTATTTTTATTTTTCTTTTTATTTTTCTTTTTTGTGCTCTAACTTTTGCCTGTGTCGCCCTTCCGGGTTTTCGGCCCAGCGAGCCTCTCAAGGGTGATACTTTATTGCCCCTAGTTCAAGGGCTACCTCCATTTCAGCTATGCAAGCCTCACACTTTTGCCCCTAGTTCAAGGGCTGTTTTAAATCGAAATCACATTCTCTGCCCTGAGTTCAAGGTCTGTTTCCAATCTGGATCACATCATTGCCCCTAGTTCAAGGGCTCTTTCCAATCAAAATCATATTCGACCTTATTGCCCCTAGTTAAAGGGCTGCCTCCATTTGAATCACATCATTGCCCCTAGTTCAAGGGCTGTCTTCATTTGAATCACATCATGGCCCCTAGTTCAAGGGCTATTTCCAATTTAGCTATGCAAGCCTTACATTTTGATTGATCATGGGAGACTTCAAATCACGGTTTGAAAGCTAAAGAGCTAAGGAGGTTGGACCACGAGTCAAGAGGGATCCTATGTTGCATAACTAATTCCAGGCCTGTCTTCGTAGGACCACGCAAAAACAGTTTTTGAAATCTTTTCACAAAGTGACTAATCACTCGTACTCTTATGAAAACAAGCTAGAACCAATTTGGACCAAGCCAGGATCTTTCTCAGTACTCACATTAACAAAAATGATTTTATTCATCAAAGGCTTAGCACCTCTCTTCCTCTCAGTTGATCAAAATTTGCAAATCCCGAGGAAATTCTTCCTCTTTGTTTTTATCAGAATTTTGGAAAACATTTTGAAAAACTTTGGTCAATGCAATGATTTAAAGGCACAGAAAAGTAGGCAGACTCTATGGCATTTTTTTTTTTAATTTTTCTGTTTATTGAAAAGAGACTATGACTCAGCAATGACAACAGACTCAAAAGAAAATGACAAAGAAGACCTAGACAGGACAGAAATGTCTAGGTTGGCACTTTCGAAATCAACAGACTCTGACTCACTAAGCTGACTCGAGCCTAACCCCAACTCTACAAACTTGGTGGAGTCAAACTTAGACTCAATACTCAATTCAGAACTCAGAATAAAACCATTTTCAAATTGCCAGTCAAAGTGTGGGCCAGCCACAACACTCAAAATAAAGCTCGTGCAATCAACGGGTGGTCACTCCCCAATCACAGAGATGGTCGACTTTGTGGGATATCGACATTTTTTTTTTCTTTTTTTTTTATATTTTACAAATTTTTTTTGTGATTTTATGTGTTGTTATTATTATTTTTTTTTTTGTTTTTGAAGTAATGGTGCTAAGCTGAACAACCTGAACCACTCATTCGAATTTGAGAACCCCTGTATAGATCCAATACATTGCACATAACACATAGCAGGAAAGAGAACAAACACCCCTATGGAAGGTAGGGTTATCCTGTCCTAGCTTTTGAAATGATCTAGGGTTCACTATTCAGCCAAGTGGTATCACACATCCTAGAAATGGGAAAGCATCCTGTTCTAATTTGAAAGGTACTATAGCTCACTATATGTACAAGGTTAGCTCTGTTCTAAGGGTTGAAGTCAAGGTGACGTTACCAAAGAGTCCTTTGAGTCATAACCAATAAAGATCCCAGGAAATCAGAAGAGTCAAATAGCCTCTCTTCGGAGTCTGAGAACCTTAGATAGCAAAGCTAGATAGCCAAGCTACCCTTTTGACAAATCTCAAAAGGTTACAACACAAGGCCTCTACAGTAACGTAGAGATAGGTGTAGTGTCACAAAAAGTATGCATGTGTTCCCACCAGTATCTGGGCAACACAGGAACTTTAAGTGCACCAATGCATGCAATGCAATAAACATATAATTGAAAATAAAAGTCATATCATGGAGTTCGAGTCAAGGTTTCATAAATCCCCAGCAGAGTCGCCAGAAACTGTAACATGCCCGGGGGGTACCCGCGCGCGTTAAACAGTTCGGACTCCCGAGATCTCTTTGATCTCAATGTTTCACGAGTGCAATGTGAAACGTAGATGAGAGTCCAGATTTGGCAACTTTTATTGAAAATCCATTTTATTGCAATTTTGTCAAAAATGGACTGCGTCATCAGAACTCAGAGTCGCCACCTAATATTTTGGGAAATTAGGAAACCCATGACTCGGTGCCAAGGCCACTGTTCGTCGTAACCAAGGATGCTTGGCTCGGAACCTTAGGTATGAGAGGGGAAGGTCAATAATGAGCACCCCCGCTCACCCGATCAAAAGATCGGCCTCTACTAAACCATGATATGACTTTTATTTTCTTTATATGTTTATGTTCTGATTATTTTAGTAAATCCTAAAATTTACTATGTGAAGCATACAAGTATAGACTAGTTTGCTCAAATTGGAACAATTCAACTTCATGTTTTTTGAAAAGGGTTTGAATTTGCCACTTGACAAAGTGGGCTTAAGACGTACATTTATTGAATTATTCCAATTCAAACAACAAGCCTTCATCCACAGGCATTCAAACAGTTTATCACTTAAACAAATAGCCACATGGTAGGATGCTAAACATAATAAGAAAATCACACACAAATGGATGCTAAAGCATAAAAACTCACAGATTGACCAAGTCCCTCGAACAGCTACAAAACAAAGTTAGTAAAATATGCATGATCTTATATACAGAATCCTAATGCAATTCACTCATGAGATGCACTAAAGATTTGGCTTCTAGAATATGGCATGTGAAACATTTCAAAACATGTGATAGCGCACAAAAATCATGGGATAATCAAGTGAAGCACAAAGATGCAACTTTAGCCAAATCTTATGCATGGATCATGGATGTAAAGCATGGATATGCATGGCATGTCAAGTTATATACATACACACAGTTAGGGAAAGCGATTAAAGAATGGGATAGAAAGAAGCGGGGTGGGAGAATTATTACAATACCTGAATTATTACAGATCCGAGGGAAATGAATAAAATAAAATCCTCACAAACACTCAGAATAAAAATAAATTAAATTCAAACAAATTATTTGTCTTCACGCCTCAACCCATGTAAACTCATCCTCAATGAAGGCCCACCTTGACACCAAAGAGCAATGGACTACCACGTTTGCAAGCAATCAATTCATGCCTTCTTTTGAAAGTTAGAGCATAGGCTCTTTCGAGATGCCTCATAACTTCAAACACCACGTGACTGAAGGTAACAGTCTGAGCATCTTTTTCATTTGCTTTGTCAAAAACAAATTTTGCAAGCTTTGGTCCGTTTCCGATTCAAAGGTGAACCCATGTCGGAGTAACCTCGTGGTAGACGGATTTGTCGAGGGACTCGATGTTTCCTTCAATGCTAAACCACTTCACAGCACACTCCTAGTGAGCAAGTGCAAGCTCTCCTTTGCAGCTGCGCTCCATCTTCAGAACTTCACCACCTTCACCAAGTTCAACCAAACAAATTCTACAAACAGCTTCTTCTTCGGGAATATCTTCCCTAGCACGATCACTGCAATAATAGATATACGCACTGAACCTTGACACCATGCATCATCAACTTCACTACGTGGGTAACCACCACTCCATCCTCCACTGCCGTGTGTGTTGTTCGGTTTGGTGAAGTTGGTGGTGACTGTCTTACCGTGTCTTCCTCTCCCTCACCGTGTGTGTGTCATGTGTGCATGTGTGTCTCTCTCTCTCTCTCTCTAAACCCGTGTATCTCTCCCCTTTTGTGCTGTGTCAATCGTGGTCTGTTAGTCATGGTGTGCCGTGGGTGTGTGTATGGCTATGGTGTGGTGTGTGCTGGGTGGCCACGGTGGTGGTGTGTTTCTTCTCCCTCTCCCCGTGTGCCTCTGTGTGTGAGTGTATCATGGTGTATGTGGAGAATCAGCCCGTGAGCTCAAGTTGAGAGAGAGTGCCGTCCTCTCTATGCAGTCCCTCACCCGTGTATCTGCCTTTTTTTCCCTCTGCCCTCCATGTGTGTGTGTGTTTTTCTTTTTTTTTTCCCCAGCTGCTGTCCCCGTGTGCCTCTTTTGTATTATCCTGTGTGTTGTGTCTCCTCGTGGGTCTCGTGTGAGAGGTGGGTTTTGAGAGAGAAGAGAGGTTGGTCTCTTTTTTCATGTGTGCATGTGGGTCTCTTCCGTGGGTGGGTGAGTGTGTGTGGCCATGTGTGTCATGAGTATGTTCCATAGACCCCTCAGCAGCAATGTGCCATCATTTTATTCTCCTTCACCACTCATTCCTTCTCTCTTTTTTGCTTTCCACCGAACCCACTCGTCTTTTTTTTTTTTTTAAAATCACCCCATTATTTTTTCTTTTCTTTTTTTATTTTTATTTTCTATTTATATTGTTTTTTTTTCTTTTTATCAATTTCTTTTGTTTATAAAATATTTATTAATTTATATAAAACACACCTAAAGCAAATATACACACACATAAATAAAATTATAAAATACTACAAATTATCAAAATATTAGTGATGCCTTTTTCTGGTGATGATGGTCAAAATGAAATGCCCAAGTCTTAGGGCCGGTCAAAATGGGGTGTCTACACCCTAGTTAAACTAGAATTGCCTAAGTTGTCCGAATTGTAAATGAATTTCATTTTTTATATATATATATATTTTTTTCAACTACATTATTAAATTATTAAAATTTGACTCTATTTACATTTTTTTTTTATAAAAAATCATTAATACCATCAAAATAAATAATTTATATAATGTAAGAGAAATATCATTATAGTAGTCTTTACAATTTATGAGTGAATAAAAAAAAATAAGATTTTATGTTATTTGTATATATAATATATATTCAATATGATTTAATAATCTAAATTACTTTAATATCATGTAATGACTAATAATTTATATGTATATTTAATATTTTATATATTTATATAGGTATAATTCGGGTTTCGAATTGCTCGGGTTGTTTGATATCTTTGTCCAAACTTATCCAAATTTAATTCGAACTTCAGAATTTTTATCCAAACTTGTACCGAATTTTAAAATATCTTGTCCAAATCTTAAAAAAATTCGAACTAAGTTCGAGTTGCTCTGATTAAGCTCACCCAAATTACACTTCTACCATCAGCTCGACCAACTCACCCCAATAACAACTTTACATGTAGAGCGCATCAATCATCTTGTTTAGTTTTAATTTTTAAAATTAAATTTTTAATTTTTAATTTTGAATTTTTTGTATTTTTTATTTTTAGTGATTTTTTTAATATTTTAACTAAATTTTTAATTTTCACACACAACTAATCTAAATGTTACCTAAAAGTGAAATATTTATAAAAAAATATTTAAAAAATCAATAAATACATAATAATACGAAAATGTACTTAATTTTTATTTTTTATATTTTTGGTATTTAGTAATTTTTTTAAAAAAAATTTTAAAAATTATACTTTTTAATTCTATTTATACTAAGTGTATATAAAAAATAAAAAAATTTATTTAAAATAATTAAAAAAACACTAAAAATAAAAATATTTAATATTTAAAAAATTAAATTCAAAAAATTAAATCAAACAAGATGAATCGTATTCAAGAAATAACAAAGAATCCCACTATTTTTAGTGCAGTTTACATATCATATATAATGTGCATCTATGTAAAAATTAAAAAATATGATAAAATTCATAGGAAAGGTTTCTTTCTTTACATTCTCTCTCAAATTATTAAATATGTGATGTGATGGGGAGGCAGCATATGGGTCATCTTTGCATATCGTTATTAATATTATGGATTGTTTTGGGAAAAATGATTTGTCCCTCTAAAAATGTCCTCCTAATCCTCAAAACGATGTCATTTTGAGAAATTTATTTATTTATTTATTTATTTATTTTTGCCTTGGTCTAATTTTTCAGGGGATTAGGGCTCCCCAAATTAGGGGGATGTAGCACGGCCCTTGTTTTGGAAAGATGGTAAAAGTTGATTTTTGATTTTTTTAAAAAGTGATTTGGGAAATTGGTAAAAATTATTTTTTATTTTTTTTGTTAATATTCATTTATGATATCACATCACAATCAAATGACCAAACTATCCCAGCCAATTTAGAAAATTTACACATGTTCACCCATGTATAATCCTAAATAATATAAAAGATATAATTGTAATTTTCTATATAATTTTTTTTCACTTTGCCAAATAATTTCTTACTAAAAAAGCCAAAATATAAAATTTTTTTTTTCCAAGCTACAAACGTAACTTTTTACTATTATCTGTGGTGTTTTGGGAAATTAATAAAAAATTAATTTTTTAACTTTTTGACTTTTTTGATTAAAAAAATTAAAAAGTCAAAAAATTAATTTTTTTAAACTTTTTTCCAAATTGCCCCTATATCTGAAGATCCAAAACATTCTCTCTCAAATTTAGTATGTGATGTGATGGTGAGGCAGCATATGGGCGATCTTTGGATATCATTATTGTAATACTATGAGGCAGCTTGGGAAGGAGTCCAGGTCGTCTGTGCCCCTTTTCCCTGTAGCGCCTCCTGTAGCCCCCAAAACGACGTCGTTTTGGGGGCGGATTTCAGAAAAAAAAAAAAAAAAACGCAGAAGAGGGAGGGAGGAAGGAAGGAAGGAAGGAGAGGAAGAGGGAGAGGGAGAGGGAGGAGGAGGAGGGGAGGGCCGGCCGGACCTGGAGGGGGCCATAAATATTGGGGGAGGAGGAAGAGGAGGAGGCGGAGAGGTCGAGCTTGTGCGGTGGAGCTGCTGCGGCGACGAGGTGGAGCGACGGCGGGCGACGCGATGGCGACGGTGGTCGCAGGTGCTGCGACGAGGGACGGCCGGCGACGGCGGGCGGAGACCGTCCCTTCCTCCCTCTCCCTCCTCCCTCCTTCCCTCCCCTCTCCCTCTCCCTCTCCTTCTCCTTCCTTTCCCCTTCCTCTCTTCTGCGGTTTTTTTTTTTTTTTTTTTTTTCTGAAAACCGCCCCCAAAACGACGTCGTTTTGGGGGCTACAGGGGGCGCTACAGGGAAAGGGCTACCGAGGATCCGGATTCCTTGGGAAGAGGCTAAAAAAGTTTGTTTGTTATCTTTTTAATTTTTTTAGTTATAAAAATCAATTTTTTTATTTAAAAGAATCTAATTTTTTGTTAAGTCACAAAAAAATCAAAAAAATAAACTTTTTACTAACTTCCTAAAATACCACTATATCTATCTGAAGATCCAAAACAAAAACCATAGTATATCAAGATTTTCCTTATTAGGTGGGTCTCACCTATTATATCATTATGCACTTGAAAATGTTCTTCCTAGTTGAAATTAATGACCATAATTCTACATATATTTTTTAAGCAGATTTAGTCAAAATTCTTTTATAACAAAATTTTAATACATAAAGATAACAATAAAATATTTTTTTAAAAAAGTTTAATGCATACTATTGTTACCAAAATATACTTAGTAAGTAATTTAATATTTTAAATTTTAAAATAATATAACTTTTGATTTAGATTTTAATTTTTAAAAAAATTAATATTTTTAAAATATTTTCATCAAGATCTATCAAATAAAATCCATATTGACTATGAAATTCTTAAAAAGTGAAAAATAAAAAATACCGTCAAAATTGACGTAAACAATAACATATTACTACGTTTGACAGTAACATGTTACTCTGGTTCACAATAACATTTTACTGTTATAAAAAAACAGATTACACACTAGATGAACCAATCAAAAACACACATATATAACATTTTTTAAATTTGTATAAAATAAAAGTATCCTCGTCAAACAAATTCTATGAGATATATATATATATATATATGCATGGGCAATATTATTCAAGAAAAAAAAAAGAAGAGAAATTTTATTTTATCCTTATTCAATTATGCACCTCATTCTTAAGGGATTTATAAAACAAAATAAATTAGGTTATTATTTTCACCAAATAAGGGTCTAATAGAGGAATTTTGACTAAATTTCTCTATTTTTTTATTCTTTCACTAATATACTAGAGACAATGGTGTAACAAACTTTTTTATTTTTTTTATTTAGTTAATTTGAGACATTAATTAACCTCTAAATATATGTGGATTGATTGAGAAAGAGTTGTGTTAAGGGCCAGTTTGGTGTAATTTTTGTAAATTTAAAAGTTGATAATTAGAAAATAAAAATTAAAAGCACTTTTTTTCAAATTTTTAGATAATCAATATTTTAAAAATTATTTGAATTATTTCAGTCTCATAAATATAAGTAAAAGTTACATCAAATACACAAATTTATAACATGAAAAAATATATATGCTCAATAAATTACACCAAACAGGATCTAAAAAACGAAAGGTAAAAAGGAAAAAATCAAGGGGACAAAGAGGTAATTGGAGGCTCATAATTGAGTAGTAGAAACATCCCCTAGTAAACCTGCTAGTCACCTGTTGGGCATTTATTAAGATTAGCTCACCCCAAATCCACATTTTAAAAATAATAATAATAATAAATTCAAAAACTAATTTCACATATTCTTATATTTTTATTTATTTTAAAATATTTTGTATATATTACAATAGATTATATGTATACTAACTTTAATCAATATTTTTCAAACAGTGATTAGCATTGTTAGTATAAAAATGAAAAATGAAAATAAATATAAAAAAAAAAAAAAAAAAAAAGAAGAAGAAGGAGAGACAAGAGAAAAGGTCATGAATGAAAAAAAGAGGTAGTTGGACTCGTGCTTGCAACTCTCAGTCAGCAATTCTGAACGTTGCCAAGCCTACAAAAATCGAGAGAGAGAGAGAGAGAGAGAGTCAAAAAGGAAGGAAAAATGTGAAACACACATAGAGAGAGAGAGAGAGAGAGAGAGAGAGAGAGTCAAAAAAGGAAGGAAAAATGTGAAACACACATAGCCCGGCTTTTTTGCATTTCCTTGTTTCTTTTGTTCGTTTGGTTTTAAAGCTAAGAATACTTCGAGAAGTAATTGGTTCAATTACATTACTCTTCTCCAATTTTTAAATAAAGTTATATGTATCAAATTTTAGGGCTGGTTTGACATCTATAAAAAAAAGATAAAAAGATAAAAGGTTAAAAAATTATTAAATAAATTAAAAAATTATTACTATTCACAAAAAGTAATATAAAAAAATAAATTTACAAAAAAAAAAATACAAGTCAAAAAGTGTATTGAAGTGATGTGCTGTCTGCAGTACTGCTGGCACACATTAAACAGCCAGATGTACTTTTCATGATACACAGGACAATGTTATCCGGCCTGTGGGGGCCCATCACGAGTCCCATTTTGATAATATGAACCACTCAATGGGTAAAACTCGTCGAGTACTATATGTCTGTAAAAAATCACGTTGATCGAATATTGATAACTATATGATCACATCAGTTTTGTATTAAAAAAAAAATAGACGGTACACAAAGTAACGGTTGACAAAAAACTAATCTAATCAGATGGCTATCGATATTTGATCAAAGTGATTTTTTACAAGCATACAGTATTCGACGAG
This sequence comes from Camellia japonica, assembly GCA_030407325.1. Lineage (NCBI taxonomy): Eukaryota > Viridiplantae > Streptophyta > Magnoliopsida > Ericales > Theaceae > Camellia > Camellia japonica. Next base: position 10,393,038 of record JAPPVO010000007.1, on the reverse strand, counting down.
TTCTACACATTGAATAGTTCCGATTATTAAAACAGGACACGTAGTGAGCCCTACGAGCCAAACAGCACTGTCCAGTCCGAACAGCACCGTAGGCAATCTGGTCCTATATATCTTGCTGCCAACCGTATGCATGACGGTACCATCACTGTCAGTAGGCAATTATATATTTAGGGGTAATATAGTAATTTTGTTATTTTATACAATATTTTAATATATATTTTTTCTTAAAAAGTCAAAAAGTTATCTTAAACATAAATTTTTTTTTTCTCTACTTTTTTTTACCAAAAAGTGCACTTATTTAGAACACCCCAAATAATCCCTTATTTTTTATTTTAAAAAATAATATATAAATTTATTTTTTAAATTCACATTTAGATTAAATAATGTTTAAACAAGATAATTGGTTGGTAATTAGAAAATAAATGAAAGAGTTGATTTAGATATTTTTATAGAGTGACATATTATTTGGTTTAGAAAGTAGATCAAATTTTTAGATCAGAATAACACTACTCTTCTATTTTTGATAAATAAAATAAAAAATACTTTTATTGTTGTTAAAAATTAAAAATTAAAAAGAGTACAATCAAATTACTAGACAGTTAACAAAGTCTACCTAAAAATCAAATTACTGAACAGTCAACAAAGTCTACCTAAAAATCAATTACTAATGCTAAGCCTAACACACACACACACACACACACACACACACACACACACCCCCCCCCCCCAAGAAAAATAAACATCACTACAAAAAATATCAAATTTTTCTTCATAAAAATTGAATCCGAAATCTCACGGCATAAAAGATATTACACAACTATTAAGCCAAATGTTTTCATTGATTGACTTGACTCTGAAGCAAGCAAATTTTGTCTAGAGGCTGGGTTCAAGCCAGCCTTGGGCATCTTTTATATTTCAGCCTGGATTTGGACAAATTCTCAATCCATCCAATTATACTTGAGTCGTAACCAAACTATATATCTAAGGTCACCATATCAAAAAAATTAAAATAAATCTAACTATTCTTTGTATATATTTGTGTCTTATATAAATATAAATTTATATGACTGGTGAAAGATGATCAAATTCATTTTGCGACAAACATCATATAGGTTTCTTTTTCTACAATCTTTCTCAAGTTATGATAAGGTAAGTGATTGTGATAGAGGGTGCATATGGGGCATATGTGGATATCACTAAAATTTGATTTAGATTGTATAGTACTACGATATACACCCAGTGGGGGTCTCACCCCCAGTGAGGTGGCGAGCCCCCACTGGTCCAGACCTTAATAAAAAAAAAAAAAAAAAAAAAAAAAAAAAAACTGTTTTTGGACCAATCCCCCAGTGACACCTCACTGGGGTCACCCCCAGCTGGGGGTAGGAAGTATTTCCGAAATAAATAATAGTATGACAATTTGTCAGGATTTTTCACAGGCGCAGTTGAAAATGTCCAAGCTCTCATAATCTAGCTGGTAATAATGTTAAGATTGCCCACATTTACATGTTATTTATCAATGTCAAGTATTAACTCTTGGTATTTTTTCATAATAATCCAAGAAAAATATATAAAATAAATTAAATAGGAATGACAAAATAATTTTTTATTAAATGACGAAACACAAAATAAACGACACAACTAAATACAAAAATAAATTAGATTACATTACTAAAAAAATAAATTATTAAAATGGATAACTAAAGATTAGAACTCGTCGAGGTAAACTAAATTATGAAAAATTAAAGAATAAATAATAAGAAAAGAAGCAAACCAAAATATGTGTGATATCACAATTTTCTTAAGACAGATTCACCACCTCTCGATAGGTGCTAGAGGTATGCCGGCGTCTGCCTCTCAAGATACGACGGTCGAAACCAGCTATTGCAGAAACACCTTTTGAATAGCTTCGGCGAACTAGACAATAGTTGCACTCTCTCTAACAAGAACCAAAGAAGAAGTTAACAAAATAAGATAGCAAAAAATTTCTTTGGTGTAAAAAATCATCTCCAACTTTTTATTTCAGAACACTATCTCATTTTCCATCACAAAACCTCTCTAAAAAACAACCTCCTAAGTTGGAGGAAAAATGCCTCTATCTGTACTAGTAGAGGAAAGCCTTAGCCATGAAAGTTAACATCAATGGGGTCATCAAATGTCATCAACTCTAACTATTAGGTTTAGAATTACAAAGGTTCAAAACTCCAAAACCATTATATAAATCATAATGTGTATATAATGTATAAGTTTTGAGAATTAAACTAGATCGGTTACGAAATGGATACGGGTGTTGGGTCACAACCCGATCCAAGTCCAATCTCAAACACATGCACAAACTAAGCCCAACACAGCGCAGCCTAAAGCTCAAGACTAGGTCCAAGTCGAAGTCTAAGACCAAACCCAACACATGCACAAATGCAAGTCTAAGCCCAGTCCAAATCAAGACTAAGTCCAAATCTAAATCCAACTTTATTGATGCTCATTTTATGAGACAATTCTCATTTATAACTCGATGGTTTCAGCTCATTATTTTTATATTGCAATCTTCTCACTTAAGAGAATACAAAACCACTCAGATCTACCTCAACCGACGGTTGGGTCCCACTTTAATTTCGAATTAAAGTTGCCGAAAAATCATTCAGTGTGTTTGGTTTGAGTTTTCTGGATTAAGTTTTTTGAAAACTGAGTTTTTTGTTTTTCATGTTTTTTTTGTTTTTAGTGAATATTTGTAAAATTTTAAGCATTTTTTTTTAATTTTTTTAGATGTACCTTACTTAGATGTATCTAAAAAGTAAAAAAAATGTAAAAAAATATTTTAAAAAATTAACAAATACGTAAAAATACGAAAAACATACTAAATTTTCGTATTTTTTTTGTATTTATTGAATTTTTAAAAGATTTTTTTCACAAAAATTATACTTTTTATGTATATTTATGTTAATTGTGTCTAAAAATAAATAAAAAAAAAAATTTCTTAGAATATTAAAAAAATTCAGTAAAAATAAAAAAAATACGGAAAACAAGAAAGTAGAATTTTCTGAAAATTGTTTTCAGAAAAACGAAACCAAATTATTTTCCAACAATCCCCCACATGAATAAAATTGGCTGAATAAAGAAAAACAGATAACACTTAACAACAAAAACTTGGAGAGAGAGCACACAAAATAACCCTGCATAAGAAAAGGTAGTTGTTGGCCTTGAACCTTTCGTAGTGAAAGCCTATTGAATTTACTGGCTGACCAGTGAATGTGATGTCTTAAACTATTCTGTCGTTTGTGTAAATTGAGACAATAGACCTCACATAGGAGTTATTCCAACCATTGTTCTTGTTCTCACTAGTGTGTCCGATTTGGCCCTGGAACACTAGCCTGGTTCAGAGAGTGTTTTTAAAGAATTCGGCCTCGTCAATTCTTAAAGAAGCGGCCTCACTTCGCACTTACATAGGTAACCTACATAAGCTATCTCGTTATACCACGGTTGACTATTCACAGTATTAGGTTATTAAAAAGCATCAGGTTAACCTTCCACTCCACAGGATATCACTGTATAAAGGAATGGGTAGGAGGATTTCCCTACATAGTGACTCACTCGTTACATACAATTAGGTTGTTCCTTTGAACCTAGATCTTGGGATCTCTAGTCAACTAGGTTGGGTTTTCAATTCCGGTAACATTCACTAAAGGCCTTAACCCCATTCCTTTTAATGACTTTCCTACTAACTCTCAATTTAACCCTTTGGTTAACGGATTTGTAATATCGTCCCTAGAGAATATATAGTCTATAGTGACAACACACTAGAGTAGTCGTCGCATGGAACTATGTCTTCAACAAAAATGTCTAGACCTTCTATCTGTGCCTTACCAATACTTGATTGGTTATCGCAAGTATACGAAATTGCTAGCACAAGTTTTGATCAACATGGAATATCCTCAATAAAATAGCAAAGCCATTCAGTTACTTTAGTAGCCTTGTCTAAAGCACTAAATTTCGATTCCATCATTGATCTCGTGATACACATTTGCTTGGAAGATCTCCAAGACACAGTTACAGCTCCAATTAGAGAAAACATATCCACTAATGGATTCGTAGTCTTTGTATTAGACATCCAGTAGGCGCCTTTGTACCTTTCTAGTACAACTAGATATCAAGTGTTATGCAACCCATAATCCAGGGTGTAATGTAAATAATCCAACGCCCGCATAATCCTCTTCCAATGAGTAGCATTAGGATTATTCGTGTATTTACTAAGCCTGCTACCTGAGTAGGCTATACTTGGCCTTGTACGACTCATCAGATACTTTAAACTTTCAATGACCCGAGAATATACTAGTTGAAATACACTTTCACTATTATTCTTGGCCAAATGTAGACATAAGTCTACCAGTGTCCTCGACACACTTGTATAAGATTTACTACATTTCTCAAGTATTTTATCAACATAATGAGATTGAGAAAGTAAAATATTACCATATGTTCTAGTAATCTTAATACCCAGGATCACATCTGCAAGGCCCATATCTTTTATATCAAACTTAGAATACAACATCTACTTGGTAGTATTGAATATCTTTTCAAGTATTTAAACCTTAAAAATTTATTCAACTAAATCTTCATATAAGAAAGTTATATGAACATCCATCTTGATGTATTTCCAGATGTCGCACAATTACGATCACACTCACTATAACTGGTGATCATGTATCAAAGTAATCTAAGCCTTCTTTTTGTTGGTATCCATTGATAACAAACCTATCTCATCGGCTTTCATTTATTTGCATCCCAAGGCTTACTACCTATGCAAGATAAAGCTAAATTTTCTAGAAAAATCTAAATTTTCTAGAGAAATCACAGCTTCAAAGAAGCTTTTAGCCTCACTAGCCACCATATAGGTTTAAGAAGATTTAGATAGAAGAACTTTAAAGTCCTAGTGTATTAATATCTTCTAGGATCATCTCTTTTCTCATGAAAATCGCTTCCTCAATTTCATGATAATATTCTTGTTTAAATTTGAATATCATATTTGTCCACACAAAAAACCGATATGCACTACTAACCATTGAATACAAAGTCAATGGATTTTAAGGCTTATCCTAACCATCTTGGGTTTAAGTATTGTCATATTTTGCATGATACCCCCACATTTGTAGAATTTATACGAAGGCTTCCGGCCTCTCCAAAAATTTATATAGGGTCTTTAAACAAGTCCATGTATCACAATGATTATGAAACTCTCAAAATCATATCACAAAAAACATATTCCCACGCCGTCATTAACCAAATTAGGTCTTTCTTGAATTCAAGGCACCAAAATAAGTTTGGTCCAACATGTCACTATGATGCTAATAGTCTAACTATTAGGAAACACAACTCTAGTGTTCAATAGTCTACTATTCAGAACTTCATAACATGGCCAGTAGTCTTATCACTAAGAATCACTAATTTCTCAGCATGTGGTCAGTAGACTTTCTACCATTAGGAATCACAATGTTTTGACCTATGATCAGTAGTCACTTTACTACTAGGAATCACAACGTCCTGACATAAGATCAATAGACTCTTACATTACTAGGAACCATCATGTTTTGACATATGATCAGTAGCTTCTCTATTACTAGGAATCATCATGTCTTAACATGTGATCAGTAATTTGTTCACTACTAGGAACCATAATCTCATAACTGTGTAGCCAGTGGTCTAACACCTCCTAGGAACCAACAGTTTTCTATCTCTGTGATAAGTGATCTTGTACTCACTAGGAGCCACCAATATAAGAATATATTTGGAATTTTAAAAAAATTCAAAAATATATTGACTCACCCTATCGGGTTGTCTCATCTTTGCTTTCAAGTAAAGTTACATAGCAATCATACATGCTATAATTGACACAAAGATAACATACTAATTGCCTTTGCTTAATTCAGAGATATTATCATGCAATCTTATAATTTCCTTTAATCACACTTGATCTCTCTAGATCTTCCTTTAAGAACCTCGCAAGGCTTAAGGTTGTTAGGTGGAACAACATTTTTTGTTGTCACCTCTTGAAGCCACTTCTGAAAAATCACTAAAGAACTTCATTATTCTATTTTTCCCGAATTTAAACTTAACATTAGAATATCCCAAAGTCTGAAATTTAATTCAAAACTAATCTCACCACTTACTCTATAATCGAACATGGTCAGGAAAGTTTCTAGGAAGACTGGAGTGGTCACACCGGTTCCACTTAAGACCCAGTTAACCTTAGACAAAACTTTCAAGAGCATGTTAATTTCTAGTCCATGAGAAACAAATTTAGAATTATGTTTTTTTAGGGGATAAACTAGGTTAAAACAAACCAAGTTTACAAAACATATAAGCAATTAAAATTTGTAATCAAAATTACACTACTCATAGAAGTTAGCTGGTACTCGCAGAACTGAGCCCATTATTTCTGAATAAAAATCAGAAATATTTTAGCTAATGCTAAAAGTTGGTTTCTTTTCCCAAAACAAAACACTTTGAAAATAATCAAATTATAACCAAAGACTTTCTCAAAACTTGGTTTCCTATCACTTTGAGAATAAAAGATTAAATCCAAAGATTTCCTCTAACCATAAAGGTTTGAAACTAAATCCATTTTAATTGCCATTTGTGAACAAATCAGAAACACTCTTTAGCCAAGGCTAAACTTTGGTTTCCATTACAGAAAATCAAAACACTTTGAGAATAATAAAATTAATCCCAAAGATTTTCTCTAAACCCCAAAGGTTTATAATTTCTACCATTTCCCCTTTCCTTTCACTATGGTGAAACTATTACAAATTAGAAATTTAAAACACTATAAATGGAAATAGAAATGCAACTGTTACAATTACAAATTGTCTAAATTTGCAAAACAGAGTTCATAGTTGCATCCATCATCATCTGTTTAGCCAAGAACACATTTCTCCATTTGTAATGCTTATCTTTGTATAAAAGACATTACAAAACTTTATCCTCGTTGCCGCTAAATCTCCATACTCACTATTCATATACACACTATACACACTTGGATACAAGATAAGTTAATAAACCAATAAAGTGAATATTACACAAGTAATTTCAGTTATAACTTGTAATATATAATTCAAAATCTATAAATGCATGGCAGTTACAAGAATGTCATGAGTTACATGGCTATATATCAATTATATATAAAGGAATATTATGGTTATAATGTTGGCAATCCAACCATGCAACTATAAGCAAATATATATAACAGTAAAGTTAAACTCCCACTTATCATTCCATGAATACAAAAATATTTTGGAGTAATTTCCTTGATAACCTATCAAGATATGAAAGAACTCACAATTGATATAACCAAAAATAAATAGAATAAATAATAGTTAATATCACTACAATACCAAGCTATACCACTATGCAATAATGCAACACAATCATAAGCAAGCTCAGAAATAAGACTAGTATATAGAAAAAAGACTAGTATATAGAAAAATCGAAACTATTTTACTAGATTTTCTTCCCAAACAAACCTGTTTAGAGATATTCTATACTGTCGAAAACCTCTCAATTAGCTGAATCTCTTAAAATTCTCAAAACATGAATTCTAATACTTTTGAGAGGGTATTTGATGAATAGATTGGACTGAGCTAAGAAAGAGGCTCCTTTGGAAGTTAGGCCGCACGTCGGACCGAGATATAAGCTGCTGTAGCTTAGTCTAAAACACTAACGAGCTTGGGCCAGGAGAAGTTTGGGCCGAGCTATGGGCCGAGGTGTTTGGGCTTCACAAATTGGACCTCACCCTTGTTAGCTCGGTCGGGGCTGTTGCGGTTAGCTCGGTCTAAACAGCCAAACCGAAGTATAAGTGAACAGGGACTGAGCTAGGCGTTGCATATGAAAGCACCAGATTGAGTATGTTAAAGGGCCTAGTGTTAGCTCAGTCATACTGTTATTCAACCGTGGTAAAACCATCTCACTTGGTTTAAGCAGTGAGGAGGGTGCTAAAGGATAAGCATTATCTTTCAGGAGTGTGATTCCTAGGAGGACTCTATATTGAGGAATAAGAGTCCTACTCGGATTGTGCCAGGCAAAAGCTATAAAAACTCACAACAGAACCTATGTACAGGTATCACAATTTTGACTCTCGAATACACAGAGCTATTTGTCTATTTTGCTAACTTAGGCATCGGAAAGGTATCTGGCATACACCCGCCGGCTAGCTCACGTTTGTGTTTTCAGGGAGTAAAGCGACGACGTTTGGAGGAGCTCAAACTTGATCAACAGGATTATACGAGAAGATTATTCTGTGCTCGTACAATTGGCGCCGTTTGTGGGAAATACAAAAAGAACAAAACCTCTTGATCAAGTTTTTCTCTCTAGTTGAAAGCAATGGCGCACAATGAAGATTTGCAGCAATCTGCTGTCGACGGACAAACCCCGGAGAGGGGTGTGAGGCGCGAAGGTTTACCTTCTATCCCACCCATGGCGGACTTAGAACCCCAACGACAGAACTCGTAGAAGGACAGGTGGGAGAGGCGAGGCACTAGTCCCCGTCGCTCTCAAAGTCCCGAAAGACAGAGGCGAAAGTTGGACCCTCAAATTTTGGAGGATCGCGTGAGAGAACAAGACAAACTAATAAGGAGGATGACAGCAGACATTGAGACAATGAAGTGCCAGATAAAAGGAAAAGAGGTGGCGATAGAAGAGGGGCACAAAGACAACACGCCCCCTCGCCACTCGGAAGGTCGTGACAGACATACCACGCCATCACAAGCAGAGAGCAGAGCCTTAGAACAGGCGACACTCAATCAAGAACTACCAGGACTCGTCACTCCAGGTTTAAGAGAACGATGACTGAAAGGTCATATACAGAGGGAAGCAACTATCACCCCTCGCACACTCACCAGACGACATCTAGGCACACAGAGTTGCCCAGGTCAGCAGACTTACGAACGGTGCTCGAGGAGAGGGCCCGATGGAGGGAAGACACCAGGGCTCGCGACCCTCGTAGGGTCTCAGCACTACAGCGATTGGCCCCTAGGACACATGGAAGTGTCGAGGTAGGGATGCCAATGCCAGCCTTGCTTACGAACCAACGGATAAGGTATTAGCAAGGTTACAGAGCTCGCCATTCGTTCCAACAATAGAGAACGCACCACTACCTTCGGGCTTCCACCAACCCAAATTCACTACCTATGAAGGGAAGACAGACCCCTACATGCACCTAAGCCACTTTCGCCAGGTTATGGCAGTATACCGGCGGAATGAGGCCTTGATGTGTATCTTGTTTCCAACCAGCCTTGGCGACCTAGGTTTAACGTGGTTCGAAAGGCTACCAGAAGGCAGCATTGCCTCGTGGGCACAATTAGCAGAGGCGTTCGTGACCAGATTCAGAACGATCACCAAGACACCAGTGGAGATCGATCAACTACTCTCCATTGACATGGACGATAGGGAGACACCGAGGTCTCACAATAATCGCTATTGGGAGACCTTCAACCAGATTAGGGATTGCCCTACAAATCTCGCCGTCGCACAATATAAACAGGGTTTACCAGTCGGAAACAAATTGAGGGACTCAATCACTATGACGCCACCCTTCACGATGGAGGCCCTAATGGAGAGAGTGCATCAACATATCCGTGTAGAGGAAGACAGTGCCCGTGCTAAAACAAAATCTGGCACAATAGCAATACTAGATAAAAAGACTACAGCGAAAGTCAACACGGTGGAACAGCCACGTAGGAATGGGCGAGGCAGGCGAGCCAATAGAGAAGACCCAGAAAAGAGGAACTTAAGAGTCCGTACCGACATCACCAAGATGTTCAGTAAACCCATCTACCGGATTCTCAGCAAGATACGGAATGAACCCTTCGTTCGGTGGCCAGCTAAGTTGGGAGAAGCACAAAGGGGCTATGACGAGAGATCCCGTTGTACCTTCCATGATGAGAAGGGGCACCGCACTGAAAATTGCACACCCTTGAGGCAACATCTGGAAGAGTTAGTAGCTGCGGGTCACCTGGATCAGTACATAGAAGGGGGAACACAGCCAGCCCCCCAGGGCCTCAACAAACCAAACGAGATGCCAGTCGACGGTCCGTCCCAAGGCATAATCAACGTCATTCATGGGATCATCGAACTAAAGCGGGTATGTGAACTCAGGGGGATGATAAGAAAGGCAGATGTCATGGCCCGAACCCGCCCCTGTGGGTTAAAGACATAACTGGCCGGTAATCAAGAGATTACCTACGGCCTCGACCAAACCAGACATAAACTCATCAGAGTAAAGGGGCCAAACGGAAGCAACTTACAAAATTGTCCATAGAGTTGTGCTTACATGGCACATCATCACAGTCCATATACATACATGTTAATAACTCACGTCAAAATAAGTAATAACATAAAGTTTTGTACATACAGGATCATTAAGTCTAAGTCGGTCAAACCCAAAGTTTATATATACAAAGTAATCTGATATTTTTGCCAATATAACAAAACCATATCAAAAGAACAAAAGAGGCGAACACAAGTCTCGTGCGTGAGACGTTTGGGCTGACTCCCCAAAACCTTGACTGTTTCTCACATATTTCACCGAGGCTGGGTTTGGGCGTCCCTTGGCTTACCTACATAGACATGAATGAGCGTGAGCGAAAGCCCAGTGAATAATATCAAATAAGGAAGATACATAAACAATCTTTAAAACAGTTACATCAGACGGCCTTAGGCCTAATTATTTGTGTCAAACGGCCTTTGGCCCATTTATTCATGTCATACGGCCTCTGGCCCATTCATTCATGTCATACAGCCTCTGGTCCATTCATTCATGTCATGCAGCCTCTGGCCCATTCATTCATGTCATATGGCCTCTAGCCCATTCATTCATATATCAGACTATCATTTGTATTAGATGGCCTCTGGCCCAATTATCCATGTCCAACGGCCTTTGGCCCAACCAATTGTATCCAACGGCCTTTGGCCCAATCACACGGCATAACAAATATTTGTCCCCAATTCAATGTAACAAATTTACAAGACTTATATGAAAATAAGCAGTTGGACAAATAACATACTTCAGATATCTTTGTTAAGATATTACTCACAGTGTTCTGCCGGTGGATTCACTCTTAAGCTTGACCCTACACATTATATAACACATATGGGTCACAAACGATTCAATCTGTTCTTAATTCATACATCCCTCTTAGGCTTCTTTCTTATCCTTTTAATTCATTCATAATGTTCAATGCATGCCTAAGAGTACTTAGAAGTGAAAGAGAACGGAAAACGAAACACAGAACATCTTTACTAAATTTCTGAAACAGGGGTCCCCGCTCGAGCATGGACTTTCCCGCTCGAGCGGACCCATTAGGTCTGCAAAAGTACTGGTTGGCTCATTTTTACGCTCGAGCTAAAAGTCTCATTACATGGCTCTCCACTCGAGCGTGAATCTCCCCGCTCGAGTGGACATCCATGTTTGCAAAACTTCTAGGAGTTCGTATTTCCCGCTCGAGCGGCGCTTTCCCCGCTCGAGCGGACTTGCCAAATTCTAGAAAATCCAGAATTGTTTTTGCGGCTCAAACTCGACCTTCGAAGGTCCAAAACTCATAATTTTCGGTCCAAGACATGCAAATACATTATATAGCATATGGATATAAGCAACATGAGGCCAATCCTTCAAAATCATGGTCCAATTCTTCAAAATTAATCAACATTCCTTTGTATAATCATGGTTCATGCATTCAAACCTCATATAAGCTCCATATCTTTAATAATCAAACATGCATGCCAATTTTGACTTCATTTCTATTTCAAATGATGCAAATGGTGTTCATTCTCATGAAACTCAACAAAAACATGCTTGCATGTATGATCCAACTCTCAATCTTTTATAATTGACATGCTACATGCTAGATTATGCAAATTTATGGCAATTCATAGCAATTCTATGCATGCATGTGCATATCTCATCAAAATCAACACAACTCATGATCTAACTTACCATTTAATCTTTAATTCACAAAATCACAACTCAAACTCATGAGTTAAGGGTTGATTACTCACCTAGGAGTTTTAATCTTCCAAACTTATGCTTAATTCTTGAGTTGGTCTTCAAATCATTCAAGTTCAAGATCAAAACTTCAATTGTCCCCCTCTCTCTCTCTCTCTAGCCGACCCTCACTCTCTTTCCTTAGAGAAATTTTCGGCTTTGAGCTCAAAATAGGTGAATAAGTATAATAAAGCTCCTTTTATAGCCTCTCACTAATCACATTTGATTAGAGTTAAATAATAAAGCTTAATTAATCGTTCTGAATCTAATTATTTTGATCCAAATCAATTTTTAATTAAATTTCACCGTAGGCTCTAAAAATTACGCCAATCACAATGGCGTAGTCAATTTCGGTTTCTGTGGCCGATAGGGCCTTCAATTTAAATTCCAAAACAGGTAATCAAACAGATATTCCTACAGTGAATAGATAGAAATTCAAAACCACATATATTCATATACATAGCACTCAAAATCATATCAAACACATAATCATATTCATAACAAAGATTAATTAGCATAATACGTAATTACGGATCAGGGTTATCACAGCAGAGCACTTGAAAGAGGTGCTAAGTGCATAGCCTACCATCAAAAGGAGCAAGACGGAAGCCACGAATGTCGTATTCTTCTCAGACAAAGATCTAGCAAGGCTACATTGGCTTCACAATGACGCACTGGTAGTGACTTTGCGCGTCAAGAATTTCGACATCAAATGGATTCTGATTAACCAAGGAAGCTCTTGTAAGATAATGTACTACGAAACCTTCATGCAACTGAAACTGGAGGACAAAGACTTGGCACCTACAACATCTCCCCTAGTCGGCTCCAACTCAATGCCAGAGTGGGCAGTGGGCAAGATAATCCTCCCAATCAAAGCTGGAACCATGACAAAACAAGTGGAATTCTGGGTTTTGAAGGTCCATTCCACTTACAACATAATCCTGGGGAGAACATGGTTGTACGCTATGCGATCGGTAGCGTCAACTTACCATCAAGCATTGCGGTTCCCCAACGAAGCCGGAGTAATTGAAAAGGTCTTGGGAGACCAAATTATGTCAAAACAGTGCTTCGTCATAGTCAATGGCAGTCGGACGACAAAAGGGTATGTGCAGATGGTGGAAGAACCAGAGAGCAATGAATTGTTCGCGGATGTTGGCAAGGCAGCTGAACAAAAGGCAGTGGAAGACCTGGTAGAGGTAAGGATAGATGAAAAGAATCCCGAAAAGTTCTTTTTGCTCGACTCATCTTTGTCCAGCATTGAAAGGTTAGAGATTATAGAATTCTTAACCTCTAACATCGAAGTGTTTGCCTGGACACCATATGACATGTCTAGCATTGACCCAAAATTCATCTGTCACCAACTGAATGTCCACCCAACTGCCAGACCAATTATACAGCGCACTCGCAGATCAGCACTCCACCACGCAGAGATAGTGGCGGAGGAGGTGGGAAACTTGCTGGAGGCAGGAGCCATCAGAGAAGTGCACTATCTCAGGTGGATCTCCAACACTGTTGTAGTGCCAAAGAAGAACGGAAAATGGCGTGTCTGCGTGGATTACAAAACAGTCAACAAGGCAAGCCCAAAGGATAGCTTTCCTCTACCAAAGATAGACCAACTGGTAGACCTTACGGCAGGACATAATCGACTTAAGTTCCTTGATGCATATAAAGGTTACCATCAAATCGCTATGTACGAACTAGACCAGAAGGTCACATCTTTCACAACACCTAGAGGATTGTATTGTTATAAGGTCATACCCTTTGGCCTAAAAAACGCAGGGGCAACATTCCAGCGGATGGTCACCAAAATGTTTGAACCGTTGTTAAGCAGAACAATGGAAGCTTACATAAACGACATGGTGGTCAAAAGCAAGGATGAGAAGGACCATCTCAGGGACCTAGATGAAATGTTCCAAATTCTTAAAAAGAACAAGTTGCGTCTAAATGCATCCAAGTGTGCATTCGGCGTAGGATCAGGCAAATTCCTAGACTTCCTGGTGACCAACCGAGATATAGAGGTAGACCCCTCTCAGATCAAAGTAATCCAGGATCTGGAGAGGCCCAACACAATTAAAGAGGTACATCATCTCACTGGCCTAGCAGCCGCACTCAATCGGTTCATAAGTCGGTCATCAGACAGATGTCGACCATTCTTCCAAGCATTGAAGGCCAAGTTTGAGTGGGATAAAGAATGCGACCGCGCCCTAGAGAGCTTGAAAGATTACATGACCTCTCCTCCATTGCTAGTAACCCCAGTACCTGGAGAAGAGCTCTTTTTGTACTTAGCAGTCTCACAGCATGTAGTCAGCGTAGTGTTGGTCAGAGCAGAAGGAATCCAACACTTGCCTATCTTTTATGTTAGCAAGACTTTGCTGGGTGTAGAAACCTGGTACCTACCATTGGAAAAGCTGGCATTAGCTTTGATGATGGCCTCAAGGAAGTTGTCGCATTACTTCCATGCCCACACCATAATCGTCCTAACATCTTTTCCCTTAAAAGCCTTGTTTGAGAGAGCAGACTTTTCTGGACGAATCTTGAAGTGGGCGGTCGAATTGGGACAGTTTGACATCAAGTTTCAACCCAGAACCGCAATAAAAGCCCAAGCGCAGGCAGACTTTGTGGCTGAGTTCACACCATGAAGTCATCACATCTGCCCAGTTGACTTGACTGATACGACCGAAATGGGGATGGAAAGTGCCGCAGGAACTGCGCAGCCCCCAAACCAAGTTGTCCAGCTACATTCCAAGCCATACAAGATTGAAGATCAGGAAGGGGCAAACCATGCTATACCTAGCAAGGACTTATCAACAAGTAAAGACTTGGGGTAGTCAGATAGTGAAAGGTAAACCCCAACAGCAGACATGGACTTGGAAGAAAACATCAACAGCACTCATGACCCCAAGACGTCATCTGACCCCTCTACTTGCTGGAAACTATTTGTCGGAGAGATGTGGAAGCTCTTCGTGGATGGAGCATCCAATAGGCACGGTGCAGGACTTGGCATAATCCTCATCTCACCAGATAGTCTAATAGTAGAACAGGCAGTCAACCTTGGCTTCCCAGCATCAAACAATGAGGCGGAGTATGAAGCGCTTCTACCAGGCCTAAGATCAGCACACTTCATAAAGGCCATCGAGCTAACGGTTTACAGTGATTCCTAACTGGTAGTAAACCAGATTTCAGGTGATTACGAGGCAAAATATGAGAGGATGGCTAAATACCAAGAGTTAGTCAGAAAAGAGATCATGAAGTTCGAAGTAGTACAAATAGAGCAGATCGGCCGTGAAGAAAACAGTAGAGCAGACGAACTAGCAAGTTTTGCTTCAATGGCAGACACATCTATCCCTCATCCATTACTGATCGACTTCTTACCCAGACCAAGTATTGAAGAACCCGAAGTAACTGAGGTATGTTGTACCGAACTAGGGCCTTCATGGATGGATCCTATTATTGTGTTCTTAAAAGACGGCATCCTACCTGAAGAGAAGAAAGAGGCCAACAAAATAAGAGCAAAATCACAACGATTTTGGCTCTCTCCATCATTGGCGTTATACAAAAAATCATTCACTGGACCTTACTTGAAATGTGTCCATCCTAGCAAGGTCGAGGCGTTTTTGTTCGGAATACATGAAGGTGTATGCGGAAGCCACCAAAGGGGAAGATCATTGGCTTACAGAGCAATCTCACAAAGATATTGGTGGCCATACATGCAAGCAGACTCTGAGAAGTACGTCAAGAAGTGCGAGAAATGTCAGAAGTTCGCACACCAGATACACCAACTAGCCAGAGAGCTTCTACCATTAACTAACCCATGGCCCTTTGCAATGTAGGGCTTGGACATAGTGGGACCACTTCCAACAGCACCCGACAACAGAAAGTTCTTTCTCGCTGCAACAGACTACTTCACAAAGTGGGTGGAGGCCGAAGCGCTCGCATCAATAAAAGAGAAAGATGTGAAGAAGTTTGTCTGGCAGAATATCATAACCCGATTTGGCATACTCAAAGCACTGATATCTGACAATGACACTCAGTTCGATGGCAAAATCTTCAGAGGCTTTTGCGAGGAATACAAGATAGAATTTTACAACTCTACACCAGCATACCCTCAAGCGAATGGCCAGGCTGAAGCTTCAATTAAAGTCGTCTTAGATGGCTTAAAGAAAAGGTTAGAAAAATCAAAAGGGACGTGGGCTGAGGAGTTTCCTCATGTTTTATGGGCTTATCGTACCACACCTCAACGATTAACTGGAGAAACACCTTTTTCTTTGGCCTATGGCATGGAGGCAGTAATCTCACTAGAAGTAGGCCTCCCCACCATAAGAAGCGAAAATTTTGACCCAGACTTAAATGGAGAAGCCATAACCTTGGAACTCGACCTCGCAGAAGAAAGAAGGGAAAGAACATTGGTTCACATTGCTTCATATCGGCAGGAGTTATCTAGAAAGTACAACAAAACGGTTCATCCGAGGCAATTCAAGGTTGGGGATTGGGTATTACGCAAAGTAATGGGCAACACTTTGGTACCTGGAGATGGCAAGCTAGGACCTAACTGGGAAGGACCATACAAAGTGGTTGGTTTAGCGAGAAAATGGACATATCACTTGGAAGATAGAGACAGCAAGGCTGTTCTCAGGCTATGAAATACTGCCAATCTCAAGTTATTTTATTTTTAACTTTTTTCTTAGAATAAATGTAATTTTTCCTTTTCCAAATAAAACAAGTAGTATACTTTTTTAGCATAAAGTTTTTCTATTGTAAAAAGTTGTTTTGAGTCATTACCAGCAAGGGGCATTCAGAAAGTTTTGCAGGAATAAACCAAACAGGTTAACTCTCTTCAGCTGAGATAAGGATCTAGGCTAAAGAATGTTGGCCGGAATAACCAACATTGAGCTCTTTTCAGCCCAGATCAGGATCTAAGCTGAAGAGGTTGGCAGGAATAACCAACGTTTATCTCTCTTCAGCCGAGATCAGGATCTGGGCTGAAGAGGTTGGCTGGAATAACCAACATTGAGCTCTCTTCAGTCTAGATCAGGATCTAGGCTGAAGAGGTTGGCAGGAATACCAACACTTATCTCTCTTCAGCCGAGATCAGGATCTGGGCTGAAGAGGTTGGCAGGAATAACCAACTCTGAGTACTCTTCAGCCGAGATAAGGATCCAGGCTGAAGAGAGGTTGGCAGGAATTACCAACTTTGAGCTCTCTTCAGCCCAGATCAGGATCTAAGCTGAAGAGGTTGGCAGGAATAACCAACACTTATCTCTCTTCAGCCGAGATCAGGATCTGGGCTGAAGAGGTTGGCAGGAATAACCAACTCTGAGTACTCTTCAGTCGAGATAAGGATCCAGGCTGAAAAGAGGTTGGCAGGAATTACCAACTATGAGTTCTCTTCAGCCGAGATAAGGATCTAGGCTGAAGAGAGGTTGACAGGAATAACCAACTTTGAGTTCTCTTCAACCAAGATAAGGATCTAGGCTGAAGAGAGCTGGCAGGTATGACCAAACATATTACAAGGCTCCAAGACCGAGATAAGTATCTCGGCCTAAAAATGTTAAAACTTCATGCAAATCAGAATTGAAAAACAAATGCGAGTATCCAACCGAACAAAAAGATGGACAAAACAGTGGATTCCATTCAAGATTAGAAATTGCATTACAATGAAGGGCTCCAGCCCGGTTACAAAATGCTTTCACAAATTGATAATAAAAGAAGAAAAATACAAAAATCAGGCAAAAAGATCATCCAGGTCCGCGTCCAGGTCAACTTGTGTTTCATCACTCCATAGCCCGGTCTCAGCAGAAAAGTTGGTCACATCTTCAACTATACTGGGCACCGGGGGCTCCACCCAAGCTGACTGAGCGGTTTGGACACCAGGATCATTGGTAGCAGCCGGGGCGTTGTTGGGTTCTGGGGATGCCTCATCTTCCTTCCCTACTTAAAGAAATTTTTACTGAATAACATTGGCGTAGTCCGCCATATAGCTTGGAATGAAGTGGGGAGGAGGATTCTGAAAAACCTCGGTCTATTGGCTGTAACCGAGCTTTGACACGGCTGTCTTCCATCCGCATTTGAAGAATATGTCCTTGGCAGCTTCGCATTGCAGGATGTAGGTAGCCTCCCCTTCCTTGTAGCCGCAGTCTTTAGCATCGTCCGCGCTTTTCTTCAGTTCGACGATCTCTGCATCTTTCTTTTTCTTGAGCTTGGCCAGCTCGCGCAGATATTTATCTTTCCGCTCAGCCAGAGCCTTCTGTTTATTTGCTTCAGCCGAATTAACCAGCCCAATGAGTCGGGCTATTTCGGTCTACAGCTCGGCCATTCTTTGTTTGGATTCCTCCAGTTCGGCCGTCTTAGCGTTGGCTTCTGCCACGGCCAGCCGTGTGGTCTTACGCAGCTCCAACACGCACTTATGAGTAATGTGATTCTTCTACATGGCCTGCAAAAGGAGAGATAACAATTACGGGTAAAACCGTGCAAACAGATGTACAAACTGGAAAGACAAGCAGAGATACTTACCAGCACCATCGACTTTGTTGCCGAGCGGATAACCTTCAGCTCGGTCAAGTGATCATGATGCTCCATGTTGGCTGGCAAGCACACGCTCTTGGCGAGGTTGAAGGCGAGCGAGTGGTCTTTTTCAGCGACCACTGAATCCATGTTTGTTATGGCTTGGTTCTTATAGGTCCCTCTTGGCACCCACTCTGAAGGGCTAGCCTGGTCAGAATGCACCGGTTCTGGGCTCGGTCGTATGGACTATGGGAGTACGGTGTCATCTTCATCAACAAGACGTGGCTCGATTGAGGAGGTGCGAGCACGCTTATTGGGCCGAGATGACGAGGCCCGGGCTGTTGGAAACGCTACCATGACCTTATGTGTTTGGCCAGCTTGTGGTACCTCAGTTTGGTCCCCGACAACTGGGGCAGTTATTTCGATGATGAGTGCTCTGACTGCTCTTTTCTTAGCCATCTCTTGTTCCACTATTAGTAGGATCAGCCTAATTTGAGGAAGAGCGGGATCTAGTTCAGGGGATGGTTTAAGGAGAAAGTCGGTTACCTTGGTTTTCCTTCTTCCACTGTATCTGTAGGTCGGCTCGAAGTTAAGTAGCTCAGCCCAGCCTCGATCGCGGTATCAAAGCGCGGTGCGAAGAGCGTCCAAGTTGGGGTATTGATACTGTGACTTTAGTTGGTTTAAATCTGCATAAGGAAAAAGGCAAACGGTTAGCATGGTGATAAACTTATAAACAGCAAGGGTAAAAAACATACAAATTGAGCCGAGGTGTTCATACCGGCTGTTCCTTTATTCCAGTTAATACCGTAGCCCGGTATCTGGGCTTTCTAGTTTTCAAAATTGCCAGAAACCCAGAAAAAGTCGTTGTCATTCACGTCTTTGTCTGGTGTGTTTTTAATTATTTTCTCTCGGCGTCTTCTTATTCTTAAATAGTATACCCAACTGTCTTTATTCTGGCCAAGTGAGTATTGGTGAAATAGCTCGGCTAAATCGAGGTTGAGGCCAAGCCGGCGATTTAGCTCGGCGATGCCATTTATTATTCTGTAAGAATTGGTGTTAAGTTGGGTTGGGCATATTCTAGTATGCCTAAGGAATTCCCATAATAGTGGCTGAACGGGGAATCGGAGTCCAGCCTCTACAATGGATATAACGGTGAAGGGAACAAAGCCCGATTTTCCCTATGGAGTTGTGTCTAGCTTGGCTAGAGAAAGGTGGACGTCATTAGGGATGTTGTAGTCCTTGCGGAATTCGGCAATGGCCCCTGGTGAGTTTACTAGGAATCGGTATTTACCCATTTATGACTTAAAATTATGTATAACTTAGCCCGGAGTCCTAGCTCGGTGTTGAGATGACGATGAGTATCTCGATTGAGCGTGCAAAGGTGTGCCTGGCCAACCTAGTCGGAGTCTGCAATGTGAAGATAAGAAGTGTTATGCCCAGACAACTGGGCCGAACTAAGTGAAGAGTCAATTTACATGTAAAAAAGAAAATGGAAAAACCTAGCACAATCACATTCGAGGAACGTGGTATTTTCAGTTCGGTCGAACAGAAGGGCTCATTCAGGACCTCTAGCTTGGTTAAAGGTCTGGCTCCAGTTCTAGTTCGGTCATTGGGTATGGTTTCCAGTTCGGTCTAATACACACTTATGGTAAACAAGTTTCTATCTTGGTCGTGGTGTGATTTTGGATCAAAAACATCATATTTCAGATTGTTAGTGAATCCATTGGAGGACGTATTAAATGGTTTTTTGGACCAAGGGGTTGTTGCTCATTGATGTGAAACCTGTACTAGTGTATCTTGAAAAACATACATATACTATGCTATATATTACTATACTATGCAAAAATAGGTGGTAAAAAAACGGGGTTGAGCTACTTATAGCTTAAAGACGGAAGGGCGCAGGCCAAAACCGCAAGGATAGCGATGAGAGCACAAGCTTTGCAGGTACTGTGGTTATGAAATGGAGGCACAGAGGGCAACAGAGAAAGAAGATGAATAGTGTAGTGTTTGATTTGGAAAAATAGGGTTTTCGTATAAAGCATGAATTTGGACGGGACTGTTCAAATTTTGCGAGATACAAAGGCGGCTATGCCAGCTGTATTCAACCAATGAAGGCTCGCCACGTGTCCAAAAGAATCGTAAGCGATTCAGATGTGCAGCGACTGAAAAGGCATTTTTTGACCGGACAAATTGGTAGCCTGGTAACAATTTAGCTCGGTTGAAGGCTAACTTTTAGCTCGACGGGTAACAAGTAATCCTAAATCATGCTGCGCAGATGGAATTAAGGGGCAATTGAGAGGGTGTTTGATAAATAGATTGGACCGAGCTAAGGAAGAGGCTTCTTTGGAAGTTGGGCCGCACGTCGGACCGAGATATGAGCTACTGTAACTCGATCTAAAACACTAACGAGCTTAGGCTAGGAGAAGTTTGGGCTGAGCCATGGGCCGAGGTGTTTGGGCTTCACAAATTGGACCTCACCCTTGTTAGCTCGATCGGGGCTGCTGCGGTTAGCTTGGTCTAAACAGCTAAACCAAGGTATAAGTGAACAGGGACCGAGCTAGGCGTTGCATATGAAAGCACCAGATTGAGTATGTTAAAGGGCCTAGTGTTAGCTCAGTCATACTGTTATTCAACCGTGGTAAAACCATCTCACTTGGTTTAAGCAGTGAGGAGGGTGTTGAAGGATAAGCATTATCTTTCAGGAATGTGATTCCTAGGAGGACTCTATATTAAGGAATAAGAGTCCTACTAGGATTGTGTCAGGCAAAAGCTATACAAACTCACAACAGAACCTATGTATAGGTATCACAATTTTGGCTCTCGAATACACAAAGCTATTTGTCTATTTTTGCTGACTTAGGCATCAGAGAGATATCCGGCACACACCCGCCGGCTAGCTCACGTTTGTGTTTTTAGGGAGTAAAGCGACGACGTTTGGAGAAGCTCAAACTTGATCAACAAGATTATACCAGAAGATTATTCTGTGCTCATACAACTTTGATTTGCCCAGAATTTAATTAATCGAATTAAATTGAAATTGTTAACAAACTTTCAAAACAATATACAGAATAAATTCGAAATAAAACCCAACATTAAAGCGAATATTTCAATTCACAGATATGTCCAAAAAAAATTGAAAGTCCAACTTATTCTTTGTTTCACGCAAAGGTTATGACACCCTGAACGTTTAATTAATACCACATAAATATTTATAGTTATATATAATTGTGATTGTATGTGATAATATATTATTAAAACAATAAATAAATAAATACTAATAACACTAATAATAAAATAAATATATGGAATAAGAATAATAATAATAAAAATAATAAAATAACTAAGCTATACGTGCTATCAAACATATGAAGAGAATTATTTAGGGGCTAAATTAATCACTAATTAGTGTGAAATGATTGGAATGTATAGATTTAGTTAAATAAATCAAGTAATAATGAATTAGGAAGATTTGTTTTAATTAGTAGGATTTACAAAGATTTGTTTTAATTAGGAGGATTTGCAAATATTGCTAAGAAGATGAGGATGAGCCATCTGTAAGTCTAGGTATAGAGGGGGAGAGGTGAGTCATCATTTGGGGTTGTTAATAAAGAGTGAGTCATCACCCAACATGTGTATATAAATAAGAAGAGGGTTGTAAAGCTGGTTCTAGCGTTAAAAAAAAAAAAAAAAAAAAAAAAAAGGGAATCAGCGAAAAAGGGAGGGGCTGAAAACCAACAGAAATAGAAATGAATTAGTAAGACTCAATTTTAAGTGAGTTATATTATACCTTGAGTTTTCATAATATATTTTACGTATGTTTTGACTTACCATAATTTATTTTATACAAGATACATTTTATAAATTATATTAATATTTCAATACATGGATTAATTTATGAACTTTATTTGTTTAAAATAAAACCCATGGATATGTTTGTTTAAATTTTAGAAAATATTTGACTATGACCTTATAAACAAATATATTTTGTAAGTACCACTACGGGAGTCCCACACCTTGGGGGACTAAAATAACTATTGGCCTCTGTGTAACCACTTTGTAGTCATCTGTTTGTCATGGATCCATTGACCTCTATTCTGACTGTCACTCATGTGACTTCTGTTCTGTTTAATTCTGTACCGTGGTTATGGTTATTTATTTACATGATTTTTGTATTTCTGTATCTACCATTTTAAATAAATTGTTATTTCAAATTAAATTATGTAAATATTTTAGCCTAACTAACTATCCATGGTTATTTTGTATTCCCTATACTCTTGGCATAATATTTCTCACTCTGCTGTGTGCTTATAGTTGTTACCCTTTTAGGTGACGAGATGTAAAGGAGACCCATAACCTCACGTAGTGGAACTCGCACGAGAATTTGATATTAAATCACTATTTTGTTTTGTTTTGTTTTGTTTTTATTTATTTTATTTTTTGATTCCTTTTGTTTTTACTTGGGGCCGGTCACTGAATAATAAAATAATAAAAGCCCTATAGATATATTTTCTCTTATTAAAATAGTAAAATGAAGTAAATTTTCTGTTTAATTATTTTTATTTCCTTTTCCCTCCGCCTGCGACATTTAATTTGCCACAATTAGAATAAATTAGTGAGTTGCGATTCCAGCCCTAAGCTCCTAGGGTTAGGTTGTGACAAAGGTAATCTTGTTCAAATCACAAATTAGTAGTCCAATGTACTAATTCCAATTTATTTTATTTGTTTGTATTATATATCATCATTTTTCGCTTAGATAAACCTATAAAGAAAATTAGTTACAAAAGAAAACAATCAAACAAATCAAATAAAATAGTAAGAATATTACATAATAAAATTTTTATTTTTATAAACTCCTACCAACTTGAACACTAACAATCACATAACTCATGCAATAACAACTAATTAACATAAAATAAATTGTATGAATAAATTATTAGAAATAAACAACTAAAAACATTCCAATAACTCTAGGCAATTAAATTAATTTTAGTTCGAAGAGTTACTAGAATAAATTAAAATAAAAGCTAAATTGTTTTTCCAAAAACTATTTATAAAAAAAGTTTGTTTTAAGATTGTTGGCATTTTTTCATAATAATACGAGAAAAATATATAAAATAAATTAAATAAAAATGACAAAACACTTTTTTTATTAAAGGATGAAATACAGAATAAATAACACAACTAAATATAGAAATAAATTGGATTACATTACTAAAAGAAAAAATCATTAACATAGATAACTAAAGATTACAACTCGTCGAGGTAAACTAAATTCTGAAAAATTAAAGAACAAATAATAAGAAAAGAAGCAAACTGAAACCTGTGTGACACAACAGTTTCCTTAAAAAAGATTCACCGCCTCTCGATGAGTGCTGGAGGTATGCCGGCTTCTGCCTCCCAGGATACGATGGTCGAAACTAGCTATTGCAGAAGCACCTTCTGAATAGTTTCGGCGAACTTGACAATGGTTGCACTCTCTCTAACAAGAACTAAAGAAGAGACTAACAAAAGAAGATAGGAAAAAATTTCTTTGGTGTAAAAAATCATTTTCAACTTTTTGTTTCAAAATACCATCTCATTTTTCATCACAAAACCTCTCTAAAAAACAACCTCTTAAGTTGGAGGAGAAATGCCTCTATTTATACTAGTAGGGGAGAACCTTATCCATGAAAGCCAACATCAATTGGGTCATCAAATGTCATCAACTCTAGCCATTAGGGCTAGAATTACAAAGTTTCAAAACTCCAAAACCATTATATAAATTATAATGTGTATATAATGTATAAATTTTGAGAATTAAATTAGATGGGTTGCAAAATGGATACGAGTGTTGGGTTACAACCCGATCCAAGCCCAATTTCAAACACATGCACAAACTAAGCCCAGCACAGCTCAATCCAAAGCTCAAGACTAGGTCCAAGTCGAAGTCCAAGACCAAACCTAAAACATGCACAAGTACAAGTCTAGGCTCAGTCCAAACCAAGACTATTCAAATCTAAATCCAACTCTATTGATACCCACTTTATGAGACAATTCTCATTCATAACTTAATGGTTTCGGTTTATTATTTTTGTATTGCAATCTCATCACTTAAGAGAATACAAAACCACTCAGATCCATCTCAACCCACGGTTGGATTCCACTTTAATTTCGAATTAAAGTTGCTAAAAACCATTATTTTCCAATATTAACACCGAATTGATATAATGAATTTTATCACTTATTTTTATTCTTAATATAATAGTGACACATAAAATAATAAATAAAATGTGATTAAAAAATATAATCATCATAATATTACTATAATCGTAGTTGGAATTAATAGCCACAAATTAACATTGTTACATATTAATTTCACTAATGTTCTGAAGACAATTATGCAGTAATTAATTGTTTTTTGATAAATTATAAATACAGGACTTGAAATTTAGTTAAAATATAGATTGTTGATTGTGATTTTGGAATTTAAAAATACTTCTTTGTCTAAATTTGTCTTTCAATAGAGTTGATAAAAAAAATAAAATTCTACTTCTATAATAATAACATTATTAGAATTGTTAATTAATACATATTGTTGATTTTATTAAAAACTGTTAAATGACTTAATGATTAATTAATGAAATAGGTTATTTTTTATGCAATTAAAAATTTCAAGAGATTGGATATAATTTTCAAAATCACATAAAACAATTAGTATTTTAAGCAAATCTGAGAGAGTTTATTTGTAACTTATTCTTTTTTCTTTTGGTTGAGTTAATTTGAGATTTTTTTTAGTGGGTTTGGCCAATAAGTATTTTTGGTTCCATTTGTTTAGAAAGAAACGGATGATAAAAAATAAAAATGGTAAAAAGTAAAGTGAAAGAAAGGAAAAAAAATAAAAATTTATTTTCTTGCATGTATTTAAATAGATGAAATTTTTTGTAAGAAAATGATTTGAAAAAAATACAATCACTGCATAAGAAGGGGTTGTGGAGAGAAATATGCGTTTAAAAAAAAAAAAAAATTTGTCAAGATTTGTAAGAAAAATAATTATCCTAAATAATAAATTGTACAAAAAATTTTAGTTTTCATTACTTTGTAGGACTCTCTATCTAAAGAAACACAAAAAATTATTTTTTTCTTTTACTTTTATTTTCTTATATTATCTATTTAACCAAATTGAATCTTTGGAATCAAATAATAATAATAATATAAGACATTTTTTATTTTTTTTATTTTTTATTTTTTATAAAAAAATCACTATTTTTAAAATATTTTTTTTACTACCCGTCGGCTCCGCCCAAGAGCCTGTCAAGACCAAAACCGTTGGAGCAGAGCATGGGCCTGAAATTTTGGTTTGTACTCGAAACCCATCAAAAAAATCTAATGGGCTTACTCCATTTTTACGATCCAGCCCGATAAGAATCCCTATAATTCCCAAACTTTGTTGTCAGTGGGACCCATCGAACCACGTGACGTGACCCAGAATGCACGAGGTTAATTCAAGCCATCCACGTGTCAATCAATAAGTGCCATTATCATAAACAAACTGATGACTGGCAACCGATTTAAGTGCTTATTTGGCATTGGTTAAAATAGCACACGTTATTTTAGTATATTATTTTATTTAATTTATAATTATTTTAAATTTAATTTATATTTTACATTTTTTTTTTTTTATAAAAGTTAAAAATTATACTAACCTAATAGTTTTCAAATAACCCCTTAGTTTGGTACAAGACACTGCTTGGCCATAATTTTTATTAATAAAGATTGAAAATTTTAATTTTAAAATTTTATAAGAGTTATAAATGGTGGGGTCTACTAATAATGTGATGTATTGTTTTTGTGTTTATGTTTTTCTTGACTTGTTACATAAGTAGTGTTCTCTTTTAACTTTAGCGGTCCAAAATTATAACTTTTTATTATTGTTGAATTTTTATAACTAAAATAGTAAATAAAAATAAAATAAATTAAAATAATTAATAGGCTAAATTACACTGACACCCTTGAGGTTTATATTTATTACAATTCTCTTCTTACCTTTTGAAAATTACATCTTCCCCTGAGTTTAAAGTTTCATTACAGATTCCTCCCTCAGCAATTTAATTTTTTTAAATACTAATTTTGCCCTCACTGGGTAAATTACATTGACACCCCTCACATTTTAGAAATTACAATCCCTTCCTCAAGGTTTAAAGTAGCATTACCAATTGCCTCCTCGGCTAGTATTAGTTTGAAAAAAAATTTATTAAAAAAAATTATTTGAAAAAAAAAATTAATTGAAAAAAAATATTGTTAGTAAAATTTTTAAATTTCTATTTAAAAACCAACGTAAGCAAATTTTTTGAATTCACGTTTTTTCTTCAAAATTACAAATTGAGACAACCATTTATAAATCAAAAAAATTATCAAACAAGTTTTTATGAAAGTTTTTTAAATTTTTATAAATATAAATTGAAAACTGAAAATGAAATGATTACCAAACAGGTTTCAGATGGTGAAAATGTCATAAAATTAACAAATAATTAAATAAGTTACTAACGTAAGAAATGACTTATCAAAATATTCATAGGTTATGTATGGTTTGATTTTTAGAAATTTTTCTTAAAAATTAAAAATTAATTTGGTTAAGAAATGAGAAATAAAAAATAATTATCATTTTTATATTATTTTTATCTTTCGAGTGGTTAGAAATAATTTTTTACAAATTAAATTGAAACATACATACGTATGTATATAACCTGCTCAAAAGTTAAAATGATAATTAAATTTTACTCTTAAATGATAATTATTTTTTATTTTTTATTTCTTAACCAAATTAATTTTTAATTTTTAAAAAAAAATTCTAAAAATCAAACCATACATAACCTAAGAATCTTTTGATAAATCATTTCTTACGTTAGTAACTTATTTAATTATTTGTTAATTTTACGACATTTTTACTATCTGAGGCCTGTTTGGTAACCATTTAGTTTTCAGTTTTCAATTTATATTTACAAAAATTTTAAAAATTGTCATAAAAACTTGTTTGATAATTTTTTTAGTTTATAAATGATTGTCTCAGTTTGTAAATTTGAGGAAAAAACATAAATTCAAAAAATGAGTTTACGTTGATTTTTAAACAAAAATTTAAAAATTTTACTAACAAAATTTTTTTTCAATTAATTTTTTTTCCAACTAATACTAACTGAGGGGGTTATTGGTAATGCTACTTTAAACCTTAGGGAAAGGATTGTAATTTCTAAAATATGAGGAGTGTCAACGTAATTTACCCAGTAAGAAAAAATCGGTATGTAAAAAAATTAAATTGCTTAGAAAGGAATCTGTAATGAAACTTTAAACCTCAGGATGGGAGATGTAATTTTCAAAAAGTGTGAGGGAATTGTAATAAACATAAATCTCAGGGGTGTCAGTGTAATTTACCCTAATTAATATTAAAAATTAACACATTTAAATTATAATTATTTTATTTTTTTAATAATCATTAAATTAATTAAAAATATTAATTAATTTTTTAAACATAATTTTTTTTAATCAGTCTAAAATAATTAAAAACATAAATAAATAAAAAATTATTAAAATTGTTAATTTTCCCAACCAGCACACTATTTCACTTTGGATCAGTTGAGAAGAAGAAAGTTGTGACTCAAGTGTAATCTGTTTCGATTTCCCTCCACACATTTCACCATTGCCTTATCCCCAGATCTCTCCCTCAAAAATCATCATAAACAATCACACAAATCTCAATGCAACAATTTCTCATATCTCCTCCTCCACTTCACATCCACCACCACCACCACCACCGTCGCCGCCACAAATGGCCGCCAAATTGGTGTTTACTCTGACGACCCCTCGTCTGTTCACTTCTCATCTTCGAAAACCCTCTGTTTCTCCGTCTTTTTCTTCATCGTCTTCGTTTTCTAGGGTTCATTCGGTTCCGCTTGTCGGCCGCCACTTCTGTTTTCGGCGCACTCGGCTCATTCTTTCCCCCAAGGCCACCACTGACCAGCCAGGTTAGGGTTTCATTTTATCGAATTGGATTAATAATCCTAACAAAACACGCAAGTCTCTATGTTTGGCTGAGAATATTGAGTTGACTTGCTAAATTAAAAAAAGAAAAACAAGGAATTGGATATGATTTTGTTAATTTTTTCTCAAAATACATGATCAATCCAAACGTAATATAGGGATAGATTTTTAATTCCAGAACAGTCACAATATAGTTTTCATATACTCTGTTGGTATCGTTGCATTGCATTATTGATTTAAGTGAATTTCTGGTTTTAATTGGGACAATTAAGTTCAAGTATCGGATATGTATTCCGCGAGTATTCGAGGAGTTGAGTGTCTGATACTGATATGATACGGATATATATTCACTAGTATTTGAGGAGTATGAGTGTCTGATACTGATATGTATAACACTCACAAAATTTGAGGAAAAGATGCAGACACAAGTGAATACACAGCTAATTTTCCCAGAATCTGTGGATGCGGTTTAGCTATCAAAATTTCATTACTGAACACAGTGCTGCTTGCAGGTCAGGTCCAAGCAGATGAGGAGGTTGACAGTAAGATCTTACCATATTGCAGCATAGACGAGAAAGGGAAGAAGTCATTGGGGGAGCTTGAACAAGAATTTCTTCAAGCACTACAAGTAACCAAATAGATTTTTCATTTTTATTTTCCTCTCTGCTTCTCTTAAAGTTTTAATTCACGTAACACTTGGCCCCTTTTCCTCAGAAGTTTGTTAGTCATATAGATGAAATATAATTGTATTATCTCTTTTACACTAAAATGTATATTTTACCTTGTTTGTCTTTGTGTCTGCATACCATCCGCATTAGTTTTGGTCATTTTAGCCTTACTAAAAGGGAGGTCGGTGTAATTATGCCAAACTTGTGGAGATTATTATGTTTGGTCTGTGTAATTTACTCTTTCATTGAATACTGGTTCTGATTCTGTACAAATTTTGTTTTGTTGTTTTCCAAGTGAGAGGATTGAAGTTTGTTTTTGCTTTCTGCTGTAGTCTTTCTACTATGAGGGCAAGGCTATTATGTCAAATGAGGAGTTTGATAACCTTAAGGAAGAACTAATGTGGGAAGGAAGCAGTGTCGTCATGCTAAGTACAGACTAAACTCTGCATTGGAGCCTATACCTATATGTTTATGACATTAGCCTTTCATCAATTGATGAACCTCTAAGATGACTGTTATATGACTGGCTTGTGTGGCAGGTTCTGATGAACAGAAATTTCTAGAAGCTTCAATGGCTTATGTAGCTGGGAAACCAATAATGAGTGATCAGGACTACGACAAACTGAAGATACAACTAAAGGTTTTTCTGCATTGGATTCATATTCATATGCACATACTTCAACTAATAATATATAACCAAATCCTTGCAAAAGAAACTCGTCAAATTTGCTGTAGTTCTTGTGTGGCTGGTTAATATGCTTGCACATTTTCACGTGTTTGTATATTTGTAGTTGAAGTTATGGGCATATGTATCATATTCTACTCATGGTTGATGTTGTTGTTTCTTGATTGTTTACCATGGAAAATTATACTGTTGAATAAAACTATCCATTAATGATTATACTTGTTTCTCTGTGTCTGTCTGATATTTTAGTATATCTACTTGTGATTTTTCTCATCCAATTTTGTTCTGCAGATTGACGGGAGTGATATTGTGGTTGAAGGTCCAAGATGCAGTCTCCGCAGTAGAAAAGTATGTACTTTCGCTATATTATCTGTGTTTTTTTCAAGTTGTACTTGTGTGTTTATGCTTCAATCAATGGCTTCGATACACATATTCAGGTTGTATCTGCATGGATGAGAAGTGTACTTTTTTGTTTTCTCGTAGCGTTTAACTTAGACGAAAGAAAGGAGTAGTTTACTTGAGCATATACCAAGACGGGGGCTTAAATCCTCGCAAGGATGTATGTCACCCCTACACTAGTTAAGTGTCAGTAATTAATAGGCTCTTCCATTTTGTGTGAGGATTCACATCATGTTTCTCAAGTTTATGACTCATTCAAGATCTAAAATGTTGGTATCTCAAATTCTCAGGCTCTTCCATTTTGTGTGAGGATTCACATCATGTTTCTCAAGTTTATGACTCATTCAAGATCTAAAATGTTGGTATCTCAAATTCTCAACTTCTGACACTGCTTGTGAAATAGATATCATGAATAGATATAGTTTTTCTGTATTGTATGCTAGGAATTGTTAAATTATTATAATTGTTTGTCACGAAGGATTATATGGATTGACTGCACTACGCTCCTCTCATGAACTTGGATTAAGAGGCTTGTGCATGGGTGTTCTGTTTCCTTTGATGTAAATGTTAACTACCATGGCATGTGTTCATAATTGTGAACTAATGTTATGTGATCCTTGAGAAGTTAAGACCTAGAAGTATTGTGAATTTTTTTTTTTTTTTTTTGATTTCCTCTTAAGTAAACATTATTTGTTAAAGGCGGTCCACCTTTTTGTCCCACTTGGATGGCACTTTTGCTAGGTGAGTACTTGAGCTGATTTACTTTCTTCCTGTAGGTCTACAGTGACTTATCTGTTGACTATTTAAAGATGGTCCTCTTGAATGTTCCTGCTGCTATCGTTGCATTGGGATTGTAAGTAACATATTTTTTTTTAAAAAAATAAATATTTTTTATGAACATATCCAGCCATACTTGTACCCTACTTTTTTAAAATTTTACCGTATCGACGTACCTGTACGGTACTAGTACCACTACCCGTACCCGTACACATGCTTCATAGGATGGCAGGCAGCTGTATTGTGGATCCAAAATCTACATTACTGATTGTGTATTTTTGTTAAATTTTTATTTTTACAGGTTTTTCTTCCTGGATGATTTGACTGGATTTGAGATCACTTATCTTTTGGAGGTAAATATTACTCCATTACTTTTTGTTGTTCTAAAATCTTATTGTATGTAATACTAGAGTGGGGAGATGCAAATTATTTTGAATTTGAAATTGGCTGACTGTTTCTCAAATTACTTTGGGCCTTTCTCAGTGGCTGGCCACAAATTTATACACATGAACATGCCATTAACATGAGTGAGTTGGTCAAGTTGATGTTACAGATACTATTTTATGGACCCCTTTAACATGAGAGAGAGATAAAAAGTGTTCTCACTACTTCGATTATGTTCACTTGCAACCATAGGATTATCCCAAGTCAAAGCACACTTGATCAAGTTTACTTGACCAAAATGTCATTCTATTGCATGGAATTTAGTTACATCCACATAATTTCCAAAGGAAAAGTCAACCTATATGATTTAAAGAAAATTTTTAGAATCCGCAATTCTCTTGAATGTTCCTGACTATTCATTATGTAAATGAATATGTTTGAAGAATTCATGATGCTGTGATTTGTGAAAAATCCAAATTTACCTAAACGTGATTAGTGCTTCTATATAGTTTTGAAAAAAAAAAATGATAATATTTTTCCTTTTTTATTGGAGAGTATAATTTGCATGTATAATTTGTGAGTGATTATAACCTATTATCTGTAATTTTTCTGAAGCATGGGAACTCAATTAAGTTAAAACCTAAAGGCAGAGTTGGTATGATGACGTGATAGAGTGCTTGTTCAACATTAGTTGAAGTCTTTTCTGTGCTTAATTTTGTTAGTTATTGCTTCTTCAGTATACCTAACTTCTCATTTTTTGTATCATTAATTTGCAGCTTCCAGAACCATTCAGTTTCATTTTCACATGGTTTGCTGCTTTGCCTCTCTTATTGTGGTCAGCTCTATCAATTACAAACTTCATTGTAAAAGATTTTTTGATCTTGAAGGTACGATCTTTGTTTCATCACTTACAAGGTTTTATATTAAACAACCACGTCATGTTTGGTATGCAAACTAATAAATGCCCTTAACTCTTAGGGCCCTTGTCCAAACTGTGGGACAGAAAACCTCTCCTTTTTTGGAACCATCCTATCAATATCCAGCGGTGGTACCACCAACACCCTCAAATGCTCAAAGTAAGTTCATGGTTATTCACATTTGTTGATGAACTTCACAATACTTAATTCACATTCCTGCAATTCTATATCCTCAGTGACATTTTTTTTTTTTTTCGTAGTAACTTTTGAATTTTCACTAATTTTAAATACTTATTTGTAATATTCTCCTCAGTTGTGGAACTGTAATGATTTATGATTCAAACACGCGCTTGATCACACTGCCAGAAGGAAGTAATGCTTGAGCGAGGTACATTCCCTATCTGTCATGTGGTCTTTTACTTAACTGTGGCAACACCAGGTTCATTATAACAAAGCAAAAAGGTTTCAATTTTAAGTTCTCAGCAAAAAATCTTGGAAGCATACATGACACTGATGGAGATCCATTTTTCTTCATGTTCAAGAATCCAATAAACAACCATGAAAGCAAAAAACAAACAAGAAGAACAACAAATGAAGAAAACAAACAAAAAACAAAAGAGAAAATGGTAACATAAAGAAAGGGAGAAAAAAATGGGTTTGGTTGAGTTTTTGAAATCTGTTTTTCTTTTTCATTTTTTCTCAAGAAACTAAAAACTAGTTAAATTTTTTTTTTAAAAAAAAAAAAACACTAACCATTTTCATATGGTTTCTCTTTTTAGGGTGTTGATTTTCATCAAACTAGATAGAAAACAGATTCTGAAAATTCAACTGAACAGGATGAATAGCATCAGAGTTATTCTCCTATTTCTGACATAATACATGATGTCCTATTTCCTTTGTAGGCGATATAGTATGTAACCTCCTACCATTTATATTTTTCAGTTTTTCGTTCTTTCTTGATGTTTCACTGCTTTCATTGTTAAATGCATAAGTTCAGTCTCCTAAACCATGCTCAAATTTAATCTCGCTAACCAAACATTCTGGTCGTGAACCATGTTGCGAAATCATTTAATGCTATGCCTCCTAGTGTTACAGACTAAGGTGTAATTGCAAGGGTTCATTTCGTACTGCGAAAGTTTTGATGACATTGTTATCTATATCCTTGAGACATTTTGTGAGATGGTAAATAACAGATTAAATGGTTGTGACTGCAGAATGAATTATTTTGAAGGGCTCTATGATACGACACGTGCTAGCATGAGTTGCAAGGGAGGACTGTGAACGTTATGCACACGTGTCACTATTGGTAAAAGAGGAAAGTATGAACATGAAGGGTCTTAACTTGAGTGGTTGATATATATGTAAACATGTAATTGTATTGTATTTCTGTTCATATGTATATATACGTAATACAGGCTTGTACACTAGAAGAGGTGCAAAGTTGTGGTGGATTGCCCAGATTAATGGAAATGACACTTTGCTTTACATGCAATATTGAAGCTATTCCTCAACCTTGGGTCATGTCAGTTCTGTTTAACACAGATTAGTTATGACTAATATGCGCGTAATTCATTTTTCTGTGAATTTGTTTGAGACAATGACACTGCTAATTCTCCTAAGGATTGCCTCGGGTGTTGTGTTAAGGGTTAGCTAGAAATTGTGTGGATTTCATATTTGAATCTTGCTTGGCAAAATTGAAGACTGAAATTCTAGTTATAACTTTTTTCTTTTTTTATCAATGAAACCACCTGCAACTGTTTTTAAACATAAAAGCTTGTTTTGCACATTGTTTTTGAAAGAAACATCATAATGTTTGGAAATTTGCAGATTTTCAATGAATTTTAATCAATTAGTTGACTTTTATATAGTTTTTAACAGCTGATCACCAACTTAGGTTCCATGCTTTGCATATTCTACCAACCAAAGTATTAAACTTCCAAACATAGCTCAACAACTGCCTGCACGTTGCTAGCCAATTTTAAAATTGATTAAATGAATTGATTAACATACTGTAGCGTAGAAATATCTAATCATGAGAATTTCGAGAAACTATCATATAAAAATATTCTGTTGTTGATAGGAAAGGAAAATAAAATCTATTTTTCTTTTTTGAAATGTTATGCCCAATGTGGACGCTCTTGATTAGTTTCCTCAATATAAAATGGAAACAAATGATATATAACAATTCTCTTTCTTTTCTTGCATGTATAATTATACATTGCAGAAAATTTTAAATTTTTTTGTAAATTAAAAAATTAACGGGAAAGTAATTCATTTCTAATTTTTTTTCCCATTTTTTTCCTTTTCTTTAATTCATTTTTATCAAGAAATATTTTTATATACAGTATTCTTGATAACTAAACAAAGTAAAAAATGTATTAAAAATAGAGAAAAGGGAGAAAAAATTCCGAAATGTTGCCTATGTACATGACAGGCCTCAAAGGGTACTTCTGTTTTGTTTTTCTTTTTTTAAAATTTTTAATAGAAGAATGTGACTTGAAGGGCACTAATATTCGTGAGGGTCACGTAGGGTACTCTATCCTGTAGTTGGGTATTACTATATAGAAAGCCATACGTGTACAATACAAGTCATTGAGCATTGTACTTTGTTCACAAAGGCCTTTGAAGGTTTGGAGCTTTCATCAATTTCAAAGAAAAAATTGAAAACCATGGCTTCGAATATTCTCTATTCATGGAACATCATTGGCTTCTTCCTGATGGGAGGGATAACCAGTGTCATTGGTGGTTATGCACCGGCTAGAATGATATTCCGGCCTAGCCAATGGGCCCTTGCCCATGCCACTTTTTATGGTGACGAGTCTGCTTCTGCCACTATGGGTTAGTATTTTACTTTTATGTTTGTCACCATCCTATCGTGTTACCACGATCATCACAATTAAAATTTAACATTCAAAAAAAAAAAAAAAAAAAACCAAATTTTTTAAATTGAATCCCGATGGAGTTAAGTGCAAAGTTCAAATTTGTTTTATTTCATCAATAGTAATGACTTAATATTATTTTAATAGAAAAATATTCAAAAATGCAATGTGAAACCATTGCATTCATTTCGATAGTGTTCAAGTGACATACTAAATAAATGAAACTTCCAAGAGAACATTTTGAACACTTCTCTAAATATAAAAAATTAAAAATTTGAGTTAGTGGTATTTTCCCTTCATCGTCTCAATAAAATACTCATGGACAAAAGCCCAAATTCTGATGTTTTACTTCATAAATTTATAATCATTGTGTTCCATAAATGCAAATTTTGCATTAAAAAAAATACTAGGTCATTTAATCCCTTTTTTTTTAAAAAAAAATAAAAATTTATATTCGCGAAAATCCCAATTTTGTAAAAACCCAATAAGATAATTAAGCAGATATTTTGCACATAAACAGATCACACAACAATCACAATCCATTGAAAAAACACTTAAGCAACTAGTGAAACATTAGAAAGAATGAAGTATGTCTTTATTGTTCATTCAATTCCTTATTGTGGGTTGAATGACATGCAGGAGGAGCTTGTGGGTATGGAAACTTGATGAACAATGGCTATGGAACCGACACAGCGGCATTGAGCTCGACTCTGTTCAACGATGGATACGCGTGTGGGACTTGCTACCAGATGAAGCGTGTTCAATCACCATGGTGCTATGCAGGGTCCCCATTCACCACCGTGACGGCTACAAACCTGTGCCCACCAAACTGGTCTCAAGACTCCAACAATGGTGGGTGGTGCAACCCTCCGAGGTCTCACTTTGACATGTCAAAGCCTGCTTTCATGAAGATTGCACAATGGAAGGCCGGGATTGTCCCTGTCATGTACCGCAGGTAAATCACTATCGAAAATTCTATTCTTTCAAAATTTTCATACAGAATCAACCGCTAAAATGATTTGTTAGTGATAATTTTAATATTAACAAGTTTGTCACATCTATTTTGTGTATGTATTTTTTGTTTGTATATTATTACTCGATTATTTTGTTTCATGAAAATGATCTCAAGAAACAATTGAGTATTTTAGTTTTTAGTTTTTATTTTTGAAATATACCAAAAAAAATTGGTTTGGGAATTATTTTCAAGAAAATTTTCTAAAATTAACTTACTTTTTAAGAAATACCAAAAAATTATTTATGAATTTATATGTATATATTTTAGGAGGAGCCTTATACACTAAATTTGTCGTTCTACATTATTTGGAGTTGTTTTTAGAGAAATCAACACTTTTTGTCAAGTACTGCTGGTCTCTTATAATTCCATCAGTGTGTTTAGTTTGAGTTTTTTGGATTAAATTTTTTGAAAATTAAGTTTTTTGGTTTTCGTATTTTTTTTATTTTTAGTGAATATTTTTAAAATTTTAAACATTTTTTTTATTTTTTTTAGATGTACCTTACTTAGATGTATCTAAAAAGTAAAAAATTTGTGAAAAAATATTTTAAAAAATTAATAAATACATAAAAATACAAAATATGTGCGGAATTCTCGTATTTGTTTTGTATTTTTGATATTTAGTGAATTTTAAAAAGGTTTCTTTCACAAATTTTTACTTTTTAGGTATATTTATGTTAGGTATGTCTAAAAAGTAAAAAAAAATTGCTTAAAATATTAAAAAAATTCAGTAAAAACAAAAAAATATGAAAAACAAGAAAGTAGAATTTTCTGAAAAGAGTTTTTGAAAAACTCTAACCAAGCATGCTGGGATCATGAAAAAAATATCATGAAATGTTTTATGAAGAATCTTCATCCTTTGATTAGTGTGTGGTATTTTCTTGTACGTGTAATTTAACGGTAAAGAATCTTTCATAATCATTTTCCTGATATTTTTTCATGATACGTAGCATTACACTTTGTACAGAGTACCATGCATTAGGACTGGCGGACTTCGATTCTCGTTCCAAGGAAATGGGTACTGGTTATTGGTGTACGTGATGAATGTGGCTGGAGGAGGCGACATCGCCAGCATGTGGGTGAAGGGAAGCAGCACTGGATGGATAAGCATGAGCCATAACTGGGGAGCTTCATACCAAGCATTTGCAACCCTAAGTGGTCAACCACTCTCTTTCAAGATCACTTCTTACACTACCAAAGAGACCATTGTAGCCTACAATGTTGCTCCTTCAACTTGGAGTGTTGGATTGACCTACCAAGCCAATGTCAACTTCCATTGATGGAGTATGAATGAGAGACATAAAATGTTGATGATCTTTTTGGGATTTTCTAAGCCTCAAGGCATTTATATATTTATATTATGCAGAAAAATGTTTAAAGAATTATTCAGAATTTGAATATATGATATAGATTTAAATTTAATAAAATAAATCTGATCAATATAATTCAAATTCTAGGCACACTTACTAGATATTTTGCTATGAGAGTATGTAGCAATTGCTCTTTATATATTTGCATCTTTGTGTTGCTTCTTTTAATTTGGAGGGTTTTTTTTTTACATTTTAAATTTTAATATATATATATATATATATATAACCTTGTAATGCAATCATTGATATGATGAATGAAAGGAGCATGAGAGATCAATGTTGATGATCTTTGGCATTTTCTAAGTCTCTAGCCATTTATTTATTAGAAATATTATGGATGCAAGAAATATATATATATATATATATATATATGAATATATGATATAAATTTAAATTTGATAAAATAAATTTTATCGATATAATTCAAATTATAAGGCACGTGTTAGATATTTTATTTTTAGGGTAAATTATAAACATACTACTTGAAATTTACTTAAATTACAAATTATCTCTTGTAATTTTAGAAATTATATTATACCTCTAAGGTTTCTAATTTCATAACAAATAGGACTTTTTATTAATAAATCATCAAGTTAATTAACAATTTTTAATAATGTTAAACTTTTATTTTAATTAATAATTCAAATAATTTTATTATT
The DNA here is from genome assembly GCA_030407325.1 of Camellia japonica. Lineage (NCBI taxonomy): Eukaryota > Viridiplantae > Streptophyta > Magnoliopsida > Ericales > Theaceae > Camellia > Camellia japonica. Next base: position 10,354,751 of record JAPPVO010000007.1, on the reverse strand, counting down.
GTATAAGTAAACAGTTAGAAATTTTATTTTTTCAATTAATTCTTTTAAATAAAAAATTATGATAAGGAGGTGTTTGTAATTTTTTAAACTATCAAAACAATTCATATTTTAAACAAATCTTAAAAATATTCAAATAATTATCACACGATTAAAATTCATTTTAAATGTCACTTCATTTTAAGTTACCAATTACCACTACACTACCTTCTAATTTTCCCGCAAACCCGCCCCTTCTGTTACTTATTTTCCCGGGAAAAAACAAAAAGAAAGATAAAGAAAATATTAACAGCCCTCTCTCTCACTCTCTCTCCAAATTTTCTACCTAATCCCAAATAGACGAAGAGCTTCTCAGCTCCATTTCTCTTTCTAGGGTTTCTCTCTCTAAAATCACCATCACAAACCCCCAACTCCCACACTGCCAAAAAAACCAAATCTTTCATGGACAATCCCATGACTCCTTCACTGGAAAACCAATCATCACCATTCACACCACCCCTTTCTTCATCATCATCAGAGCTCAATCTTCCTCCAACAATGTCACTCCCCTCTCTCTCTCTTCAATCCCCAACAACAACCCCTTCTCTCCACATCGATCGAATGGTGGGTATGAACTACCACCCCTCTCCTTCTCGAACCATCTACAGCGATCGCTTCATTCCCAGTCGATCCGGCTCCAATTTCGCTCTCTTCGACATCTCTCCTTCTTCCAATTCGCCTTCCGAGGGCCGAGAAGACTCGTCTGGGGCCTACAAGGCCCTGTTGCGGACCGCATTGTTCGGTCCCGACTCGGGGGTCGTTCCTCCGCCGACCCCCGAGAAAGGGGTCGGAGTGAACGGCCGTGATTTGCCGATGAGTCTGCCGAGTCGGAATATTTTCCGATTCAAGACGGAGACTCGGCAATCAATGCACTCACTTTCGCCATTTGGGTTTGATGAGCAATTGCCTGGTGTTATTCATAGCCCTGTCAAGGCTCCAAGAAAAGTTCCCAGATCCCCTTATAAGGTGAAATTAGAGAAATTTGTGATTTGGGTTTGATTGTATTTTTTTTTTGGTGGTGTTTTGTGTTCTTGGTGGTTTGATAAGTGTTTGTTTATTTGTTAGGTATTGGATGCACCTGCTTTGCAAGATGATTTCTATCTCAATCTTGTTGATTGGTCTTCTCATAATATGTTGGCCGTTGGGTTGGGTAATTGTGTTTATCTATGGAATGCTTGTAGTAGCAAGGTGAATTTTCGACACGGATCACCATTTTTTTGGGTGAATTTTACTACCCTTATCAGTGTTTAGTATTTTCAGATGATTGACTTTGTGTTGTGGTCATATTTAGGTGACAAAGTTGTGTGATTTGGGAAATGATGACGGTGTCTGTTCAGTTGGTTGGGCTCAGCGTGGGACACATCTTGCTGTTGGTACTAGCAATGGCCAACTTCAGGTCTGCTTATCAAAAGACACCAACCAAATTTTATTACTTTTCATAGATAATAGCTCTGTATATGTTGGATGATTATTTGTTGGTTAGGAATTTGAGCTTTAGGCCTTTGTTTCGTTCAGCATGGTTTAGAAATGTCAACAAGTATGTTATATATAAATGTAGCTATAGATTACTTGGATTTTTTTCTTGGCAGTAACTTATTTTGTTATTAGTTTTTATTACCACTTCTGGTGAGCATGAAGATCAAATCTTTAACTTCAATCCTATCCTAAAACTTTTGAAGCTGTGTCTTTCTAGGAAACAGACACCTATTCTACTTACAAATAAAAGAGCCCCGCTATTCAATGACAAAGGTTCTGCAAATTTTTACGATGAAAGTTAACTGTTCTACAATTATCAATACACAAAACTTTATGTTATGCAACAAATTGAGGACTGCTAAAGGTGGGATTTATAAAAGTACTTGAAACCATGAATAATGAATTTTTTTTCCCACCAAGTAGTGGAAGAAGTTGAGTTCTTTGCAGAAAAAATTTTATGAATGAATGTTGCCAAGTAATGGAGCAGGATTTACTAAAACTAAAGATAACAAAATCCATGTTTGGTGTACGCAGAAGTAAATTTGAGAGAAGGATAAGTTGTTTCTAGTCTCTCATAGTTAAAGTCTTTGAATTCCTAACTTTTAGTAATCATAATAGATTTCTAGGGTTGGAGTGTTGCTACCGCTAACAGATGAGTCTTACCTCAATGATAAACCGCAAGTCTTTCATTCTTACATGTAAAATGTGTGTAAAAGCTCAGCATGTGTATGTTGGTTGAGATTAAAATTGTCACATGTCCCTTAGCTAATTTTAATGCAAAACCATAATATGGCCTATATGCTTTTATTAGTTGCACAAGTATGACAATCTCCCCTAAAAGCAAAGCGGCTCTAGAACTACATTCTTTTGCAAATAGTGAAGAGATTGTATTGTTGATGTTAGTGGAGACATACAAGAGAAAAATTTGTATTGGTAAAATACCACAAAAAAAAAAAAAAAAAAAAAAAAAAAAAACGCCCAATTAGTACACATTAATGTGTGTTTGGGAGGGGAAAGATTGAGTACACGCCTAACCTTTAGCATAATACAAAAAGTGGTGGTCCCAAGACTTGAACCATAACCTCAAGGTTATTAGGCCAAGTCTTAACAATTGAACCAATGGTCACCCCTAGTAAAATATCACAACTCTTCTATACTTCTATTGATTACCAAAGGAATATGGAAAGATACGAACAAAGATGTAGAGAAGAATCTCTGGAAATTCTATTTTATTACCCAGCATTAGGAAACAACTAATTAAGGCGATTTTCTTGTTAACTACGCCTAAATCAAAGGAAATCATAAAATTACCAAAAAAAAGTAAATTTGAGCTAATTCTAGAAACAAAAAGAAACATTCTGAAAAAATCTAAACAAAACTGGATTTGTCCTGACCAATAAATTTGGCAAAACAAATCTTTTTTAAAAAATGATAAATTGCAAAATCGGAGGCCTAAATAATGGAATCTGCCTAAAATCAGGCTTAGATTATGGCAAAGTATTGATCATTGATCCAATTTGGATCAAACATGAGTCTTTCGAAGCAAATCCAGCAACGTCAGGCTGAGTCCAAAATTACTATTTTTTTATTGAACGATCAAACTGTCCTAAATATTGGGCCATCACCAGGTTTGCATCAGTTATTGTATCCCTCCTATCTTCTTTTGTAAGTTTACAAAGTAATCAAATCACATATGGGACTGGAATTCTCATCTCATCCAGTTGTATGTTAGCAATGGCGTATGTCCACATCACTTTTGTTTTGTTTGAGATATCTTACTTTCCTACAGGGAGCTGGTTATAAAATTGTCAAACAAATGTTAAATTTTGGCCCTAGTTGAGACTTTGGGTGTGCATTTGGTGATGTTTCCTAACATGTGTTTTGGCATAAAATTTAGTATTACATTTAATTATTTTCACTTGTTTGAATGTATTGAAACCTTGAACAGCTACTATGATAATGTGGGAACATACCAATTAAGTGATGCTTCCGCCTTGTAACGTGTAGATTTGGGATGCCGCTCGCTGTCGGAGAGTGAGAAGTATGGAGGGCCATAGATTACGTGTTGGTGCCCTGGCATGGAGTTCATCCTCGTTGTCTTCAGGAAGCCGGGACAAGAGTATTCTTCAACGAGATATACGTGCTCAGGACGATTTTGTTAGTAAGCTGACTGGACACAAGTCTGAGGTCAGACTTCTCTCTTAATTCAGCTTGGTTGAGCACCTTGGGTCAATAAAATTTGAGTTTTACTTGATGATATCTGCTTCTTTATTTAATGTCACTGCTAATTGTCTTTTTCCATTAATGATTACTGGATTTGTGTTTTGCTTATACTTAGAAATTCTTTTGAGCCTGAATATCAACTGGTTATGGCTTAGGTTTGTGGACTGAAGTGGTCTTATGATAACCGTGAGTTAGCTTCGGGAGGAAATGATAATCGAGTATGTTCTCTTTTCTTTCTTAAATCTCACTGTTCATGGTACTTGGTACTTTGATAGGCATTCCCACATGATCTACTGATAACTAACTTCTGATTAAGAATTTCCCATCTCTGGCAGCTTTTTGTATGGAATCAGCATTCAACACACCCTGTGCTAAAATACTGTGAGCATACAGCTGCTGTAAAAGCAATTGCATGGTCCCCTCATCTTCATGGACTTCTAGCTTCTGGAGGTGGTACTGCTGACCGATGCATTCGTTTCTGGAACACAGCCACTAACACACATCTGAGCTGCATGGACACTGGAAGCCAGGTGATCTATGTGTCAATTTGTTCATTATTGATCTCATCTCCTCCTCCCTTGGTATATGGCTTGATTCATGCTCTGTAAAGGAAATAAAAAGTGGTATCACCTTTGCTTAGCTGTTTTTTTAGGGTTATCTTTAAGTATGTTATGATACTATACCGGTATGAATGCTGTCAGACGAGTTCTCTTATTGCTAATCATCTGAAGACATGATACTATACCATTATGAATTTTTTTAGGGTTATCCTGAAGTATAAGTGTAAAAAAAAAAAAAAATCATTGTTGTTTCAAACCAAAAATTGTTAAAAGTTTTGTTAAATAATTTAATTTTGTAAAATACAATTCTAAATGGTAATGACAGTAGTACTATATAATATATATGTTCTCACAAAATATTGATAAAACATTTATGAAAAATGCTAAATTCTAAATTCAACACAACTTATTGTTTTGGTATATTGCATTGTGTTTTGGTGCAGTTTGCTTTATTCAGGTTTGTTTAATGGAAACACAAAAGTTTCAATATTCCACAAGTGTTTTGTTTCGGTATCTTATGAAATTGGGTCGTTTTGACGGAAACAAATATAATTTTTGTTTTTGTTAAGACTTGATTTAACTGTCTCACACTAGTCAGACTTAGCGTTTACCTTTATGACAAGCAGTGTCCTTAAGTGTGAGGCTTTGTTACATGGACTATTTTGTTCCCCAAAAGCACCCATTAATCAATCTTTGTGGTTTACAGTAATCAAAAGAAGGAAGTCATTATAACTCTGTCTCCTCGCGCACACACACACGATGACATGTGCTCACTACAATTACTAAGTTGTACTAACTCAATTGTACCATGGCAGGTTTGCAATCTTGTGTGGTCTAAGAATGTCAATGAACTTGTCAGCACGCATGGATACTCCCAGAACCAAATAATAGTTTGGAGATATCCTACAATGTCAAAGGTATAGAAAGTTTAATCATGACATGTAATCTGAAGAAAAATTCTCATTCTTATTTGTTTCAAATTTTTGTTGATGATGCAGTTAGCAACGCTAACGGGTCATTCATATAGAGTTCTTTACCTTGCCATCTCACCAGACGGACAGGTAACTTAATAGACCTTGTTTATCTATCTATTCCTTTTAACAAGCTAGAATACTTGTCTATTATACCATTTTTCTTTTCTTTTTTGCCCTTTCTTATACTCGCATAATTACAAAATTGTTGTTGCAGACAATTGTTACAGGAGCCGGAGATGAAACACTGAGGTTCTGGAATGTATTCCCTTCGCCTAAATCTCAAGTGAGTAATTTAGTACGTACTATGCTCTTTTTTGATGAACAATATTGCTCAAAATCCCGTCTGATTGGTTTTTTCATTTATACAAACAAACTTGTTATATGTCCTTAGAAATTGATCTTGTGTTCGGAAGCGAGTATCCCCTCCAGTAGGAAAAATATAAAAAATAAAATAAAAAATCGGGGTTCTTCCTGAGTCTTGAGTACATTCTCATGTCCCTGTTTAGTGAAAGACAGAACAATTCATATGTCTCTGGTACTGTGAATGCAGAACACTGACAGCGAAATTGGAGCATCATCTCTTGGAAGATCTCAGATACGGTGACCCCTGCAGACCTTTGGTTTATCGACCTTCCAGCGTCTAGAGTTCCTTCTGCTGCTGCAGACCAACAAGAAAATCATAGTTTGTCAAGAAAAAAATGGTAATGGGAAACAAAGCTCAGCTAAATGATCTGCTTGAATGAGAGTCCATGCATTGCCAGAGCATTCGCAGGGAGCTAGAAGTTCAGATATGGGTGGAAACGATAAATTATGGCGACATATCCTGCAAATTGATGATTTTTTTATGTTTTACTTTGTGATCAACTTATACGTGTACAGCGGGAGGCATTATGAAGAACTCAATAATTGCTCCCTTGAATTTCAAAAATTATTTGGCAATGCAACAAATGGATGGCGGAGATTGATTTGTGGTATAGTCATGTCAGTGCAACATGTGGCACTGAATAGTTTGTTCTTGAATTATGTAATTAATAGAGATACTATGTTTAGAACACCAAGGTGTAGTATGCACCCACATTTCTTGTAAATAAATTATTATTATTTTTTTTCCATATATATGAGCATAAAATTGGATAGTAATTCACTAATTCTTGTGAGACAATATACAGGCATATGTATTATGTTTGGAATTTACAGGTATAAATATTATGTTACACAACAAATGTCTAAATCTATAACTATCAAATTGAAGCATTACATAGATTTGGGCCATAAATAATGAACAACTTCTTAGTCTTTGGTGGCTCAAATGCAAAGTGCTTTTAAAGCAAGATACCTAAACAGATGCCAACTAGAACAACAGCTCAGAGACGAACAAGCTCTTTAAACAATGTGGAAAACATGTTATAAGGCCCCAAATGAAGTGCATATTTGTTTGGGTGGATTTTCAAAATTAATGTTTTAACTTTTTTATTTTTCATTTTTTCGTCTTTTATTAAAATTTTAAAAAAAATCATGTGTTTGGTCAATTTTTGTTACTTTTTAGATGTTTCTAAAAAGTTTTTAAAAAGATTTGACCAAATATATATATAACCAGCACATTCTTGTATATATATTTTTATTTTTAATGAACTTTTTTTTTTTAAAAAAAAATTGTACATACTCTGGAGTATACTTTTTAGGTATATCTAAACTAGGTGCCGTTAAAATAAAATTAAAAAAAGGACTAAAAGATGAAAACATTTATCAAAGATTAAAAATATAAAAACTAAAAATAAAAAAAAAAGTCAGAAAACAAATTTTGAAAGCCAAACTAAAATTAGTCAAGGTTAGGTGTATCCTCCAAAGGCATATTATAAGCAAGCCAGACTTAAAATGTGATTGAACGCAAATTTTCCATGGAAAATGTCTTTAGCTAATATGCCAACCAACCAAACAACCACCAAATCAGATTTCATTGTTGTTTTTTGATTCTTTGTCACACAAACACCATACTGTTCATCAGCACTCCTCATTTTGAAGAAATGCAACTTCTACATGCCAAAAAACAAGTGGAAGACAACAAAAGTCAAAAAGTGTGATTCACCAAGCTCAGATGAATATGGCAACAATTTTTTAGTCATTTTTAAATAATATTTTAGAAATTTTAAAAAGGATCTAAAAAATTTAAAAATGTTCTCCCACAAAAAAAATGTTAAGGTTTTCTTTTCGTTGAAATTTTAAAATTTTGGTCCATCTATTTAAATATTTTAGGATCATTCAGTTTTGTAAAACTTTAAAAATTAATATATATATCTAAATAATATTTAAAACATCCATTTATCCCATTTCTTTTTGTTTTCCTTGCTAATTATCTCTGGTGTCAGGTCGGTTGTTGTTTTTTCTTTGGTTTGCTATCATGTTTTTTAAGACTATATGTACGTTTTGCTTTAAAAAAGATTAGAACAATTGTTGGTACTCTTTACAAGAGTTGTTTATAATTTTTTATTCTACGTCAGAATATTTAGTGTAATTTTTATTTATAATCTGTGACATAAAAATAACTTAAACAATCTAAAAATAATAATTATTATTAATATATTGAGAATTTTTTTTTTTTGAACGCTAATATATTGATTAGTTGAGAAATAAGTAGTATTGCTTTTTAATTATAAATTATCATCTTGCTAGAAATTACATCAAATCAACTTGTTGTATTTACATTTAGGATTGATTATATCAAAACTTTTCGACTATTAATAAATATCACTTCACCCCTACATTTATGAACACACTGATCTCTCAATAATGAAAATTGTATAAATATATCATTTTTGGAAAGGATTTGAAAAGGTTGAAAGTGATACATAATATTAATTAATAATTGAGAGAGTTTTGATGTAATTAATCCTTGCAATACTTGTAGAACAACCATGTGAGGAATATAAATCAAATCACAGAGTAGTCCCCCCCACCAGAGCTTCCCTAGTTTTGTTGCTGTAATATAGGAAGATCTTCATACCAAGGATGGATCATGCACATGCATGTTCATTGGAGGAAAGCAGCATGTGCAGTCTTCTTGGCATGGATGAGGCACCAGAGGATCACAGCTGCTTGATTGAATTTCATGACTTCTTTCCTGGTGAGCCCCATTGACCCCACCAGAAGGAGCTGCAGCAGCCTTGAGTGGTCCCCAACATTCTACCTTATTGAATTCTGGAAAAGTGGAGTGAAAATAAACCCAAACCAAAGATTCCTCTAATTCTGGATAGTTATTGAACAAATTCCCATCTCCATGAACAAAGGCCTTCAAAACCTGTTCATTTTCATACTAATTATTATCAAAAAATTACTAATAATCATTTAATGGGTTTATTGTTAATCTCGATGTTTGTGCAAAAAATTATAAAAATGTGATATATTGATGTTGTTTTTTTGTGTACTTTTGCTGCATTTGAATTTGATTTTATTATATTAAATAATAGAGACAACTCATTGTCACTTCCAGTGAAGTTTATAAATAAAAATTGTATTACCAAAAATAGGATAAATTATAGATTACTTATATATATATATATAATAAAATTTTGGGAGAATTACGTCACGGTGGGACCAAAAAAAAAAAAAATTTACACAAATACCATAACTTTTCATCTGTACCCCATCACATAATTATTTGCACCCCACAATTTTATTTTATTTTTTTCTATCCCATTGTGTTGTAATTCCTCCTAAAAATTTTGGGAGATGAATATAGAATTTACCACAGGGAGTTCTTTGGAGAAGATGAAGAATCTTAGGCTAGCACACAAATCTAATAGAAAGTGACCACCACTTATGTGACAGTGAACATGGAGAGACATTTTCCCTCTAACCTTCTTCCACTCTGCAATCACTTCATCTCTCTGTAATCTATGATACCAACCCTGTAACTGCATCTCCAAATTCCATTTCTTCTTTGTCAAGTTTCTAAAAACAAATTTTGTTTTGTTTTTAAGTAACAACTTTCTTAAACTAAAAGTTTTTTTTAATATTATTTATGAAACTCTGTACAATCCTGTGTTTCAATATTTCAATATTAACATTTAAAATGAACTTGAAACCTGAAAGTCTGAAAGAGACAATCTGAAAAACTAATTAAACAGAACATTTTGTGTCTTTTGGATCTGCGTTTGATAAGTTATGAATTTAAAGTCAACTTGAAACAAATCAAAATAGCAACAACTCATATTACAATAAAAAGCAACAGAAAAATCCCCTCTTTTCCTCTGCTTTTCAACTTGATAGATAGACTAACTAAATTTAAAACCCAAATATCCAAAATAAGAAAGTAACACTCTGATTCAATGATTGAAAGGGAAGAAAAAAAAAAAAAAACCAAAAATGGGAATAAGTCTAGGAACACAGAAAAATCGGATAAAAAATTTATATCCATAGACAAGAATTCATAAATACCATGTGTTCCATTGGTTTTTGTATTGTCAATAGTAAAACTATAAAATGATTTATTTGATATGAGTTTTTTGACGAATTTTACCTGGGAATTGTTAATGGTTTGAGAGATGGCAAGAGTGAGCTTAGAGGTTAAATCACAGTGTGTAAGTGTATAAGTTCTAGGAAGCTTCCCTGGATGCTTCTTTTCATCAGTTCCTAGGAACAAAACCTTCAGCTTTGAAGCTTCAAATATAGCTGGCCCAAATAACCTTGCAACCTGTTCCAATCAAACCCTTCAATCAATATATATATTATATTCATGTAAATAATAAATTATGGAGAGGAAATTTACAGGGACAATAGATTGGTGCTTCTTGGGAAGTGTTCTTGTGTAGATGAAAAGACAGCTTTGTTGTTGAGAGATTGAGAAAGGCTTTAGCTCTGATGGAAGCACAAGAGAAGTGGTCAGAGTACCCATCTCTAGGCAGAGACACAGAGAGACAGAGTGCTCAGACCGCTGTTCTTGAAGCTCCAACCTCTGAGGAATACACAAATAATAATAATAATAATAATAGCATATATATATAACTATATACTACAATAAATTAGTTAGGCAGAGAGGGAGAGAGAGAGAGTTTTGATTTTTTGTGCCTCTGATGTTACTTTTGCTTTTATGGGTTGGGTTTGCTTTGCTTTGCAGTTTGAACTTTGAAAGATAGCTTCCATTTCAACACAAAACAAAATAAACAAATTACCCATGTGTGAAACAGATTAATAAGTTTAAATTTACATCATATATTCTCTAGGTAAATTTCGGAATAAAATAAATGGGTTCTTAACTTTTCGAAGAAAAAAATAGTGAAATCCGTACAACAAATCCACCGGTTAAGGTTTAACTCTAGAAAAATTATATTTGGCTCTCGTTGTTTGTTTGAAACTTAGCAGATCTTCAAGGTTTTTGTGTAACGTATTTGAGATTTACTATATAAAGAAGAGTCTAAAGGCCTTTTCTTGAACAAATTATTTATTGTTTGAAAGTTAGTGAAGAAGTTAATTTATTATCTAAAAATAGACTTAAAAAAAGGACAATGTTAAAAAAATTAGTTTATTTAGCATATTTATAATTTCTTGACATTTTTAATAACTTTTTATCATAAAGATGATTTGTACCCTTGCTAACTTTTTTTATTTTAAATAAAATGATTAATTTGTCCCGATGATAATTGTATTGTAATGTACCAAGTACGAAAATTGATGAGCTAAAAACACATTAGTCTGACAGGTTGACTTTTTAATCTCAACCCAAAGAAAGAATCTTGAGACTACAAGACACTAGGCATTTTTAACAATCACTGTGCTTAGTTACCGTTTTTAAAATATTTTTCAGAAAATTTTACTTTTTTATTTTTCGTATTTTTTTTATTTTTATTGAATTTTTTTAATATTTTAAGTAATTTTTTTACTTTTTAAATACACCTAACATAAATACACTTAAAAAGTAAAAAAATTGTAAAAAAAATCTTTTAAAAATTCAGTAAATACTAAAAATATAAAAAAAATACAAGAATTCAGTATATTTTTTGTATTTCTATGTATTTATTAATTTTTAAAAATATTTTTTCACAAATTTTTTACTTTTTAGATATCTCTAACTAAGGTGCATCTAAAAAAGTAAAAAAAATGTTTAAAATTTAAAAAATATTCACTAAAAACAAAAGAATACGAGAACCAAAAAATTCAATTTTCAAAAAACTTAATCTAGAAAACTCAAACCAAACACACTGAATAATTCTAGTATCATAAAAATTTAACCAAAATTTTATCATGAAACTCAAGTAAAAGGTGCAGCTTTAAAGTTCGTGTATTATTGATCATATGCAAAAATAAATTGTTCAATTTTGGGTAAAATTTTGAATAATTTTTGTAAATATGTAATAATTATTTTAATAATATGATAATAAATGATTATTTATTTCTTATTTTCCAGACAAAATAATCATATATTCAACAATTATTAGTAGCCAAGTAGTGGTTGCTTCGTCAAATTAAAAATTAAATAAAAAAGGAAAAAAGAAATAAAAAAGAGAGATTGTGTGTAGAGAAAAGCTAAAGGGTTCGTTGCTTCAAATATCAAACTTCTTTACTTTACCAAAAAGTAATGTTATAATGCATATAAATCAATAAGACCATCTCCAATGGTTTAGCAAAAGTGATATCAAATTTAAATTTTGATGAAAAGGGTACTATTTACAGTTCCAACGGTTCACCAAAAGTGATACCAAATTGAGATTTCATCAAAAGTTTCATCAGATTGAGGACGAAATACTGAATTCACCAAAACACTGTTACGGACCGTTGGAAGGGGACCCAGGTCGACCAACCGGTTGCCCACCCGGTTGACCAACCGGTCGACCGCTTTCGTTAACAATTGGTGAGTTCAAACCGGTCAAAAAAAAGTTCAAACAGGTAAAAAAAAAAAAAAATTTCCACTTATCGGTTGACCGGCCGGTCGACCGGCCGTCAACCAACCGGTCGACCCAAATGCTCAAACAGAATGAAAGCTGCAAGACAGTTCACTTCTTCCTTTCCTTGGTGAATTTCTTTAAACAAATAATTGTTTAATCTATGAGAAACAATTGTTTGAAGAATAAAAAGAAAGCTGAGAAACAATTGTTTAAAGAAACAATTGTCAATTGATCATGTGAATTACAAAACAGTACACAGTTCACGTAAATCAGAATTGTTTGGTAGCTCAGAAAATGAACAGGCAGAAATGAAGAAAAAAAACAATTCAATAATCCGAATCTTAAACTTCCCAGTTTTATATATATATATATATATTATATATATATGACCATTCAGATAACAGAGGATCCAGAATTTTTTTGACCCACCGGTCAACCAACCGGTTGACCCACGGGTGAGATTTGATGCACCGTTGGAGTGAGTGGTATCAAATTTGGTGAAATTGGTCATTTTTGACTCAGATTTGGTGAAAAATCTGAGTCACCGTTGGAGATGCTCTAAACTAGCATTAATAAGTGGATGTTCAATTCATTCACTTGTGTTTGGAAGTAAAATAAAATTAAAAAAAAAAAAAATGGAACTAAATGTTTCTACATTAAAAATTAAAAATTAAAAATTAAAAATTTTAATACTTAATTTTCTAAGAAATTCTATTTCCACACCTACTTACCTCGGTGTACACATTTAATGAAATTTTATTTTAATGACAATTATACCTTAAAATAAAATGATCATAATAAACATCAAAATCCTAGCTAACTCATCTCATCTCTTCTTAACTATCTCTTTCTACCACTACCACCACCACCACCACCACCACCACCACCAAACAAACCCTTTTGTTTTCTTCCATTCTCTCTCTCTTTAGAATGAATTCAATTTGTTTCGATTACAAATCAATGAAAAAAAACAGAGAGGAAGATGATTAATTATCAAAATTATTATTTTCGTTCGAAAAACAATTTTCAAATCGAATTGTTTGCTGCCTCTTTCAATAAATATGTTAGATTCATTTCAGAAATAAGTGGACTAGTAACAATGGTGGAAGCTGTGCAGTCCGCATTGTCATATTGCTGTTTGTTGGAAACTTAAGCCCCGTTTAACGACATCACTTTTTAGGCCTTGTTTGGGAAGACTAAATAAGTGCACTTTTTGTCTTTTTTGACTAAAAAAGTGAGGTTGAAAATATGGATGTTTGGGTTAACTTTTTGACTTTTTATAGAAAAATGTGTAATAAAAAATTGTAAAAATTAGTTTTTAGAGGAAAATTTGAATTGGGAGTTGTGCAGCCGTAATTGTTGACTTTTGGTGAATAGTGTTAACTTTTTAACTTTTTGAGTAACTTTTTGGCTTTTTGGATTATTCTCTACATCCCAAACAAGGCCTTAGTTTAAAAGTCAAAAAGTCACTAAAAAACCAATAACTTATACCAAAAAATCAAAGATTCTCTTTCATCTCTACTTTTTGTACATCTTTTCGTAAAAAAATCAAAAAATCATCCAAATATACAAGTTTTTTTTCTATCATATTTTAGTCAAAAAAATCGAAAAGTTACTAAAAAAACATGTTCTCAAACGAGACCTTAGAAAGTAGTGCTATATCCATGCTTGGTGAAGCATATTTGTCCTTATGAGAGATGTTAAATGTGGGCTGTTATTTTTGTTTTGCTTTGTAAGGCTATAAAGTAGCCAAGTTTGCTATTCAATAAAACATAGAGATTTCTCCTAAATTTCCTTATCTCTTCTATAAGATTTTCTAGTTCTTTACATTTGGTATCAAAGCTCCGTCAAGGGGCCTGATTAAAATTAGAAGCAGCAGTCTTCTACGTGTATAATGGTTGAAGCACGATGGCAGAAAGTTCTTTTGTGCAGCCAGCAGTTCCGAAATTTGATGGGCATTATGATCATTGGGCGATACTTATGGAAAACTTCTTGCGTTCTAAGGAGTACTGGGGCTTGGTGGAGAATGGGATTCCTGCAGCAGCAGAAGGTCTCACGGATGCTCAGAGGAAGAGCATTGAAGATCAGAAGTTGAAAGATTTGAAAGCAAAGAACTATCTATTTCAATCAGTAGATCGTTCGATCCTGGAGACAATCCTCAACAAGGATACATCAAAGAACATATGGGATTATTTGAAGCAGAAGTATCAAGGTACAACACGAGTGAAGCGTGCTCACTTGCAAGCTCTCCGGAAGGAGTTTGAAATTCTTCACATGAAGGTTGGAGAATCTGTGAATGAGTTTTTTTCTGGACCCTTACCATAGCCAACAAGATGAAAGCAAATGGTGAGGACAAGGGAGATGTTGCTGTAGTTGAAAAGATTTTGAGATCCATGACTCCAAAGTTTGATGTGTTCCATTGAGGAGTCTAAGGATATAGACACCTTAACCATTGATGAGTTGCAAAGCAGTTTGCTTGTGCATGAACAACGCATGAGTTCTCATTTGGAAGAAGAACATGCTTTGAAGATTACTCATCAAGATCAATTTGGAGGAAGGGGTCGAGGCCGTGGAAGTTCTAGAGGAAGAGGAAGGGGACGAGGCAGACAAAGCTTCAACAAGGCCACAATGGAGTGCTATTACATAAGCTTGGGCATTTTCAATGGGAATGTCCAAGCAAGGAGAAGGAAGCCAATTATGCTCAGACTCAAGAAGAGATGTTACTGATGGCTTATGTTGATATGAATAAGGCAAATGAAGAAGCTTTGTGGTTCCTTGACTCGGGATGTAGCAATCATATGTGCGGAAAGAAGGAATACTTCTCGGATTTGATGAAAGTTTCAAAGATTATGTGAAGTTGGGCAACAACTCAAGTATGGTTGTAATGGGAAAGGGCAATGTACGGCTACAAGTTAATGGAAGAGCATAGATTATCACAGCAGTATTTTATGTGCCAGAGCTGAAGACCAAGTTGCTAAGTCTTGGGCAATTGCAAGAAAAGGGGCTTACCATTCTGTTTCAAGGTAAAAAGTGTAAAGTGTTTCATCCTGAGAAAGGCTTAATAATGGAGCAAAAATGGCTCTGAATCGAATGTTCATACTGCATGCTATATCTCAGCCTATAGCATCTACTTGTTTCAACATGATCACGGAAGATATGTTGCAACTTTGGCAATGTAGATATGGACACTTGAGTGTTAAGGGCCTAAAGACTCTTCAGTAGAAGAAGATGGTGAATGGTTTACCACAGTTTAAGTCTCTCTCAAGGCTTTGTAAGGCTTGTTTGGTAGGGAAGCAACAAAGGTTCTCATTTCCTCGGAAAAGCACCTGGAGGGCTTCACAAATTCTTCAATTAGTGCATGCTGATATTTGTGGACCAATCAAGCCCATCTCAAATGGCAAGAAGAGGTATTTGCTTACTTTCATTGATGACTTTAGTAGAAAAACATGGGTTTATTTTTTGATGGAGAAATCAGAAGCCTTAGTTGTTTTTAAGAGTTTCAAGATACATGTTGAAAAGGAGACAAACTCGTTTATTAGAATGTTACGTACTGATCGAGGAGGAGAGTTTACATCACAAGAGTTCATTAATTTTTGTGATATAAATGGCATACGAAGACAATTGACGGCTTCCTACACACCACAACAGAATGGAGTTACAGAACAGAAGAATAGAACTATTATGAATATGGTTCGTAGTATGATTTCTGAAAAGCAACTTCCAAAAACTTTCTGGCTTGAAGCAGTAAATTGGACAGTGCATGTCTTAAATCGAAGTCCAACAGTGGCAGTGAAAAACAAGACTCCAGAAGAAGCTTGGAGCGGAGTTAAGCCTTCAGTTGAGCATTTTAGAGTTTTTGGATGTATCTCCCATGTTCATGTGCCTGATAGTAAAAGAACTAAGTTGGATGATAAGAGCTTGAGTTGTGTTTTGTTGGGAGTTAGTGAGGAGTCCAAGGCGTACAGGTTCTATGATCCAGTTTCACAAAGAATCATAATAAGTAGGGATGTTGCATTCGAAGAAGACAAGAATTGGGATTGGGACAAGAAATATGAAGAATCCATTGTGTGTGACTTGGAATGGGGTGATCTTGAGGAGGAAGTAGCTATGTTTGATGACAATGAAGAGGGGAGCGAATCTGAATCTGATCCTGAAACTAATTTGATCCTGAAGCTATGTTTGATGACAATGAAGAGGGGAGCAAAGAAGGCAAAGCATTAATTGTAAGTCTCTACGTTGATGATCTCATTTTTACTGGAAATGATGAATTGATGTTTACAGAGTTTAAAAATTCCATGAAGCTTGAGTTTGACATGACGGATCTTGGTAAGATGAGGTATTTCCTTGGTCTTGAAGTCTTGCAAAGATCTGATGGTGTTTTTATCAGTCAAAAGAAGTATGCTTTAGAGGTGCTGCAATGGTTTGGAATGGACAAAAGTAATTCTGTTCATAATCCAATTGTTCCTGGCTTTAAGCTTGTGAAGGATGAAGGTGGAGTTAAGGTAGATAAGACTTACTATAAACAGATTGTGGGTAGTCTCATGTATCTGACAGCTACTCGACCTGACATGATGTTTGTGGTGAGTCTTATTAGTAGATATATGGAGAATCTTATTGAGTTTCATTTACATGCAGGAAAAAGGGTGCTAAGATATTTGAAAGGAACAACTGGGTTTGGAATTTTCTATAAGAAGGGAGGAGATGATGAACTTGTTGCGTACACTTATAGTGATTATGCTGGAGATTTAGAGGACAGAAAGAGTACTTCAGGCTGTGTTTTTATTGAGTTCAGGAGCAATATCCTGGTCATCAAGAAAACAACTAGTAATAAGTCTATCTACCACAGAGGCAGAGTTTATTGTTGCAGCTTCGTGTGCATGCCAAGCAGTATGGTTGAAAAGGGTGCTGGGAAAGCTGGGTCAGAATAAAGGCAAGTCAACTGTTATTCGATGTGGTAATAGTTCTACAATCAAACTCTCAAAGAACCCAGTAATGCATGGTCGTAGTAAGCACATAGATGTACGTTTTCATTTTCTTCGAGAGCTCACAAAGGCTGGTACAGTGGAGTTGGTGCATTGTGGGACACAAGAACAGTTAGCTGATGTGATGACTAAACCACTCAAGCTGGATGTTTTCTTGAACCTGCGAGGGCTATTGGGAGTTCGTTCTGAGATGGATATAAACTGAGTGCTTGTAGTATTCAGTTTAAGGGAGGAATTGTTAAGTTTTGATATTTTAGAAGTTAGGTTGCTTTAGTGGTTTGTTATAAATCCCTATTGTTAAGGGTTAGTTCGTTAATTGAATTAGTCTTACCATGTTTTTAGGATTTGTTAAATGTGGGCTGTTATTTTTGTTTTGCTCTGTAAGGCTATAAAGTAGCCAAGTTTGCTATTCAATAAAACATAGAGATTTCTCCCAAATTTCCTTATCTCTTCCATAAGATTTTCTGGTTCTTTACAGAGTGGAATAAGACAAATAATACCTAATAAAATTTATAAATGTGTGCACGGAGATAAGTAGGCGTGTAAAAATAGAATTTCCTTAATTTTCTTGGATTACTTTTACTTCCACATAAACAAACTGGAAAACAATAATAAGAAATACACTTTAATTTCCTGTGCTAAATAAACAAATCATGAATTTCTATGGTACAATTCCTTAAATTATTATTGCATTCCCATTTCATATAACACTTGGCATCACAATTATTTTCATAGGGCAGATCATGAAAATTGTGCAAACACTATTAGCATATCATATGCATTTGATAGGCACTAAAAACAATAGATAGGCTGCATCTGAGAGTACATTTTTGCTCTAAACAATTGTAATGGCTAGAGAGAATGAGTAGTTCGTTGTTCGGGTAGTCCTATGAACAATTCCGTCTCAACATCCGAAAATTCACGATTAGGCTCGGGAGCTACTAGCAGCGGAATTGGCAGATGTGGCGATCGCATCTCACACTGAAGAATAATGGTGGTAAAAATTAATTCGCCTTACTAATTAGTTTCATTATCTAATAAAATGGATAGCATTAAATTTTTATTTTTATTTTTTTAAAAAAAAGGAAGAAGAGGTTAATCAATCTGTTGCATAGAATGAAGTAACTCTATCAATTTGGATTACACTAGTTCAAGTGCACCATGTCACCAACCCTGATCTATTATTTTCTAATCACAAAATAAAATATTACAAAATATATCATTTGCTTAATGTATCAAGGTTTTAAGCCATACAATACAATATATTAACGGAGAAAAAAAAAAAAAAAAACTCAAATGTATTGCAAAACATTACAGCATTTTTTTTTTTGTTAGTATTGCAAAATATCATGACATATTGGCAATATTGCATAGAAAAAAAAAATACTTCTCTCTCAACAAAAAAATAAATAATTAACAATACAATGAATTATAAATGCATTTTGTCCTATAAGTTTTGCAATTTAGTTTATTTTACGTCAAAGATAGCTCAATCATATAATAAATTATATTTGTCAATTTATTAACTACACATTGTCTATTTTGTAAAAGTTTAAAAATACGTCTATTTAGGCATAAAATTATAGTTTCTCCTATGTCATAATTCACAAATACAAAAAAATAAAAGTCGGCTTGAGGATTTATAGTTGTGCTAGACACTAAAACTGACATAATCTAATTGACTCAACATTTATCTCAATTTGGCCATGACGTAATCATTAGAAAATTGTCTTAATCTAAGCTTAAACATGAAACACTTAACTAATTTATTTATTAAATTGGTGAATAAATATATATTAGTATTTTTTATAATAAAATAATAAATATGGACATGTTTATGCATAGTTAATAAATAAATAAAAAATTAAAACTTTCATAAAATTTTATATTTATATTTAAAATTATTGAGGATTTATAGCTGTGGTAGACAGTAAAAGTAACATAATTTAATTAACTCAACATTTACCTCAACTTGGCCATGATGTAATTATTAGAGAATTGTCTTAATCTATGCCTAACTATGAACCACTTAACCAACTAGGTCTAGCATAGTTGGCCACCATACCTTCTTTAGGGTTTAGTTCCAAGGAAGTCATGAGTTCAATTCCTCTTAGGGGAGTTGAATTAAGAAAGTACAAGCACTTAGGTACTTTCCCAAGGGTGGGGAGATTTTCTCCCATAGTTGCTAATCTAACAACTAACATTTGCCGATCAAAAATACATATATATATATATATATATATGAACCGCTTAACTCATTTATTTATTAAATTGGTAAATAAATATGTTAGTATTTTTTCATGGTAAAATATGTAAGAGTTGGCTTAAGAATTTATAGTTATGCTATATTCTAATAGTAACACAATCTAATTGACTCAATATTTATCTTAACTTGACCATGACCTAATCATTAGATAATTGTCTTAGTCTATACCTAAACATGAACCACTTAATTCATTTACTTATTAAATTGGTACATAAATATATGTTAGTATTTTTTATAATAAAATAGTAAATATGTACATCTTTATGCATAGTTATTAAAAAAAATTAAAAAAATTAAAACTTTGATAAAATTTTATATTTATATTTAAAATTATTGAGGATTTATAATTGTACTAGACACTAAAAGTGACATAATTTAATTGACTTAACATTTATCTCAACTTGGCCGTGAAGTAATTATTAGAGAATTGTCTTAGTCTACTCCTAAGCATGAACCACTTAACTCATTTATTTATTAAATTGGTGAATAAATATATATTATTATTTTTTTATAATAAAATATATAAGAGTTTGTTTGAGAATTTATAGTTGTGCTAGATACTAAAAGTGACATAATCTAATTAACTCAACATTTATCTCAACTTGGCCATGACTAAATCATTAGAGAATTGTCTTAGTTTATGACTAAACATAAACCACTTAACTCATTTATTTATTAGATTGGCGAATAAATATATGTTAATATTTTTTATAATAAATATGTACATGTTTATGCATAGTTATTAAAAAAATGAAAATTTTGATAAAAATTTATATTTATATTTATTGAGGATTTATAGTTGTGTCAGACACTAAAAGTGACATAATGTAATTGGCTCAACATTTATCTCAACTTGACCATGATCTAATTATTAGAGAATTGTCTTACTCTATGCCTAAATGTAAACCACTTAACTCATTTATATATTAAATTGGTGAATAAATATATGTTAGTTATTTTTAAAATAAAATATATAAGAGTTGGGTTGAGGATTTATAATTGTGTTAGATACTAAAAGTGACATAATTAATCTAATTGATTCAACATTTATATCAGTTTGGTCATGACCTAATCATTAGAGAATTGTCATAATTTATGCATAAACATGAACCACTTAACTCATTTATTTATTAAATTGGTGAATAAATATATATCAGTATTTTTTATAATAAAATGATAAATCTCTACATGTTTGTGCATAATTATTAAAAAAAATTAAAACTTTGATAAAATTTTATATTTATATTTAAAATTATTGAGGAGTTATAGTTGTGTTAGACACTAAAAGTGACATAATTTAATTGACTCAATATTTGTCTCAACTTAGCCATGACCTAATTATTAGAAAATTGTCTTAATCCATGCATAAACATGAACCACTTAACTCATTTATTTATTAAATTAGTGAATAAATATATATTAGTATTTTTTATAATAAAATATATAAGAGTTTGCTTAATTAGGATTTATAGTTGTGCTAGATAGTAAAAGTGACATAATCTAATTGACTCAACATTTATCTCAACTTGGCCATAACTTAATTATTAAAGAATTGTCTTAATTTATGACTAAACACGAACCACTTAACTCATTTATTTATTAAATTACTGAATAAATATATGTTAATATTTTTTATAATAAAATAAAAAATATGTACATGCTTATGCATAGTTATTAAAATAAAAAAAATATATATTTGATAAAATTTTATATTTATATTTATAATTATTGAGAATTTATAGTTGTGTTAGACACTAAAAGTGACATAATCTAATTGACTCACCATTTATTCCAAATTGGCCATAACCTAATTATTAGAGAATTGTCTTAGTCTATGCCTAAATATAAACCACTTAACTCGTTTATATATTAAATTGGTGAATAAATATATATTAGTTATTTTTAAAATAAAATATATAAGAGTTGGTTTGAGGATTTGACTTGAAGATTTATAATTGTGTTAGACACAAAGTGTCATAATTAATCTAATTGACTCAACATTTATCTTAGTTTGGTTATTACATAGTCATTAAAGAATTGTCTTAATCTATGCCTAAATATAACCACTTAACTCATTTATTTATTAAATTAGTAAATAAATATATGTTAATATTTTTCATAATAAAATAATAAATATGTATGCATAATTATTAAAAAAAATTAAAACTTTGATACAATTTTATATTTATATTTGAAATTATTACATGAATAGCCAACTGTACTTATATGTGAAAAAACTATCCAAGGTCAACCTAAAATATGGACATTATTTCAACCATATTTTGTAATTGATTTAAAATTTTGATCGATCAATTAATAAAAATAATTGATAATAATCAATTTAAATTTAATATTTAAACTATATTATAATTTCTCAAGTTTTGAATATTATGAACTAATTTGATGAATAGTACTGGTATTAAACATTAAAAGTTGTTTAGATGTTAGATTAAGATCAACTTTTATGCCTACATTTAAATTCTTGGAGAATTATCCTCATTCATACCCAATTTACAATCACTCAACCCACTTATTTTAAATCGGTAAATATATTATGATTATTTTTTTTAACAAAAATAAGAAAATGTATGTATATTTTTGGCATATTTATTTTTTTTTTGTAAAAATTTATATATTTATATGAAAAATTCTTAGACAAATAATTAAGTATATTTGCGTATGAAAAAATTATATAATACTGGATCGACCTAAAATATAAATCTTGTTCTAGTTCTACCTTGGATTCAATTTAAAGATTGATCAGTTAATTAGTTAAAATAGTTAATAATATTCAATTTAAGTTTATATTTAATAATTTGTTAAATTATGATGGGTATGAACTAATACTGGATCAAATAATAAAAGTAGTGTATAGATTGAATTTGGTTGATTTTTATGCTATATATCAATCCAATATTTAGATAATCGTTTTGTTTCATGTCCAACCATCATAGTGCCCACTTAATTATTTTTTAAAATGGTAAAAACATTGTAAAAAATTTTATAACCAAAATAAAAAAAATATATATTTGGCATACTTATTAATACTCTAAAACTTCAATTAAGAAATTACACATTTATTCTTAAAATATGTCTAATATTAAATTATATTTACATCTAAAAGAATTATTTAAAGTCAGATTAAATTAGTTCATAAATTTTATTTTTGGTACAGAACTTGATCAAAGAAATGAAGTCTCAAAACAAATCATAATTTTCAACTTAAATTTAATTAAATTTTTATTTGATACAAATTTTCACGTAAAATGTTTTAATATTTTAAAAATAACTAATTATTTGTGAAATGAAGTTACCATTTTAAAAAAATTGTCTTTCAGTAGAGTGAAAATCCATTAACTAAATAATTAAATTAATCAGATATAGATTTTTTTTTTAATTTATTTTTGAAAACAAAATCAATGAATGTGGCTAACAAGAAGGGTGCTTATAATCACACATCTAATTTCTTTTCACCCATCACATGTATTAAAATATATATAATTTAGGCACAAATATTAGCACTATGAGTGTACAAAATAAATCAAAAAAGAAAAAAAAATGTACAAAAGAAATTAATGCGTGTAATTAAATCAAAATATTTTGAAGATTCTTAATTTTCATCATGAATTTTAAAGATTTGAGAGTACTTATATATGGTATGAATAATATAGTAATATAGTAAGAAGCAATTTTTTATTTTTTTTAAAAGAAATAAAAATCAATTGGAGATGATTAGGTTGGAAAGCTATAGAATATTTTTTTTTATCTTTCCTTTTGAAAATTATAAATGACGAAATTATTAATATTTTGAAAGCTATTACTTAAATGGATTAGCAAATACTATTTTTTAAATTCAATAAATTCACAAATTCATTATGAGGTTTTAGAACTCTCACAGTACTCCTCACGAAAACTCCCTTTTACTTATAATATATATATATATATATATAGATTTTTTGTTTATAAATATTTCAAATATACTTATTTGTATGTTTATAAATGTTTCAACCATACCCAGTGTTGATATATTATAATTAGATGTTTTAATATTTTAATAATTACTGTGTCGATATCAAATTGATTTTTTTTCTTTTATTTTTCTGTTCATTTTTTTTTTTCAAAAAATGTGATCAATGTACACTTTTAATATATCCATCAATATTTTCATATTTTGGACTTCCAATATTTCCCTTTATACCAATGTTTTATTCCTTGATTCTAACATTGATGTACGATATAAATATATATATATATATATATATGTAATACTTCACCTTCTCCCGTAATTTTTGATTTTCTTCCGTTAGGATTTTCTCCTGTAAAATAAATAAATAAGAGTAACAATAATCAGCAAATCACAAACAATTGTGTTACTCGCACTGAAAAAAATCACAAAAACTTGCACGATTTTTTTTTTTTTTTTTGCACATCTTTTCGTAAAAAATCAAAAAAATCGTCCCAAACATACTAGTTTTTTTTACATCATATTTTAGCCAAAATTCAAAAAAATACTAAAAAAACATGTTCCCAAACGAGGCCTACTGAATCTCGAACTAATATTAGCATGTGTGTAGAGATGTTCTAGCATGCAATTTACCTCTTCCTTCAATTGCTCGATCTTCTCCTTATATAAAACAGTCTGAGAATTAGCAACATCAGCCGTATTAAATTATGTGCTTCGTGATTAGTTCAAGGAGTTCAATGATGCGACTGAATATACCTTTCTTGCCCTAATGTTGTGTAAACTTTTCTCCAACTGTTCTTCTATTAGTTGTAGCTCATTGATAGAGCAAGACTCCAAACAATCACCCAAGAGCTTTCTATAGTATGTAGATTTCAATAGTTTAAAGCGAGTTATCAATATGATTGATAAGCGGAATTATAAATGAGGTGAGTAATAAAGGTCTCAAACTAAGCACTAACCGTTTAGAGGCTTCAATAAGTTCAATCTTCTGTGACATGGAAACAGCTTGTTCCTTCAGATGCTGTATTCGTGTCGAGCAGTCATTGTGTGAGTAAAGATTTTACAATGAATGCAATGAAGATTTTACCACAAATGTCATAAAACATTGCAATAAACCCGAAATTAGGATTGTTACCCCTTTCTAATATTGTTCAGGGCTGTGTTCTTAAAATATAATTTGACAATTTGTAGAACATTATTGTTGTTTTTGCGGAACAAGAAGAATGATGCCAATTAACAACACTCCATGATTAGAAAAATTGGATTAACTCATAACGAGAAAAGGATTAGAGAAAGTGATCTCCAACATGTCGTTCATTCGTTTGTTTGTTTTTATTTATTTATTTATTATTATTCAAACACCTCAATCATGTAGTATGGCAATATAACAATAAAATGCTAAACACCTCATTTCACTTTATCAATACATCGTTTTTTTTTTAACGGACTTTATCAATACATTAATTGTCCACTTTATTCTCTCTGAAAATAAATAAAAGGTTCTATTAAGTTGTCATTTTATTTAAAAATATAAGGCAGCCGTAGTAGATAAGATAGCCTGTTTGGTTGTGTTTTTGTTTTTGTTTTTGTTTTCGAGTTTTCAAAAGTATGAAAACAACTTTTTGATGTATCCTAAAAAGTGGATTGTTTTCAGAATTTTTTCCAAACACAGTTTGCCCAACTAGTTTTCTAAGCTTTCTGAAAAATAAAAACAGAAACACAACCAATATAGGAGCATATGTCCAGGACTCCTGCCTGCGCATGAAAACTGACATCACAAAACAAAATAGTTAAAAGAACCATGTTGGGTCACTTTAAAGCAATTGATCTAAAGAGTTTTGTTATTGCAACAACACTGGTTAATGATTTCCGCTTCCTGGCTCGCAATATGGTTAAAGGCTACAACAAAGGAGTTCCACTTCTCGATAATGATTTCCTCTACAACATTTCACAAATTAGATATTGTATAGGTGGAAGGGTATAGGGTGTATGTTTTGGGGGTGTTGATGTGTCTTGAGAATTGAAAGTAGTATTGGAGGAGGTTTGTGGAGTGTTTGGAGTTGGAATCTCTCTTACTTCTTTTGGGGGCTTTGGAACGCATATGATTAGTCTTACTTTGGGTGTCAACATAATTTGGATGTTTAGCTTAGACAATGATGCAATTTCTTTCCAAGCTTTTGTATCTTTTAATCTTTCTAATTTTCAATAAAATTTTATTTGCTTGCTGCTGAAAAAAAAATTGCGACAACACTGGTAATAAACAAAGAAAAGGAGTGCTGACCTGCAAATTTTCTTCGGTTTCTTTTCTGCCACTTCCTTCTTGTTCCTTGGTATTTCTCTGATACCGTTCTATTGTCTTGCTAATACTGAGGCATCTCCACAAAACAAGAGAGGAAAAAATTACTCACGGCAAGAACATTTAAATATTGGTTTTGTCTATTCTTCGCAGTTAAAAATTGATTGACATGATACCCAAGACAAACAAACAAACAAAAAAATGATCAAACAAGATTTACTAGACACAAAAATGATAAGCCTTCGTTTGGGATGTGGGTTGGCTTTTTGACTTTTTGACTTTTTGTCTATTTTAGCTTGGAGCTAAAAAGTTTCATTTGAGATGGACTTTTTGACTTTTTGACTTTTGTGAGAAAAATAAATAAAATGATTATGATTTAGATATGACATTTTATTTTATAGGCTTTTTAGCCTATTTTGTCTTTTTGTACCTATTTTAGCCTAAACCCTCTATGCCAAATGAAGCCTAAGTTGCTCAAGGCTCAATCATTGTTGGTATCTGATACCTGCTTCTTACAAATATCTTTCTTGTGCTTGTGTGTAAAAAAAGCTCAAACTTGCCCCACCATTGAGCCAAAGGACACCTCTCTTCACCATTGAGCAAAAGGACATTAGCTTCACACATGGACAGGGGACGATGGTCTGACTGTTTTTGGTTTATACTATGCAAACTGTTTAAATGTCTTATAGCAGATGATCATTTCATTGAATCAAATTCTTCCATTTCAGTAACATTTGTTAATTATAATTTGTAATAGTAGATTTTATAAGTATTTCTCTGATATTGATTTCCAATTTCCAAGTTCATGTATCAGTATAGACCACCCTTAGCACCTCAAACAATCCATTAGCCTAAAACTATCTTCTCCTCTCAATTTAATTTTTGGCTTCCTCTTGAATTTGTACATTTTATTTATTTATTTATTTATTATTTATTTATTGGAAACTATTATGACCAACACCCTTCTTTCTTTGTGTTTTAAACATGACATGAACCATACACAAAATAATTGATTAGGATAGATTATTTTTTAAACGAACCTAATCATTACACAACACGATAACATGATAACTAAATATGTAAATTGGTTGTTTAGGATGTTCTAAATAAGTATACTTTTTTGACTTTTTATGAAATATGAGTTGGGTATGAGTTGGGATTGAAGTGATATGGTAGACATGTGATGTGACTTAAATAAGATAATGTGACTTAAATAGGATAGTGACTTTTTAACTTTTTGACTTTTTTAATATATGCCAAACAAGGCCTTAGCGTAGAACCCGGATTACATGATGTTCAAAAGTAATGAGATTCATTCCGTCTACAACTCATGGTAGATACAACTTGATGGGCAATAACTAAAGTTCAACAAAATAAATATGATAAACAAAAAAAAATTTGAAGATTACAGAACTCCAAAGAGCAACTCCAATACATAACTTTTTCTTTTTCTTTTTCTTTTTCTTTTTTATCAAATTTAAATTTGATGAAAAAGTGTTAAAAAATTATCTTTAATTCATTCATCAATTGTTCATCAAATCAAGATAGAGAGACATTTTTCCATTAAATTGAAAATTCATCAAATCCTTCATTAAATTAAAATTAAAAACGATGAAGTATTGGAGATGATTGTTTTTCATCAAATTTGATTAAAGGATAAATTTGGTGGGACAAGAGACAAAAAAAATTTAAAGATTTTGATGGAATGGTTGGAATACTTCATATCAAATCAAATTTTTTACTCAAATTTAGAATCAAATTAAATGAAAAATTTGATGAAGGTTGGATGTGCTACAAGTAATACAAGTATCTTTCTTTTCTTCTCTAACTTTATTTTCATCTACTTGTGTGTACTCCTACAATTATCACTAGTCTCTGATATAAAGGACATAGAATACATCTAGACTCTTCCAATAAATATATTCATCTTCCTATCACACAAATCAACATGTATTAAACTTAAATACGTTAAATCTATCCTACACACTGTTAAAATCCCAAAACTTTAAAAACATAAAAAAATTAATTATACATTTTAATGTTATATTCACTAAGCTACACTTGTAACCTGGTCAATGTAATTCAACATCGATGGAAAGCTCAAACATTGAGAGGTCAACTTTAATTCAGGAAATTTCATTAACATAGATGATTAGGTAAGATTTGATTCCAAAGCAGAAGATATCAAACTATTGGGAGTAGACCCTTCTCTACAGATAAAGCCTGTGATTACTGTACTTTATGGGCTAGTTCTTACTGTAATAAACTATATTAAATTGAATTTAAAAATGTACCATCTTTTAGAAACATAAAAATTCGTAGTTTTTACAAGCAAGGTGAGAGAAGAAAATGGGTTTTTTTTTCTAAAGATCTGAGGAGGGTGAAGAAGGAAACTACCTGGAATTTGAGAACTCATAGAGCCTCCCTTTTGGAGAGAAGATGATGAGTGCAACTTCAGCATCACAAAGGACTGATAACTCAAAGGCCTTCTTGAGAAGCCCACTTCTGCGTTTAGAAAAAGTCACTTGCCTACTTGTAGCATTTTCTATCCTTTTCATCTGAGTTTTCCCTCTCACCATGCTTACAGTTACACCTCAAGAAAATGAAAGAAAATCCCAAGAAACAAAAAAAAAAAAAAAAAACCCAAATGAGAAAATCTTTAGATCCTACAAGGGGTTCAAGAGAAACAGAAAGAAAGAGCACTACTCAATTTTCAAAACCCATAAAGAGTTTCCAAAAATATAAAAGGGTTTAAGAGGATAAGGTTGATCTCTCAACCCAGATCAACCCAAAAGAAGAAAAAAGCCAAAGGCCTTTCTGGGTTTTGCAGATCTGTATGACGAAGATCAAGAGAATATTGATGTGAAAATTTTTGTTGGTGGGGAGGGGAAATATATGTCAGAAACCCTAGAAAAATTTTCAAGGAAGATAGAGAGCATGTTGATGGTTTCCTAATGTTTTGAAACCCTATAAACATATATACCGACATGAATGGTTCAAGTAAAGACCAAGGAAGACCTCATCTTCTTTCTTCTTTTGGTTAACGCTCAAGAAACAACCACCCCAAAAAAAGGAATAAAAGCACCATAAAAAAACAAAAAAATAACTAAAATTACTTTGAGAAGCAAAAATTAATACAGGGCTTTTGACAATCCAATTAAAAGTACTTTTAACCCATTTTAATTTATAACACTTCTTATATTTTTTATCTATAAAAAGGTAAAATAGTTATAAAAAAAATTTAAAAATCAACTTTTAACAAACTTTATATCGCTTCTTATATTTTTTATTTATAAAAAAGATAAAATAGTTAAAAAAAATTAAAAAATCAACTTTTAATCTACTTTTCAAAACACCTCATGCACAATAAAATATATATTTCAGTAAAAAATATGATTATTATTTTTTAATTTATATGATTAATGTTTAAGAGTTATGTAAATATGAGTTTGAGTATGACTTATTTTTTTACTTTTTGATTTATTACGAAAAACGTATAAAAATAAATAAAAAAATGATATGACAGAAATAAGAGGAGGCCTTGGAATTAGAGATATCAGATTAATGAATGTATGCTTGTTGCTCAAGTGGTGGTGGAGATATGCCTCTGAAGATGAGGCTTTATGGAAATCTATGATTTGTGCTAAATATGGGGAATCGGGGGGTCGGTGGTTTCCTCCAGTGCATGATTTGGCTTTAGTTTCTTCTATTTGAAGAGAGGTTCTTGTTGTGTCGCATTCAAGCGCTTCGCTGTACAACTTCTTTCGGGAAAATGTGGTGGTTAGGATTGGCGATGGGAATCGGGTGAACTTTTGGGTTGATATTTGGATGGGAACATCAAGTCTCAAATCTCAATTTCCAAGGTTGTATCAGCTGAGTCTAGACAAGGAGATCAATTTGAAGATGCAGTTGTCTCGTAGAGATAGTAATAATTATTGGTGTTTTAATTTTAGAAGGCCCCTCCTTGGTTGGGAAGAAGAGGAGGTGACTAGGCCGCAAAATCGGTTGGGTATAGGACCTAGCCTTGATGTTAATCAAAGGGATTCAATTTGGTGGAAGGCAGAGCAGTTTGGAATCTTTAAAATTGGCTATGTGTATAATTGGTGTCAAAACAGTGCTGGGCCTGCCTTGGGTTATTTAGAGCTGGTTTGGAATAATTTTGCTCCTCCTAAGGCTAAATTCTTTTCTTGGCTTGCTTGGCGGGGTAGGTTGAAAACAACTGCTTTCCTCAGTAGAGTTGGAGCCTTGAGAGGTATTCATAATTTATTTTGCGTGCTGTGTAAAGCTGAGGAGGAGACTTCTACTCATCTTCTTGTGTCCTGTTCTTTTGTGTGGCGTGTTTGGTCTAACATTATGGACTGGTGGGGAATCCAATGGGTGTCACCAGGTTCTTTCGAAGGTTTGATGCACTGGTGGCTGGGGTGGAGGCTCAGGAAAAAGGAAAAGAAGGTTTGGCGAGTTGTTTTTATTTCTGTTGTTTGGTCCTTGTGGTTATATAGAAATGATTGTATATTAATAATACTCATCTTGATGTTGATGCTTTGTCTGAGCTAATTAAAGTTAGAGTGGCCTTGTGGTTGAAGAATTACGATTTGGGTTGCTGTTACTCAATCAAAGAGATTGTTTCAAATATAAAATGGGTGACGCATATGATCTAGGTGAAGTGAAGGCTCTGCTGTTATTGTGTTAGGGCTGGCTGTTGTGAGAAGCTATTGCTCATCTTTGTCTGCTTTTAATTCAATCTGTAGTGGATGGGCAGCAAGGGCTCTGTTGTGCAGTGTAGTTGCTCTGCAGAGGTTCCCATGCTATGGCTTGTTGATCTGTTGTGCTTTTGGGCTATTGTTGGGTTAATGTGGGTCGGCTGTTGTTTGTTTTATAAGAAGGAATTTTGTCTTGGTTATCTATTGCTGATGTTTCAGTTTTGCTTTCGGACTGGGAGCTGTAAATGATGATGCTGTTGTTATTCTGGTCTGATCTGATAGTCTGTTTGTAGATTTGGTTTTTATGTCTGTTGAGTGCTGTTCATGGGATGGTATATATTGTGTTGTGCTGCTGGTGATTTTGTTATCATGTGAGGCGTTTTGATGCTATTCAACTTCTGAAGTGTAGATGTGGTGTAGTTGGGTTTGTAAAACTAGTTAATTTTGGTGTTGTATTAGTTGTTTTGGTTTGTCTGGTTAGGTTGTTTTGGGTGTTAGTGGTTGGATTCTCACCAACTCTTGATGGTGTGCTTGCATATGATTGGACGGCCTTATTGGTGCCAACCTAGTTGGGATTGATTTGGCTCGCTATGATACTTTTGCACTCATCATTTTCTTTTTTTGTTGTATTATTTTTCCTTTTCATCAATAAAGTTTTCTTTCTTTACTAATCAAAAAAAAAAAAAAAAAAACCAATAAATTATTTGACTTGTTACCAAACTCGTACTAAAATTTTTAAAATTATATTAAATTAGCGAAACTTATTATATATGTTTTTTTTAATTTTAGAGAATGTGGGTACAATTTATTCAAAAACAAAAGTAATGAGTGAGACATCTCAAATTGCAAGGATAATAATAAAAGTTGCTCAAAAAACTATCAAAAAAATTACATTATATATATATATATATAGGAAAAATTATTCATAAATCCCATTTAGAGAAAAATTATTCCATTTAGTCCTAAAAGTTTTTTTCAAACCAATCAATCCTTTTTTTATTTTGGATATGTTGTATTTCTTTGATTTGGGGGTCAAAAGTTTACTTGTTTGCTCTTGTGTACGATTTTATTTGGATTTTTTTCCTAATATTAGATGTGTATAGATAATGTAGGTTTTTACGTTTCTATTTTTTTTTTTTTTTTGGGATTTAGTGGAGTGATTTGTAGGTGGATGATATTACCTCGTTTGTGGTGTTATTGATGTTGTGTTTGTTTTTTTTTTTTTTTTTTGTGGTGTTTGTCTCTATTGTAACATTGACACTATAACATTAACATTAATTAACATCCAAACGTAACATTAATATAACACATAAAAAAAAACTCCTTATTGTACTTTCCCAAATGTAACACTCTAAAAAAACTCCTTCGTATAACACTCTAAAGTAACACATACAAAAATTTCTTATTGTAACACTCTAATGTAACACAAAAAAGCTCCTTAATGTATTTTTTCCAAACGTAATACTCTAATATAACACACACAAAAACTCTTTAATGTAATACTCTAATGTAACACACGCAAAAACTCCTTAGTGTAACACTCTAATTTTTTATTTTTATTTTTTATCAGCAAAAAAAACTTTATTGATGAAAAAATCAAGATACAAAACAAGACAATCATCAACAAAGCAGGGAAGTGTAGAAAGCATCAAAACTAACCTAAACAATCCTAACTAGGTTGGCACCGCAAATGAAGCACAATCATATGCCAGCACTTGACCCAAGATTAGTAAGGAACCAATCAACAAAGAAACGAGGAAACAAAAAAGAACAAACAACGCCTAAGAGTAGAAATAACCACACAAACCAGCCAACAACAACAATGCAAAACCAGTGACAGCATAATCGCAGACCATTGCAACTTGATCAAACTTCCCTATGACATAGCTGAAGACAGTAGTTCAGAACAATTGCTAGATTACAACACCACCTTGTTCTCCAAAACCACCCTAATCAACCCGAAGTCCAACTCCCACTAACCCAATTATCTTTCAAATTATTGCACAATAAACACCAACTCATGCACTGAGTAAAGCAATCTACAAATTCTATTTTACCCCAAATTGCAACTCTTCACAATATCAATACACTCAACTCCACCAACCTAGAGTACTTTTCATAAAACACACACACAAACCTGAACCACCATATAGGCCATAAAGTAGCTAATGCATCAACAACTCCAATACAGCTGCTTTAGAACAACACACAATAGCAAAACACCACTACCCTACAGTTAGACCAGGACAACTGCCATGCCAACATTTAAACCAAACCAAAATCAGCAGCATCAACAACATGAATACAGCTGTAACAGGGAAGCACACGCCAATAACATACCACTACCAGAGCACAACATTTCTCCAAACACATACCACCCAAAAATCAGCACACCACACACTGCTATATATACACTCTAACGTAACATACAAAAAAATTTGTTGATGTATTTTTTTTAAATGTAACACTCTAATATAATACTCTAAAAGAATTCCTTAGTGTAACACTCTAATGTAACACACAAAAACTCTTTAGTATAACATTCTAATGTAACATACAAAAAAATTCCTTAGTGTATTTTTTTCAAACGTAACACTTCAATATAACACTCCAAAAAAATTCCTTAGTATAACACTTTAATGTAACATACAAAAAAACTCTTTGATGCACTTATTCCAAACGTAACGCTCTAATGTAACCTAACAAAAAAATACTTCTTAGCATACTTTTTTTAAACATAACACTCAAATGTAATACTAATAAAAAAAAAATATGAGATTCTTTAAACCATTCCAAAAAGAGTACAAATATTCCTTAGTAAGCTTTGAACAAATATATAATTTCAAATTGTAAGTGTTACGTTTGAAAAAAGTATATTAATGAATTTTTTTAGTATTCTTGTGTGTTATATTAGAGTGTTACATTTGAGATTACATTGATTGAAGTGTTACGTTTGGGAAAAGTACACTAAGGTTTTTTCTTTTTTTTTTTACATTGAAGTGTTACGTTTGGGAAAAGTACACCAATGAGTTTTTTAATATGTTATATTGAAATGTTACGTTATTGAAGTGTTACATTAGAGTTTAGGTTTTTGTTCGTAATGTGTGTGTAGACGTCCCCGAACGCATCCCGGGAAAAGGGAGTGCGAGTCCCCCCCCGTTCTGGTTCGATATTGGGTCACTATAGTTCGAAGGACTCAAATGTCACGGTTCTTAATCTTGAACCAAAGAGTCCAAATCTGGCAAATCGTTTGGAAAACAGATTTTTTGAAAGAAGTGCCAAACATGGACTGCTTTGCCAGATACAGAGTCGCCACCTAAATATTTTTTAATGGAAAATTTAGGAAACCCTGACTCGGTGCCAAAGGCCACGTGTCCGTCATCACCAAAGTTGCCTCGGCTCGGGAACTTGGGTACGATTGGGGAAGGTCACTTCGTGAGCACCCCCGCTCGCCCGGTCAAAGACCGGCCTCTACTAACCATGATATCTGTTTTTGAAAACATTGTATGTTCCTATTCTGGTTATTAGCCTAGGTTACTATGTGATGCGCACAGCATACAAGTATAGACTGAGTCGCCTGAATTGGAACAAAACATTTCATGTTTGTTTGTTTGAAAATGGTTTGATGGTGCTACCCGCAGGTAGGCTAAGACGTGGATTTGCCACCCTCAGGTGGGCTTAGAAAACATGATTTTGCCACTATCTAGTGGGCTTAAAACAAACATTTGATGAATTGTCCAATCCAAATAACTCAGCGTCCACCCACAGGCATTCAAGGCAGTTATATCACATAAGCATATAGCCTCATGGTAAGCATGCTATTCATGGCAACACTCACACGCATGCAAGGATGCTAAAGCATAAAACTCACCGAGTACTCCAAATCAAAACAGAAGCTCATTAGAAATCATGCATGATCCTAAATATACAGGAATGCCTAATGCAACGCATGCAATAATGCAACTATAGCAGGCTTGGCTATTCTAAACATGGCATATGGAATGCTACAACTAACACGTATTCAATTTGGAATTGAAATACAAATGCAGTTTGTATGATGCGCCGAGCCCGGTGCATGCAAAACAGATGAATGATGCAAACATGCTGTCATACTGTATGTTAATCGAAATATGCCCTAATCTAACCATCATAAGCGGGTAAATAAAAGGGAAGAAAGACGTGGGGTTGGAAGACATACATCACACTCACCCACACTTATTACAATTATGCCCTCGCGCAGAGGGTCCGAATAAATAATACAGTCCGAAATGAAAGAATAATACAGTCCGAAATATACAGTCCGAATAATATACAAATTCCTAATTAATTAACAAATTAACTAAGAAAAACTGTAAACTGGCATGCAAGCCAGGGGTGCCTTGACTCCGCTCCGGATAATGAAGTGATGCATGTTTTGGGCTGTTTTGCGCAGAAATCCATTGGGATGCCCAATTTAGCCTCTGTTTGCAATGTTTCTCGCAATGCGTGCCAGACTCCGAAAAGTTGCTGATTCTTCATTTTGCTGCAACAGAGAGCAGGAAAGGGGCATAGCAATGTATTTCACAGATATATGCATGCCTCGATCCTCGTGCCACCAATCACGCATCTCGATGCATGATGGTCGAGGAGCCGATTTGCACAACTCAATATAAGATGAATGCGTATGAATGCCATAACAAAACCTAACTCCATCATGGATAATCCGGAGCGTCGGTGACTTGGGAATTGAGACCCGTTCCGTCGCTCGGAGTGCGAAACGTGCCTCGTTTCCCGTGCCCGGGCTAACTCCTATCCCGAACACGATGCAATATGCATGACATGCATGAAATGTAGCTAATATGCAATCCTAACATACACAATGTCATGGAATGACATACACGCTATACGAGGTAATATACAACCGGGCATACACAATGCTATGGATGAAATGGCATACGCAATGCAATAATGGGCTTACACTAACATGAGAGAGCCCCAGCCACACTCACATAAGAGGCCGATAGATGAAAATGAGATGCCTCAAAATGCGTGCACATGGGCACGCAAACCGAGGCAATGGCATACGCAATGCGATGAGACTAAAATGGCATACAGAATGCAAAATGGACTTACACTAACATGAGTGAGCCTCAGCCACACTCACATAAGAGGCCGATAGATGAAAATGAGATGCCTCGAAATGCGTGCACACGGGCACGCAAACCAAGGCAATGGCATACGCAATGCAATGAGACTAAAATGGCATACAGAATGCAAAATGGACTTACACTAACATGAGAGAGCCTCAGCTACACTCCCATAAGAGGCCGATAGATGAAAATGAGATGCCTCGAAATGCGTGCACACGGGCACGCAAACCGAGGCAATGGCATACGCAATGCAATGAGACTAAAATGGCATACAGAATGCAAAATGGACTTACACTAACATGAGAGAGCCTCAGCTACACTCCCATAAGAGGTCGATAGATGAAAATGAGATGCCTCGAAATGCGTGCACACGGGCACGCAAACCGAGGCAATGGCATTAAGGCATAAAATGACATAGAAAATGATATGCAAACATGCCAATGGAATTTCAGCACTGAAATATGGGGGAAAACAGTCCCGAAAGATGGCGAAATGACATCAAATGCAAGGAATGGTCCCGAAATGCGAATTTAGGCACCCGAAATGGCCTATAGCTATGCAATGCATGCACAATATGGACATGGAATGAAAATACAGTAGCAGGGCAGCCCCAAAACAAGCATTTTCCAGTCTAAAACATGGCCAAACAGCAAGCATAGATAGGGCAACAATGGCATACAAAAATGGCTCCGCAAGAGGGGTATTGAAGCAAGTGATACATGCGATGCCCAAATGGAAAAATACCCTTCTACAACACTGATGAGGGACTAAAAATATGAGCATTTAAAGTAGATGACATCCCCCAACTCAGTATGAAAACATGCTAAAAATGTCATGCAAGAACTAGGATACATAAGGCTATAACATGAGGTACCCCAAAAATTCATCAAACCAGCAAAGACCCTTAATTAAATATGTCAAGAAGATCAAAATATGACTCTTTCCAGTTCTGATGATGGCCGAAAACAGAAGCTAGATAAGCTTAAAAAAGCATGCAAAAATGGGGGTCAAAGAGGGGTATAATGACAAGTATAACATGGAGGCCCCCAACAGAGTTGATCCCTTCTACAATGTTTTATAGGGACACAAAATAAGCTTACTCACAGTTCATGACATGCTCCAAAACAATTTACATATAGGCCAAACAAATCACGCAAATTTACGGTAAATAGGAGAGATTATGAAGAAAGTGCAAGATAGGGGGTCCAAACAGGGTTGATCACTTCTTAAATGTTGAAGAGGGGCTCAAAATAAGCCCACTTACAGTTTACATTATGCTCGAAAACAGATCACTCATAGGCTAGAAATTTCATGCAAAAATGTGACATACAAGATGATATTGAAGCAAGTACAAGATGGTGATCTCAAATAGGGTTGAACCCTTCAACAAACATGAAGAATAGCTCAAAAGAGTGACCCTTTTGGTTTGGGTCGGAGCCTAAAACAGTGAGCAAATAGGCTTAAGAAATGAGGCAAGAAAATGCTACAAAAGAGGGAGATGGCAACTTACCCTTGTAGACAAGTCTTGACAGCCTTTTTGGACCAAGTTTGGATGCTCTTTGCCTCTGAAAAACCAGCTCCAAGTGTTGGAATGGAGTGTGGGGGTCTTGTGCTAGGGGTTGATGTAGAAATGGTACAAGAAAAATGACTTTGGAGCTTGGAAATGGAGAGAATGGGAGGTGGAAGGTATAGCTCCCTCTCAAATGTGTCTAACAAATGTCCAACCTCTTGCCAAGAAGCCAAGCCTCTCCTTTATAGAGGAGAGGCATGAAAAATATCTAAGGGACCTCTCTAATCCTCCATACACGTGTATGGAGGATGGTCCAATTGGCAACCAGCTGGCACAGCTGGAATACACTGAGGGAGAGGAAAATGGCCGGCTAGTTTAAAAAGGAAAAAAAAGTCATTTTTTGGTAAGTGGCCAGCCGGCTGGAAAAGGTGGCCGGCCGGCTAGGGTAAAAAGGTCCAAGCCATAAAACTGGTTGGCCATGTAGCCCTTGAAGTTAGCTTTCCAATGCCGCAAACCTTACATTAAAATTCCTCCTGTAGAAAAAGTTATGCCAGTTTTCGTAAAGCCGCGCAGATTCGGTCTAACCAGACTTCAACCAACCATATCTCCTCCCCCCGGATTTGGACTTAGGAGATTCTTGAGTGCAAAATGAAGCCCCGGAAGTAAGCTTTCCAATGGTGGTGGCCTCATATTTTAATTCCTCTTGTGCAAAGAGTTACGCCCGTTTCGGTGAAGCCGCGCAGACTTTTCTCCTTCCCGGATTCATGCTGAACCACTTTTGACCAAACAAAAAGTTGGTTGTCAAAACAATTGCTGGCCTCCCACCCTCCTACAAGTTTCCTAACCATGAAAATAAGGCCTCCACCAAAAATGAGCCCAAACCGATGCGAAATGAAGGTTCGGGGGCCGAAACGCGCAGTTCGGGACCCCGAAAACTGACTATTGGGCACCGGGAGTGGTGTTCGACCACGAAGTCGGTCCCTCGGACCCCAGTGTCCCTCAAAAGGGAGAAAATAAGATGCATGCCAAAAATCAGAGCAATCGGAGATGGTTAGGTGGTCCCGAACCGAGGCACACGGCCTGACGGCTCCGAAAACCGGGAACCGGGCTCCGAAATGGGCAAAATGACCTACGGCTACGAAAAGTAGCCCACGGCCACTGAGAGATGGTCTTCGGGACCTCTCCCTCCCCTCAGGAAAAGAAACAGAGAAAACCGAGTCTGGTTCGCAAACCGAGGCAAGGCACAGAAGAGGGTTCGAGAGTCCGGAGGCAGGGCTCACGGCCGCGACTCTGAGACTTCTGAACGAGCGCGACATACAACATCACCGAGCGCTCCATCGGTGACGTCTAAGTCTTAAGGTCGGTCAAAAATGGGGTGTCTACAGTGTGATTTGTTCTAGAATGAGGAAAAATTCAAAACTTCTATAGTGCAAATTGACCAAATGTGTAATTTTACATTTTGAGAAAACCACTTTTATCCCTAAAAAATTAAACCAAACATGTAAGTGACTACTCTTTTATGTAATTTCCACTTTAATGATGTAACAACCCAGATTTTTAATTATTTTGTAAAATTTATACTAATATTATTTAATCTCAGTTCGGAAAATATATAATTTATTATATATTATTATGCGTAATTTTGTAAAATAATATAATTATTAAAAGTTTAGGGGTCAAAATATAAATAATAATAATATAGATAATATAAATAATAATAATGGGTGTAGTACTAAAATAAATAATTAATTTTATGTTAGTATACGATAAAGTGTAATTTAATTAGGAATTTATTTATTTATATAATTATATTAAAATATTGGGTCAAAAGGTAATTATCCTAAATATCTATTAAAGATAAGAATGAATCTTTGTAATTATTATCGAAATCTGCCACGTATTGCTCTCTCCCCATATAAAAGGAGGAGGCGTCCGCTGGAAGAGAGGAAAGAAAGAGAGAAGACAGAAAGGAAAAGAAAGAGAGGAAAGAAAGGAAAAATATAGTGGAAGTTGAAAGAGTCTTTGATAGTGGAAAGAAAGAGTAAGGTATTAAAGTTAAGGTGAGTTATATTATTCCTTGAATTATCAAAATGTATTTCACTTATGTTTTGACTTACCATATTTGTTTTATACAAGTTATATTTTATTAGTATATTAATAAAATTTATGTTTTATAAAGATTTCAATTACGTGGATTATTTTCTAAACTCTATTTGCTAAAGTGAAACCCATGGATATGTTTGTTTTAATTTTAAAGAATATTTGACTATGACCTTATATACAATTATGTTTTGTAAGTACCACCACGAGAGTCCCATGTCTTGGGGGACTTAAATAACCATTGGCCTTTGTTTGACCACTTTGTGGTCCTCTGTTTGTCATGGATCCATTGACCTATGTTCTGTGCGGAGCAAAGTGCTGTGCGGAGTTAAGTGCTACACTATTGTGGGAGCCACTTCTAGAATCCATACGAGCCATCTCTTGAATCCGTACCTCTGTTCTGTGCGGAGCAAAGTGCTGTGCGGAGCTAAGTGCTACACTATTGTGGGAGCCACCTCTAGAATCCGTACGAGCCACCTCTTGAATCCGTACCTCTGTTTTGTTCTGTTCTGTACCGTGGTTATGATTATTTACTTACATAATTTCTGTATTTCAGTTCTGCTACTTAAATGATTTATTTACCAAACTGAATTATGTAAATGTTTTGGCCTAACTAACTATCCATAGTTATTTCGTGTCCCTTATACTCTTGGTATAATATTTATCACTCTGCCATGTGCTTATAGTTGTTTACCAATTTTCAAGAAACAATGCCATTCAGAAATAGGTTTGGAAAGTCTTAGACACGAGGTTGCAGAATAGACACCCACACAGTATTTTTATGATATTTTTTTTATGTAAATATCGGCCTTTTTTGGTCAATACATTTTGTAATAAAAATAGAAGGTCCGATAATTATTTTGGTACCCTTATTTAAATTTACTTCCGCTCGCGTTCATTGATTTGTTTTAGAATTGGCTGGAGATAACCTTAGTTACTGGTCATCACGATGCTTAACTCTTGGGTACGGGGAGCTGGTCGTGACAATGGTATCAGAGCAATGGTTTATAAAAAAAACAAAAAAAAAAATCATCATTGGAGCATAGGACACATGCACATTTGAGAAGTGGGATAGCGGGTAATTAGTACCTAAATATTATATTTTGTTAGTCGATTTAATTATATTATAATTCTATGTGATTATATATATGTAATAATTTTTTTTTTAGTATGCCTAATTTGTAAAGGTTATTAGATATAATTTATATTTGTTATAGTAAAAGAATGACAAGAAAAGAAGGATGTTGGGCTTAAGCACCCACCAAAATTATAATATAATTAAATACATATAATTTTCAGTTCAGTATTCAAAAAAAAAAAACTTTATTTTGATGTTTTTTTTAAAAGTGGGTTCAAATTATAAAGATACTAATTTTGAAACTATTTCTCATCAATGAAAAGTTTATCGCAAAATTTTCAATTATTACATATAATTCTGTCATTGTGTTCTTATTTTTATTTATTTTTATCGTAAACAAAACGAGTAAAAAGTTTTTAAAGTCGCTCCTTATTTCTTATTTTGACCCAAAACAATTTTTGACAACTAGACAGTGAGTTATTTTTGGTAAAGTTTTTTTTTTTGAGGTACTATTTTCTATCAGATTAATCATCTAATATATATTTATCAGAGTGCGCAGTGGATAGCTCACATATGACAAATTTCGATGACGAAATTTTAAAAGGATGGAAGATTGTAACAATCCAGATTTTTAATTATTCTATAAAATTTATACTAATATTATTTAATCTCAGTTCGAAAAATATATAATTTATTATATATTATTATGCGTAATTTTGTAAAATAATATAATTATTAAAAGTTTAAGGGTCAAAATATAAATAATAATAATATAGATAATATAAATAATAATAATAATGAGTGTGGTACTAAAATAAATAATTAATTTTATGTTAGTATACGATAAAGTATAATTTAATTAGGAATTAATTTATTTATATAATTATATTAAAATATTGGGTTAAAAGGTAATTATCCTAAATATCTATTAAAAATAAGAATGAATTTTTATAATTATTATCGAAATCTGCCACGTATTGCTCTCTCCCCCTATAAAAGGAGGAGGCGTCCACTGGAAGAGAGGAAAGAAAAGAAAGAGGAAAGAGAGGGAAGAAAGAAAGGAAAAGAAAGAAGAAAGAAAGGAAAAATATAGTGGAAGTTGAAAGAGTCTTTGATCGCGGAAAGAAAGAGTAAGATATTAAAATTAAGGTGAGTTATATTATACTTTGAATTATCAAAATGTATTTTACTTATGTTTTAACTTACCATATTTGTTTTATACGAGTTATATTTTATTAGTATATTAATAAAATTTATGTTTTATAAAGATTTCAGTTACGTGGATTATTTTCTAAACTCTATTTGCTAAAGTGAAACCCATGGATATCTTTGTTTTAATTTTAAAGAATATTTGACTATGACCTTATATACAATTATGTTTTGTAAGTACCACCACGACAGTCCCATGTCTTTGAGGACTTAAATAACCATTGGCCTCTGTTTGACCACTTTGTGGTCCTCTGTTTGTCATGGATCCATTGACCTATGTTTTGTGCGGAGCTAAGTGCTACACTATTGTGGGAGCCACCTCTAGAATCCGTACGAGCCATCTCTTGAATCCGTACCTCTGTTCTGTGCGGAGCAAAGTGCTGCGTGGAGCTAAGTGCTACACTATTGTAGGAGCCACCTCTAGAATCCGTACGTGCCACCTCTTGAATCCGTACCTCTGTTTTGTTCTGTTCTGTACCGTGGTTATGGTTATTTACTTACATAATTTCTGGATTTCACTTCTGCTACTTAAATGATCTATTTACCAAACTGAATTATGTAAATGTTTTGGCCTAACTAACTATCCATGGTTATTTCGTGTCCCTTATACTCTTGGTATAATATTTATCACTCTACCATGTGCTTATAGTTGTTTACCAATTTTCAGGAAACAATGCTATTCAGAAATAGTTTTGGAAAGTCTTAGACGCGGGGTTGCGGAATAGACACCCACACAGTATTTTTATGATATTTTTCTATGTAAATATCGGTCTTTTTGGTCAATACATTTTGTAATAAAAATAGAAGGTCCGATGATTATTTTGGTACCCTTATTTAAATTTACTTCCGCACGCGTTCATTGATTTGTTTTAGAATTGGCCGGAGATAACTTTAGTTACTGGCCATCACGATGCTTAACCCTTGGGTACGGGGAGCGGGTCGTGACAAATGAGACCTTTGGGTTTATAAGAAAAAAAAAAAAGGATTAAACGGTTCACAAGATCACATTTTTTGATTTATTGGTGTTTCACCCATATATATATATATACTATTTTTATTTTCTTAGGTGACACATTTTAAATGTCTACTTTTTTTAAAAAAAATCATGAGGTAAAATATAAATACATTCTCTGAGATTTACTTAAAATACAAATTTTTCCATACAGTTTGAAAAATTACAAATACTCCTTTATTAGAATTTTTTATTTAACAAAATTAACTAAAAAAATGAATTCCATAACTACTCTCCTATACAATAATAAAATTACCTAAATTATTAATTGAAACATATTCTAACATCATTAAAAATTATTAATTGATTTGATGATTTATTAATAAAAGAGATAGTTTGTTATGAAATTAGAAACTTCAAGGGTGGAATGTAATTTTCAAAATCACAAGAGGTGCGTATTTTAATCAAATTTCAGGGGTGTATTTATAATTTACCCAAAATCACATCAGCATGTCTTTTTTATTTACCCATAAAATTTTACACAACTCAATTTTAACTATAATAACCAATTTTACACAAACTATAATAACCAATTTTAAACTCATTGTGTATTTAGTTTTGTCATTGTCAGATTTCTTTTATATAATCGATATTTTAATTTAATTATTATGATATTTGAAATTTTTTTATCTTGATATACAAATAAATAAAACATAATAATGTGTTTAATTATGTGTATCGCACGGATCAAATTAATTTTCTTTTTATTCTTTTATTTTTTATTTTTTATCTATCTTTATTGATCTCTTAATATTAATTTTTTATTTAATATGAAATTATTTATTACAAAAAATTTATAGTTAATTTAAAATTCATATACATATATATAATATGTATGAATAATTCAAAAAAAATTATAAAGGAAAAAAAATCAATATTCTACTTATTTAATTTATGTATTTTATTCTTAATTCAATCACAATATAATTATATTTAATCTTTTAAATAAATTTTATATAGTTCTATTTCTACATATTTTTATTTTCTAAATAAATATAAAATTAAAATTAAATAATTAAAATCACTTTTAGTTTTATATTACTGATTATCTTTCTAATTTAACTATTATTTTTAATATCAAAATGAATGTTTATTTTACTATCTTATAATTTAATATATATCATATAAAATCATCATATGATAATTACATCTTTATAGCACAATAGAACTAAAATTATCAAAATAAATAAATAATTTAACTAAATTTATTATATATAAGTATTCAAGTAATACTTTTATAGAATAATAAGACTAAGATTATTAAAATAAATAATTTAAATTTAAATTAATATTATTATTTTGTAACACTTATTGTGGTATAAAATATCATTATATTAATTAAAGTTAACTTTATTGTGATTTTATACCAGATATCATATTTTTAGAAGTGATTTACACACACATGTAGATTCCAATTTGATATTGATTAATTAACATAATGTAACTCATTTTATTTTTTATTTTTTATTTACAGGTAAGTTTTTAGAAGATAAATTGACAAATGTCAAATGATAAAAATAGTATAGAGTATTATTAAAGCATAACGATTCATTGAAAAGGGAATGGTTTACCTCCCGTCCGTGATCGGACTTGAGGGTATTGTTGGGCCCGTGGGAGCCCACCACGGGTCCCGTTTCGATAATCCGAACAATTCAATGTATAGAATTCGTCGAGTATTATATGCCTGTAAAAAATTACATTGATTGGATATCGATAGCTATGTGATCAAATCAGATTTTCATAAGCCATTTATTTTCACCGTCCATTTTTTTTCCATACAAAACAGATTTGATCACATAACTATCGATATCCGATCAATGTAATTTTTTATAAGCATATCGTACTCAATGATTTCTACACACTGAACGGTTCGAATTATTGAAATGAGACCCGTG
Organism: Camellia japonica; assembly: GCA_030407325.1. Classification (NCBI taxonomy): domain Eukaryota; kingdom Viridiplantae; phylum Streptophyta; class Magnoliopsida; order Ericales; family Theaceae; genus Camellia; species Camellia japonica. The sequence continues at coordinate 10,310,463 of JAPPVO010000007.1, read as the reverse complement.
CTGGGTCCCTACGGGCCCAATAGTACCCTCTAGTCTGTGATTGGAAGGGAGGGAAGCCATTCCCCATTGAAAATTATTGTATATATTTAAGGCACCTATTGATATTTATTGAATAATTTTTAAATAAAAATTTTAAATTTATAGTATTATTGATAATACACCTTCATGAGTTCTGCTAAAAAATATATGCAAAAATAATTTGACTAGAATAAAAATTTTACAATTATTATGACATGACAAATAATTAATCAGAACTCCTTTGAGAATTGAAATTATTAAGGTTATGGATTTTTTTTATTTTATTTAATTCCATTTTGAGGATACGATTTATGATTTAAATTTATAATTTTTTTATGCATCAATGTAAATAATTTTTACGATCTTACTGATATAAGCATAAATTCTACCTTTGAGTCGACACACCTTAAGTAATTTTTTGTGTAATAAAATAGTTAAATATTGTCATATAAAAATATTATAATCAAATACCACTTAAAGTATAATTAAAGACCCGATATACCACTTTAGACATTATCAAAAGCATAAAAAATTAGGAAAGACTTTTTCAATTAATAACCAAAATAATACATCATGAGTTATAACAAAGTCATAATTTGTATATTATAGAATTTTTTGATATTTTTTTTTTCAGAAAAAAATATTTTGACACAAGTGGAATTCATGATTTTTTGTAAATTTGATTAACACAAATGAGAAATTAATTTCAAGTTGAGAATATACCTTTTTTTTAAACTTTGAAATAAATTATTTTTATAAGCCTATTTTATATAAAATCACACATAGTGACAATAATTTTTATCAATCATTAGCAAATCTGTTTGTATTTAACTTTTAATGTTAAAATTTTTTACACATAAAATATTAAAATTTAAAATTAATTTTTCATTTTAAAAACAAATTCACATGCATAGCGGGTCACCTACTCATTTATAGACTATATTTACATGTATAATGTGTATGGTCTATATAATAACTATTTTAAAGTTGCCCATCCCATTGGAAACAATTTTTTACTATACAAATTCTAATTCTAACACATATGACCAAATAAAAAAAAAGGTGTTCACTGCATTTGTTCTTGAATTAAAAAATTAATAATAAAAAAAATACAAATTAAAAATATTTCTCTGTAAAAAAATTGAATCATACCTATGATACAAATTAAAAATAACAGTAATTTATGAAGAACATGAACAAACTTACATTAGAGTTAATAATATTATATTTGGTTTAGAAATTTAAAAAGAGATTTGAAAAGAAAAATAAAAAAATTAAATAAAATATTAATAAAATATACTTACATCTCATATAATTTTTTAATTTTTTTTATTATTATTAAATTCATTTTTAAATTTTTGAACCAAACATAGAAAATAAAGACCACTACATAAAAATCATACAACCGACATAATGTGACGCGCGAGGTGAGATACTGACAACCGCCGATTACCGGTGGGTCTTTTGTGAACATAAAGGCCAAAGAGGTTCGATGGTCCAACATTCTTTATCGGTAGCCAGTTTTGTGGGTGTTTGGTTGGGTAGCAGTTGCACGTAAAGTTCGATAAAAAATAAAAAGAAAAAATTTGCACGTAAATTTCACGCACTCGGTGCCCACTGTCAAGAAAAACTTTCTTTAAAAAGAATGTAGAAAAAATTATAAAAATCTACTAAAGTCTCACTCGTATAATAAAATAAATCTTTAATTTTTAATTTTATTAATTTAAATTAAATTTTTTTATTTATTTTTAAAATAAAAATATTAATGACAAATTTAAAATGAGTAATATAGTGCCAAAAAAAAAAAAAAAAAAACAATAATAATATATATACATATATATATATTTTATGGTCATCACATGATTAACGGAAAAAAGGCCCTCCTGTATTATCATATAAAATGTAGTTGACCATTGATTTTTTACTTTAAAAGTAAACATTTATTAATATGAATTTTTATGGTTGTTTATATCAAAAATAAGATAAATTATAAATACATTTTATAAGATTTGCTTAAAATACAGATTGTCCTCTATAATTTAAAAAATTATAAATACCTCTTTATTAGAATTTTTTTATTTAATAGAATTAATTAAAAAATAAAATTATAATTATTCTTCTATACAATAATAAAATCACAAATTCTTGATATCCTTTTTTTATTATTATTATAATAAAATACTATATATATATATATTTGAAAAATATTGTAATAGGCTTGATTGGATCGAAGATTCCAAGTTATGTACACGGCTTACATTTCTCGTCTGTTAGCGCACGACTAGTGGTCAAGACTTAATTACGAAGGTTTTGATTTAGTTTTGTCGCTTGTTAGGATTATATGGCCCCCACTTGTACTAAATAATAATTATTATATAATTTGATTTAAAATATATATATATATATATATTTTTGAATTAAACAAAAAAAAAAAAAACTTTTAAACAATTTCTCAAATCACTCTATTAAGCTTCACAAATGGGTCAGTGTGATCCAAAAATTTAAATCCCAAACCCGTATCAAGTATAGACCCATGGGCTAAGCCCCAACCCAAGTCCGTGTAACAAAAATAATACAAAATTTTGAAATACATTACAACAATTAAAATTACATATTAAACTAAAAATAAAAATATTTATTGAAATATAAAATTACTTCAATTATATTATTAAATTATACACATATTTAACTTAATGCTTTTAAATTTTGTTATAATACTAGTTTTTTGAATGGCTCTATGAGCCAATTTTTGACTAACTCATTTTGGTCGGATTTATGAGTAATTCACGAGTTGTACTCTTTAATTTCAATTGAGCCTATATTTTTAGGGGTCAATATGGCTCAATCTGTTCTCAAATTTGAAATGATCAAAACTTTAATGGTCGATCCCTACTTATGGACTCCAAATTTTTTGATGAGAGTCATATATTTACAAACCCTTCTTAAAAAAATTGCATATAAATCACATAAACTTTTTAACTGGAGTTTTTGATTTGGTTCTATCTGTTCAGTTGGAATTTTTTTTTATCCAAATTATGTCTTAATCCAACCTTTTAACTTATAAATTTTATGAAAAATGATACTGGGGTTAAAGTAACAAATAAGCTTTTCGTTGAAAACATTGGTTGCAGTGAATCTTTTTTTTTTTATATTGTTTTTAAATATATATACATTTTTGTGCCTTTTTATCCAACATAAACATTACTATGATAAATGTTAATTATTTTAAGCCTATGTTTAGATTTTGACTATGAAAAAAAAAAAAAAGAACTCATATTTCATTCCTTATTTTTTTTTCACAATTTTTTTTTTCCAAATTAAACATCCAACAAAATTTTGATGCATCTCATCCCCACTGCAAAAAATAATAATAAAAGAAAAAAAATACAAAAATATATGTAATGTTCTCTCTATCTGTAAAATACATATATTTTGAGTTTCTTAAATTTTTATTTATTTATAGCTTGAAGACAAAATTATATTGCAAAAAATTAGGAGATATATAAACATAAAATAATATTATATATATGAACAGATGATATGATATAATTTTAAAAATTTATAATTTATGTAATAAGTAGAACTAATAATAATGATATAACGTTAATTAATACATTAATTAGTAAATATAAGACACCGATATACATATCACATGTTTATTCATTCCCCGAAAAAAACAGAAATAGAACGCAAAATGCCTTTGATCTTGCCGTCACGTTTCTCTCTCTAGCCCCCCCTACATAATTTTATCCATCGTTCTTACTCAAAATTTTCTCATCCGTGTTTCGTGCCTCTCTCGCTCTAGATTTTCTCTCTACAGTCTGGGTTTATATTTTCTTTCGCAACATCTCAGTTCGTTGGAGAAGCTGTAACAATGGCTTCTTCAGAAGAGCGAAGAGACGAACCAGCGAAGGAAATGGTTCACAAGACGAAGGTAATACAGTTCTTGGGACGCACCACGCCTATCGTCCTTCAGAACGACAATGGTCCCTGCCCTCTCCTCGCTATCTGTAAACCCCTCTCTCTCTCTCTCTCTTCTAGGGTTTTGTGTTTTTAGTGTTGACATTGATGCACTAGAACTGTCTCACAATCATTACAGTGGCTTATAATCAAGAAATGATCACTGGAAAATAGTCAGTAATTCAAACTTTGATTCGATAGATTATGCTGCAAGCGATGAATTTTGTGTAATTGTGAATTCTAGGTCTTTATTGTTCTTGATTTCTCACTGTTGTCATATTCATTCATTACGATCTGTTTCACAATCAAGCAGTTGCTTATAATCAAGAAATGATCAGTGGAAAGTAGTCAACGTTTCAAATTTTTATTTGATAGATTATGCTGCAAGCGATGAATTTTGTTTAATTGCGAGTTCTATGTCTTTATTGTTCTTGATTTCTCACTGTTAACATATTCATTCACTATGAACTGTCTCACAATCATGTCAACGTTTTTTAATGAAATTCATTGGCTTATAATCAAGAAATGATCATATGATAGTCTGCAATTCAAATTTCAATTTGAAGATTATGCTGCAAGCGGTGAATTTTGTTTGATTGTGAATTCTAGGTCCTTATGGTTCTTGATTTCTCACTGTTGACATTGATTCACTATGAACTGTCTCACAATCATGTCAGCGTTTTTTAATGAAATTCTTTGTCTTATAATCAAGGAATGATCAGTGGAAAGTAGTGCATGATAGTCTGCAACTTAAATTTCAATTTGAAAGATTATGCTGTAAGCGATGAATTTTGTTTAATTGCGAATTCTAGGTCTTTATTGTTCTTCATGTTGATTTTGGGAATAAGGATTTTGGTTTCTCAGTCAAAATACTTTTGCCATTATGATGAATTATGTGTTTTCTGACATGTTGAATTGAATCTCTTGAAGATGATTTGGTAGTAAGGACTTCATATCTATTGGTTTTTTTTGCCATATGTGTTGGGAATTGGGGTTAGAGCTGTGTTTTGATGACCAACATATGCTATTTTTGATAGGTAATGTTCTTCTGTTAAAGAACAACTTGAATTTAAGCCCAGACATTGCAGAAATCTCACAGGAGAAATTGCTTTCCCTTGTTGCAGAGCGGTTGATTGATTCAAACAGTAATGTCAATGTAATTTCTTTGTTTGTTTTTTTTTGTCAACTTTAAAGCCCTGTTTGGTTTTTTAGAATGAGAAAATCAAAAGGAAAATTCTAACAATTGGATGCAAGTGGCTTCATTTCTTGGATGTTTGTAATTCTTCCTTTCTGTTCTCTCATATGTGATGAGAACCACACAGAGGGAAAATGCTTTCTTTCACTGCTTTGTGTTAAATTTGTGATCCTTTTTGAATTGGGTGCAGAACAAAGATGCAGGGTATGTTGAAAATCAACAACAAAACATCTCTGATGCTATTGATTTGCTTCCTCGACTTGCGACTGGAATTGATGTGAATACAAAATTTAGGAGGTGAAATTTCTTACATTTTTGCCTATAGTGACCATTTATTATCTTTCACTTCACTGTTCAGTTGTACTCTTGGTGTGGTGCTTAGCCCCTCGTTCATTTGTTTTAATGTTGACCACAACTCATGCATGATTCTTGCAGAATTGATGATTTTGAGTTTACTCCTGAGTGTGCAATATTTGATCTTTTGGACATTCCGCTATATCATGGTTGGATAGTTGACCCCCAGGTATGTTCTTTTTTGGGCCTCAAACCTCTCTGTTGAAAACAACTTATGTTCAACACTAGATTAATTCAATATGCATAAAAAATGAACTTTCTTTCATTTTTATTTGGGGTGGGGGTGGGATGTTCGACTTGATTCATGTTCTTTCTTATGGTAGATTTGATTATATTAGAATTTGGGAGGATCGTTATGTTGTACACTTTGTGTTTAGCCTCATACCCCTTATGGCCTTACCCACCAGACTTGTAGGCCCATAGCCTCATTGTATACTTTGTTTATAAAGTTAGGCTTTTATTTATGCTTGAGAAGGAAACTAATGGAAATTACATCTAGCTACCTTGATGCTCTATGTTGTTATTAATGAAATTTAATGCTCCTCTCAGATTATTTCTGCTCTGTCTCTGCCACATGTTGGAATTAAGTTGCTACTATTGTAGATCAAGCGCAGTTATAAATAACTAGAATTGGAAAGATACATCAAATGATGCAATCTGCAATGCTCATTGAATCTTTTCTTTGGTAAAATTGCATGTGAAAGAGATTTTTTTTTTTGTTTGTTTTTGGATTTATTCTCTTTTGCATGCTCCATTTATGTCTGTTAACTTTTGCCAAAAAAGTTATTGCCTTGAAAGCTTTTGATGTGTCTAATTTTTTGAAGATTGTGTTAGGTCTGTTGCATAAAATAAGCAGATGGTATTAGTGGAGTAGATTAAGTATTGTTATCTCTACATTTTTGGTTATCTTCTTTTTGAGAGCCACTGAATATGTATGTTTTGATTAGCTTCTTAAACATATGCAAAGCAAGTTGCTTTGGTTTGATGCCTAGTTTCTTTGTCTGTATGCACCAGGATTATGATACTGCAAATGCGATTGGGTCAAAGTCCTATAATACTCTCATGGAGGAGCTTGTTGCCCTTGTAGCAAGAAGTATGGAGGGTGAACAAAAAATGAATTCCGAAGAAGATTCTGTTGATTTTGCTGCTGCAACAACTGCTACTCTGGGAGTTCCTTCTCCATGCCTTTCAAGGGGTAAATCTTTTGACTCTCCACGTGCCATCTCTGATGATGGTAATGTAAGAAAAGGAGATATAGAGGAAGAAGCAGAGCTGAAGAGAATCTTGGAATTGTCAGAGGCTGAATCGCTTGCAGTGAAATTGAATGGGCAAAATATGTTTGTCAGTTCAAATGAAAGTGCATATATGAAAAAGTCTGAACCTGTACTTGTAGAAACATTAGAAGGGTATAGTCAGGCTCAAAGTCAAAAGTCTCATCAACACGAACCTTCCTTATTCCTTGATAGCAATGTCCTGAGCAATTCCAGTAATGAGGTGGTTATTCATGAAGCAGTTCCAAGGGAAGCTGATTGTTCAAAAACTGATCAAGTCAACCACATTGATCATTCAACTTCTGAAGAATCTGGAAAATGTGTAAAATCCAAAGGTGTAGTAGAGGAAAGTATTGCTGACGTTGTGTTCCAGAATGCAAATGCACCATCTGATTGTTTTGGACAAGATTTGTCATCTGCATTGCAAATCATATGCATAAATCTGGAGGAGACGATGAAGTTCAGAAGCAATCCACTTCCACTGATGAAATGCATGGGCCAGAACATAATCAAAGTGGTTGTGACACAATTAAAGTTTCTAGTTTATCTGCACCAGGTGCAGATTCAGATTCATCCAGTGGCAGAAGGCAACATACAGATGTGCCTGATGCTTTTTCTTCTAGTGCTGATGATGGTAGTGAGGAGCCCATTTATGAAGGAGAGGAATGCATGTTGGAATCAGGGACAACAATTTATGCAGACCGAGAGCCCATGTATGAAGGTGAGGTGGTTCTTGCAGAACAAGTGGGCAATAGTACTAGAGATGCCTATGATGCTAGTTCCAAGGATGAAATTACTCCAAGACAAGGTAAGAAGTGCTCTATATCAAATGAATTGGGTTTATTCCTAGTTTCTTTAGTACTCATATATATTTGTTCATGATATTGCATTCTTTCCAAACACTTGGCTTACTGTCTACTCATTTTGCTTTAGGGGAACTGATTGGGAGTTTTTTGAAGAACAATGCCAGTCAGTTCACTGTACATGGGTATTTCAGTTTCTTGTTTTTCTGTAGAATTTCTTATATATATGTTTGGAATTGTTACTGTGCTTTTTTAGGTGTAAGGAGATTTTTCATTTTAGTATTTGTACATCTTGCAGCCTATTTTGCTTACAAGATGGTCTGAAAGAACGTGAACTTTGTGTCTTTTTTCGCAACAATCACTTCAACACCATGTTTAAGGTCAGTTACTATCTAGCATTTGTTACTGTTTCTGTAATTTAATGATTAATGTTGTGGTCATTGTGATGCCAACAATACTATTAGCTTAAGAGCAATTGAATCAAATAACTGAAGTATTATTATCGTTTCCCAACTTTCCCCCAACACTACTTTGCAGGATATTACCTAATGTCATCTTTTTTGCAGTTTGATGGTGAATTGTATATTTTGGCTACAGACCAAGGTTACATAAGTCAACCTGATTTAGTTTGGGAAAAGCTAAATGAGGTAAGATATTTTTCAATGATCATATTTTTTATAGGGGCCTGCGCATAGCTTATGTCTTAAATCTTTGGTTTGACCATGATTGATCATAAATGAGATTGAAATAAAATGCTCTTTGCCCCCTCCCTCTCTTTTTGGAAAATAAATTGGCCCAAGAGTTGATAGGCTAAAATTCTGATGCTCCCTATTTTTCCATGAAATCTTTTCTGAGAATTATGATTCAATTTTGTACTTCTAAACTCTGCATCACTTGATAAATGAAATAAAAGCAATACCTTTGGTTGAGGAACCTTGTAAGAAGGTGACAATATTGTTTCATATGGGGTTATCATTCTGCAGGCTTGGAGCTAAGTTAGTTTGGTTATTTTCAGGTCAATGGGAATACATTGTTTATGACTGGCCATTTTAAGGAATTCAATGCAGAAAGTCGTGCCAACAGCACATGGGATGAACAAAATGCAATGGCCAGTACTGCTGTGCGTAGATCTTCTTTTATACCAAATTTTCTGAAATTTGTCATTAATTGCTTTTTTGGAACTGATTCCACTTTATGTGCTTCAGGACTATCTTGCTAGCGTTGACAATGCAGCACATGTGAATTCAAGTTTCAAGTAATTATCCTGACTACTACTTTTGCATATGCATTGATTCTAAATCTGTAGTTTGTACATAGAGCTCGTCTAAGAAGCACCAACACATGTCGCTACTAGTGTCATCTTCTTCTTCTTTTTATTTTATTTTTTATTGTTATTTCTTAAATGTTTTGTTGGACATGTCCATTGAAGATAAGATAAGGGAAAGTGGTTTTAGATGGTATGGTTATGAGTCTGTATCCATACTACTTAAGAGGACATGGTAAACCTCTTGTGACAAGGGATGATACCTTTTTGTTTGTGTTATTGGATGCTTACCTGCTTTCCAGTGGTATTATGGATCAAATTGGTATCATTCTTTATTTTTAATTAATTTTCTTGTGGTTTTATTTGTCTATTGCACTACTTAAAAACCTATTTTGTGGAAACTTTACTTGGCTTGAAAACCTGGGATGAACAGAATGAAGTTTTTTACATTTTCTTCTCTGTCATTAGAGGCTCATTACCTGTTTAATATTGGAATAGGATACTGAGTGTTGATGTCAATTGGAGTTTGAACTTCTAGTCCTCGAATCTATAAATATTCTTGTTCATTGGATACCTCCCCTGTTCACAACGTTGTTAGTCGTAGTTATTTCTACATTTTTTGGATTGTTTCTACATATTGATCTTATCTGGAAGTGATTTGTTCTTATGTTTCTTTTTCTGTGACAGTTCTGACCTGCAATTGGCAATAGCTCTTCAACAACAAGAGTTTGAACAACAGCCGCAACAGCAGCCGCAGCAACTGCCACAGCCACAGCCACCGAAGCGTATTCCGCAGCAATCAAGTGTTAGTGGCAGTTCAGGGCTGGTTGTAGGACCCCAGGTCAGATTTGAATTTTGTACTTGTTTAATTTTGTGCATTTGAGTAGTTTGAAAAAAAAATAAAAAAATCTGCCTCTGCAACTATTTAAGAATGTATCAAAGTATTTTTGGTATGAAAGGTAATTGCGTGGTGTCCAACTTGTTAAGAAACCTCACTAGATATTGGACATGGACAATGTTAAACACTAGATTAAGGTGCCGTTTGGTAAAGTTTGTAGTTTTTTGTTTATAGAAAATATTAAACATGTTTATGTTTATGTTTATTTTTTGTAAAAACAAAAACAAAAACAAGTTTGGTATATATATTTTTTATAATTTGTTGATTGGGGTTTAGAGTTGAGGAATCATCAAAGTTGCTTGGCTTACCCTCTTGGGGTAGCTTTACTTTGTCTAGTCCTAGACGAGAGAGAGCCTTCCATATGAAATCAACTTAGCAATATTTTTTGACATTAAAAGCTCGTGTTTTAGATTAATATGTCATGCTCACGAGGTTGAGATTGGATTGGAGCATGCTTTGCATTATCTCTGAAGATCTTCACTATTGAACACTGACACTGAATCAAACCTAGACACCTGACACAATTTTTGTTTAAGAAATGCCGACGGATGATGCTTTGTATGCTTACAATCTATTTGGCTTATGCTGTTTCATGTGCAGATCTTTTTATTTGTCTTTCAGAAATAGTAACTGAACAACTAAGGCTGTATTTGGATTATGGATTTGGATAAGAATATTTGCAAAGGAAAAGGGAAAAGGTGGGTGAAATGTAGCTATATTTCATTCACATTTCACCCATCTTTTCTCTTTCCTTTTCCAAATCTATATGCAAACACCACCTAAAGAAAGCATGAACCTTTTTGATTGATGTTTACAAATAGATGTTCTGGTCAACATGGATTGGGACTGGACACACACACACACACACACACACACACATATTTCTCTCTTCATTCTCATGCCTATATTAGAACCAATTATGAGCCCGACTCCTTAAAACTACACCATCACTCAAAGATAAGTCCGGCTAGTAAAATACATTAAAATTGCATTTGTTTTTTTTCTAAATTTGGACTAGTCTTTTGTGTGGTATCCAAAACATAAAAACGTTGATGACGAGATTCTCTTGCAAGTTAAAGCAGAGCATACTTTGACAAATTAATGGAATTGTGCAGGTGACAAGAAGCAGTGCCCGGAGCTCCACTTTGTCTTCCAGGCAGGAAGCGAAACCATCAAAAGAAAGGTGCATCATGATGTGAAAAATTGCATAAGCAGGTAGATGGTATAGATTAGAAGTTTGCAGTGTAAATGGTTTGTGGATGTGTCTCTGTCCCTTTACAATCCCTTAAATTTGACCTATTATTCTCCATGTATGCGGTTCAGATTGTGGCTTTTCAGTTGTAAATAAAAGTATATGTTACCACATTTGCTAGGTCCGGCAATTTTATTAAAAAAGAAAATTCAAAACAGCTTTTTGATTGAGATAACATTTAAACCCTTGTGGTCTCACCCTAATACCCCAATTCATGTGATATTTTAGTGCAAATATGTTGTGCCAACAACCAAGTTCAATGGAATTTTTTTTTTCTCCTCCTGCCAGTTGTTATGTTTCCTGTTGGTGAGGCAGTTGACGGTTTTGATTAATGATAGTCTGTTAAGTATATTAACTTCTCTAGTTCGGAGCAAAACATATTATTATACACAAAATTTAGAAATTTACAGTATCATGGGAGAAATTGATCAGATTTTAGGATTTGAATTTCATCATCCATAAAAGCTCTATTTTACATTATCGAAATTACTTTACAAAATGTTAAAAACTGAAGATGTTTAAAGTGAAATAATTCACTTACATATATATATATATATATTCTTCTCTTTGTAAATAATTTCCATTCTAATTTTTCTTTTGGATGGGCACGTTTTAGTTTGGATTTGGTTTCTTGATGGGCTTAAATTTGGGTAGGTGGCCAGTCAATATAGGCCAGATTTGTGCTTACGGGTTGCACACCACCTATGAAGCAACTCGGGTTTGGAATTTTAAGATCATTTTATAACCGACTTTGGATGATTTTTGTAGGCTTAATGTCAAGTCTAGCCTGTCATGGGATTTGCGAATCTGATTTTGGTCTAAAATAGCAGGGTATACTATTTTGAATGAGGTGATTACACTTTTTATATGTGAGATTTGATATTTTGGATCAAGGTTCACAAAATCCTAAAGCCTGAACAAATTCATTTTCTAGTATTTACTCTGTTTTTTCCCTTTTTCTTTTCTAATCACTGATTAATGTGGTTTGGGAATTAAGAACTTTGTTAGTAGTCAAAAGATGGGGTTATTTTATTATTATTATTTTGATTGCATGTTATTTATAATTAGATTATAACAGGGGACCTTACCAATAAGTTTCATATACAAAGTTCAAGACCCATCTAATCCTCAAACAAAACACTTGCACCAATTAATCCTGTACATTTTTAATTGTTACCAAAAAGTTTTATTTTATTTTTTTAAAAAAAAATTTACAAACACTGTTACATTTTACTACTGTCGGACTTCTGTCAAACGGTCATTGGAGACTCGTCGGAATGTTCAACATCACCGGGAAGTCGCTGGAGTATCGTCGGGAAGTCGCCGGAGTATCGTCGGAAGTTCACCAGAGTGTTAAGAACGTTAATGGAAGTCGTCGGAATGTTCAGAACGTTCACTGGACGTTAAAAACATTATTAAAAACTCACCGGAATGTCTAGAATATTGGTGGAAAAAAAAAGAATAAATGGAGAAATTAGAGCGAAAAAATATAGCAAAATGTGCTAAATATTGATAAACTAAAAAAAAAAAAAATGAAACGACAAAAAACAGCAACAATGGGAAAAACATATGCTATTTTTCAATTTTTGTAAGGTTTAAGTAAATAATCTCCAATATTGATCAAACTGAAAAGTAAGTTTTGAAACTGTAAAATGTTACAGTTTCAAAGCAAAAATCTATTAAGCATTTATCCTTATTAATCAAACTGAAAAACATGTTATGAAACTGTAAAATTTTATAGTTGTAAAGAATGTTATGAAACTGTAAAATTTTACAGTTTTAAACTATGATTCATTTCAGCACCAAAAAAATTTGAAACTGTAATAAATTTTACAATTTTCACCACCTGTAACTAAAACTCGAAAACAACTTGTTCAGAAATTGAAAATTTTCTCCATTAGAATAGAAAAAGAGAAGTGTATAGTACAGAAAATGTAGAAAAAAATAAGAGATCGAAGGAGAAAGGCAGATATAGAGAGATGATTGTACTCCAGCAACTATTTTTTGTTTAAATCTAGCCAAATCTGATGTAGATTTACATCAGATCTAAGTAGATCTACTCATATTTTTCGTCGGAAACATATCTTCTTTACCGTCGGTAAGAGTGAAGTAAAGAGTCGGCGGTCGGTGGTTGTCGGTGAATCCCAATCGATGGTAGTCGTCGGTCGCCGGTGACTATATATCGAAAAGAGAAAGAGAAGAAGTAAGATATGGTTACCCATTAACGATCGCCGGAAATCACAAAGAGCAAAAGAAGTAGAGAAGAAGAGAGGCAGAGAAGAAGAATAATGTTATAGGACTTTTGGATATCAACAAAAGGTTATGGGACTAAATAGACTACACGTTTTTCAAAAAAGACTTCTTGATAATTTTCTCTTTTTGTTTTCTTTTTCATTTATTTATTTATTTATTATTTTTTTTCACATCTCTTGTTGTCACTAGTACCCTAAAACGAATATTGAACACCATGTAGTTTTGAGCTCACCTTATCAAAATTTTGAACAATTTTGTTATGTCTTTACCCACAATTCCCAAAAATAAAAAAAATAAAAATAAAAATGGCTTTCCTAAAGCAATATTTCCACATAACAACATATATAAGAGTTTTAAAGATCAAATTTTTTTAATCTCTAAAAGTATAAATTTTGTTGTGAAAATATTTGAGGATTAATTTTAGTTCTCACGAGGATAGTTGCTAAAAAGTTAATCTAAAAGGTCAAAAAAGAAATTTTTAGGGACAAAATTTTGAAAATGTCGCTAATAAATATACTTTTAAGGATAAAATAACTTAGTAATTTATCACTAAATGTCCAATTTTATTGTTAAAAATAAAATAATAATACTTTTGGTGACAAAATTGTTTTGCCCATAAAAATAATTTTATCTCTAAACTTTTGTCTTTAAATTGAATGTTTATGTGACAATTTGACATCTTTTTCATTTTTTTTATCAACAATTTTTTTTTTTTTTTATTAATGTCGAGAAAGATATAAAGATCTTAGCATGCATCAATAAAACAGGGAATAACAAAAAGCATCATGGTTACGTTAGACGATTCCACATACTAAAAAGTACAATTATATGCTAATTCCACGATAATGAAAAACGAACCAACGAGAAAGTAATAATATAAAGGTTTGTTTTAAAAAATAGATTAAAAACTGATTTTTTTAATTTTTAATTTTTTTTAAAAAAAATTATATTAAAAATAGAGAAATAATGTAATATAAAAAACCTAAAAAATTAAAGTTTTGTTCGGTATTGGCTACGATAGCCAACTTTTTTGTGTTGAGACTTTTTTAACTTGATTTTTTATCCTCGTTTAATTTTTGTTTTTGGACTTTTTTAACGTTTGTGAAAGAAAAAGTGTAATAATTATAATTTATATGTAACATTTTATCTTATTGATTTAAATATCCTATTTTATCTTTTTATATTTTTTCTAACCCCAAAATATGTACCAAACAAGGATTAAAAAGAAAATGACTTTCAGTCGAATGATCAAAACAAGCCAAAAAAAAAACCAAAAAAGAAAAGAAAAGGATAGTACAATCCAAAATAAAAGCTGCAGGTCAGACAGTACCACAGAACGAGTTCAGATCTTCTCCTTGAAGACCCTCCTCCATTCCCTGCTTGCAACGGCTCAGATGAGCCGTTGGACATCCAACGGCTGAGATTAAAAAAAAAAAAAAAAACAAAACAAAATTGAAATTTTGGTCGAGTTCTCGCCCAAACAAAAACACAGCTCAGAGATACATTCAACCGCACTCTCACACAGCACTCAGCACTCACACAGCACTCAGCACTCATCCCTTCTCCTCCGTCGAACCCATCCTCACCGGCGGCGACCCACTGTTGATACAGATTATGTGTGCTTCGCTGCTACGTTCTTCTCCTCCATCTCACTGAACCGTTCAGCAGCGGCAGACCCTCTCTACAGCACTCCTCAAATCGAATCCATCGGTTTGCCCTTTTTCTATCTACCCTCCTTGAGAACCAGAGGTTAGTCTTCTTCAAAGTATGAGACAACAAAGTATGTCATTTTTTCTTCGCTTGTCTGAGTTTTTCTTTACGAAATTACAAGTGATTTTCAAACAAAATTTTTAATCAAAATAAATATAAATTTATTTTTTCAAACTTAGATTATTTTATAAAATTGTATTTTTAAAATACGATTTTAAGTTTAACTTCGTGTATTTAAAAAACAATTTCAGATATATTTTTAAAGTCGGTACTCATTTTTCTATGTTTGTTATGAAAATACGATTCCAACTTTAAAATAGTTTCTTTTGGAAACATAATTTCATGAAACAAATTGGGTTTAGGAAACAAGTTTAAAATTGTTTGAATTTAATGAATTTTGTTTGAAAACAACATGCATTCGAAGGAAAAACTCAGCTTTTGTCCTCTGTTTTCAATTTTCTTTGAGCAAAATTCCATTGCTCAAGAAGAGCTAACAGTTTCAAACATAGTGAATGCGAAGCAATTGTGGATATACTGAACCCTCTGTAGAATTGAATGTTCTCCAAGATCATATCTGAACCCTCATGTTTTGTTAATCACAAATTAGATCATATCTGGATATAATAAATGATCAAATCTGTCCTTCACCAAGAAGACAGACAAGTAGAAGAAATTACATCTTAAGTAGGTAAATGGGCCTTCACTGACGAAAGATATTACATCTTAAGTAGAAACTTGGCCATCTTAAGTAGAAGACAGATAGATTTGTTGCTTTATTGAGTAGTAGTTTCTGTAGATACTGGATTTGCACAATGAAAGTTAGGTCTCATTTCCAACATCAGAGCCTATGTAGACTATATAGTGACAGATTCTAAACACTGGTGGAAAAATAGATTTTAATATATATGACAGAGTTCCAACATATACATGTAGAAGTGAAATTTTTTAAAACTGAACTTAGTCTCTATGTTTTTATCTCTGGTTTTTTTCTTTTTTCAAACTGAAATTATGTTCTTTTGTGTGTAAAATATAGATGTAATTTATGTAGCTAAAATTTCATTTATATGGGTTTTCAGTTGCATTTTGATATCGATATGGAACCTAAGAATGATTGTGATTGGAAGCCAAAACAGGGAATGACATTTGATTCTGAACAATGTGCGTATGATTTTTATAATACATATGGAGGAAGAATGGGGTTTAGCATAAGAAGGGATTATTGTAGAAAGGACAAGTTCACTAATCAACTTATTTGTAGACTTTTGGTTTGCAACAAGGAGGGATTTCGAAAGGTTGACAAGCGAGACCCATTGTCAAAAAACCCTAGAGCTGAAACTAAGACTAGTTGTGAGGCTCAACTTTATATTAAATTAGATGAGGGTACTGGGAAATTTGTTGTGACTGATTTCAAAGAAAAACACAACCATGATCTTGTATCACCCGAGTGTGCCCACATGTTGCCGTCACAAAGAAAGATATTGACTACCCAAGCAATTCAGTTAGATTTGGCGGCACAATCTGGTCTTCGTTTAGGCTAGTCTTTTGAACTCATTGGTAGGGAAGCTGGTGGAAGGCAATGTCTTGGGTTTACGAAATTAGATTCTAAAAATTATTTGAGAACCAAAAGACAACAAAGTTTAGCATATAGGGAAGTAGGCAATGTGTTGCAATACTTTAAAGAAAAATCTTTGCAGAATCCTTCATTCTTTTATGCTTTTCAATTAGATAATGAGGAGCAAATAACTAATATGTTTTGGGCTGATGTACAAATGATCATGGATTATGCCTAATTTGGTGATGTTGTCACATTTGATACGACTTACAAGTTAAACAAAGAACATAGACGCTTCGCATCTTTTGTGGGATTCAACCATCATAGAGAAACAGTTATATTTGGTGCAGCATTGTTGTATGATGAGACCGCCGAATCGTTTGTATGGTTGTTTGAAAATTTTCTAGAGGCTATGTCAAGAAAGGCACCAAAAACTTTGTTTACCGATCAAGATGCTACAATGGCTAAAGCCATACCCATCGTTATGCCTGACACAAGTCACCGATTGTGTACTTGGCATTTGATGCAAAATGCATTAAAACATGTTAACTGTTTGTTCCAAGATAAGGGGGTGAAGGGTGTACTAAATAAATTCTTCTTTCACATTGAAGATGCAAATCAATGGAAGTTAGAGTGGGCGGAAATGCTTGATAAATATGATGCGCATGAAAACCATTGGTTGAAATTGACTTTTGCGGTGAAAGAAAAATGGGGTTGGCCTTACGTTAGATCAACATAGGCTGCGGGAATGAGTACCACACAACTTAGTGAATCTTTAATGCTTTTTTGAAGGATTACATTCATTCAGATTTTAACTTAAATGAATTCTTCATGCATTTCGAAAGGGTGCTTTACGAGAAGCGATACAAGGAGTTAGAAGCATGATATGCTTTGTGCCAAAGGTGAAAGCAACAATAAGAATGTTAATTCAAATGGGTAATGTCTACACAAAAAATATCTTTGAGGAATTTCAAAATGAGTACTTTCAATCCATTGAATCGAACATAGAAACAATTGAATATGGCGAGGCTAGTACCATTTACACAGTTGTTGATGTTGGTAACAAATATGCAAGGAAAGTGAAGATGGAGAGGGATGGCTCTTTGGGTTGTAATTGTACAAAGTTTGAAAGGGAAGGAATCTTGTGTTGTCACTCATTGAAGGTTATTAGAGACATATTGAAGATGGAAGAGGTTCCTCCACAATACATTCTAAAGAGGTGGACCAAACAAGCAAGAGCCAAAACTGTGAAGGACATTAAGGGGAATGATATTCAAGTAGATGTGAAATTCCAACAAGCCTCGTGGTATAAGGCATTGATGACCGCATTTAGAGCACTAGCAAGTAGAGCTACTGAAACCGAAGAAACTTATGATTTTTGTATTGCACACCTTGCTACATTAGGTGCAAATGTTGAAGGCAAGTTAAGTGCTCATTTTGGTGTTAGAAATGAAGTAGGTAATGATGATGACAACCAAAGCTTTGAAGTGGATTGCGAAGACGTGAATCATGTTGTGCAACCAAAAGGATTGAAGAAAAATGTGGCAACTAGTAAGGGCAAAAGGTGGATTCGAAGCGGCGTTGGTAGCGAACTCCAAAAAAAAAATCCCGTGCCAACAGCTTGGTTTCGTCACAATCTATTGCAAGTCCACCAGTTGCACCTTCTCCATTATCTGTTGGAGGAGATATCTATGTTCGTCAACATGTTCCTCCTCTTCAACCTCTTCCTCCCTTTCATCCTCTTGCTCCATCTTTGCCCATGGGTGGTAATTCTATTCCTCTGCCATTGATGGATCCCACATATCATGTAAGTCTTACTTTAACATTGTATTTTTTTGTGTGGATATAATATGTGACTCAAATCATGATTGCGAAGCCTAATATATGACATTGTTGTAGGCGAACAATTTGCGGGACATGTATGTAGTGCCAAATTATTTGCCAAATTCAATGCCTCAACTGTATTCTGCTGGATCAACATTCCAGTCACTACTTCAAGGTTCATGTGGATATGACATTGGGTTTCGATATTCTTAAGAATCAACTACTCCAATGTGTAGTCAGGTTCGTTCGTGCTATCTTTTTAATTTATGTAATTTATAGTTGTTGAAAATTCTGTCATACCATGTATTCACTTGCTCAAAAAATTGTCTTTTTCCCTTTTAGGCTATGGACAAGCAGAAACAGAAGCAAATTGATGCTCAAATTGGGCTGGATAGTGAAGTCATAGCCTCTAAAATTGTGAAGCAAACTGCTGCTGGAAAGTGATGATTAAACTGCTGCTGCTGGAAAGTCATACATTGGTCTTTTTCCCTGTTTGTATTGAAGCAAACTGATGCTGAATATGGAGGAATGTGTGTTGAAATGTTAATGGATTGTATGCGTTAATTTACATGGACCAATATAACAATTTTGATGGACCAATGTTTTAATTTAACTTGTATGTGTGTTAAAAGCAAACTGTTATGGTGTACATTTTATCTGGTTCTGCATGATTCTGCTGGTATGCACATGATTCTGCTGGTATGCTTCTGATATGCTGTACATTTGATCTGGTTTTTTATCTGGTATGCACATGATTCTGTTTTTGTAAATTCTGAAATCATGTCATGCAGAACCAGCATACCAGTCTTGATCCTTATTTTAATCATTCTGCTGGTATGTACATGATACTTGTGGTATGCACATGATTCTGGTTTTTTATCTGGTTCTGCATGATTCTGCTGGTATGCACAGGTATGGTTTTGCAATGGTTCTGTAGAGGTATTCATTGCTTCTAGTTCTGCATGATTCTGTGAAGTGTGAAGGAAAAAAAAGGAACAAACCCCACCCCCTTTTCTGCAGAGGTATTTTGATCTTATATTTGTAAGGTTTGTGAACCTAAAGGTTGTTAAGATACACTGCTAGTCTTAACCAGCAGCAACAACAATCAGAGGGGATACTCACAACCTAAAGGTATTTTGATCTTATATTTGTAAGGTTTGTGAACCTAAAGGTTGTTAAGATACACTGCTTCTGGTTCTGCATGTTGTTGATATGATTTCTCAGTATGAAGATGCTGGATCTCTAGCACATAATGTGGTTGAAGTTCCTCATTCTTATGGATTTGCCATTTTGTTCAGGGTTGGTGATGCTTTCTCAATGGATCTTAGGGATACTGACAACCCTTGTTGTGTCTATAGAATGAGCTTTAATGTTTTACCTAATGCAGTGGAGGAGCAGAATTTTGTTGAAGAATCATGTAGAGTACATGATCCTGATGAAATATTTAATGTTGCTGCCTTTGCTTTACTGGAGCTAAGTGACTTGGTTAAAGATGATGATCCCATGAGTATAGATGGAGAGTGTGGCAATCTCAAATCAACCTTGAAACATGTGTGCTCATGGAGCTGGGAACCAGGAAATGGAAAAAATCCAAGGATGGTATTTTGTTTAGATAGTGGAGAACTTTTTATGATTGAAATTTCTTCTCATTTTGATGGCCCTAGAATTGATCTTATTCAAAACATTGCACCAATCTTAGATTAGCAAGCAGCATTCCAGTAGCAGCAAGCATCATCAACCAGCAGCAGCAACAACCAGAAGAAGCACTTGCAGAACCAGCAGCACCTGCAGAACCAGTAGCACCCAGCACTAAGTAATGTGCTATATATTCTCAAGTGACAATTATTTTTATAGTGCTTCCTTATGAATTTGCTTTCCCTGCGTCTATGACAGTTATATGTGTCATAATGACTTTGGTTTACCCAAAGTTCTGGCCAGCCTAACCTCTGAAATCAACCAAAATCCTCCAATACCTCCATTTTATCCTTCTAAGTCAGCCAAAATCCTATACCATTCATCTCAAACATCTCAAACATCCCAAGTTCCCAAATTCCATTCATAAAAACCATCTAAAATCATTGCATCTATAATCATTAAATCCATAACTACATTCGTCAAATTCCATTCATGAATAGCTTCTAAATTCATTGCATATATTCATCAAAGCCAAAAACATTAAATCCATAATAACATTAAATCCATAAATCCATAATAACATTACATCATAAAGTACAAAAGTATAGAAAATACAATCAAATACACCATCACCTTCAAAATATTTTCCACCATTCGAAGCCTTCGACCATAGTCATCATGTTCATTTTTCACGTCATACAGCCTCCTCCTCAGCTCGTTAAAGTCTTCTACTGTAACACCATCAGAAGCTCTAGTGTTGGAATGGATTGTGGACGTAATATCTTCATCATCTTCAGCCACGAACTTGAAGTAATTGCAATTGGGAGTTTCAGTCTACAATGCATGACAATTAGTTAGTTGAATAACACAAATTAAATTGTCACTACTTACATATTTAATATTTCCAATAGGTACACTTACATATTTTGATGGGCAAACAAAGAACAAACGTCCTTTATTTCCATTCTCATTGGTTCTTACAATATGTATGGCAGCTATTTCTTCCACAATTGCACAGTCTCGGTTTTAATCTGATGTTGCTATTGTCAGTAGAAGAAGAAGCCATTTCTAAATCTGCATACATAATACAATACAAACAATGTAAATCAGATTTATCATATAAAGTTTAAATCTTTACTATATACTTTAAATTCTAAACACGGTTCTGGATTTTTTTCCTGAGTATTTAGCTTAGAGTTATGAAATTAAGGACGAATATTTCTAAGGGTACTGCACATGAGATGAGACACACTGTAACAGCCTTTACATTGTACCCTAGAACCGTTATTCCCTTACTACTATCTTATTCCCTGAGTCAAAATGTCCTTTGATTCTCACTTTCCTTCAACACACTTCTCTCATGCTCTACTACTATTATTAATTTATTGCTCTCTCTCTCTTCTCTCTCTCTCTCATTTTTATAGAAAGACATGGATCCAAAGTGCTTAAGCTCATGGATCCAAAGGACAGAAGGACAAGCCCCAAGAAGCCTAAATTGAGGTATTCAATTAGACACAAAATATATTTATACACAAGAATTTTTAGAAGTGGGCTCTACCATCAAATCTTGTAAAATCATGTTCATCCATATATTTATCAGACAAATCAAATTTTTGGGTAGTAATTTTATCCTACAAAAATAAGTCACTCCAACACTTTAATTAAGCTAGCAAATCTATGTGGATAGTGAGAAAACTCCTAATAAAACTGAATATTTTGACTTTTTCCTCCACAGATCCTAGTGTATTGTGAATTTCTTTTTCTTTTTCTTTTTCTTTTTTTATGAGTCTTGAACACTTTAGCTTTTGATAAAACTATTACATTGGTTTAGTTCTGATATGTGGGCTAATAAAATGTAGTTTTTGCTTTTTTTGAGTTTGCTATTGGTAAGTTAGAGATTTTCATCTACTTAAAGCTCCTCATACACTTCTACTATATAAAAAAGCATAAATTGATTGAACATACATATATATGATCTGCCAATCAAAAAAACACATACATATGATCTGTTAAAACAATCACTCATTTGAAACATTGACATTATTTCAAAATTCTCTCATGTAGAGTAGTGTGTACAATACAAAATTAGCATCTAGCATATATCCTTTCTGATCTTATTCAACAGAAGAAAGAGGATTGATCATAAGGAATGAGAATCAAGATCAGATCATTATTTCTTCTCACAATCAAACCAAGGTCCTCTTCCATGTCTAGTTCTTCATACTTCTTTCCATCAGGGAGTTTCCAATCGAAATGATACAACAATTGTGCAAGTAGAAGCTCAATATTAGGAATCGCAAATGATATCCCAGGACATATCCTCCTTCCCGCACCAAATTTATTTATCCTACAGCTACAGCTACATGGACAGGATAAATTTATTTATTTATCCTAAAATTTATTAAAATTACAGAAGTACTTACATATGGACAGAGATGGAAAAAAGAATAGGTACACTTTTTGTAGTTAGGGCTAAAAAAGCCCTAATTTTGAAAATTACAGCATTGTAGAAAATTAGGGCTAAAAAAGCCGTAATTATTAAATTCCAAATCTATAGGCCCTAAATTTTTTCAGACGATTCAAAATCCCAAAACAAAGCCCTAATTTTGAAATTCCAAATCTAAAAGTCCTAAATTTTTTTAGAAATTCCAACTCTAAAAGCCCTACATTTTTTCAGACTCCTAACTTCTTCATTTCAGACGTTCGAAGACCAACCTGGTTCGTGAAGAAGAGATCTTTGCTCAACCGATGGTGGTCGTTGCGGTGGAGTTCACGAAGCGTAGAGGCTGGAGCGGTGAAGCTATGGTCATCGTGGGGTCACGAGTGGGTTCGCCGTCGGGACTGGTCGCCGGTGAGAGTGGGTTCGGTGGACGACCACGGGCGACTGTGAGGCTGAGTGAAAGTGAGACTGAGAGTGAATGTATCTCTGAGCTGTGTTTTTGTTTGGGCGGGAACTCGACCAAAATTTCAATTTTGTTTTTATTTTTATTTTTAATCTCAGTCGTTGGATGTCCAACGGCTCATCTGAGCCGTTGCAAGTAGGGAATGGAGGAGGGTCCTCAAGGAGAGGATCTGAACTCCCACAGAACAAGTAGCAGATGACCAAAACACAACAGGCAAAACCAAAAAAAAATATTTCGTGCTCCTAAGACCTCACGTAAATTTTTTTTAATCAGCAAAAATTAAATTTTATTTAATTAGAATTAAGGATAAAAATTCTTATATCTTACATTAATAATGATAGACAAAAGCAATGCCAATAGTATCATAGTAAACCTCACGTAATTTTGTCCCTCATTTATCATAATTTATCGTATATTTTTTTATTCTTCAATCACTTAACACAAAATCATAAATCTTACATTCTCATCAATCTTAGACATCTGACAGTGCCCCAATATCAATAAGAAAAATGCTAAGGACTCCAAATGTCTTATCATATTTTTATCAAATATCTTACATAGGTATGAGATTCACACCATATGAGTTTTATTTAAGTCTCACACCCATATAAAATATTTCATAAAAATATTAATAAAACATTTAAGTCCTTAATATTACTCAAAAAATAACTTCTCCAAAACCAATATACACTCCTTCTGATCATCAAAAATGATAAAGACTCCCAATTTTGGGATCCCCACAACTCCCAAAGTAATCTACACCACTCATAATGTGGGCTCCACACATACATGCGTGGTGTGGATCACTTTGAGGGTTGGGGGTCTCCAAAATTGGGGATTCCAAACATTTTTCAATGCAACTGTCCATAATAAAAAAATATTATAGGTCTTAAATTTTCTACCAAATAAATGATTACACATCTCACATGGGTGTAGGGTCCATAAAAGTGTAGACCACACACCAATATGAGACGTTTGATCATTTATTTAGTAGAAAATTTGATATTCCTAGTATTATTCGTCCATAATACTAGTTTTTTTTTTTTTTTTTTTGAAACTGCAAAAAGAAACCTTTATTGATGAACAAACCATACAAGGATGAGATTACATCAAATAAAGGAGAGGAAGAGCAGCATGCATCATAGCGAACTATCCCAATCCCAACTAGGTTGGCACCTGAAATAGAGCCCAATCAATTGTAAGCTCAACCCCAGGGGTTTGGAGAGGAACCAAACCCAACAAGAAAAAAAACCAAACAAGAGAACAAACACAAACAGAACAACAACAACTTGTAACAGCAGAGCATCAGATCAAAGCAGTCCAACAACAGTAATTCAGTAGACCATATAAGTTCAAAGCAGAATAGATCACAGGCAGATGCAGACCAACACAGACCAAAACAACCTCCCGAACTCATAGCCCACTATTCTTTCAGCTTTTGCCCTACAGTAAGGATCCTTAATAGTCCCTAAATACAGTAGTATAGCAACAACCTCAATCCTTAGCTTCAGGCCATCAGCAGATCAGTGATTCAACAATCAGAAATTCAGGACCAAAAGCAGAAACAAAACAGAAAATATCAGCAAATCAGCTTTTCATTGAGGCTCCAAACCAACCACTAGAACCAACCCCTTCCAGACATTGGAATGCTACACAGATCAACCACAGACTAGAAATCAACTATGCCACGAACTAATAATCAGACTCTGGATTCCTTCACCGAAAGCTGAGGCACCAATTCCAACTCACAAAGCAACCTTACAGCTCCCTCCTAGAACCACCCCCCACACAAAATCTAATGTGATCTATATTGAAGAAAAAATCATTCACTGTGAAAATATGATCCTTAAACACTTCCTTAAACCACACAGCCAATCTAAACTTAATTAGATCAGTCACACCTACCATACTAGGGACAGCAGCCCTAAACAAGCATTCTTTTTGATGATTCCAAAAAGACCACGTTATAACCATTGGAATAGCCTTCTACATCATACTCTCTTTTTTGCTAAGCCTCACCCTTGCCCACCAATAAAGAATATCCTCCACTGTGCCCCGCAGTGCACCTTGTACATGCCACCATCTTAGTATTTTTGACTACACTCTCCAAGCAACTGGACATGACAGTAAAACATGGTTAATTGACTCAACCACTGATTTGCACAGACTATAGACTGATGATGAATTAGCAGACACAACACCAATGGATGAGAAAGTCTGCTGTTTTTAACCTTCCTTTCCAAGCAAGCTAACCAAAAAATTGAACTCTAGGGGGAATGTACTTGACCCAAATTCTTTTACTTATTGATCTGAGGCTGCCAAAACCAGTTGCCATAAATTTATAACCAGATTCAACGAAAAAATTTCTAGATTTAGAACATCCCATACTAGAGTATCATCTGAGGATGGCCTCAAGGCAGGACCTACCCCTAACTGGCTTACCAATCTGGCAGCCTCCACTCTTTCCCAATCGTATAATTCCCTTCTGAATTGAAAACACCACTCACCAGATTCGTCCCTCCTTTCCACCATTGCAAAAAGAGACTCTCCCTTATTAATTACCAATCTATGCAAGAGAGGGAATTTATCTTTGAGACATAAGTTATCACACCATTTATCAACCCAGAAATTCACTCTATGCCCATTCCCTACTTTCACCTTACAATTCTCCAAATAAAACTCTAACAGTTGCTACTTTGTTCAGTTCTTGAAACTATATCCTTCCAGAGTTTAGAGCACCTACTGATACGGCTAGTTGAAGGCCAAATTCCCCGCATCTATCCTATATTTACTACAAATGATTCTTCTCCACAATGCTTTGCTCTCCAACTCGAACCTCCACCACCATTTCAATAAAAGACAATCATTGACCTCTTTAACTCTCTCACCCCCAATCTCCCTTGCTTAATAGGTTGGGATACTACTTCCAGTTTACAAGGTGGACTTTCTTCCCCACTTCAGACCCTCCCCAAAGGAATGAGGCCTGAAGCTTATCGAGCTCACTACCAACCCCTTGAGGCATTTTAAACAAAGACAGATAGTATATGGGCAAAGAAGAAAGAACAGATTTTATTAATGTAAGCCTCCCTGCAAAAGATAGTCATTTCCTTTTCCAACCTGCCAATTTGTTTCTAACTTTATCCAACACAGGTCTCCAAAATGCTTTTCTATTAGGGTTGGCACCCACTGGAAGGCCTAAGTAATGGAAAGGCAGACTTTTAACTTTGCAATTAAGCACTGATGCAAACTCATTCGAATCTTCAATTGGAACACCCACTCCACTAACTACACTTTTATGGTAGTTTATCCTCAAACCAGATAGCATCTCAAAGCACCTCAGAATTCTCTTCACATAACTAACTTTGAAGACATCAGCTTCACACATTATTAATGTATCATCTGCAAATTGAAGCTGAGTAAGAACTACCCCACTTGAGCCAATCTGAACCCCTGATATCAACTCCAAATCCAAGGCTCTAACATTAAAATGCTTAAACCCTTTGCCACTATATAAACATGAAGGGGGACAGAGAGTCCCTTTGTCTAAGCCCTTTTTGTGGACTAAATTCATCAGTAGGTGCTCCATTAACCAGCACAGAAAATCTAGAGGAGGTAATACACTCCTTAATCCATCCCACCCACTTCTCTCCAAAACCAAAGTTTTCCATCATTGAAAATAGACAGTCCCAATTCAATGAGTCATAGGCTTTCTCAAAGTCTAGCTTTATGATCAAACCAATTTTCCTAGATTTCTTCCAACTATCAACAATCTCATTAACCACCAACACTCCATCTAGTATGTTTCTTCCTCCAATAAAAGCTGATTGATTTTCACTAATGATTTGAGGAATCATTGCCTTCAACCTGAATGATAAGACCTTAACAAGAATTTTATAAATTGAACTAACCAAACTAATAGTCTAAAGTCAACTAAACCCATAGGGTTCTCGTTTTTAGGGACTAAAGTAATGAAGGAACTATTAATCCCTTTAACCAACTTACTGTTTTTATGAAATTCAGTCATGAAATTGAGCACATCAGACTTCATCACCTTCCACAACTTCTGGATACAAGCCAAATTAAACCCATCAGGTCTTGGAGCCTTGTTACCATCACAATCCTTAACGGCCGACCTTATCTCTGCCTCAGAAAATTCTGCTTCCAACAATTCAAAAAAAGGGCTGTCCCTCACTGACTTGAATGGTCCCTTCAATATAGGTCTAGATTTCCACACCTCAGTGAATAATTTTTGAAAGTAAGATTGGACCTCATGCTTAACTCTGCTAGGGTCTTCAAATACCACATCCCCAACAGTTAGAGAATTAATTTCATTCCTCCCCTATCTACACTTAACTACCACATGGAAATATCTCGTGTTTTTATCACCATTCAATATTTCTGCAACCACACCCATTCCACCATTCTATTTAAATTGCATACTTCAGCTCTAACCTCTCTTCTTCTTGCTTTTTATGTATCTACAAGCTCTCTTTCCTCAGCTTTTAGACAAATCATATGCAGCTCATCCTCTGCTTGCTTCAATTTAATAGTAACATTACCAAATACATCTTTATTTCGCTGTTTAAGAGCTATTTTCAATTCTTTCATCTTCTGAAATAATCTAAAACTAGCCCATCCTTCCACTTTCCACCACTTTTCCACAAACGGTAGGAAATTAGGATGTAATGTCCATGCATTTAAAAACCTAAAGGGCCTAAGGCCCCAATCTCTCTCATCCTCCATCAAAAGTAGAGGACTATGGTCAGACAGAGCTCGAGGTAACCCCCACAACTTCAGATTAAATGATTCCAATCATTTTGGATCCACAAGAACCCTATCAATTCTGCTCCATTTTTCCCCCTCCCTTGCATTACACCACGTGTACCTTCTACCTAAAAGGGGCATGTCATTTCCCTTAATTTTATCAATAAATTCATTCAACTCCTTCATATCCTTATCCTCCTAGAACAACCATTTCTCTCACCAATGCTTCTAATTTCATTGAAATCACCCCCCCAGCACCATGGATTAGAAAAGTCCTCCTTTAGCTTCAGTAGACACTCCCATAGTTTCCCTCTTGGTCCCACTTCATTTGGTGCATACAGATTAACTATAACACAATCAAAAGAGAAAAATAGAGTGCCAGATAAAAGGATAAATCTTCTACTACAACAATAACTTGAGACCTGAAACACTCCTGGATCCCATATGCATAAAAGGCCACTGGCAGTTCCGTCAGCATCCACACATATGAAGTCCATCCTCTCCCTAGCCCATAATTTCTTAACCTCTTTTTCTGCATGGATGCTTTTTTGGTCTCTTGGAATAAAGCAATATCAACTTCCCTAGCTTTCAACATGCTTTTAATTTAACTCCTTTTTTCCTTCCTACCCAACCCCTTACATTCCATGATAGTAACTTCATCATAGACCATTGAGATTGACCTCTGCCCCCCAAAAGCTGCAGATTAAACTGCAGCACCAGAACCCCCTCCCATTCTTTCTCTATCCTTAGTCTCTAGGTCAATAATTTTAGCCAACATTTCCTCTTCATTACCTTTGTAATTTACCCCCAATAATTTTCCCACTTGTAGAGTCTCTTGAGCCTCTTTAAGCATACTTCTACCTCTGGCCACTCTAGTAACAGTTGATGTTGAAGAAGACACTGCCCCAGCTGCTGCTCTCCATATGGCCCCTTTGGGACCCAGTTTACTTGATGAAGCTCTTTTGTGGCCATATCTTTTTGCAAGGCCGAGATAACCCTTCTGCATCTCTTTAATTTTCTTCCCACTTGATTTTTTAACAACATTATTCTTCCCTTTTTTCTTCTGTGACTCTTTGCTTGAACATACTTCATCGACATGGGTCTGTGACATGTTTGAATTGATTATCCTCGGTCCTAAAATACTCAAAAGCCCACACTGAAAATCAGGCTTCAAGCCTGGGCTTGCACCTCCACCCATTTCTGCTTAATGTCTAACCCATCTCTTAGACCCACCTCATTACCCAGGCTCAATACCACCTCTAACTCCACCCCAGGTTTAAGTAAACTAGGGTCACTTAAACTTCTAACAAAGCCCTCTGTGCTAACCTGATCATCATGCTTCTGACATACCAATTCCCAACTGTTGCTTATGTTCCCAATTGCCTCCATTATTCCTACTGCTCTTCCTTCAAGCTCATTGCTAGCCGACTCTGGCACCATCGTTTTAGTTCTCCCAGGTAACTCCTTGGCCGTCTCATCACTCTTCCTCTCTCCACCTGTCGCACCCTTTTTGACACGTCTGCAGCCTGGGCCTTCTCCCTTACTGACTCTACAACCTAGTCATCATCTTCTACCTCCTCTTCTCTGACAGTGATCCCAACTCCCACCTTCTCACCATTGTTTGTACTGCAAATTTCTTCCCCACCAGTTTTCTTACTATAGTTACATCTCCCTACCAAACTATCTGTTGACTTATATTGTTGTTCCCATACTCTCACAAGATAAGAAGATCCTTTGCAAACCAGAGTAATAGCTTTATTGATTGGCTCCATACACCTGGTTACAATTTGAATCTTTGCACATTCAAATGATTCTGGGTTGCATAAGTCACCATCAATACAAATAACCTCCCACCAGATATTCCCAATTCTATTTAAAGTGGTTCTATTCCATAGATTCCATGGTAGTCCATAACAACATAACCAGACCTTCCTTTCTGTGACTCTAACAATGTCTGGTTCCCACTCCACTACGTCCTCACATCGATTCTCCACCTACTCCTTAATGGTCCCCATATTTGCTAACCTTTCCTCCTTAGATTTAAAGGTAATCAACACATCTCTGCCCCCACCATGACAATTAATTTGACTATCTTGTTCTGTGTTGTTGTTATATTTTTTTGGTTTTTTGGTTGCTCTTGATTGTGCTTCCCTTGTGGTGCCAACTTAGTTGGGATTGTGGAAGGTGGCTATGATGCTTGATGCACTATCCTTATTTGTTGATGTAAATTTGCATGTACTTTGTTTTTATCATCAATAAATCTCTCTTTTTGTTGATAAAAAAAAATGACAATTAATTTGACATCTTGATTGGACATATTGTTACTAATTTCCAAATTTACATCTTTTTTTTTTTTTTCTTTTTTGTTTTCCTGAATGTGTATAAAGGGCTATTTTAAGAAGATAGTTAAAAGTTATTTTTTTAACTTTTTAGTCTATTTTAAGTCACATTATCTCTCATATTTTTTAAAAAAATCAAAAAATTAACTTTTAACAATCTTTTTAAAATAACCCAAAGTTAGCTCGCTGGCTAAGAACATGTGCATAGTACTCCCTCTATCCCAATTTATTTGTCCTTTTTAAAGAATTCAACTTATTAAAAATATAAATAATTAATACACATTAATTTAAAATTTAAAATTTAATTTTTTTATATAATATCCTTTGATTTTAAATTTTAAAATATGCTTATATTTGTGTATAATGAATAATTTTGAAAATCTAAAAAATTTCTATATTTAAAATAAAAAAAATGGACAAATATTTTAAAACAATCCAAAATAAAAAGATGAACAAAAAAAAAAATGAGATAGGGTGAGTATTTGTTTTATTGTCTATGCGTCCATTGTCCTTATTATATATTACAATAATTGTGATTGTGTGTTAAAATTTTCTTTCATAATTGAATGTATAATTTGATGTGATTTTTATAATAGTTATAACTTATCAGATTGGCAAATCTCATGTTGGTGGATTGTCTCTGGAATAAAATTCCCAAAATTGAGGAAATTTTCATCCCATAATAAAAGTGAGAATAAGTTAAATTAATAATGTTTGGGAGTTTTAATTTAAAAACTTTAATAGTAAGTCTCACATATAGTAATTTGATGTTTTGATTTTGACTTTTTTTATTTGCCTCGTCACTACAACTCATATTAGAGCTCCCAAGTTAAATAAGATTTGACGAGAATTAAATCTAACTATTATAATTTATTGATAATTTACCCTTAATTTTATCAATGGAGTCACAAACTGAGTAAGGGCGTTTGTTTGTATCGCACAATTAGGACTAGTAACAGAAACGCCAATTTTGTTTTCCAATTAGAAAGTTTCTGTTGCATTTTTTAAAAACTCTGGAGTGCAGTAGAGGAGGAATTATCCTGTGACATGGATAAGCCCACAGCCCACAGTGAACAAACCCAAGCCCACCATTTAGACCCCATTGCATAACCCAGGTAGTAAAACCCAGGACAGCTGGAGGCTAACTGAGCAGGGAAGGCCAATGATACTCGGACGCATGGCAGGTGCAGAACAGGCCACGTTAGCAGACAAAGATCTGCAAAGTTATTGCCACAATACATCACCATTAATACGGCCCATCACAGCATTTATTACGACAATACCTTCCCGTCGGAACAGCGCTCCTTACCCTGAACAAGGTAGGCTGCATCATAGGCTTTCGGCGAGGGAGGCACGTCGAAAGGGACAGTGAAATGATTACCAAGGAATATAAGCAAGCATGGAAGGCAAGAAGAAGGTTAAGCATTTTCTACCCCTCTAACCCTCTCTCTCTCTCTCTCTATCTATATCCACTACTTCCACTTCTAATTTACACGCCGGAGGGTTCACTGGGGGACTACCCTGTTCCCCGTTGAACTTGTTTGCAGGTCTTCCAGTGGGCTTCATCACTCGGGCGTGGGCTTGAGGAGCTTGGATCAGTCCAGTCCATCTACTGTGAACGAACTGTATCATCAGTTGGCGCCGTCTGTGGGAAACTGGTTTGTCCGTGCGCCAGTTGTGTTCATTGTCGCCGGAGACCCTATTCCAGTAACCTTTTCACCTCACCCGTCAAGTGTATGGTCACGACTAGATCCATGGCTTCCCACCATAATGCTGCCGATCATCAAGCCGACCCTCCCAATCCAAACAACCCGCCACCATACTTCATCGAACTTACTAACAGCATCAACCGCATGGCCGAGCAAAACCAAGCCTTAATAAACGCTCTGCTCCAGAGAAACCTCCCCATTCCTCCACCGCCACCTCCAGATATCCTGCCCAACCCAGAACGAACTCCCGGCCATACTGCCCCACAACCCAATCCACCTAACTTGGACGGTTTGCAACCTCCCACCCACATATAAATCCGCCACCTCCACCCCCACACCCATCGGTCATAGCACCAGCCCCCGAGGGAGAGGCCAGCAGCATCCAACACCTGTCTCCCTCTGGTGGTGACAACATCCCCCTCTGGGACGCTGAACTCCGAGCCATGAAGCTCCAGCTACAAGGGGTTATGCAGAATATCCAGCATAAGCCCTCCACCACCGCAAACTCGCCCTTTGTCGCCTCCATCCGAGACAAACCCCTGCCTGCCAAATTCAAAATGCCCACCATTGACTCCTTCGATGGCACAACCGACCCGGTCGACCATCTGGAGACCTACCGCACCCTCATGATCCTCCATGCCTTCCCTGACGAAATCATGTGCCGAGCCTTTCCCGTGACACTGAAGGGGTCGGCTCGGCTGTGGTTTAGCCAGTTACCACCGGACTCGGTCTCCACTTTTCAGCATCTCAGTGACTCTTTCTTGAGCCATTTATCGGAGCCAGCGCCACGACGCCCGGCCACCCAACTACTCAACATCCGTCAGACCGAGGGGAATCACTGCGCAGCTTCGTTACTCGCTTCAACACCGAAGCCCTGCAAGTTGCCGAAAATGACGACAAGGTCATCCTCACAGCTTTCATGGCCGGTCTGCGGTCATCTGATTTCCTTTTCTCCCTCTCTAAGAACCCCCTGACCTCCATGGCAGTCCTACTCTCCAAAGCCCAAAAATACATGAATGACGAGGATTCACTAGCCGCTCGGCAAGATCCAACAGCTAAAAACCCGACCCCCAGAGAAAGAGAAAAGACCAAGAACCCGGCAACGCCCAGTATCATAGCCAGACACCCCGCTATACCGACCGCCTCGTGCCGACCGGTCAGCACCAGTCCGCCCGGTCGGTTCGAGCGGTATACACCTCTCAATTCTCCCATGGAACATGTCCTCAACCAGATCCAACGGGACTACCCCCTCAAATGGCCTCCCCCTCCACGGAACCCTTCCAACCGGAAAGACCAATCCAAATATTGCCGTTTCCACCAGGACCATGGCCATAACACTGACGATTGCATCAGTCTCAAGGATCAGGTGGAGACCCTCATCCGCCAGGGGCGTCTAAGCCGATTCACAGACACCCGCCCTCAGCAGAGGCAAAGAACCGAACCCCACAGAGACAATCGCCGACGCAGCCCACCACGGCAGCCAGCTCAACCAAATCCAGGCCATGATCGACCTCCACAACAGCCTCGGCCCCAAGGTAACCCACCCCCACCAGTTGGTGAAATCAGAGTTATTTCAGGTGGACTCGCCTGCGGGGGACCATCCCGTTCGGCTCAGAAGGCAGAACTTAGAAAAATACGTCAGGGCTCAGATAAAGCAGTCACCACGATAGACCGACCCCCCAAGCAGCCCAAGCAGTGGACAGAGCCCATCACCTTCACGGACGCCGACTGTACAGGCATCCGTTATCCTCATGATGACCCCCTTGTCATTTCGGCCATCCTCTCCAACTACAAGGTCAGACGAGTTCTCATCGACAACGGCAGCTCTTCAGACATCATCTTCCTCAACTGCTTCCGCCAACTCAAGATTGGGGAAGAAAGCTTGTCTCCACTCCAAACCCCCCTGGTCGGCTTCACGACCGTGTGACCTCCATTGGTTCCATTGATCTCCCCATCACCATTGGCGAATACCCACGACAGGCCACAAAGTTGCTCACCTTCCTTGTGGTCGACTGCCCATCTGCCTACAACATCATCCTGGGCCGCACCGCCCTAAACGCTTTCCAAGCCATCACATCCACCTATCATCTTGCCCTCAAGTTTCCCACCGACCTCGGGGTCGGAACAGTCAGCGGAGAACAGACCGTGGCCAGGGAGTGTTATGTTGCTTCACTTAAAGAAGTCAAGCTGAAGGAGGCCATGATCATTGAAGGACTTGATGTCCGAGACGAAGATGAGCTGATCAGGGGAGAACCTGTTGAGGAGCTCATTGAGGTTCCCATCGACCCCACTAACCCAACAAAAACCGCCAAGATCGGCAGTCAACTATCCCCCCAAGCCAGAGCCGACCTTACTACCCTCCTGACCGAGCACAATGACGTATTTGCCTGGACCCACTCAGACATGCCAGGCATCGACCCCTCCTTCATAACTCACCGCCTCAGCATCGAACCCCATTTCCGACCATACCGCCAAAAGCAGCGTATTTTCCACCCAGAGCGTAATAATCTCATAGCTGCAGAGGTGGACAAACTCCTCGAGGCTCAATTCATCCAAAATGTCAATTATCCTAAGTGGCTGTCCAATGTGGTTCTAGTCCGCAAGAACAATGGTAAGTGGCGTCTCTGCGTCGATTACTCTGACCTGAACCGAGCTTGCCCCAAAGATAGCTATCCACTCCCCCGCATTGATCTGCTGGTCGACGCCACGGCCGGTCACCAAATGCTCAGCTTCATGGATGCTTTCTCCGGATACAACCAAATCATGATGCACTCATCTGATCGGGAACACACATCCTTCATCACCGACCGGGGTACCTACCACTACCGTGTCATGCCGTTCGGACTGAAGAATGCGGGGGCCACCTACCAACGGTTAGTCAATGCAGTTTTCCAACATCAGATCGGTCGGAACATGGAGGTGTATGTGGACGACATGCTAGTCAAAAGCAAACTCTCCACTGACCATCTGACCGACCTACGGGAGACCTTTGCCACCCTTCGCAAGTACCAGATGAAGCTCAACCCAGAGAAGTGCGCCTTTGGCGTAGGATCTGGAAAGTTCTTGGGTTTTATGGTCAGTCAGCGCGGCATTGAGGCCAACCCGGAAAGATCAAGGCCTTGATTGAGATGCAGTCACCCAAAACCGTTAAGGAAGTTCAACGACTCACTGGCAGAGTGGCGGCCCTCAACCGGTTCATTTCCCGCGCAACAGATAAGTGCCTACCATTCTTCAAAGTCCTTCGGCAGACTTTCGAATGGACGACTGAATCCGAAAAGGCTTTCCAGCAGTTGAAACAATGCATGGCCAACCCCCCCTTCTTTCACAAGCAATCACGGGCGAGCCCCTCTTCCTCTATTTAGCAGTATCGAACACCGCCGTCAGTGCAGCTCTTATACGGGAAGATGGCTCAGTCCAACGGCCGGTCTACTACATCAGCCGAGCTCTCAGGGGGCAGAGCAGAATTATCCACTGCTAGAAAAGTTGTCCCTGGCCTTGGTCACCGCCTCCAGACGACTTCGTCCTTACTTCCAGGCCCACTCCATAGTGGTCCTCACCGACCAACCCCTGAAGAAGATCATCCAGCAGCCAGAGCTTTCTGGCCGACTTATGCAATGGTCAGTGGAACTCAGCCAGTTTGACATCTCCTACCGCCCTCGCACAGCAATCAAGGGGCAAGCTGTAGCCGACTTCATTCTGGAATTCACCAATACCACCCCAACCACTACTCCTCCACCTCCACCAACCCCTGCTGAACCAGAAGACCCCCATTCTTGGACTCTCAACGTCGACGGGTCATCCCGGAGGGAAGGTAGTGGGGCGGGCCTCATCCTCACCTCCCCTGAAGGTGGTTATTTCAAATGCGCTCTCCGTCTCTTGTTTGAGGCCAGCAACAATGAGGCCGAATATGAAGCGTTGATAGCAGGCCTCCGTCTGGCCAAAGACATTGGTGTTAGCCACATCCGCGTGTTCAGTGACTCCCAGCTCATCGTCGGTCAGATCACGGGGGAATTCGATGCCAAGGATGGCACAATGCGGGCTTACAGGGACATGGCACTCCCCCTTGTTCGCCTCTTCAATACTTTCCAGATCAAACACATACCTCGGGCGGAAAATTCCAAAGCAGATGAGATGGCTCAGTTGGCCTCTGCCGACCAGTCCGACCTCAGCCACGGAGTCCGCCTCGAATACCTAACTCATCCTGCCATCACACCCGACCTGCACGAAGTGCAGTTCCTCCAGATTGAACCCATCCCTTGGGCATCCGACATCATCCTATTTCTGACGACAGGGCCCTCCCAGATGAAAACAGCAGGCCGCCAAAGTAAGGGCTCGGTCGTCCAATTATCTTCTCGATGGTGGCATCCTGTACAAGCGTGGTTTTTCACGACCATATCTGCGATGCCTCAATTCAACACAAGCAACCTATGTCATGCAGGAAATCCATGAGGGAATTTGTGGCAACCACTCGGGCGGCAGGTCCCTAGCACACAAAATATACTGGTTACTTTTGGCCAACTCTTAATCAAGATGCGACTGATTTTGTCCTCAAGTGCGATAAGTGTCAGCGCTTTGCCAACATCCCCCATGCCCCGCCTACAGAGCTGATCACGCTTTGCAGCCCCTATCCATTCGCCAAATGGGGGATCGACCTGATCGGTCCACTTCCCACTGGCCGAGGCCAGACCAAGTTCGCAGTCGTCGCCATTGACTACTTCACCAAGTGGGTAGAGGCTGAACCCTTAGCCACCATTACCGAGCGGAACACAACCAAGTTCATCTGGCAATCGATCGTTTGCAGGTTTGGCATCCCTCAGGCCATTGTGTCAGACAACGGCAAGCAATTCGACAACGCCAAGTACAGAAAGTTCTGTGCAGATCTCCAGATTCAACCATGTTTCTCCTCCCCTGGCCACCCCAAGCAATGGCCAGTTGAGGTCACCAATCGTTCTCTTCTGAAGATCATCAAGGCTAAGCTGGAAGCTGCTAAGGGACTTTGGGCTGAGGAATGCCGAATGTACTCTGGGCCTACCGGAACAGCTCGGACCCCCACTAGGAAACCCCCTTTCGCCTAACATACGGCGCTGAGGCGGTTATTCCAGTGGAAATCGGTCTGCCTACTCCAGTTCTACATTCGGATCCAGCGCTCACTGAAGAGCTCCGTCGGGCGGATTTGGACCTAATTGAAGAGCTCAGGGAGACCGCTGCAGTCAGATTGGCCTCATACCAACAGAAAATGAGAACGACATTACAACCGCAAGTCCGACCACGGGAATTCGCCGTAGGAGACTTGTCTTAAGAGAGGCCACTCTTGCCAAAAATCCGACTGAGGGAAAATTGGCAGCCAAATGGGAGGGACCTTATATTGTGAAAGCCAGACCGCGTCCAGGCACTTACCGACTTCAAGACATGGAGGGTCGCGACCTTCCTCACCCATGGAACGCTGAACACTTGAAACGCTACTTTCAATAAGCTATTTGTATCACTCAATTGTTGTACTTTCTTTTTGACGCAATATAAATTTTGATCATTGGACTACATTCCTCATGACAACAATTTTGTCTCCCAGCTACCCCTGTCGCCTCAATAACATTTTTACTTGCAGCACTTACTCGAAGCCTCAGCCAGACTGAGCACCAAAAGCCTCGGCCAGACCGAGCACTTCAAAAGCCTCAGCCAGACTGAGCACCAAAAGCCTCGGCCAGACCGAGCACTTCAAAAGCCTCGGCCAGACCGAGCACTTCAAAAGCCTCAGCCAGACTGAGCACCAAAAGCCTCGGCCAGACCGAGCACTTCCAAAGCCTCAGCCAGACTGAGCACCAAAAGCCTCGGCCAGACCGAGCACTTCAAAAGCCTCGGCCAAACCGAGCACTTCAAAAGCCTCAGCCAGACTGAGCAGCAAAAGCCTCAGCCAGACCGAGCACTTCAAAAGCCTCAGCCAGACCGAGCACTTCCAAAGCCTCGGCCAGACCGAGCACTTCCGAAGCCTCAACCAGACTGAGCACTTTCAAAGCCCTCAGTCATGACCGAGCGCTCTAAAAGACTCAACCAGACTGAATGCCACCAATGCAGGTCCAGAATACCTTACTCACAACCTCAATTCCACCATCAGTAACATTCCATAATCATATCCTTAATAAAATCTACAATGCACATCAAGGAGTTCCCTACTTTCCTTTGACAGTCACAATTCCAGATCAAAGTTTTTACACTACCCTTT
Source organism: Camellia japonica (assembly GCA_030407325.1). NCBI lineage: Eukaryota > Viridiplantae > Streptophyta > Magnoliopsida > Ericales > Theaceae > Camellia > Camellia japonica. The sequence continues at coordinate 10,272,539 of JAPPVO010000007.1, read as the reverse complement.
ACTTAGTCAAAATTCCCAAGATGTTATCACATGTTTCACTTACTAATCAGATTATTTCCCCCACCATCTAGCGTGAATTTTTATATAAATTTTTATACACGTCCCATGTCAGCTTTCATTGCGCATTAAGGGGTTTTTTACTTTACTTTGTATTGAAGACTTATCCAAGTCCAACTCTACTCTGCATCACGGAGTCCTTTACTTTACCTTGCATTGAATTCTTATACAAGTCCTATTTCAACATTACTTTGAACTTCACTGAATTTTCATACAACTCCCATTTTGCTCTGCATTCAGTTTCTATCTAATTCAATCCCACTCCCCTTTAAGTCTTTATACAAGTGCAGTCTCACTATGCATAAAGGATCTTTTAACTTTACCCAATATTGGATTTTTATTATACCTCTGTAAGACTTATACATAAGCAAACACAATCGAATCATAGAAACTCAAAGGAAATTTTATTTATTCAGAAACATGTACATCAGTCCATTACAATACTTCAAAACAAAAAAAAAAAAAAAAAATATAATAATAATACAATGTGTGCACAAAAACAAAAACAACAAAGTGGGTCTCCTCCGTCTTCCCCAGTCATTCTTCTTCACTAGATATCAGGTCTTCCTCTTCAACGCCTTCATCCAGGGGGGTCTGGGCCACATCATCTTCCCCAATCGTTACACTACTAAGGTCAAGTCCTGGGAACAGTTCCTCAGCCCTCCGTTTGAACATTTTCCACCCACTGTCCCAGTACTCTGCCATTTCGTGTTTGTAGAAGTCTGACTGCTGGAAGCTTGCAATGACTTCAGACTCAGTTCTCCCCCCAGCAGTCGTCCTTGATGGGCCAGCCCCCCCAGAGTCCTCCCTTGCTAAACTGCTGGCAACTGCAGCATCAACAGCCATCTGAAATTCTGGAGATCCCTTGAACTGCTCCACCGCTGCGACGCACAGATCAGGGTAGGCCGCCCTCTTGAGGCCGCCTTCGCCTTCGCCTCATCCAGCTTCTTCATCAAGGTCGCCTTTTTAGCTGCAGCCTTAGCCCTCCACTCCTCTAACTCCTTCGCCAAGCTCTCTTTTTCCGCCGCCAATTTGGCCCTCTCAGCCTCCAACTCCCTCTTCAAAGCCTCTCCCCCAGCAATCAACTTCGCCCTCTCCGCATCCACCTCCTTCTGATACTTCTCCTTCTCCTCCTTTGCCTTCGACCGCTCGCTCTCCAACTCTTTCTGCAGAGCATCCACCCTACCATCCGCCTCATCCTTTTGCCTAACTAGCTCTTCATTGTTGAGCATCGCTTCTTCATGGCGTTCAACCGCGACGGCACAAGCCTTCTGGGCCTCATCCACCTTTTTCCGCTCGCCAGCCAGTTGGAACTCGAGCGACACAACCTGGCGCCGCGTGTCCTCCAGCTCCCCCTTGGCCGCTTGCAGATCGGCTTGAGCACTTGCCCAGCTTGCACTCTCCTTCTTCAAGTTTGTGAGCTGAGTCTTGGCTTCCTCCGCCTTTAGCTTGGCAGCCCCCGCCTTCCTCAGAAGGGCCCCTGCCAAGGTGGTTACCTCCATTTGAGCGGAGCATAACCCCCTCAGCAGGTCAGCCTCACTGAATTTGGATGCCGAGCGCAGAGCGGACTCATCTACGATCTTCACCAAGCGGTCTGCTCCAGACCTGGCTGGGCCTTCTTCTCCCTCCAGCCGTCCAGCCACAGCACGGGCATGATAGATGACTGTATTCAGGCTGACTCCCCCTTCTTGGGGCACAGGACCCCCCTGGGGTCGTTCCTCCCCCCTTTGTCCAGGAACACCCCTCCCCACCCCTACGCCGATCCCCGCCATCACTGGCACAACTTCCCTGACCTGTGAGGATACGTCCACCACCTCTGGGACGACCACCCTTTCTGGGGTCTCCTCCACTTCCCCTCCCTACACCTGTTTGGCCTGGCTGGCCTCTTCCACCCTCACCTCCTTTCTCCTTTTTTGTGCTGGCTCTTCCTCACTCCGCGTCAACCTTTTCTTCTTCTTCTTCCCTACGCCCAACGCCTCCATCTCCTTCAACGACCTCTCCTTTAGAGGGTCTTTTGGGAGCGGTCGCGGCACAAACTCGCCCAAGTTCTTCTCTCCTAAGGGCTGAGGACGCGGTCGAATCCTCTCTCTCGCAACTGGCTGGGGCGGTCGGTCGGCTTGCGCCTCTTTGAACTTCTGTGCTTTCACCAAGATGGCTTGATCTTCTGCCTCCTGCACTCTTCTCCTGGCCTCCAATTCCGCTCGGTCGAGGTCCCCACCGATCAGTTTCGGACCCAACCCCGCCTCAAACAGCGCGGATGGCTAAACGAGCTCATCCCACTTAGTTTTTTCCTTCTCCCTCCACTCCTTTACTCTCTTCACCCTCTCCTCTGCCGCCGCCCCCAATTTTCGCTCCATAGACCTGGTTGGCACCTTCCACACTGTGCGCACACCAGCCCCTCCAGAGGTGGACACGTAGAACCACCGTGGCCTCCAACCTTTGATGGACGTTGGCAACCCCGCCACCAAACCCTTCCCTGCCGCCGCCTGAAGGGTGACTCAAGTCTCCTGCTGCCCTGACGCCTTGTAGCAGCCGAAGAACTCCTCCACAGTCATGGCCTGCCCTCCATTCGCCTTCGGCCATGCACTTGCGCAAGCCAGCAAGATCTTCCATGCATTGGGCATTAGTTGCCCTGGTGCTACCTCCAGATGGTTGAACACGTCCACCACTATTTGTGGCAGTGGCAACCTTAGCCCACCCTTTAGGGTTTTCTCATAGAGAGAAAACTCTCCTGGCCTGGCGTCAGACGGCCTCTCTGTTGATGTGGGCAGCGACAACTCCACCTCCACAGGAATCTGGTACCTTTCGCGGATAGCCTCCAACTCCGCCGCAGTAATATGGATTGTCATCCCTCGAATGCCAGTGATCTGGTTCCACCTGACTGATTGGTGTCGGCGCCGCAATCATGGTGGAACCATGGGATCGCACCCCCGACTCCCCACCCTTTCTGCCCTATATTGTGCTGAGCTCGCTCCGCATCATCGTCCCCTAGCGGGTCCACCCTCACAATCGCAGCTTCTTCCTAGGCCATTTCTAAGCTATGTCTGCGAATCACCTCTGATGCAGGTGCAAGAAAATTGAAAAAGTGCTTCAAAGGTGTATCGTCACTACGAAGGAATTGACACTAGGGATATTTTGAGTTTTTGTAAAGAAGTAGGTGAATCGAATGATACCAAAAGCCACACGGTTTGCCCGTATTCCAAGGATCCAAATTAATGTTCGCCAGTTTGAAAACTTTTCAAAATTATCCGCCAAAACTGTCTTTTCAACCCCAAAATGACCTATCGTTTCATTTTTACTCCAACGCCCCACTTCCCCCCACGATCCTGCCACGTGTATGGTCACGATGCACTGACTCCTCCCTTTACCTGTCTTTTCCACTTCAAATCACACGTGACACGCGCCTCTTGAGCCCCGTGTCCCTCCGCTCGGCCACCTTCGTGGTCGGCATCATGGTCGGCACTCTTTACGGTGGCCTCTCCGCTCGGCACACACGGTCGGTCTCCGCTCGGCCACCTCGCGGTCGGCACCCTCACGGTCGGCCTCTTCCACTCGGCCACCTTCGTGGTCGGCACTCTTTACGGTCGGCCTCTCCCGCTCGGCCACCCTCGCGGTCGGCACCCTCACGGTCGGCCTCTTCCACTCGGCCCCCTTCGTGGTCGGCACTCTTCACGGTCGGCCTCTTCCACTCGGCCACCTTCGTGGTCGGCACTCTTCACGGTCGGCCTCTCCCGCTCGGCCACCCTCCCGGTCGGCCTCTCCCACTCGGCCGCCCTCGCGGTCGGTCTCCCCCTGCCGGTCGGACTCATCTTCCTCATTACTATTCCCTTCGTTGGACTGAAGCTGCACTCGGGAATGGGGGACTACTGACATGGATAGGCCCACAAGGACCACAGCCCACAGTGAACAAACCCAAGCCCACCATTTAGACCCCATTGCATAACCCGGGTAGTAAAACCCAGGACAGCTGGAGGCCTGAGCAGGGAAGGCCAATGATACTCGGACGCATGGTAGGTGCAGAACAGGCCACGTCAGCAGACAGATCTGCAAAGTTATTGCACACATACATCACCATTAATGCGGCCCATCACAGCATTTATTACGACAACACCTTCCCGTCGGAACAGCGCTCCTTACCCTGAACAAGGTAGGCTGCATCACAGGCTTTCGGCAAGGGAGGCACGTCGAAAGGGACAGTGAAATGATTACCAAGGAATATAAGCAAGCATGGAAGGCAAGAAGAAGGTTAAGCATTTTCTATCCCTCTAACCCTCTCTCTCTCTCTCTATCTATATCCCATACTTCCACTTCTTAATTTACACGCCGGAGGGTCATGGGGGACTACCTTGTTCCCCGTTGAACTTGTTTACAGGTTTCCAGTGGGCTCCATCACTCGGGCGTGGGCTTGAGGAGCTTGATCGTCCAGTCCATTACTGTGAACGAACTGTATCATCATCCTGTTTTCTAATAATTATAATTAGACTATGTGTTCCAATGCTAGTAGTTGTTTTCTATAATATATAAAGAAAAAAAAAAAGAAAAGAAATAGCAGGCATATAACCAATAAAATTATAAAAATATACCACGGAAGATATGAAGTTAACGTATGTGATAATTTTTTACAATAGAGGCACTGCAATGTATTTACCGAGATCATCATTAGAGGAATCCCCAACTTTAAACTGAGAGCTCTGAGTTAGCCTCTCCGCATTCTTGGAGATAAACTTCGGATTTAGTAAAAATTAATTCAAATTTTTTCATTGCTTGTGAATTGTTGAGAACTCGTAAGCATTGAAATCTTAAAAACCCTCTAGTCCCAAAAAGTTGTGGTATCTTTCATATTCTTTGATATCTCACATTCTTCATAACAAATAGTGCCTTAAATTGTAGCATAAGTTGGCTAACCGTGTTAACCAGTAAGTGCCACAGTCTGCGGATTGGCAGAGGAGATCGATTTGCCATCAATCTGCAGTTTAGCGTTTCCAAATTCGAATTGTAGATCCTCCCACTTTGAAGCTATGATTTTTTACCACAGCACATTATGACACAACAAACATGGCTGGAGGCACTAATATTTAGAAACATCGATAGTTGTACCTCAGGCCTTTAAGCCGAGAGAAGCTTGTCTTGCCATTCAGCTAGAACTTCCTTATTGTGTTTCTCCCACATTTTTCTTGGGAGCTTTTTTGATAAATTCATTTTCTAAGAGCTTTATTCCATCCAATCCATATTATTTTTGACTATTCCATTAGGTCCAATTTGAGATAAGAAGACCAAAATACCCTTTTCATCTACCTATGTTCCATTTAGTTCACATTATTTTCTTATATTTCAATAAGTCCTATGGGTGACATAATTACCAAAATACCCCTAATGTGAATGTTTACACTGTCAATGTGAATGTTCATATCATCAATGTGTAGGGGCCCGGCCCATGTCGATCCTCGTGCGTGCCCGAAAAAATTCGAGTCGGGCTGGGCCGACCCACAGGCCAAAAAAATAGGCCCGGCCCGACCCGTTGATAATGTGAATATTCACATTGACAAGTTAACATTCACATTGATAGGAGTATAAAATTAGGCCACGGCCCGTGGGCGGTTCGAAGCCAGCCCGCCGCCCGGGGCGGGCCCGGGCCGGGCCGTTCATAATGTGAATATTCACATTGACATATTAACATTAACATTGATAAGAGTGTAAAATTAGGCTGTGACCCGTGGACAGACCGATGCCCGGGCCCGGGCCGGGCCCGGCTTGTTGACAATGTGAATATTCACATTGACATGTTAACATTTACATTGGTAGAAGTGTAAAATTAGCCTGCGGCCTGTGGCCGGCCCGAAACCCGCCCGCGGCTCGTGGGCTGCCTTGGGCGGGCCCGGCCCGACCCGTTGATAATGTGAATATTCACATTGACATGTTAACATTCACATTGATAAGAGTATAAAATTAGCCCGCACCCCGTGGCTGCCCGAAACTAGCCCACGGCCCGTGGGCGGGCCCGGCCCGGCCTGTTGACAATGTGAATATTCACATTGACATGTTAACATTCACATTGATAAGAGTGTAAAATTGACTCGTGTCCCATGGGCGGCCCGAAGCCCGTGGGCTGCCCGGGGCGAGCTCGGCCCGGCCCGTTGACAATGTGAATATTCACATTGACATATTAACATTCACATTGATAGCAGTGTAAAATTGGCCCGTGGCCCGTGGGCGGCCCGAAGCCCGCCCGCTGCCCAGGGCGGGCCAGGTCCGGCCTGTTGACAATGTGAATATTCACATTGACATATTAACATTAACATTGATAACAGTGTAAAATTGGCCCGTGACCCGTGGGTAGCCCGAAGCCCGGCCCCGGGCCGGGGCGGGCCCGGTCCGTTGACAACGTGAATATTCACATTGATAAGAGTGTAACATTAACCCGTGCCCCGTAGCTCCCCGAAACTCGCCCACGGCCCGTAGCGGCTCGAGGCGGGCCCGGCCCGGCTTGTTGATAATGTGAATATTCACATTGACATATTAACATTCACATTGATAAGAGTGTAAAATTGACTCGCGTCCCATGGGCGGCCTGGGGCGGCCCGGGTTTGTGTTCGGGCCTACCCCGCGCCGCGGGCGAGTTTCGGGCAGCGGACAAATTTTACACTCCTATCAATGTTAATGTTAACATGTCAATGTGAATATTCACATTGTCATGGGTCGGGCCAAGCCCGTCTCGGGCTGCAGTCTGGCTTCGGGCCGCCCATGGGTTGTGGCCCAATTTTACACTCCTATCAATGTGAATGTTAACATGTCAATTTGAATATTCACATTGCCAACGGGCCGGGCCCTCCCCGACCGAGGTCGGGCTTCGGGCTGCCCACGGGTCACGGGCCAATTTTACACTCTTATCAATGTGAATGTTAACATGTCAATGTGAATATTCACATTGTCAACAGGGCGGGCCGGGCTCGCCCCAGGCCGCCCATGGGCCGTGGGCGGGTTTCGGGCAGCCACAGGGCGCGGGCTAATTTTACACTCCTATCAATGTGAATGTTAACATGTCAATGTGAATATTCACATTATCACGGGTCGGGCCAAGCTCGCCTCGGGCTTCGGCCGGGCTTCGGGCCGCCCATGGGCTGCGGGCCAATTTTACACTCTTATCAATGTGAATGTTAACATGTCAATGTGAATATTCACATTGTCAACGGACCGGGCCGGACCGGGCCGGCCGGGCCCGCCTCGGGCCGCGGGCGGGCTTTTGGCCGCCCATGGGCCGCAGGCCAATTTTATACTCTTATCAATGTGAATGTTAACATGTCAATGTGAATATTCACATTGTCAACAGGCCGGACCAGGCCCGCCCCGGGCCGCCCATAGATCGCGGGCGGGTTTTGCGCTGCCACGGGACGGGGGCCAATTTTACACTCCTATTAATGTGAATGTTAACATGTGAATGTGAATATTCACATTGTCAACGGGCCGGGCCGGGCCGGGTCGGGCCCGCTCTAGGCTGCTGGCCAATTTTATACGCTTATCAATGTGAATGTTAACATGTCAATGTGAATATTCACATTGTCAACAGGCCGGGCCGGGCCTGCCTCGGGCCGGCCACGGGTCATGGGCGGGTTTCGGGCAGCCAGGAGGCGCGGGCTAATTTTACACTCCTATCAATGTGAATGTTAACATGTCAATGTGAATATTAACATTGTCAACGGGCTGGGCCGGGCCCTCCCCGGGCCGCGGGCGGGCTTTTGGCTGCCCATGGGCCGCGAGCCAATTTTATACTCTTATCAATGTGAATGTTAACATGTCAATGTGAATATTCACATTGTTAATGGGCCGGACCGGGCCCGCCCCGGGCCGCCCATGGGCCGCGAGCAGGTTTCGCGCCGCCACGGGACGCGGGCCAATTTTACACTCCTATTAATGTGAATGTTAACATGTTAATGTGAATATTCACATTGTCAACGGGCCGGGCCCGCCCCGGCTCGCGGGCGGGTTTCAGGCCGCCCACGGGCCAATTTTACATTCCTACCAATGTGAATTTTAAAATATGAATGTTCACATCATTAAATTGCTAATCGTTCAAAAAATATTTATAAGGGTATCAAAATTGAATATAAGGGCATAAGTGTCCAAGAAAATAGTGTAAATCAAGAAAATGAACTTTATGGAATAAAACTATACATACATGAGACTAAATGGGTTAGAAAATTCCTTCATGGACTTCTTGGGTTAAAACACTTCTAAATTGGACTTATCAATAAAAATCCCTTTTTTTGTTACTTGAGAAATCAACAAACTTTAACACTATGTTTGGATTAAGTGATTTGAAGAGAAAAGAAAAGAAATTGAGAGATATATATTTCTCTAACTTGTTTAGTTATAACCCTCATTTTCAATCTTCCCAAAAGTGGAGAGATTGGGAGAGAAAAGAAACCAATAGATTCTTATATTTTCATAATATTAATTTTGTTCTTGTAAAAATAAAAGAAATAAAATGATTCTTATAAAAATGTTATTTTGGTAATATAACATAAAACAGTTTATTTTCTTTTTTCTTATAAAATCTAACCAAACAAGAAGGAGAGAAATCACAATCATTTTTTTTTCTTTTATTTCTTACTTATCCAAACAAGAAATAAAGAAATCACAATCATTTCTTTTCTTTTCTTTTCTCTTATAATTTAAGTACTTATTTCTTTTCTTTTCTCTCCCCAATTCCCAAACATAGTGTAATAAGATTGGAAAGACAAAGTCATATCTCACATATTAAACTGATAATACTTCTATACCTTTTCATCTTGATGTGTTCTAAAATTAAATGTGTATAAGATAATTTATATACTGATGCTACAATAACCACATTTTTATGTCATATTTGGTTTACCATGTTAGTTGTCATCACTATTTTGGTTTAATTGTCTCTTTATCCTATCACTTATGTCTGTTTCCAATACAGTAGTGCCATATCACACAGTAAACCAAATATGTTATAAAAATATGGTCATTGGACTATTAACAAAATTCATTTGAAAATGATTTTTGCCTTTTTAAATGAATTTGTTATTTTTTATAATAATTTCAATTTGGACTATTAGCAAAATTCATTTGAAAATGATTTTTGCCTTTTTAATAAAATGTTTGAGTTTACACTTTGAAAAAACATGCATGTGTGCGCGCACACCCATTTTTTTTTATTACAGGGCATCATTCAGGTTAGGGTCAAATTGGAAAGATTATGTGTCAATTCAATTCCAGCACAATATAAGCATTAATATAGCCATTTTAAATATTATCTTAAAAAATTTATAAATTTCAAACCCGCTCAATTAATCTATTATACATGAACTATTATTATTATTATTATTTAGGGGGAGAGTGTATCTTGGAAAAAATTATTGGTTGGTCTTAAGACACCACGTGACTACACTCCAAAAACCCCCATGTCCTCCCATGATCTCCAATCACCTAACACAAAATCGTAGACCCCACCACTCCACCAATCACAATGCATGAGAAGCGTCATGTGATGCTGCCCCTAGACTAAGCAATAACTTCTCATGTGTTGGAGTGCTTTTAAATGAATTTCTCATTTTTAATAATAATTTCAATTTGGACCATTAGCAAAATTCAATTGAAAATGATGTTTGTATTTTTAACAAATGTTTGAGGTTAAGCTCTAAAAAGAACACACTCGCGCACACAAACACCTATATTTTTTATTGTTCATTTTTTAATACATATTTTGAAAAAAAAATGCAAATAGGCAGAATGTTAAAAGTAAATTTTTTTTTCGTTTAAAAAAAATTATTTTTTAGTTCAAAATCACAAATTGAATAGAAAAAATTAAATTTTTCGGTTTTTCTCCATGATTTATCGGAACTTGAATATGGTTCTGGATCGGGACTGGAGTCGTTGTAACGATCGGATTTGGAGTACTACTTTCAGCAGCCATAATATCTGATTACAAAAATCAGAAAAAATCAAAACATAAATTAATTTTCTAATTACTAAAACCAAAAAATAAATTATAACACAAAATAATTTTATTTTCCTTATTACTAAAACTAGAAAAATAAAATACCACAATAATTTTTTGTATCACAAATTAATATTCTGTAATTTTTAATGACACCAGTATATTACTACTAGTTGTCAAAGAAAATAAACAGTATATTACTACTATTTGTAATTTTCAACCAGAATATCACTTTGTGAAAGCACAGAAAAATAAATACAATGAAGACTCCAAAAATAACCTGTCTTAAGATTGTTGGACAATCTTCATTGTATTATGAATAAATTATATTTGTGTACTTAACAACAAATAGAAGAAATAAGAAAATGAGAGATTGTTTGATTACAAAAATCAAACTAGAATATAAAATAAATAAATAAAAACAGATTTTTCTTTTGTTACAAAAACAAAATCAAAATCAAAAAACAGAAAAAAAAAAATAATAAAACAAAAAGTAGATTAATTACTACGAATAATTGATTAATTGCAAATTCGTAGATTAATCTACTATTAATTATTCGTAGATCAACAACGAATAATTGTAGCACTATAAGTTTTCGCACAATGAGCAAACTTTGTGTATACACTCTTTTTCACAGAAAATTAATACAGCAAAATGCAGAGATTAATGGCAACAGAGAAGAACGAAAATTGGAGTGAAAAATCAAATGAGGGGCTGCCTATTTATAGATGGAGTGGTGGCTGTTCGGTTTGAATTAAACAGGTACAATACCTGTTCAGTTTAAATTAAACAGATACAATTCTGTTTGATTAAGACACTGTTTGGTTTGAATTTCAAACAATTAAACACTTGTGTTGGGTTTGAATTTGAATATATTCGGATCTGTTTGGACAGATGCGAAACTGTACATAATTTCTGAAGAGGTGCAAAACTAAAATTTGAATTTTATTTCCAACCAGAATTTGAAATAAAAAAGGGACAGATTTTATTTCTAAATAAATAAAATAAATTCAAATATTTTTGGCCCAAAAAGATAAGTATTGGGTCGGACAAGCCCAATCTAACCTCACACCCACGCCCAGCCCAGCCTGCTCGGACGGTGACTGCGCGCGTGTTTATTTTGGGTCCAATGGGTCTAGCCCACTTTGCTCATAACCTCACTCTCTACAAAACTTGGGTGCTCCTTCGGGCCTACCCCAAGTTCCAAAGTCAAGCCTTATAAACCCACTCAAAGTTTGCCCACCAAATCAATGTAGGACAAGCCTTAAACCAAACATTTAGGAAGTTTCACCAAAAACATCATTTCCATAGAGCTCTCTTTGGCTTCAATTTCCCATTCATCCGATAATGGTTTTGAGCAACCAAATATACCACGTGAATTACAACGCGGCAAAGAACGCGTTACCACTTAGATCCGCTAACTTTGGCGTATAGATCCTATCTAAAAAATAGACCAAAGTTAAGGAAAAATCATATTTTTCAAAACCATTTTTAACAACAACAACAACAACAATAACAATAATAATAATAATAATAATAATAATCTGGAAAAATTAAATTTAACTTGCATATCTTATTTTCAGGTAATTTTTTTTGAATGTGTAGTGTTGCTGATCTCACCCAAAAACTTGAGTTAATACATCAATTGAAGTGTGTTCTTTCGTTTGCAAAGTTTCTTTCAAAACTTCTGAAAAATAAATTTAAACCATTAATACAAAAAAAAAAAAAAAAGTATCATATATAATCATCTAGTGATTTAAATTTCTTAAAGTCACATAAAAATCAAAAATATTTTCATACTCAATTATGGTATCGAAATATGATAAACCTAATATTGTATGTCATTGTGATTATCAATTTTACCCAAAGCAAACTTGTTTTTCAAAACAATGCAAGTCATTCGAGAAAGTACAGACTATCTCTACTACTGCTACTCGCAACCATCTAACCAACTCCTTAGCCTCACGATTTTTTAAAACAAGAAAACAGAAAGATAAAAAAACCAGAAATAAAAATAAAAAGAGTGAAGAAGAGCTTAACTCTAACACACCACACCAAAATCCCCTTTCACACTAAACCACACCCCACTAACAATGATAATACAACTATTCCCCAAAAAGGACAAACACCATCCACGACTTACCATCACAACCCATCAACCCTCTAATAAAATAAACCTCCTTTCAAACCAAACACACCACTAATACACACCCAGGTCAAAACACCATCCCCTACTATACAACACATCCCGAAACCCTTCTAAAAATTAAATACTTGCACTCCACTAACTCTCTCTCTATCTCTAACTCTATTAATTTTTTTTGATTTTGGCTTTGTTGCTCATCTCCAACTCGATAAAATCCTTCTAGAAGATGTCTTCTCTACCACCAAAATCAATCTGCAATTTCTGGCCTATTTGCAAGGTTTCTGTTGCTTCAGCCAAAAGGAGTCTATACTCTTCTTCATCTTGCTGTTCCATCTCCTCATCAGAATCCACCAACTTGTTCAAGAAGCGCTTGTTGCATACCCGAATTGTACCAGAAGAGATTGATGATTGCGAAGGCTGTGAAGATCGGACAAGTTTGGCATCCTTTGATTTTTTGTTGGAACCTTTGGCATATCTCCCTTTATTCAAGAATTTGTAGGGAAGCCCTAACTCAAGAAGTGAGAGTTTTTTCTTCTATTGGTGGATTTGTGTATCCTAATAGGATTGTTTTTGTGCGGCAAAATAAGGGCTTGAGTTGGGTTGAGGTGGTTTGGGGATGAGGCATGATTAGGGCTAAGAGATTTTCGCACTTGGTTTTGGGACAAAATAGGGTGGCTGGAAGAAGAGCACAGAGCATTGGAATCCATGCGTTATTGTACGTTGGAAGCTCTGCCTCAAGCATGCGAAGTTCGGCGCCATTCATACTACGTGTGACGTTAAAAGAATCCTCAACTTGGTTGAGAAGAGCTACGCCATCATCATCGTGATTCTCTCCCGGAGCTAAGCCTTCGAGATCATCGGCTAAAACTGCACGCTGTAAGACATTTCCAGAGTGGACTGAGACATCTTCACCAACGTTGATATGATCACCATCATCTTTCGCACCCTGTACATCACCGGTCTCTTCACTAAGGAAGCCTTCTACAGAATTAGATTCATCGATACCTTCATCCACCTTAACTGCCGCTTTGGGGTAATAAGACGAGCCTAACATGTAGATCTTTTGAAATTCCAACTCTAAAACTCTGATATCGTAAATAAATTGACCAACTTTCAATTTGCAAAATCCATTTATTGAATTTTTAAAATTTGTTTTCACAAGAATTTTTCGTCTTTCCAGTTCCATTCGTGAAGTACTTTTTCCATCAACAGTAAAAACTCCATCCTAGTTGCTAGTGATCTTGGTGAAAGTTATGGAGTTCCAAGCATTCAGAGGAACCCCTTCAATGGCCAGCCAAACTCTCCTTGAAAGCATAAACTCTCTACAATGCAACTCATACACTTTATCAAACCAAGTTTCTAACTACCACATACTCCCTTGAAACATCTCTTTCATATCTTCCATAGTATTAAATTGTAATAGAACCTTAACACCACCTAGTGGTTTGATTATTATGAAATTGACCCCTTCAGCTCTCACTGCCTCTTCGATCATAGGAATAATTTTGTAATCTCAACTATACCAACTACACAAGTCTTTACCCAAGAGTCATTAATCTCTTCTGCTTCAACAGTGAAAGAAGAACCATCTGGGTTAACTTCGACTCCATCTATAGAATACAGTGACTAGTCTTATTTATGCCTTCAAATCTAGTCGCCTTTTGGGGAGAGAGAATGAGGCAAAAGAGTCTTCTTCTTTCTCCAAATTAGTCTTTTCCCAGAGAGAATGGTTGCCCTTTTCACCACTAGTAAATGACCCTGCCACCAGACCCCATTGAATGAACAAACGGCTTCATCGGCCTCCTCTTCCTTAAGGTATCTTACAAACCCAAACTTACTATTACTAAATCTGCTTCTCTTGAAAGGAATAAAAGCATACACAATTGTCCCACATCTATTAAAAACTCTTCTAAGCCACCAACTGTAAGTTTGCTCAAGAAGATTATCAATGAAGATTGAAAAACACTTTTGATTTGCAACACCTTTCATTAAGAAACACTACTCAATTGAACTCCACCTCACTTCTTTCTCCTTTAATTTTTTTTTTTTTGAAGCAATATATGCAATTGAAAAATTTCAGAGCACAAGAAGATGATATAGAAGTAAATTTTTGTTATGTAATTGAAGTCCCAAGATTTTCCAACTTGGTTGCTTAAGCTTTTTCCTCATTTTCCTCACACCAACTTCACAGATATCGGGGTTCTAACAAATTGCATGCTGTTACTAGATTTCCACATCAAAAATCCATGGATGAAAGAGGCGTATTCATTGGTGGCTACCCAACTAAACGTCACTTGATACGTCATTTTTTGGTTCACTTTTGAGAACTCTAACCTAGTAGTATTGAGAGTCACATTAACACCTAGTAGTGCAACAATGACAGAATCATAAGATGAATTAGCCTCTCCAACATTTGTCACAGTCCTCATATAAGTCTGACCATTATCGACCAAGAGTAATAAAAAACGAAGGATAATTTAGCTATGCTTCTGGTATTTTGGATACTTTTGAGCACTTCACTATATGATTTGTATTGAAATAGTTGTCTAGGACAATATAGTTTAGATTGCACAAGTAAGGTATGTAATCATTGGGTTCAGGGTCATAGACAAGTCCTGGATTAATTGTTCTTGATGGGTTGACATGACCCAAATTGGTAGCAAATATATCAATTAAAAGTAAGCTTTCATTGAATAAACTTGCTTGCGAGGTTTATCAGCTTAACTGTAGTCATGATTGCAAATTTGATAGCAGCAGGCGACCAATCAAAATGCATTTTTCTGAGCAAGGGAATAATGCCATTGAGGTAAGGACAAGACATTGAGGTACCCAAAATCACATTAAATGTCAATCTGGAATTCTTCTTGTTTTCGACAGATAAAGGCCAAGTAGGTAGAATATTCACACCGGGGCCAATGATGTCTGGTTTCAAGATGCCTTGGCTAGCCAAGCTCGGGCCTCTTGATGATAAGGAACTCACCATGAGAGCAGAATTGCCCCTACGATGGTTCCATTAAATACGTTGGTGTCGTTGTTGATTTTATGTACTTTTTGATATTTAGTCCAGAGCATAAATTTGCCAGTTGATTGAAGAATATTCTTAAACAATTATCAAGTATTTACATAATATATAATTTTAATTTACATAATATTTTTCATATATATAACACAAATTAATTTTACATGATATTTTATATATATATAACTACTAATTTGTAATAAATTTTAAATCTTAAATATTTGTCATACTCATTTTTATTTTGATATTTTATTAAAAGTTAAAAAAATATATGTATTAACTATAGCGGAACAAAACAATTTCGAATGCAGATCATAAATTTCAAAATTTAATCCATGGTTAACAGATAGATTAATGTGGATTGAGTGGTTTTAACAGATTGGGCTATATATTACACTACGTTAATTGCAGCCATAGCTCTTCCTTCATATTCTCTCTCTGCCCTTCAATTTCATCTTCGTCAGCTTTATCTCACGCTTCTAAAACCCTAGCCCTTCTATCTCCTTGAATTTAGTTTTTAGACCAAATTGCTTAGGCATCGTGGCAAGTGCCTTGCTCCCCTCCTCATCTCAGGTTCGTATCACAACCCCAATTTCTATTTCTCATAATGAATTTCAATCTAGACTTATGAAGTTTCTTAATTTGATTTGCAAAACGATTCTGCATTGCTAAAATTATTGATGAGTTCAATTCTTCTCACTGTTTACATGTTGGTGTTAAAAAAAACCCAGTGGAATTGGTAAATCTATTCAATCCAGTCTAAATTGCCCATTTGGTCTGGTTTTTTAGCTATAGTTCTATTTCTGAAAATGATGGAACTGTTCAAATCGGTCCAGTTTCCAATTCTAAGGCTTTGGTTATAATTCCCAACCGGAATGGACCGTGACATATTTGTTTTTAACCGGTTCCCGATTTAAGGCTTTGGTCACGGTTTCTAACCAAACTAGATCGTAACATATTTATTTATTATTTTTTATAAGAATTGAACATTAGCCATCATTGTAAAATTGGTAAGCGTAAAACCAAACCGAACCAATCCAGTTTTTATGATTCAGTTCTAGTTTGGTTACAGTTTCAATTTTTCTAAAATCAGAAGAATCAGTTTGGTTTCTGATTTACTTTAAACCGGATCAATCCGATCTGTGTTTACCCCTACATGATTATGATTTTTTTATTTGCAAGTTGATGTCGTGAATTTAGGTAATTATACATTTGTTAGGTTTTTATTATTGGCAACCCCGTTTGACAAAACTCCTTTGAGTTGTAATTTTATTTGCATTTTTATTTCAGTGAGGCTATGAGTTGTTAGAGGCGAATCCAACCTGAATTGAGCCTTGCAGATCAGTTTGTGATGTTAATGTTTTCAAGATTGCCACTTCGCTGATTATGACGGGGGTCGAGCTGCCCGGTCAGCTCGCGGCCCGAAGCAAAATGCAAAAATGCATTCAAAGTTGCCTGTCCGTTCATGTTATACTTTTCAAGATTTTTCCAGTTTTGGCCTTCCTGCTCGAGCGGGGAAATGGGCGCTCGAGTGGGGTTTGCAAGCTCACAGTATCTCTGTTTTGCCTAAAAAATACTGGAAGGTGTGATTCTCCGCTCGATCGGGGAAACGGACGCTCGAACGGGGAGCCTATATGAAATCACGGAATTTGAAGTCTCCGCTCGAGCGGGAAGACCCACGCTCGAGCGGACCGCGCGATCCCAAATTTCCAGATTCATTATGGAGTTGATTTTCTTCTGAAACAAGGTTTATTTTGGGTTTCTATAAAAAGTGGGATTACTTTGGAGTTCTGCAAGAAGTTGGTTTTCTACAAACAAGAAGTTGGTTTTCTTTCCCAACTAGGATTGCTTTGGATTTTCTATAAGTAGTTGGTTTTCTCCCAAAACTAGACTACTCATTGATTGAATTCCTCCAGATCTTCTTTTTGGTTCTTAAAGGTTTATATCTGGGGATATTTTGTTCTTTTCTTTGATATTTTATTGAGTATTCAACTCATGGTTTAAAGAGAGTACATCAAAGATTTGTTTGTTATACACAAAAGAGAGAGTTGTTCTTCAGTTGTGGATTCTGAAGAATTCGAGCCTGAAGCTTTGGTGGAATCCGGAGTGGCTCATCAGAAAGATAATTCCGTGGTGAAGATGGGGTTGGAAGAGGCACATAGAGGTTGGTTCAATTAGGCGTTGTGTATTCGCTAGATAATTGAGAGTATACCTGTGTAATTCCTTTATATCTTCTTAGTGGATTGTCTTGTGGCTGTTGCTCGTGATTTTTTGATCACAATTGGAGGTGTCCAATTGTGGTTTTTCCACGTAAAATCGTTGTGTCTCTTTCTCTTGATTGTTTGATTGGAATTGTTATATTCTGCTTAAAATTGTTACATAATCACAAATCAACATCTAGGGGGTTTCTAGATTTTTCAATTGGTATCAGAGCGGGTCGTTCTATTTTTTTTTTTTTTCTAAAAAAAAATTTCTTTTAGAACGCTTTAATTTTTTTTAAAAAAAAATTCTTTTAGAACAAGATCTTGTTTGATTTGTGATAATGGATACAATTCGTGAGGGAAATTCTATGGTTCGACCACCTCTACTTGACGGATCCAATTATTCTTTTTGGAAAGCTCGGATGAGATCTTTTTTAAAATCTATTGATGAAAAAGTTTGGCAATCCGTCATGAATGGGTGGACTAAACCAACGATTACCGTTGATGGAGTAACTTTCCCCAAACCAATTGATAAGTGGGACACAATTGATTACCAAAATAGTAGCTGGAATAGTAAAGCTATCAATTCTCTCTTTTGCGCTGTCACACCTGAAGAGTTTAGTCGGATTTGCAATTGTGAAGTCGCAAAAGAGGCTTGGGATATTTTACAAACTATTCATGAGGGCACTCCTTCTGTTAAACGTTCTAAACTTCAAAGGCTCACATCCAGTTTCGAAAACCTTTCAATGAAAGATAGTGAGACCTTTGATGAATTTTATGCGAAGTTAAGTGACATTGTTAATTCCAGCTTCAATTTAGGTGAAAAAATACCAGAATCCAAAGTTGTGGGAAAAATTTTGAGATCCTTGCCCGATCGGTTCCAACCAAAAGTTACGGCTATTGAGGAGGCTCAAGATGTTGACAACCTCAAGCTAGATCAGTTGGTTGGAAATCTTCAAACTTATGAGGCACATAGAAATTTCAAAAAGAAACAAAAAGATTTTGCTTTTAGTAGTGCTCATAAAGTGGTAGAGGATTCTGATGAGGATGGTGAGATAGATTCCAAGATTATGGCTGCTTTTGTTAAACAATTTAAAAAATCCTTTTTGAAAAAGAATCCTAATCTTTTGAAATCTACTCATACTCATAAATCTAAAGGCAAAGATAAACTCAAAATTAGTCCTATAGCCAAGAAGGAGAAAGGAAAGATACAAGGAAACTCTGATAGAGTCCAATGCTATAAATGCCAAGGATTTGGCCACTTTGCTTCAGAATGCCCCACTCGTTTGAAGAAGAAGAAAGCCCTCGCTATCACTTGGGATGATGAATCAGAATCTAATGAAGATGATAGTGACAATGAAGATCAAGGCGAAGAGGGATATAAGCAATTCCTTGCTTTCATGGTGGCTTTTGAAACTGAAGGACAAACAAAGTCTCCGAAGATGTCAGTTGAGAATACCACTGATGATGAATCCTCGGAGAGTGATCATGAAGAGCTAGAGCAAGCTTATGAAAAATTGTATAAGGAGTCTCTTAACTTATTCAAGTTGAATGACAAACTCACAAAGAAACTCAAAGCATGTGAATGTGAGAATGTCAAACTTAAGGAGGAGATTTCCGAGGCTAGAATCAATGCCATCAAGATAGCTGATGATCAACAAGTTCTTTGTGCAAAACTGTTGACTTGTGAGACAGAGAGGAATGAGCTACAAGAAACCCATGCCATGTTTGAAGAAAAGATTGAATCTCTCGAGATGTCACAAGCTGCTTTGGAAGAACTAATGATCAAGAAAGAGGAAGAGCTCAAGTGTGCCATGGTTACCATTGGTCTTTGGAACAAAGGATCAAAGACTTTGGAGGATATCATTGGGTCTCAACAAATCTGTTCAGACAAGAGTGGCATTGGCTTTGGAGATAAGAGAGAGCAAAAACAGAGTGCTTCCACATCTCATGATACAAGAACTCAAGGAAAGGGAGGACAAAAGATTCAACAAGAGGAAAGACTTCTCAAACTCCCTAGAGTTGGTAAGGTAAAAGAAAAGAAGGTACACTCTGTACACCCTGTTTTTATTTGTCATCATTGTGGTATGCATGACCATATTCGCCCTTTTTGTTATAAGTTGCATGGGAGAGTGTCTGAAAAGGGTAGAAATTCGAATACTTTTTGGGTTAGGAGACAACCTTACATGTCTAGGCGGAATACCAAGATTCATGAGGGTGTTCACAACACCACGACATTTACCAAGACCGCTAGACCTGATTTTGTTAAGACCAAAAAATTTGGGTGAGAAAACTTGACTTGTGTTAATTGGTTTATTTGTTTTAGTTTTTGGGTTTGTGTGTTTTTTTTAATGAGAAAAAATGTGTGCATGTTCGTTTTTTTTTTTTGTTGTCTTGTTTTGGTTTTAAAAAAAAAAAAAAAAATCCAAAAAGATTTTCTTAGTATGGTTTTGCAAGCTTGAAATTTGTGAGTGGTCCTTGGTGCATATTGGAATTGATAAGAAGTAACCATTACATGTTAATATGTGTGTGCTTTCTATGGTCCTTACTCATTTTGGAGTGTGTGTTCTTTGATTAGTATGTCTCATTCTGTACACACTCTTGGATTAGCAAATATTGAAGTCTTCCGCCTTAGTGATTATTTTTCTCTATGGACTTCTGGCATTGTATCTTTTGCTTTTCTAGAGGAATTGACCTATACTGGCACATCATGGGTGATGTTGAGTCTCTTAATCATCTTCCATCTTTTTGCATCTTCATGGCTTTCCCCTCTATTCTTTGTAATCCAGGCATGAGGAAAAGGCTACCTCAGAGTCACCAACCAGGCCATCCTTAATATTCCATGCTGCTTCTCTAGTTCGGTTTCCATACTCTTGAGCGTGTCAGCCGCCGATGAGTGTGCAAAAGAAAGAAAAAAAAATGTGCACAAGAAAGAAAAGAAAGAAAATAAATGTGCAAAAGAAAGAAAAGAGAAAAAAAAAATGTGGAAAAAAGAAAAGAAAAAGATTCATTGATTGAGGGGGAGCCTCCGCCTTTACTCACCAAATACCCCTTGATTCCTAGTAGTTTGACTTTCCTTAGTTGTGCTTAGATTCTCTTGTCGGAGGTCCAGCTTTCATATCACTACTAGGATTTGAATCTTGTGTTTGTCGAACTCCAAGAGTCACACACACACTTTTATCATGGGATCTATACTTTTCACATCATGCATCACTTTCTTTCATGAGGAATCTTCTACAGACTGTGCACATTGTGTTTACGAGTAATTGTGCTTCTTGGATAATTTTGTGTGTTTCAAGGTACAAATAGAAATTCCTGCTTGCTCCACCATATTATTTTTGTCAAGTTTGTTCTTGTTCTTTGTTTTTAGTGAGGGGGAGTTTGGTTCATCTTGATTTGGGTTGGTAATAGAGTTTGGTTTTTCATTGCAAGAGTTGTTTAGCATGAACACTTTGATTTGTTTGGTAAGGGAAATTGGCGATAGTTGTTTTGCATGTTTCTGTGCACTGTTTGCAAATTATTTCTTCTTGCATACTCCTGATATTTACATCGTCATATCATTGTTTGTGTGGTTTATGATCTTGCTTTTGTTGTGTGAGAGTTATTATTCATGAGTCTTAGTTTTCAACTATTCATGTTTTTCATCTCATATTTCAAGATAATCGTGTCATATGTCTATTGCTTTTTCATATACTCTTGTTGGACTAATAGTTGTTTTGGAGATTGTGGCACTAATCACTGTTTTGCAGATCATGATCTTGAGAAAGAAGTTTGCGTTTGTTGGCTGTAATGGGTTGGGGTGATTAGGATTTCATTTGTTAGGTGGTTTTGTCACGGCATTGCCAAAGGGGGAGATTGTTAGGTTTTTATTATTGGCAATCCCGTTTGACAAAACTCCTTTGAGTTATAATTTTATTCGCATTTTTATTTCAGTGAGGCTATGAGTTGTTAGAGGCGAATCCAACCCGAATTGAGCCTTGCAGATCAGTTTGTGATGTTAATGTTTTCAAGATTGCCACTTCGCTGATTATGACGGGGGTCGAGCTGCCCGGTCAGCTCGCGGCCCGAAGCAAAATGCAAAAATGCATTCAAAGTTGCCTGTCCGTTCATGTTATATTTTTCAAGATTTTCCAGTTTTGGCCTTCCCGCTCGAGCGGGGAAATGGGCGCTCGAGCGGGGTTTGCAAGCTCACAGTATCCCTGTTTTGCCTAAAAAATACTGGAAGGTGTGATTCTCCGCTCGATCGGGGAAACGGACGCTTGAGCGGGGAGCCTATATGAAATCACGGAATTTGAAGTCTCCGCTCGAGCGAGAAGACCCACGCTCGAGCGGACCGCGCGATCCCAAATTTCCAGATTCATTATGGAGTTGATTTTCTTCTGAAACAAGGTTTATTTTGGGTTTCTATAAAAAGTGGGATTACTTTGGAGTTCTGCAAGAAGTTGGTTTTCTACAAACAAGAAGTTGGTTTTCTTTCCCAACTAGGATTGCTTTGGATTTTCTATAAGTAGTTGGTTTTCTCCCAAAACTAGACTACTCATTGATTGAATTCCTTCAGATCTTCTTTTTGGTTCTTAAAGGTTTATATCTGGGGATATTTTGTTCTTTTCTTTGATATTTTATTGAGTATTCAACTCATGGTTTAAAGAGAGTACATCAAAGATTTGTTTGTTATACAAAAAGAGAGAGTTGTTCTTCAGTTGTGGATTCTGAAGAATTCGAGCCTGAAGCTTTGGTGGAATCCAGAGTGGATCAAAAAGATAATTCCGTGGTGAAGATGGGGTTGGAAGAGGCACATAGAGGTTGGTTCAATTAGGCGTTGTGGATTCGCTAGATAATTGAGAGTATACCTGTGTAATTCCTTTATATCTTCTTAGTGGATTGTCTTGTGGCTGTTGCCCGTGGTTTTTTGATCACAATTGGAGGTGTCCAATTGTGGTTTTTCCACGTAAAATCGTTGTGTCTCTTTCTCTTGATTGTTTGATTGGGATTGTTATATTCTGCTTAAAATTGTTACATAATCACAAATCAACATCTAGGGGGTTTCTAGATTTTTCAACATTGTTCGAGCTAATTTTTGGTCAACTATTCATGCTTATTGTTGTTAACGGTGTGTGTGCATTAGATCATTCAGGTGAATTATGTTGGTGTTCTGATATTTCGATTTTGATTTGATACAGAGTATATTAAGTTCCAGACTATTGAATGGTGAATGTCGAAGTAGACTTGAACAATCAATTAAGTAGTTAGGATTCTTGGGTCTTCAGCTGTGAACACCAATGTGCGGATTGATTGCGGTCACAGAACCTCCAATCCGCCATCCGTCCACTAGATTGGCGGATTGGATTGAGCAGATTGACGGATTAGCAGATAGATGCGAATCGATTTGGCGATTTAAAATTTTATAAATTTTTAACATAATTTAACTTGTGCACTTCCTAAAAAAAAAAGAAAAAGTATTACAGTTAGTGACTTAAAAAAGTATTACCATCATTGGATGCTTCATCCAAAGAAAGAAAGTTTGAAACTTTAGAATATTACAATCGCTGCAAGTCTCATCCATATATTACAATTACAGTATGTCTCATCCACATAAAGTATTACAATTTGTGATTCTTAAAATATAAAAACAATTCAAACCACTAAAACCATGAACAGAGCAGTAGTAGAGATTGTATGCCTCTGTATTGTTACATCTATATCTATTTTTAAAACAAAAACCATTATTTTTAGAGTTAGATTTAAAAACAAAAAAATATAGATAAATAATACATTTTTTTTTTCAGTTCAAAAAATATATTCAAGTTGAAAGCTCTTTTTCAACAGAATATATTCAACATAATATTTAAACTCTTTTTCAATTAAAAACACAAATAGAATATCTAAACAAATTGAAAACACAAAGTCTTATATATTATTAGGGATGATCGCGATTTGGCGATTCGGTTGTGGCCAAAAGAACCTCAAATCTGCCATCCGTCCAAAACTAGGCGGATTGAAAAAAATCAATCCGTAACCGTCCGCTCGTCATCACGCATCCGTCCAAAATGCGGCGGATCAGTTCGGTTTGGTCGGTTTGGACGGATCGGTATATCCACTGCTCACTCCTGCATGACAGAAGCTTTGGAGCAGAGGGGTCGAAAATAGCGGTTAATTAAATTTAAATTGCATATTTTATTTTCGGGCAATTTTTTTTGAATGTGTAGTGTTTGTTGCTGATCTCAGCCAGAACTTGATTCAATACATCAATTGAAGTGTGTTCTTTTGTTTGCAAAGTTTCTTTCAAAACTTCGGAAAAAATAAATTTAAACTATTAATATAAATTTTTTTAAAAAAAGTATCATGCGTAATCATCTAGTGATTTAAATTTCTTGAAGTTAAATAAATATCTGAAATATTTTCGTACTCAATTATGGTATCCGAAAATGATAAACCTAATATTCTACGTCGTTTTGATTATCAATTTTACCCATTAGAGCAATCATGTTTTTCAAAACAATGCATGTCATTCTGATTTATTAATTTTTTGAAACAATATATGCAATTGAAACATTTCAGAGCACAACAATATGATATAGAAGTAAATTTGTGTTGTGTAATTGAAATCCCAAGATTTTCCAACTCAATAGCTTGAGCTTTTGCCTCATTTTCATCACACCAGCTTCACAGATATTGGGCTTCTAACAAATTGTATGTTGTTACTAGATTTCCACGTCAAAAATCCATGGATGAAAGAGGCGTCTCCATTGGTGACTACCCGGCTAAACGTCACTTGATATGTTATTTTCTGGTTCACTTTCGAGAACTCTAGCCTCTTAGTATTGAGAGTCACTTTAACACCCGGTGGTGCAACAATGACTGAGTCATAAGACGACTTAGCCTCTCCAACGTTTGTCACAGTTCTCGTGTAAGCCTGATCATCACCAAAGCCAAGAGTGATAGAAAAAGAAGGATAATTTAGTTGTGCTTCTGGTATTTTGGATACTTTTGAGCACTTCACTTTTTGTTTTGTAATGAAATAGATGTCTTGGTCAGTGTAGTTCAGACCACACAAGTAAGGTACGTAATCATTGGGT
The DNA here is from genome assembly GCA_030407325.1 of Camellia japonica. Lineage (NCBI taxonomy): Eukaryota > Viridiplantae > Streptophyta > Magnoliopsida > Ericales > Theaceae > Camellia > Camellia japonica. The sequence goes on along the minus strand of JAPPVO010000007.1, from coordinate 10,248,075 downwards.
TCAAGGTCATAGACAAGTCCTGGATTGATGGCTCTTGATGGGTTGACATGACCCGAACCGGTAGCAAATATGTCAGCTGGTAGTAACCTTTCGTCGACAATGGGCTTGCCAGCTAGGTTTGTCAGGTCAGCCGTAGTCATGATTGCAGATTTGATAGCCGCAGGCGACCAATGAGGATGCACGTTTTTAAACAAGGCTGCAATGCCACTGAGGTGAGGACAAGACATTGAGGTGTTAACATTAAATTTCAGAACATAAACCTTACACTTCGGATCATTTACCATGTGTATTATCAAGAAATCAAGACAAAATGACATACCTGAATCCATTGATGAACGGTTAAACGAAAGCGTGATTATCAATAAACTCTTTGTTATTGATTATGTTATTGCCTTCTAATCATTTCCCCTTTGGTGCCTTATGTTTCTCCTTGAGAGGATTTAGGAAAAATGGCAGTGTTCTCTTTTTCACTTGGGAAGTAATAGGGACCATAACCTTTTAAAGGTTATAATTGGTTTTCAAAACTGAAAGGTTGTGGAAGTTCAAAAGAAATGAAAATCAACTTTAACCATTATTGGTTTTAATGTCTATTTATTGGTTTTCAAAACTGAAAGGTTGTGGAAGTTCAAAAGGAATGAAAACCAACTTTAACCAATATGTTTTAATTTCTATTTCTGCCCCTCATAGAAATAGAAATTATACAACTAGTATCTACACATTAGGTCCATAACACATATACCCTTAAGCCTATTAACTAAATTGAATCACTTAAATTGTAGGCTTCTTATAAATGATAACACCACATTTAATTATGTGGTCCCATTGAGACATTATCTAACAATCTCCCACTGGACCACATATGTATCCTGAAAAATGTGCTTAACTTTAGTGAGCTCAGAAATTTGTTATCATAACTTGAGGGTATCCAAACAATCTTGTCCATTAACTATATTAATATAGGATCAAAGCGGTCTTCGTTACATCAATCGTAACTCGACCCACCAATGGTCACGTATACTAATACAGCTAAATGACATAGATCAATCATGGATGCGTAGCATGGAAATTACATGTGATGTGATCCATACATGCCTATTTCCAACTGGTCCTACTTAACTTTATTGAGATCAATACTTCACAATACGTAACAGAGCGTAATAAACTGAATATTTCATTTATGCAGAAATTAATCTAATTACATAGATAAAACTCAAGGCTGACATAAAACAGTAATATAAATACAAACTCCCACTAAACCAGAATGTTCTCAAATAGAACAACACCCATCTGAGCAGTGTGCTCATGAAAGACCTTGGGTGGTAGTCCCTTCGTAAGTGGATCCGCTATCATGGAGTTTGTCCCAATGTGCTCTATGGAAATCTGTCCACTCTGCACTCTTTCTTTTACAACTAGGAACTTGATATCAATATGCTTTGATTTTGTCGAGCTCCTGTTGTTATTGGAATATAAAACTGCAGACTTATTGTCACAATATAACTTAAGTGGTCTTTCAGTGCCTTCTAAAATACACAACCCAGTGACAAAATTCCGCAGCCATATCCCTTGGTTTGATGCCTTATAACATGCTACAAATTCTGCGGCCATGGTGGATGAAGCTATGAGCGTCTGCTTTGCAGACCTCCAAGAAATTGCTTCGCCAGCTAACAGATAAATATAGCCTGATGTGGATTTCTTACTGTCTTGGCATCCAGCAAAATCGGAGTCGGAATATCCAATGACCTCTAACTTATCCGATCTCCTATATGTAAGCATATATTCCTTTGTTCTCTGTAAATATCGCATAACACGCTTGACTGCTTTCCAATGATCCATGCCAGGATTACTTAAATATCTACCTAACATGCCAACTATAAACGCAATATCCGGACGCGTACATACTTGAGCATACATTAGACTCCCTACAGCCGAGGCATAAGGAATCTTCTGCATTTCTTGAATTTCAAGACTGTTCTTCGGGCATTGGCTGAGACTAAACTTGTCTCCCTTAGCAACCGGGGTTTCACCTGATTTACAATTTTGCATGCCAAATCTATTAAGTACTTTTTCGATATAGCTCCTTTGTGATAATCCCAGAATACCCCGAGAACGATCTCGGTGTATTTCGATTCCTAATACAAAGGAAACATCACCAAGATCTTTCATTTCAAAATTCTTAGATAGAAATCTCTTGGTGTCATGCAATAAGTTTATATCGTTTGTGGCAAGCAATATGTCGTCAACATATAAAACCAAAAATATGTGTTTACTCCCACTGAACTTGTGATACACACATTCATCAACAACATTAGTTTCAAATCCATATGAAGTGAGAACTTGATGAAATTTGAAGTACTACTGACGAGAAGCTTGTTTGAGTCCATAGATGGATTTAGTCAATTTGCAAACCATATTCTTTGGGTCTCCTGACACAAAGTTTTCTGGCTGCACCATATAAATTGTTTCTTTAATGTCACCATTAAGAAAAGCTGTTTTGACATCCATCTGATGTAACTCAAGATCAAAATATGCAACAAGCGCCATAATTGTCCTAAAAGAATCTTTCGAAGAAACTGGAGAGAAAGTTTCTTTAAAGTCAATTCCTTCTTTTTGAGTAAAGCCTTTGGCTACAAGACGTGCCTTATACCTCTCCACATTACCATTTGAATCCCTTTTGGTTTTAAATATCCATTTACAACTTACGGGCTTCGCACCAACTGGTAATGAGACAAGTTCCCAAACTTTATTGTCTTGCATAGACTTATATTCTTCATTCATGGCTTCTATCTACTTATGAGAGTTGGAACTTTCCATGACTTGACGAAAGTTGATTGGATCATCTTTCGACATTCCATTTTCTACCTCATGTTCCTGGAGATATACAATATAATCATCTGAAAGTGCAAATCTCTTTTCTCTTGTGGATCGCCTTAATGGCACAGATTCTTGAGGTTGAGGTTGTAGAGTTTGTTCCTCAGGAACAATTACCTCATCTTGAATGGGGGTTTGAACTATATTATCTTGAACAACATTGTCTGGTTGAGGATCCGAAATTACTTTTCGAGCAATGACAGGTATAGGAACCTGTGATTGGTCAAAAGTAGTAGTAGGAAGTGGGATTACTCCTGCTTCCTCCTCAAAGACAATGTCTCTAACTGGATTTCTCCCCCAAACTCAACATCCTCAAAAAATGTTGCAATTCCCGTCTCAAATATTGACCTATTTGTGGGATCATAAAACTTGTAACCCCGTGATCGTTCGGCATAGCCAATAAAGTAGCTGCTAATGGTTAACCCCGTAATCTCTAAATAAATTAATTTAATGACAACATCTCAAGATACCTAGCACAACATTAATACCAAGCCTTTGGGTAGTGATATTAACTGTAAGTGGTATTCTTGTTGTAATGATCAAACATTGACAATAAGTTATGTCAAATAACAAATCTATCTTTTGATGGATTTATTATTCACATTAGGTTTTCTTGACAATTGGCACATGTTTATCACCACAAAATGTGTGTGTAATTCTGCCAAGTCTTAATCATGTCTTTGGACCGATAAATACCCGCATGAGATACACAGACATGAACATCAAAACATTCCATATAAAACAATCTAGACAAGAGAGATCACTTTTGTGACATCTTGTTTTAATTGACTTATATTGAGAATGTTAGAAAATTAAATTTCTGTAGACGTTGTATGAAATTACATTAAATTTAAAGATTTCCAAAGTTGTGACCCCGTATATGTTATATAATCTGCAGCAATCCCAATTATATACATACATATATAAATAGAATTGACGGGTCCAAAAACAAATAGTTTTTTTTTTTATGATGTTCAAAATTAAACCGATCAAATCGCAAGATATATATATATATATATATATATATATAAATACATGATGTTCATCCATTTGAGAAAAAAAAACTAAAACTGCCCACCGAATCATTTTACAATTCCAGAAAACAGATTGCCATTTTCACAGAACAAAACAGGAAAAAAAACAGAATTTACATCCATAAGAAAATTCAGAATCTGATTCCAGGAAACTAAAATAGAATGAATAAAGCATATCAATTCTGATAAGACACATGATATGCATGCTCTGATACCAATTGTTAACATTAAATTTCAGAACATAAACCTTACACTTCGGATCATTTACCATGTGTATTATCAAGAAATCAAGACAAAATGACATACCTGAATCTATTGATGAACGGTTAAACGGAAGCGTGATTATCAATAAACTCTTTGTTATTGATTATGTTATTGCCTTCTAATCCTTTCCCCTTTGGTGCCTTATGTTTCTCCTTGAGAGGATTTAGGAAAAATGGCAGTGTTCTCTTTTTCACTTGGGAAGGAATAGGGACCATAACCTTTTAAAGGTTATAATTGGTTTTCAAAACTGAAAGGTTGTGGAAGTTCAAAAGGAATGAAAACTAACTTTAACCATTATTGGTTTTAATGTCTATTTATTGGTTTTCAAAACCGAAAGGTTGTGGAAGTTCAAAAGGAATGAAAACCAACTTTAACCAATATGTTTTAATTTCTATTTCTGCCCCTCATAGAAATAGAAATTATACAACTAGTATCTACACATTAGGTCCATAACACATATACCCTTAACCCTATTAACTAAATTAAGTCACTTAAATTGTAGGTTTCTTATAAATGATAACACCACATTTAATTATGTGGTCCCATTGAGACATTATCTAACATGAGGTACCTGAAGTCCCATTAAATGTCAATTTGGAATTCTTCTTGTTTTCGACAGAGGAAGGCCAGGCAGCAAGAATATTCACACCGGGGCCAATGATATCCGGTTTCACGATGCCCGGACTAGCCAAGCTCGGGCCTCTTGATGAGAAGGAACCCACGATGGGAGCAGAATTACCCCCTATGATGGTTCCTTTAAACACAATTGTAGCCGTTGGTGTCGTCGTTGATTTTATGTACTCTTTGATCTTTAGTCCAGCAGCATAACTCACTTCGGTTGCTGGCAAGAAATGAGCGTTGGCCAACGTAGTAAAGCTGTCTTTCTTTTCATTCGTGACTATCATGGCGACCCCACCAGCGGTGTACACCGACTGTCCTTTCAGGTTGCTGTCTGTGTAGCTGCCACCATCACATAACACTACCTTTCCTTTGAAGCCGTAGATTGGCTTGTCGAAGTCACAAAATGGATTTGATGGTGCTGGAATAAAAAAGAGGCAACAAAGTAGAAGAGAAATTATTAGGCTGGGAAAGCAACTCGCCGTCAAACTCCTCTTTGTTTCCAAGCACCGCCGTGGCTCTTATGCTTCTATCTATGGTGCTCGCGCCAACAGTTAGAATCCATGGAGCCTCATTTGATAACGTACCATGTAAAGGACCATCATTACCCGCTGAACAACTTACAAGAATGCCTTTTTGTATTGCGGAAAACGCACCCTTTGCAATATTGTCCTGGTAGAAAGGGACCGATTGTGCGCCGATTGATAGAGACAAAATATCGACACCGTCCTCCATGGCAGCATCCATTCCCGCCAAAATGTCTGATTCCAAACAACTAATTCCCGAACAAACTTTGTAAATGGCCAAGTGAGCAAGTGGGGCCATCCCCGCCGAAGTGCTTTTGGCTTGTCCAAACACACTTGCATTCCTCACAAAATTCCCGGCAGCCGTGCTCGCTGTGTGGGTGCCATGTCCGTCATTGTCAAGCGGGCCCTCGGCTGGATCGGACTGGAAAGTCCTCACTCCGATGAGTTTGTTATTGCACGCTGCCATCGTCCCATTTAACTCGCACTTCCCTTTCCATTTCGCCGACGGAGGCGGGACTCCCTTGTCGTTAAACGAGGGATGGTTCGGATTAACTCTGCTGTCGAGAACTCCAATGATCACGCCCTTGCCGTAGTTTGAGTCCACCCAAGCCCCCGATTTCTGCTGCAAGTTCAACTCCAAGAAACTTGGACTGTGCGTTGTGTGCAATGACAACACTCTTTGGGGCTGAGCTGACGCAAACCCATCAATCTTTTCCATGGCTTTTGCTTCCTCTGGCGACAGTGTGGCTGCAAAACCAGTGATAACTTTTCGATAAGAATAAACCAAGCGAGACGACGATGGTAAAAATGACTGGTGCCAGTTTTCCATATCTTTAAAAAAACAAAAAAAGATATGTTGTCTTGATAGAGGCCGTGGATAAAGTTAATGACGCACTGTAATTACGGATTAAATTGACAAGTAAAATTTTTTTTTTTTTTTACTCTTTTTTTTTTTTTTTTTGCCCACTGATATATATATATATGATATATATATATAGGGAGACTTATTTATAAGTCCTTTTTCAGAATCTTATGATAGACTAAGTCCTGTGTAATTTCTTATAGAGCCTCAAGTCCTATTTTCATAAGAATGTATTCCACAAGATCCTAATCTTTTTACCCCCCATTTTCACACCTCCCCTCTCTCTCTCTCACTCCCAACCACCGAATTGATATCAATCTGCTTCTTCGCCGTCATAGTCCGTTCTCTCTCCTATCCGAATGGAAAGCAAGATAATGGTTCTAATGTCAAGTTTTCCATCCACTCTGAGATAATTTTAGGGAATACCACCGGCACCAAAGTGACGGCACCTGGAGGCTATTTTTTTTATTTTTTCATGCAAGCGTTAAATATTTATTTTATTTGTCCTTTCAAGCATTGAGAAATGAACTTTCTTATTTTTCAATTGCAATTCTACAGAAGCTGCCAACAATGTCGTCGTCGTCGTCAAATAAATGCCTATGTTTAAATGTCTATGTTTTCTTATAAAAAAAAATAAAAAAATTCAAAAAATAAATAATTTTTTAAATTTTACAATTAATAATACAAAATAAAAATATATTAAGATTATATATCTATTTCAAAACAAACGGATTAAAAAAATAAAAACTTATTAAGTTTGCGAAACGTAACGTGACACATTACGTTACGTTTATGTAAATGTCACATTACGTTTATATAGGTGTCACGTTACGTTACGTTTATGTAGGTGTCACGTTACGTTCATATTGGTGTCACGTTACGTTACGTTTATATAGGTGTCACGTTGCGTTACGTTTATGTAGATATGTCACGTTACGTTTATATAGGTGTCACGTTACGTTTATGTAGGTGTCACATTACGTTACGTTTATGTAGATGTCACGTTACGTATAGGTGTCACGTTACGTTTATGTAGGTGTCACGTTACGTTACGTTTATATCAATTTCCCTATATATGGTTTTATTATTAATTATGATAGTAACAACTAATATTGAGGGTAAATATGTCAAGAAACTTCTCATAGGACTTATGGGAACATAAGTTTTTTTGTGGGACCAAATGTAGCACAAGTCTCCCTAATAGAACTTCTAAATAATTTTCCCATATATATATTATATATATTTTTTTTACAACACATGAGAATATATATATATATATATATATTTATTCTAGCCAAAGAATAATAAAGCACCTATTTTTGTTCTTAAACAAATATGAAAAGATGAGGCTTAAACACACATTTTTTTCTTGTTTGGCAAGCCAGCACACTTATCACGTGTATATACATGTATATAGAATATCTGAGGGAATAGGAATATTCAAAGAATAATACCCCATTTTTTCTATTTAAGGAAAGGGCCCAAAACCCAAAACCTCACAAACTTTTTGCTCAGCCGCCAAACCCATCTCTCAGCCTTCTTCTCTTTTTTTTCTTTGAAACCCAGTGGCATGCACTTTCTCTCTCTATATAGAGAGACCCAGCTTCTTCATCCTCAAGAAAACTTTGTTTCTACAATACTAGAGGCAACTGTGGTGCTCTCCTTCTTCAACAACACAGAGGCTCTATCCTACGCTGAAGACCATTACCACTTGCATGCCAGTCGTCGTCGTAGCTCCAAGCAACGCCATTGACTTGTCCCAGTTTCAACCATTGCGGACGTCGTGACCCAGATCCAGACACTCCGGAGCTCGCTGACCAGTACCGACGCCGACTCCTCAGCGACATTACAGCCGTTTTTGGCCTTTGACTGTCGAGCTCGACCACTGTCGGTTTCTCCCTGCTGCGACTTTGCCTCTTGTTTCGACTGTCCAGCGCCACCCGCACACGTCGCCCACTCAACACATCGTGTGTGGTTTGCGTCGTAGCTCTAGGCACCGCCGGCAACGCTACCCGAGCTGTCGTTACTGCGCACCAACACCGGCACAACTCACTATTGATTCCCGTGGCCACTGGTTTTCTTTCTCATCTTTGCTTTTGGTAGGCATTTCGAATATATATATATATATATGTATTGATTATGATATATATATTTTTTTAGAGCTCGGACTACCCAGATCTTAGTTCTTCTTGCACACGACTACATCGCCGTGGCCCAAGCTGCCGTCAGCCTCTCGCTGCTCCAGTTCCGACCAAGCCGCCATCGGCCTCTCTCTGCTCTACCTCTGATCACTGTTGGCTTCTCTCTGCTGGAACTCCGTCGTCGGCTTCAACTATTCCAACACAGTCCACACACGTTGCCTACTCAACGTGACGTGTGTGGTTACCGACTCTTTTGTGGCACCACTATTGCCTCTGGCCTCAACTTGTCCGACGCCGATCACGCACGTTCGCCCACTCAACGCAACGTGTGTGGTCTTGCCCAGCCTAGCTCAGTCTTGTTGGCCCTGGGTGTGCTTGTCTCATATTTACCACTCTGCCACTGTCTCTTCCCGCGGGTCATTCCAGCTCCGGTTTTCATTTCCTCTCAGATCTGTGGGTAAGCTTTGTTTAATTTTTCTGGAGGAAGCTTCTTGTAAAAGAAATTTTGTAGTGTCTCTAATTCCAATGGAATTTTTTTTTTTTTTTGTAGCCCAAGAACTTTAATCCACTAGTCTTTAATATTTGTGACTTTAAATTCCACTAATGCTAAAACTTGTAAAGCTTGAGAGTGATAAATTTTTTTTACAAGTCTATAGATGAATACTCAAAAACCCCCTGCCTTGAACTCTACATCCTTACTTAAAAAATAAATAAATAAATTCTTGTTCTGATACATTACATTTCAAATTTGTGAACTCGGGTGATAGTTTTGACTTCAATCTTGAACCATGCTTTGTGCCAAATCTGGTCTCATGCCTATCTAATTGATTTTGTGGATATATATATCGAAACCCTTGCTTGAGATTTGTGTTTCTCGAAATTTTCTGATAGTGCTTGAGATTTATGCCTCTCGGAATTTTTTGATAGTGCTTGAGATTTGTACCCCTCGGAATTTTCAATGTGATCCATGAATCTTTATTGTTGATTGTTGCATGAAACAAAACGTAGTTGCTAATCCTCATATAAGTTGAGCCATTGATGTTTGGGATTGTTGTTTGAACATTATATCCCTTGAAATCCATACTATTGAATCTTGAACTCATAATTCGAACTCTGTAGCTTTTGTTGTTGATGATAAATTTTTTTTTTTTATCGTTCCATGTTTGATAGTACTGAAAGGAGTAGAACAAACATAGATGTTGTTGTTGTTGATGCCCGATGGAGTGATATCAGTGACGAAACTCATAATGTTGAACATAAATTTTGTTGTCGAGCAATTAATCATTGTAGTTTCGAGGAAGATAATGTCATACTCAAACCATATATATTTGATGAATAATACTCCGATATTTTGAACCTTGTGAACACTTTTCTTGTAGGAATCAAAAGCCGTAGTATAGAATAGGGCTATATATTGCTGTTTGTTGACCTTGTGAATACCCGAGAAAATGAATTGTTGATGACACCCGGGGTTGAATTTGTTGGTAAACCCATCATGTTGCCTGTAAATCTTATTATCAAATGACTGATTGTTGCAACCCTCATAATAGTAGATATCGTGCCTGAATTCTTGGTGTAAAAATTCCTCGTAGAATTTGTTGAATTCATGGATTTTTTGAAAAACGAATAGTTGATGCCGAAATTTGATTTGAATTCCTACGAATTTGTATTGCTTTAATATCGGTATATTTTTTTTGAACTTTGACACGGTCGACTCCTTGCTATTTATACTTGTTATTTCAGCTATATGTCTTCTCGAAAGAAATCTGTTGTCCCGGGGTCATCAGAACCAGCTCTCATGAAAGAGAGAGATGTACCTCCGGCATCTGAGTGGAGGAAATCTCCTTATTTTGGTCGGAAAGACCCGTTCTGACGAGTGCCTACCTCCACCACTGCTCTTCTGTCTCCGAAGGGGGCTCCATTATGTCTTTTTGAGGATACTGACTCTAGTCATGAGGCCCTCATTTCCCCTTCTTCGGTGCTACGCTTTAGGGTTGAGCGAGGGGATTTTCCATACTGCTATCCCCAGTTCAAGGCCTTCTCAAACCCTCTTTTGGTTGGCAGGAGTGGGTCGATGATGTCCTCTCGGACAGGAGCCTCTGTCGGCGGCTTCAGGAGGCCCGGCTATTGGTCCCGGTGAAAATATCTCGATCCCTATCCATCCGTCGCAACAATGCTAGCCTTGAAGCCATGGCTCTTCGGTGGAGCACCGAGACACACACCTTCATACTTGGCCAGCACGAGATGGGGCGCACCCTAGAGGATGTGTTCATGTTGCTGCGTCTGGAAATGACGGCCCTGATACCTTCTATCCTGAGCGGACACCCTCCAAGGATGATTCTTTGATCCAATCTTTAAAACTAAATCTTCAAGCTTGTGGTCGGTGGAGTTTCGTATTTGATGGTTCAGCAAGGAGAACCAATCGAGTGAGGACGGACCGTGCCTCCTACACCGCATGGATCCGCCACTTCTTTAGAGATCTTCAGCCCTTGGCTAGAGATGCTGACCCTGATTCTCGGGAGTATGAGGTCGGCCCGATGTATGGCTCTAGGCTCTATTTTTTGGGATTTCTGGCTTGCTTCCTTTCATTTTTCATTCTTCCGAGCACACCTCCGGATTCTTTCAATCCTTTTGTCTTCCCCTTAGCAGTTAGGCTCTTCAGAGGGGATCAGATTCCTTTGGCTCTGCTATTTCTTGGGAATCTTTATTAACGGCTGGATCTACTACATCGAGAAATGGTTCATTCCGTGGGTCGATATGAGCCTGTCTCCTTCATCCACAGCCAGTTCCTGCTTTGTTTTTTCTTCGAGAGGTTCCCAAAGTTTGCCCCTACTCCGACTATATTCGAGGCAGAGGTTCTTCGGGAGATAGTAGATAAAGATGGTATCTCCGTGCTCGGTACTGACAAGTCTCGCACATTTGAGAAAGCGAAGTCTTGCCAACCGTTGATCACACGTTGGTCATGTGCCATTTCCACCTTATCCTTGAATACTTTGGTGGATGATTCCAAGCACTTTGTGGCACGCCTTTATGTATGCCCACTGGTGGGTGTGGCAACACCGCTTATCTATCATGGTTCCTCCGCCTAGTGTCCTTTCCTTTGCCGAAGGGTATCTCTACATGCCTTGTTGATATGCTGATAATGATTCGTCCGAGTTCATTACCGGTATAGCATGAGGAGGGTGTTGATAGCGCTGTCTACAAACCTGATAGAGTGGCATGCTAGTTCGGGTTTGACCAGTGTGCCCCGGGGCCAGCACCTCCTTCATTATCTTTCTCGGAGAGCTACAGGAACTTTACTCGCGGACTCGTACACACCATGTTTCCTATATCCGGCTATTTGACGATGCTAGGCTTGAGCCGAGTAGGGGGTTTCACCCCCTCTTTCAGGCGATATTGGCAGAAGAATATCGATGCATTTATTGAATTTGTCTAGAGTAGACCGACCATATGTTTGCCTCTGCCGATCTATAAAAAGGACTCTTCTTTTCGGCTGCTTGAGAGCCGGAAATCTGATCACATGTACGAGAGTTTCTTTACTTCATCTGCTTCAATTGACCCTCCGGCTTGGGCGTCTGTTTCTAGCTTGGCAATTGCTTCTCCAGAGCCAGTCCCTTTGAATAAGGCCTCTGGTCCTCGGACGACCCGCCTTAAGAAGATGGCTCACAAGAGGGCTTCTGATGCCAGTCCTTTCACTCCTCGCCTTTCCAAAAGGCTCCATCAGGTACCCGATTTTTTTTTGATTTGAGGTTACTTTCCTTCTTGCGACTATACCTTCTATATAAAACACTTTTTATTTTCCCCTGTTGTGTAGGACCCTGCGGTTGCTGACGTTCTCAGTACCGTGGCTACTGGCCATGTTGTTTCCACCAGGCCGGACTCAGACTTGGACGACACCCTCCCTTTGCCTGCAAGACTTGTGAAGATGCGCACCCCTCGTATAGCAGTTATAGACGATGATGATGATGAGGCTGAGTCCTCTGATCATTTTTGTGACCTTATCCCATGCATGCGTCGTCACCGTTCTATCGTAACTGAGGAGGAGCGCTATCTTGGTAACGAGGGTATCGGGGCTCACCGTTCTGATGTTGAGATTGCTGAAGGGACTGATGCCACAGAAATTGATGCCGCAGGCCATACTTCTAGAAGCAATGTAGAGATGAGGTGCACCTCTAGGAATGGTGTGGAGGTGGATGTGCTAGAAATCTCTGAGACTCGCTCTGGCACTTATGGTGATTCTCATCCTCCGACCTTCCTTCATTCTTCAGGAATGACTGCTACTGTTTAGGCTTCGTTAGACATTAAGATCGATCAGGTGCTCCCTGTACGGCCAAGTGACTTTGTTGATGCTAGGAGCCCTTCAGTTGCTCTGGCTTTGCATGATGATTCTCCCTCTGGTAATCTTTCTTTTTGAAGTTTGTCACGTACTTCTATCTGTGATAAATCTTTACTCAAATCGCTTTACTGTTTCCTACCTCTAATAAGACTTCCTTATCTTTTCTTTAGTGTTAGCTGCTACCGGGGTCCTACATTCACCTGCCTCGGACTCTGCTCCGACTCTCTTTGTGACTCCTCATGGTTCTCTTTCTCAATGAGAGACACCTACCTTTGAGACGACTGCTAGAGGTTCTTCATCGCAAGTGCCTTCGAATGTTTTGGATCTAAATCTCAGTGATTTCCACTTTGATAGTGATGCCTTTGGTCTTTCCCCTTATCGCTCCGCATTATCAGGCTTGGGACCTCTGCCGGAAGTTACCCCTCTGGTGGTTCATCTAACCCAATAGACATTGGAGAGATTCCTAAGACTAGTAGCTTTCCGGCCCAATTCCTCCTTCGGCTTCTAGCAAAGTATCATTTCTCCATTATTAGGTAGCTCCTAAGTTTACTTCAGTTCTACAGCTTGTGCATTCGAGTTACCTTGAGACCTTTGCTTTATTTGTTTGCCAATGTCCACTCATTCAGACTGTTCTTCTCGAGTCTTTTGCCATTATCTTATATAGCTTGGACAGGCAACGGCTGTGTGACCTTAATGGGAAAGTAGTCGAGATAGCGTATCAGAGGATCTCTGACATGAAGCGTCACCAAGTGGATTTATCATGGCTTCGGAAGCGCCTGGATATAGCTTCGAACGCCAATCATCGGGTGGAAATTTTGTTTGTGCTTGCCTCTTATCGGACCTCTATAGATAAGACAAAGGCAACTCTTCGTGAACTTGAGTCGGCCTATGCTCGGGCCTTGGAGACTTTAGAGGCACACTCTACTGTTTGTCCTCCGGATGTAGATGTGACGGGCAGCTTCTTCGAAGGTTTTTTAGGAGAGATTGAGTTTTTTTTTTTTTTAATACTTTCTTTCCCCTTTCGATAAAAATGTTTTATCTAGGACAATGCAATGAAATGACAAAATCTTTGCTGTTTGGAGATTTTCGCATTGTTTTCTCACTCTGCTTGATAAAATATTTATTTTGAATAATACAATGGAAAGAACAATCATATGCACATGTTTATAAAAGCTGAAATATTCTTATTAATTTTTCAACTTTCTTGACAAAAGTATAATATATTCACTGCAAGTGATGGGATAAACATACTCTAAAAAGAAAACCAGCTTCTTCATAACATAAGGGAAATACAATTTTTAGACAAAGTAAGAAAATGAAAATGAATTTCAACATAGATGAGTTTATCTACGGGTAGTAATGCTTTATAAACTTTGCATTGAGCGGGCCAGTTCAGAAGCCATCTTCAACCCTTACAAGCCTGTAGTACCCGCTTGAGCTTGCTTGAACCACCCTGTAGGGCCCTTTCCACTTTGGAGAAAACTTGGGCAGGGGTTGTCCTTGCATGATTGGGTCTACGATCTTCCATACTAGATCACCTTCTTCGAACTTTCTTGGCACCACAGTTTGATTATAGGCTCGGACGATGGACTCATGATACCTTTCCATGACTTTTGTAGCTCTGTCATGCTTTTCCTCTAATGCTTCTAATTTGGTGGTTTTAGGCTCCAATACCATCCCCGAGGCGAGAGCCATCCGAGCAGATGGTGTTTCCAACTCTATAGGTAACACTGCCTTGGATCCATACACAAGGGAGTAAGGAGTTGCTTAAGTTGGCTTTCTCTTTGAAGTGCGATACGCCCATAAGGCTACTATCAACTGTTCGGACCAAGTCCCCCCAAATTCGTCCATCATCTTGCTCAGAATCTTTATCAGTGTCTTGTTTATGGCCTCCGCTTGCTCGTTTCCTTTTGGATAATAGGGTGTGGATTTGTGATGCTTCACTTGGTAAGTCTCTAGGAGGCTCTTCACATATTTTTTTATGAAGGGAGTGCCATTGTCTGAGAGGATGGTGTTTGGTACTCCAAACTGGCAAATGATATTTTCCTTGATGAAGTTCGTGATCGTGGGCCCCGTAGCGTTCTTCAGAGGGATTTCTTGGACCCACTTCGTGCTCAATTTTGTAGCTGCGAGAATCCACTTGTACCCTTTGGAAGGTGTGGAAATGGGCCCTATCAGATCAAAAACCCAGGTATGGAACGGCCATGGCGTTCGGATGCTATGCAGGTCTATAGCTGGAGCATGGATCAAATTTTTGTGTTTCTGACAAGTCTGACACCTCTTCACGTGATAGGATGCATCTGACTCCATGGTCGGCCAGTAATACCCAAGGTGTATAAGTTGCTCGAATAGCCGAGCCCCTCCTTGATGCTCAATTTCATGGGCTCTTCCGAGAACTAGATCCGACTCCTCTTTGGAGAGACACCTCAGGGGAGTGCCTTCAATGCTCTTTCTGTAAAGCTTGTTCTGATCAAGAAAGTACCGCCTTGCTCTCCTCTTGAGTGTGCAATGTCCCTCGGGCTCTCAGGTAGTGTTCCCTCTCTGAGATAGTCAATGTAGACTTGTCTCCAGTCAGGGGTATCAATTTCAAAGCAACTCTCATCCTTCCGGATGTATGACTGACACTTGGGGCATTCTCTCTGTAGTTGATTTGAGGCCTTCTCCATCTCGGTCCAATAATAGCCTTGTGTTTGGATCCTTCTGTACATACTAATATCCCCATCCTCGCAGGACTTTTCATGAATCTGTTGTAGTCGGAAGCTCGCTTCTTGTTGGCCAACACACTGGGCTAGGAATCCGGTACCTCCTCAGAAATAAAGTTCACCTTGAATAATTATGAATTGGGCAAGCTTGGCCATAGTCAATTTTCAACTTTGCTTCTAAGTTGTTCGAGGACTTCTCTTTTCCAGTCCTCCAGAAGGTCTTTGTCCTCGGGTATTATTGAAGGCTCTGTTCTCTTCTTGATAACAATTGTCGCCTCCTTCTCTAGAATGTCAACTCTTGCCCCTAATGTTGCGAGGGCATCTGAAAATTTGTTGTTGGAGTGAGGCACATGCTCTATTTCAACTTTTTGAAATTTGTCAAGAAGCCTGTGGACTGTTGTTCGATATGTAAGCCTGTGGACTGTTGTTCGATATGTGGCCAAGGCAGGTTCCTTTAAGACAAATTGTCCTGAAACTTGCTTTATTATCAGCTTTGAGTCCCCCCGAATCTGAATCTTCTTGATACTGTACTTCTCAGCTACTATCAAGCCTAAAATAAGAGCCTCATACTCGGTTTCATTATTCGAGCAATGGAAATCCAGTTTAGAAGACAAATATAATTTTTCCCCATTTTTGCTTGTAAGGACTATCCCAGTTCCTCCTTTCCCTCTAGCTGCTGCTCCGTCAAAGCTCAATGTCCAAAAGCTTTTCACGGAACCCATAGCTGTATGCACTTCTCCTTTTAATTCTTCATTCACTGGTTCATAGTCACCACTTGAAAATTGGGCAAGGAGATCGGCTAAGGCTTGGATTTTGATTGCCTTGGGAGTTACACATGTGATCTCGAATTCACCCAATGCTAACAACCATTTTGCCACCTTCCCGGTTAGAGCAGGCTTGCTGAGGAGGTATCGGATTGGATCACTTCTAGTAACAATCTGAATCTGATGTGCTAAGAAGTAATGTCTGAGCTTTTAGGCGGTGAATACCAAAGCTAAACAATGTCTCTCTACCGGAGTATATCGGACTTCTCGTCCTCGAATCTTTCAGCTGATATAATACACCGGGTGTTCTACTCCATCTACATTTTGGACCAATAATGCCCCTATGGACTTGGGGGTTGAGGTTAGGTACAACTTTAAAGGTACCCCGGCTGCAGGGCTATTACGGTCTGAGGCGAGGTCAAGGCCGCCTTGATTCTCTCGAAGGCCTTTTGGTGCTCTTGGTTCCACTCGAACTTGGTATCTCTTTTTAACAAAGAGCCGAAGGGGGCAAAGATCTCTGCAAGTGCTGGGATAAACCTCCGAATGTAAGACACCTTCTGGAGGAACTTCTTTAACTTCTTCTGAGAATGCGGAGGAGGCATTGCTCTGATAGACTTGACCTTGTCTTCATCTGCCTCGGTACCATGCCTTGAATACTTTCTCGAGGTCTTGGAAATGGTCCTCTTCTTTCTTGGATTTCACCACTGGATCATCAATATAATCTTCCACCTCATGATGGATCATGTCATGAAAGATTGCAATCATAGCCCTTTGGTAAGTTGCTCCGGCATTCTTGAGTCCGAAAGGCATGACTGTATAGAAGAAGTTTCCGAGAGGTGTTCTAAAAGCAGTTTTTTCTACGTTCTCTTCAGCCATCTTAATCTGATTGTATCCCTTGAATCCATCAATGAATGAGAATATCTGGTGTCTCGAGGTGGCATCCACAAGAGTATCAATGTGAGGTAGAGGGAATTCATCATTCGGGAAAGATTTGTTCAAATCTCGAAAGTCTACACATACTCTGATTTGACCATTCTTCTTCTTTACTGGCACTATGTTTGCCAACCACATGGGGTACTGTATTGGCCGGATGAAACCTGATTGTTGAAGTTTTTCAATCTCCTCCTTAATCTTCTCTTCAAGTTCTGGATGATATTTTCGAGCAGCTTGCTTAATTGGCTTGGAGTTTGGGAACACATCAAGACAATGAGAGACTAGGTCAGGATCTAGTCCGGGCATTTCTTTATATGACCAAGCAAACACATCTGAGTACCGGCTTATTAGTTTTAACAACTGTTCCCGCTTTTCTGGGTCAAGGCTCGAACTTATGAATATCGGCCTTGGTGCATCTTGTCCATAACTTAGATCTATTTCAATAAGTTGTTCAAGCTGAGGCTTCGGCCCATCTTGCATGCATTCTAGAGCCACTTCAGGCTTTATTACTATGTCATTGTCAGGAGACTCTTCTTTTGACTCAGAGTCGGTGGCCGAAGAAACCAACTCCCCGCACCTTCACAAATAGTACACCATCTTGCCCCCTTCTCGGACTTTCATCACCTTCCGAGGAATAGGCGGACTTTCTGGTCGAGACATCGCTCGTTTACTTGATTCTGCCCTTGGCTCCTTGTCATCTTTGATATCCTTCCAATGAGGAATTTTGACCCCTCGAGGCTTAGAAGTGGTGGGAACTTCTTCGACAGCCAATTCAGTAAAGTACATGGCATCAGAATAATGAGCTTCATGGGTCTCGAAAGGCCTTTCTGTAGCCTGAATTGTCACTGTCTTCTTTCCCTATTTAGCCTTAACACACTGATGATAACTTGATGGTACATCCCCATATCTATGCATCCAGGTCCTCCCTAGAATGATGTGATAATTTGCCTCGGAATCGATAATATGGAACTTGGTAGCCGAGCGAATCTCTCCGACGGCTAAATCAACTGTTACGCATCCTATAGTAACTCTCATTTCTCCACCGAAGCTAGTGATGACTATCGGCTGCTTCACGATGCGTTCTTCAGAGATTCTGGCCTTTTCTAGAGTAGCGCAAGTCATAATGTTAATAGAGGCTTCGCTATCCAGAAAGGCCCTTTTGAACTCAACCCCGTTAATAAAAGTAGTCACATAAAGTGGGCGATTGTGAGAAAAAGGATACTTCCGATCAACCTCGGAGAAAGTAATGGCACTAGATTACTCTTTTGCCTTCCTCGGGATAGATCCCTCAGTCGACATGCATTCCTCATAGTGTGCCTTAGCTATATTAATGATAGACTTGGTGATTTCTGTTCTTGCCTCCCTGGAAAGTCCAAGCTGGTCGAAGAATTGCTTGAACTTTACACAGTCTTACAGGGTTTTGGCATAGTGATTCGGATCTTTTTCCACTCTTGGAGGCTCGTAGTTAACCATTTCCTCGGTCTCTTTAAAATAAGATGCCACATAAACATGGTGTCCTCCTTTTCCGTAGTACTCTTCTCCTCCTTCTGGATCAAAGGGATCTTCGACATGAGTCATAAAGGTTCTGCCCTTTGGATCGAGAGCACTTCTATAATAAACTTGCTCACCCTCGGGCTCGAGGATGTCGTCTAGATAACAATCATTGTCATCGAGATTGGCAATAGCCTCAATCATCGGGCCTTCATAAGCTATCATAGCAATATTCGTGCCCTTATCTCGGTGCTGAGGATATGGTTATTCTCGGATGTCTTGAGTCCCTTGCTTTTTGAACCTCAATTCGTCTGCCTCAACTTTATCTCTGAAGATTTTCCTGAGAGTCCAACACTTCTCTGTCGGATGTTTCAATGTGCGATGATAGACGCAAAATTCGGGGCTCTCGCGGTCCTTTTTTGATGGCATTTTTTCGACATAAGGCGATTTTAGCTCTCCGTCAGCCACCCATTCCTTAACTAGAGCTTTTACCTCCTCGATTCCACATGGATAAGAAACATTCCCTTTTTCACCATTATATTGCTTCATCTTTTAGCCCCTATGACCCCCTCCTTATGACTTTCGGGTATCTGGGGTAGAGGTAGTAGCAACAATAAGTCTACGAGACGATTTGAAGCTAGTCTTGTAACTAGCCTTAAATCCAGACTCCTGAGCCTGAGGAGTGCTAATGTTCCGAGCTATTTTTATTAGTGCCGAGAAGGTGGGTAGCTTATGATTAACTAGAAACATTTTGTACCTGCTCAATGCCCCTTCTAGACAGATTTGAACCAGATAACTCTCCTCCACTGCTTCATGGCAATCCACAGCCTTGTCCTGAAACCTTTTGACGTAGTCAAGGATGTCTTCACTTTCTTGTTGCTTTTCTTTACACAATGTAAATGTGGTCACCTTCTCCGCCACTTGAAAGAACTTGGAGTGGAATTTGTTAACCATTTCCTCCCAAATTCGAACACAGTTTGGGGCCAAATTAACATACTAACTATATGCTCGGTTAGTGAGGGACTTAGAAAATTCTCTCAGTCGGAGGACATGGTTTGAGCCATGAATACCCAGAGTCTCGATTAATCGCACAACATGTTCTCGAGCATTTCCTTGTTTGCCATTGAATTTGATGAACTTTGGCACTGTATACCCCTCAGGGTATGGATAGCTCAACATCTCAATAGGGTAAGGCGGCTTGACTTTCGAATCAGGCAAAGAGGGTAAAGTCCTCTTGCCCCGTTCGAGATCGAACATGGCTTGCACATCGACGAGAGTGAGAAACTGTTGAGGGAGAGAATTTGATAGTGGTATTCCCGGAACTTGGCTTATAGACCTGAAGACTGAGCTAGGGGCGACTTGGCCATTCTGGTGTTGCGAATTCATCATTGGTGAGGACATTTGACGATACTGGCCATCAGCGCCTATAGACAAGCCAGTTGAAGATGGGACATTGAACTGAGGCTCGTAAAGTCCACTGGGACATACCGGGTTGGACTTGCAAATTTGTTGTCAGCACCAAAGGAGGCTGTAAACACCCCATTTTTTATCGTCCTAAAGACTTGGATGTCATCGTTTGAGCGCTCGGTGATTGCGCATGTTCGCGCTCGTTTGGAGTCCCCGGGGGTTTTCGGTTGTGCACCTTGCCTCTGAGTCTTTGAACTCTCTTGGTTTTGTGCTTGTTTTAAGCCAACCCTTGGTCCCCCCTTTTGCCTGGAGGGAGAAGAAGTGGTGTAGACCACTTTTCTCCCATGTTGACCAGTTTTCTCCCTTGCTAGCCACTTTAGGTGGTCGGTCGGCTAGGGTGGGTGGTCGGTCGACTGCCTTAAGTGGTCTGCAGCCTGCCACCACCTTCTCCTCTCTTGGGAGACCCTTTTTTTACCCTGTCGACCAGTTTTTTCCCTTGTCGACCACCTGAGGTGGTCGGTCGACTAGGGGGGGTGGTCGGCGGCCATTTTTTAGCTTTTGCAGATATTTTTGGTGCCAGATGTGCCAGCTATTGGGCATAGAATGCATCCTCCCTACACGTGTAAGGGGGGATTCAAGCAAGCTTTGGCTTGCATTTTCTATAAAAGGAAAGCTCTCTCCCCCTTTCAAGGGTTCAGAATTTTGAGGAGCAAGTTTCCCCTCTCTCTCTCTAGAATCCTTTCTCTCTTCTCTTTTAGTGTTTGAAAGTAAGCTTTCTTCACACTTTTGCAAAGAGACTCCTAGCCAAACACCACCATCATTGAGCTGAGGTTCTTGGAGGTCATATTTGAGCTTTGAAAGTTGGTTTTAGCTCAAGAAAGTTGTTGTTTTTGCTGTGCTTCAAAGGTGAGTCCTATACCCTCTTTAAAGCTTTGTTCTGGTTGCATATTTGGCCACCTTTGCATGCTATTTTAGGCCTTGCTTTCAACTACAAAAACCTTTGTTTTAAAGTGTTTAAAATGGTTGTTTAAGGCCTAGTTTGAGTTAGGGGTGGTTTACCCCCTTTGGTGGCTTGTTTTGCTTTGCTTTGTGCCATCTCTTAAAGCTTTTGGGACCATCTCTTTTTGGCCTTCTTACCACTGAAACTTAGAGGAATTTCAGTGGTGGAAAGGTGGTTTTGAGGTCCCAAATGAGTGGGGGTGGTCCTTCCTCTTCTTCTCTTGTTTGCATGTGTTGATGGCCCATCAAAAGAGCATGTGTTTCTACTTCTTAGTGGCCTTGTTTAGGCTCATTTTTGTGACTTTTTAGACCTACCATAACTCTGTTTTCAGTTGTCTTGGTCACCTCTTGCATGCTTCTTGTACTTGTAGTGTAATCCTACTTGTAGCCTTGCAAAGTAGCATATCTTTGTGCCTTGAATTTGCTTAGTTCAAGCATGTTTTTAGCCATTATTTACTATGTCATAACTCTATTTTTGGTTGTCTTGGTCACCTCTTGCATGCTTCTTGTACTTGTAGTGTAATCCTACTTGTAGCCTTGCAAAGTAGCATGTCTTTGTGCCTTGAATTTTCTTAGTTCAAGCATGTTTTTAGCCATTATTTGCCATGTCATAACTCTGTTTTGGATTGGTTTGGTTGCCTCTTGCATTCTCCTTGCACTTGTAGTGCAATTTTGTTCACTAGCCTAGTGTATTCGGTGTTTCAGCCTATTGATCTAGTATGTGTATGTTCTACTCCAGCACATTTTTGGCTATTTTTTAGCATGCTTTAGGTCTAATTTGAGTGGTTTTGGTCATGCATGCTTGGTTTTGCATAGCTATAGTGTATTTGGCTTTGCTAGCCTTGCACTTTGAGACCTCTAGCATGTCATATTTGAGCCTTTTGCATGGCATGACATCATTTGGCATGTTATTTCAGACCATATACCTCTGCTATATTCTTGTATTTATTGCCCTTTTGTTGTGTTTGAGGTTTGGGCCTTATGCTTCACTTGTGAGCCAACTTGCATGCATGTTTGTCTAAACTTTTGGGCTATCATTTCAGCATGTTTCGGCCTCTGTTCTGGCATGTTTTAGGTCTGTCCATAGCTGGTTTGACCATTTGTGCTTGATATTGTATGCCTCTTGTGTGATGCTCTTCACTAGCCTTAGTGTTTTTGGCCTTTAACATGTCTTGCATGCATGTCTTGCATGATTTAACGTCTTTAGCATGTTATTTCAGTGCTGAAATATATGCCATTGCATCTCACTAATTCACTCCTTCAAAACTAGAGGACTCTCACTTTTGGACTTAACCGATTAGGGGACTAATTGGTAATCTAAAATGTGTAAACAAAATGAATCAAGTAAAACATGGCCAAGATAAGTATGTTGTTTGTATTGAATGTGTTTGGATCGGACGTTAATCCAAACATGAGAAATGTGGGACGTTTCATACTCATAGTGATGAAACGTGTCACATTTCTCGGTCGCCAACGCCCTTGATTGTGCATGATAGGGTGGAGGCCTTTCGAGTCTTATGTGTGCATTCATTGAGTTTTGCGCAAGCTTGGTCCTTTGGCCACCATACATTGAAAATGTTTGGTTGTTGGCTCGAGAGTCGAGTGCCATACTCCTTTGAGCTTGAGATATGATAAGGAGTGTGGAAATGTATACATTTCCTTGCAAATACACTGTCTGTGCTCTGTTGCAGCAACAGGAGGAATTTCAGCCCTCAAGGTGTTCTTGAGATCAGAAAGAAGCAATTTGGAAATCGGTGCAATTTTCAAAGATTCAAAAGAGTGCAAACAGAGGCGTCTTGAGGCAAGGCGGTGGATTTCAGGGAGAACGCAACCGAGCATGCATATCTCCCTCACCTGCGAGGCCATTTATCGCTTCTATTAGTGTAGACACCCCATTTTTGACCGTCCTCAAGACTTGGACGTCACCATTTGAGCACTCGGTAATCATCCATGTTTGTGTTCGTTTTGAGTTCTCGGAGGTCTCGGCTACGCGCCTTGCCTCAGGATCTCTTAACTTGCCTGTTCTGTGCTTGGTTTTGCACCAAGGGCTTGTGTTTTGTGCTCCTGAGGGTAGGAGGTGGCTTATCAGCCATCCTTTAAACCCACCGGCCATGGCTTAGGGCCACCGGCCTTGTTTTCTTTCCACCGGCCATTGGTGATGGCCGGTCGACTCTTTGTGTAGTCGGCCGACCATTTAGTTGGCCGATGGTCTCCTTTTCTGGCCGGTACCACCTTTTTGCCTCTTTCAGGCATAGTGCATGCCAGCTATGCCAGCTGGAGTGCACGGACTTGTCCTCTATACAACTGTATGGAGGAACTTGCCCCTTTTGCACCCTTTTGGTCTAGCTTCTTGAGGAAGCTTGGACCTTTGTCTTAGCTTCCTCAAGAAGCTTGCACCCCTGTCCCAGCTTCCTCAGGAAGCCTTGGCCCCTTTGCCTTAGCTTCCCTTAGAAGCCTTGACCCTTTTTTTGTTAGCTTCTCTTGGAAGCTTGACACTTTGCCTTGCCTATATAAGGAGACCTCCCTCCTCCTTTGAAGGGGTTGAGCAAAACCAGACCTAATTACATATATTTCTGATATATATCACCCTCTCTCTCTATATCTCCCTCTCTCTCTTGATTTGTGTGTGTTTGAGGGCCTAAAAGTGTAGTTTGTTCTTAGTTTTGCACTAGAACACATAGTATTACACCAGACTTCGACTTGGGAGGTGTTAAGAGGTTCTTCTTGGAGTTTTGAGCTGGATTTGATCATAAGGAAGAGGCTGAGGTTGCTGTTCTTCAAGTGTTCTTCAAGGGTAACACTATTTGCTTTATATTCCCCAATCTTGCACTAGTTTTTAACCCACTTTGCATGCTGTTTTACACTTTGTGTATAACTTGAAAAAGTCTTGTATTTGCATGCTTAAGATCTTTCATTAAGGTCATTTTGTTGTTTGGAGTCGACCTCCCCCTCTTAGGCCTTGTTTGGGCCCTTTTTGTGCTCTCTTTGTTAAGCTTTGAATACTATTGTGTTTTGGCCTTCTCACCACTGAAATCCAGTGGATTTTCAGTGGTGATGAAGAGGGTTTGAGGTCTTGCATAGGGGAGGAATATCCCTCTTCCTTTGTCTCTCTTTTGTTTGCATTTTTGGCTCATAAGAGTAGCATGCATGCTTAGTTGCTTTTGGCTTCATTTCAGAGGTTTTTGGGTGTTATTGGGTCATATTACATCTCTATTTTTGGTCGGATTTATACCCCTTTGCATGCATAATATACTTGCTTTGCATTCCTCCTCTTTGCCTAGAAATGCATCTTGCCTTTAAGACCATCATGCATGTATGTTCTTGCCTAACTTTGTGAAGTTCTTGGTCATATTTCATCATGCTTGAGGTCTGTTAGGCACTGATTTGATCATATTTTCCATGTTTGGTATAGCCTCTTTGCATTTTGGCTTGTAAGCCTTTAGTGTGTGAGTCATGAGCATGCTTGAGTTGGGTTGTTCTAGTGATTTGGAATCATTTCTCATGCCATTTCAGTCCCTAATCCATGCTTGTATGCTTGCATTCATCATCCCTTTCATGCCTTTTAGTGTTGTTCTTCTATGCCTTGAAATAGGTCTTAATGCATGCCTCTTGGTTTGTGCCCCTTAGTTGCCATATCAGTGGGTTTTAGAGGTCCTTTTTGCATGCTAAAACTTTGTTTTGTATTGAAAAGTTCATGCTATGTTTGGTTGGGGTAAGTGTTGAGTAATCCTTTCTTTTTGTGCCCTTGAATGCCTTCTATCTTACACCCATCCCCTAGCATGTTTTGGTATCATTCTTCCCATGTTTTTCAGAGTTTAACATGAGTGTTTAATGTCCATGTATATCACCTTTGAGTGTTCTTGAGAGTAGCCTTCCATGCTTGGATTTTTGGCTCATTGGTATACATGTTTGCATGAGCACTTGTCCATCATTTTTGGCACTTTGGCCCACTGTTTTTGGGTGTGGCTGAGGCCTCCTATTTCAGTTTAAGACCACCCTTGTATATAGTTGCATACTTAGCATGTTGCATGTTGCATTTCATTAGTTGCATGCTTGCATTATGTCTTGTTTGCATGTTTGCATATTGTTTAGTTAGTTGTATCACATAGTCTTGTTGCATGCTTGATATGTTCATGTTTAGCTTGCATGAATAGGTAGCATGGCATTGCATTAGGTGCATTACTTTGCATCATATATGGCATACACCACATTACATTTTGCTTGGTTTGGGGTGTCAAACCAAGTATGGGGATTGAGAAGTGTCCGTACTTGAAGTGACGAAACACGTTCAATCCTCGGTCGCCAATGCCCTTGATCTCAACATGATAGGGCATTGGCAATCATTTGTTTTGTTGCATGCATTCACATTGAGTTGCAAGCTTGGTGCCTTGGGCCATCATGCATCAAAATGCGTGATTGGTGGCCCGAGAACCAAGGGTCACACTCCCTTGAGTCCATAATATGATCGGGAGAGTGGCCATGCACACATTGCTTTGAATTTCCTTGCCATACACTGTCTGCCCTCTGCTGTTGTCAAAAACAGGATTCTGCAGGAATGTTTGGCCGGTCGGCCATACACAGTGCCGACCGACCATCAGTGTCCAGCCGATGACACAAGTTTTGGCCGGTAAGCCTATTCTCATGGCCGGTGACCTCTTATTCTGGCTGGTGACATCCCAGAGCACTCAGGGGGTGATTCAAAAGGGGCCTGGAGACATTCATAATTTTCAGAGGGGTAAGGCAGCATAAACAGAGGCAACAGTGGCATGGTACGAGTTTCCGGGCAAGATGGATCGAGCATGCATCATCCCATCATTCCGAGGCGGGGCTGTGGCCACTTTACTTCTGCATTTAATTTGTTAATTAATTAGAAGTTTTTGTAATATTTAATTAGCTAGAATAGTTAATTATTTATTTATTCTGTAATATTTATTCGGACCCTCTGAGCGAGGGCAATTGTGTAATAAGTGTGTGTGAGTGTGTGTATGTCTTCCAACCCCACGTCTTTCTTCCATTTTTTTTACTAGTTTTCGATGGTTAGTTTAGGGCATGTTTCAATTAGCATGATAGCATGTTTGCATACATTCATTCGTTTTGCATGCACCGGGCCCGGCGCATCATACTAACTGCATTGTATTTCGATTCCAAGTTTGAATACGTGATAGCTGTAGCATCATCATATGCCATCTTAGGATAGCCGAGCCTGTTGTAGTTGCATCTCGCATGTATTGCATTATCCATCTTAACATGAGCTAGAATCATGCATATGATTACTAACTAGTTTCTGTTTTAGCTTGGAGTACTCGGTAAGCATTTATGTTTTAGCATTCTTGCATGCGTGTGAGTGTTGCCATGTCAGCATGCTTTACCATAAGGCTATGTGCTTAAATGATATAACTACCTGAATGTTTGTGGGTGAAGGTTGGATTGTTTGAGTTGGAACAACTCGTTGAAATCCGTGTTCTAGCCTACTTACGGGTAGCAAATTTCAAACCATCTTTCAAACGAGCAGATATGCAATGCTTTGTTCCAAATTAGGCGATCTAGTCTATACTTTTGTGTTGTGCGCATCACATAGTAAATCTAGGCTAATAACCGGAATAAGAGCACATAACGTTTTCAAAACAAGATATCATGGTTAGTAGAGGCCGATCTTCGGATCGGACGAGAGGGGGTGCTCATAGCTGACCTTCCCCAATCGTACCCAAGTTCCCGAGCCGAGGCAACTTTGTGATGACGGACACGTGGCCCTAGGGAAACGAGTCAGGGTTTCCTAAATTTCCCAAAATAAAATATTTACGTGACGACTCTATATCTGGCAAAGCAGTCCATGTTTGGCACTTCTTTACAAAAGAATCTGTTTTCAAAACGATTTGTCGGATTTGGACTCTTTGGTTCAGATTTAGAACTGTGACAATTTGAGTCCGAACTGTAGTGAGCCCAAATGGACAGAACGGGGGGAGTCATCCTCCCGGGACGTTCGGGGACGTCTACAATTTGCTAGTTGTAGTTAATTACCTATGCTGTAATTAATTTAGCTTAATGCTTTGTAATATTCTAATTAGCTTAGATTAGCTAGTAATTCAATTTGGTTTGTAATAATTAATTAGCTAGAATAGTTAGTTAATTAGTTAGTTTGTAATAGTTAGCTTAATTAGCGTAGCTAGTTAGTTTTCATTTTATTCGGACCCTCTGTCGAGAGGGCAAATGTTGTAATCAGTGTGCGTGTGTGTGTGAATGTCTTCCAATCCCACGTCTTTCTCCCTTTTACTTATCCGCTTTTGATGGTTAGTTTAGGGCATATTTCAATTAGCATACCTTATGCTTTGCATGTTTGCATCATTCATTTGTCTTGCATGCATCGAGCTCGGCGCATCATTTGAACCGCATTGTATTTCAATACACTTCTTTGAATACATGTATCAAATGTCATATTCATATACCATCTTAGATAGCCGAGCCCATTTAGTTGCATTTTGCATGTGTTGCATTAGGCACTTAACATAGTTAGGATCATCCATTGATTTCTAACTAGTTGTTGTTTTGGCTCGGAGTACACCGTAAGTGTTTATGCTTTAGCATCATTGCATGTGTGTAAGTGACTGCCATGATAGCATGCTTACCATGAGGCTATGTGCTTAAGTGATTAATTGCATGAATGCCTGTGGATGAAGGCTTCATTGCTTGAATTGGAACAATTCATCAAAATGTGCATTTTAAGCCCACTTGTTTGTAGCAAATCATGTTTTAAGCCCACTTGAGGGTGACAAATCTGCGTTTTTAGTCTACTTGAGGGTAGCAACTTCAAACTATTTTCGAAAAACAAATATGAGATGTTTTGTTCCAAATTGAGTGATTTAGTATGTACTTGTATGCTGTGCGCATCACATAGTAATTCTAGATTAATAACCGGAATAAGAACACATGTGTTTATAAAAACAACATATTATGTTAGTAGAGGCCGATCTTTGATCGGGCGAGTGGGGGTGCTCATTTTAGGACCTTCCCCTCTCGTACCCAAGTTCCCGAGCCGAGACAACTTTGGTGATGACAGACACGTGGCCTTAGGCACGAGTCAGGGTTTCCTAAATTTTTGAAAATAAAATATTTAAGTGGCGACTCAGAAATTTGGCAAAGCAGTCCATGTTTGGTGCTTTTTGATTAAAATCGATTTTCCAAAACGATTTGCCAGATTTGGACTCTTTGATGATTTATCAATCTTACATTGCACTTTGTGAGATTAGATTCAGAACCGTGATAGGAGTCCGAACTGTAGTAGCTAGAACACAATTTGTGCCCTCTCCGAAAGGAGGGCGCGCGGAGCGAGTTCGGGCGGTCTACAGAGGCCCGCTTAGTGCTTGAGTAACATTTACTGGTGGCGTAACAAGATCAGGTATGGGGCAGAGCTCCCTTTTGCGCCATCATGCCCCTTATATTTGCTTGGACACCAACAGTCGCCGGAGCGCCGTTCATTACACCAGAGCCTCCCCTAGTCACCATTGGATCTTGGCTTGGCACGCCATGGAGCCCGGGCATGGGCAAACTGCTGCCGCCTACTGTGGTTTGAGCATGTGTTACTGTGGCCGTGTTGCAATGAGCCATAGGCTGACTGGGGCCTACTTCTCCTTGGATTTGATTTTGCACTCCGACGAGAATAGCTCCACCACCAGTTTGATTTCCGTTTGGCGCCGGTGCAAAATTAGAACTCATCACCAACATGGTGTGAGTGAGATTTTGAAGAGTGGTAAGAATCTTCTACTGAGTATTTTGAAGTCCTTGAATGACTTCGAGCAAAAGTGGTTGATCTGGAGCCATTGTCCTATCATCACCACCATTAGAGGATCCTTGTTGGTGAACTTCTTCTTCTCCCGCCATCTTCGCTGGAGTTGTGTGGGTTCCAGATCTCGTTGAGACCATTAACCAATTCGCCTCCCCAGCGGAGTCGCCAAATGTATGAGAAGGTTCAAGAACGTTGTTGGAATATTCGAAGATCTTTGAAGAAGACTCGAATTCCTTTAGAAATTGTGAGAGGCTTAGATTCTTCAATAGTCTCAACTAAGAACACAAAAGAAAGGAGATGATGGAGATAAGAGATTGGGTGAAGAAGAAGGCAAAGTAGCTAGAGAGAGAATAATGGCAAGGCTCTCCCATAGATCTAGAGGGTTCAAGAACGTTGTTGGAATATTCAAAGATCTTTGAAGAAAACTCGAATTCCTTTGGAAATTGTGAGAGGCTTAGATTCTTCAATAGTCTCAACTAAGAACACAAAAGAAAGGAGATGATAGAGATAAGAGATTGGGTGAAGAAGAAGGCAAAGTAGCTAGAGAGAGAATAATGGCAAGGCTTTCCCATGGATCTCCCTCTTTCACTCTCAAGGTTAATAATGGAGAAGGGAAATTAGTTCTTTCCCAAAAATTGTCTCTCCAAAATCCATCTGTAACATGCCCGGGAGGGTACCCGTGCACGTTAAACAGTTCGGACTCCCGAGATCTCTTTGATCTCAATGTCTCACGAGTGTAATGTGAAACGTAGAGAGAGTCCAGATTTGGCAACTTTTCTTGAAAATTCATTTTATTGCAATTTTGTCAAAAATGGACTGCGTCATCAGATCTCAGAGTCGCCACCTAATATTTTGGGAAATTAGGAAACCCATGACTCGGTGCTAAAGGCCACTGTTCGTCGTAACCAAGGATGCTTGGCTCGGAACCTTAGGTATGAGAGGGGAAGGTCAATAATGAGCACCCCCACTCACCCGATCAAAAGATCGGCCTCTACTAAACCATGATATGACTTTTATTTTCTTTATATGTTCATGTTCTGATTATTGAATAAATCCTAAGATTTACTATGTGAAGCATACAAGTATAGACTAGTTTGCTCAAATTGGAACAATTCAACTTCATGTTTGTTTTTCGAATAGGGTTTGAATTTGCCACTCGACAAAGTGGGCTTAAAACGTACATTTATTGAATTATTCCAATTCAAACAAGCAGCCTTCATCCACAGACATTCAGACAGTTATATCACTTAAGCAAATAGCCACATGGTAGGATGCTAAACATAATAAGAAAATCACACACAAATGAGATGCTAAAGCATAAAAACTCACAGATTGACCGATGTCCCTCGAACAACTACAAAATAAAAGTTAGTAAAATATGCATGATCTTATATACAGAATCCTAATGCAATTCACTCATGAGATGCAACTAAAGATTCGGCTTCTAAGATATGGCATGTGAATCATCTCAAAACACAGAATCATGGGATAATCAATTGAAGCATAAAGATGCAAATTTAGCCAAATCTTATGCATGAATCATGGATGTAAAGCAGGGATATGCATGACATGTCAAGATATATACATACACACAGTTAGGGAAAGCGATAAAAGAATGGGATAGAAAGAAGCGGGGTGGGTCAATTATTACAACACGTTGAATATTACAAATCCAAATGAGGAGGAGAGGAGAGAAAAATAAAATAAAATAAAACCTCACAGACACTCAAAATAAAAATAAAAGAAGAATTTGGAAAAACAGACTATCCACTAGTTTATTCCACTCCTTTTCTCCAACGAAAATTGAGTCCAATCCCACATGCAGACATTCAAGCCATGACAGCAACCCACTAATTTGTAATAAAAAACGCAGCCACAACCAGCAACACCTTTCTTCTCAAACTTGCATCGTGGGCCCCACATACTAGAACCCACGTCCCTTTTCAAACTCACCAAATTCGGCAGCACAGAAATTTGAAGCCCTTCAGACCCAAGTTGGCCCAACATGTACCTTGTTGCTCTTGGGGACAAACCCATCCAAGCGTTGACAAATTGGAGACCTATCACAATTGCAAAGCCCAAAAGGCCACAAACCTCATAAACATCACATGAATTCTCCGATTCCACTCAACTGAGAAACCATTTCTTTACATTTTCCTCCCAGTGCATGTGTGCCTTGTGGGTTTAGAGAGTTGTGTGTTTAGAGAGAGGAGAGAGAGAGAGAGACCGTGCGTGGTGTTGGGTGTGTTTTCTATCAGAACCGTGTGTGTGTGTGCCGTGTGTGTGGAACTGCCTAGAGGGAGAGAGAGGTGGGTATCTCGCTAGAGAGAGAAAAGTTGGTGGTTCTCTTTGTAGAGAGAGAGAGAGTTGGCTTTTGGTGTCTCTTCTGTGAGTCCCCTTTCCCTCTGAACCGTGTGTGAGTTGTATCAGCTACGGTGGTGATCCAAAGAGAGAGGTGGGTTGGTCTGCCGTGTAGGTGTGCATGGGTGAGAGGTGGGTTGGTCTGCCGTGTAGGCGTGGTGAGTGAGAGGTGGGTTGGTCTGCCGTGTAGGTGTGGTGAGTGTGCATCCGTGGGTATGGGTTGGTGCTGTGTTGTGTGTGTTGGGTGAGTATGGGTTGTGTGTGTGTGTTTACCGTGCATGTGTGTCAAGAGCCGTGAGGGAGAAGAGAGGGAGAGAGAGTGCATGTGTCTTCCTCTCCCATGTGTTGTGTTACTGTGTGTTAGAGGTGGTGCAATGGAGCCGTGAGGGAGGGAGGGATCCGTGTGTGAGTGTGGATGGTGGCTGGGTTGGTGGTGCTACTTCCTCACCCGTATATCTCTGTGTGTGCTGGGTGTGTAGGAATGGTGTGATGGACTGGTGTGTGTTGAGTGTGTTATGCCGTGAGCTGTGGTGAAGATGGCAGTGTGTGTATGAGTGAGTGAGGTGTCTCTCTTTTCTTGTATGGAGGTGCATGCATATGCATCCAGTCCCTCTCCCCGTGTCTGTGTGTGTCTTCTCCTCCTCCCCCCCATGTGTTCTATATCTGCCCCTCTTTTTAATCATACACCATCCAACCCACTCATTTTAAAAAGATATATCAAACCACACCTTTCACTACAGACCGAGAGAAAAAGAGAGCCCCTCCTTGTGCATGTTTCTTTTTCTTTTTCTATCCTCCCCACTCGTGTGTGTTATATGAGTGCCCTCTCTTTTTTCATTCTTTTACATTTTTAAAATCTCACCAACTCCTCCACCTGTGAATCATTATTCAAATGTCCCACCCTCCACCGAAAATATTTTGATTTTTGTTTTTTTTTTTGTTTTTTTTTGTTTTTAAACTCCTCAATCACCTTCCTTCATCACCAAATTCATATTCTCAAACCCCACTCACAATACATTATTTCTTTTTTAATTTTCTTTTATTTATTTTTTTTTATTTTCTTTTGTTTTAAAAATAGTTATCAATTTATATAAAACACACTTAAAAAATATGCACGCACCTAATTTCATATGTACACACACATAAAATTATAAAACACTACAAATTAACAAAATATTAGTGATGGCCAAAATGGGTGAGGTTGGTTAAACTAAAATGCCCAAGTCTTAGGGCCGGTCAAAATGGGGTGTCTACACCATCCCTTATAAAGCTATGGGTTGGTGCTATTTATAGGCACCTCATGATGTAGGATGGAGCCCATGTGCAAGGCATATGGGGAATATTCTCTCTAACCACCTTGTTCGAGGAGGTGACCTCTCCGAGGATGAGGAAAACCCTCGAAGAGGAGATCAACCTCTCGGCGAACCCTTCTTCTTAGCCACACATAACCAATGATTCCCAATCATCGCAAAGGGTCAGGGATAGTCCCAGAGGACGTCCTGCCGCAGAAGGGTCAGGGGTAGTTCAAGAGAACACCCTACCGCAAATATTGCCGAGTCTCAGGGACCCTCTAGATCGTGCCACCTCGACTTGGGTATAGGCCAGTTTAA
The DNA here is from genome assembly GCA_030407325.1 of Camellia japonica. NCBI lineage: Eukaryota > Viridiplantae > Streptophyta > Magnoliopsida > Ericales > Theaceae > Camellia > Camellia japonica. The sequence continues at coordinate 10,215,378 of JAPPVO010000007.1, read as the reverse complement.
CCGAAGAGTGAATTTATCTCTACTCACCGTCCTCGGGATCGGGTCCTTTGTTCGAACTCCATTACGCCCATGGTTCTGGTGCGTAGATCCCGGAAAACTCCGAGCCCGCAAGTGTTCTGGGACTCATTAACGGAGCGACTTCTAGATTGCGTCTGAATCCGTTCGAAACCAAGTGCTTCGGACCTCCAAGTTCGTGGATTCGAACCCTTTCGAGTCTGAGTGCCTCGGATCTCTAGGCTTGCTTAATACCCTTTCGAGTCTGGGCCCGAGTAAGTCTCTAAGTTCGTGGATCTGAACCCTTTCGAGGCTTAGAGCCATTCAACCCATTTGATGGCGATAAATCCGGGCCCAATCTTGGACTTGCAATAAATTCGGGCCCACCAGTCTTGGACTATTGGGCCTAATTAATTTAACAGACTCAAATTAGCTCCTCTTACAAGATCGGAGGAGAAAACTCGTGTCTTGGGCGAGTTTACATGGACGATGTAGGTCTCTAAAATGGTTGTGTCTGTCAATGGAGTTTCTGATGTTTGAGCCATGGTGGGGTGTGAATTGAAAATGCATATGAGACTCAGAATCAATATGAAAGCCTTGCTTGCCATGAGTAATTCACAATGCTGGCCTCGTTTGGGAACATGCTTTTTTAGTAATTTTTTGACTTTTTTGTTAAAATGTGATGTAAAAAAAAGTAGTATGTTTGGGATGACTTTTTGGCTTTTTACGAAAAAATGTGCAAAAAGTAGAGAGAAGAGAGAATTTTTAACTTTTTGGTATGAATTGTTGGCTTTTTAATTTTTTTAGTGACTTTTTGACTTTTTAATTAAAAAAGCCACTTGCCAAACGAGGCCGATTGTAAAAGAACTATACATCTATATATATATATATATATATAAACCAGTTCATAGATTAATCAGAGAACACAGATTGAATGGAAAGAAATTTAATGTGATTAAGAGCCCCACATTGACAGTACACATGATCGACTGGGTACATTAATCATCTCATATTTTTGCTTACAATGAACCTATTTACAGTTTTTGAAAGAAAATTAAATAAATAAATAAGAAAATTGAGTTTTTTGATTTTCGTATTTTTTTTAATTTTTAGTGAATATTTTTAAAATTTTAAATATTTTTTTATTTTTTTAGATGCACCTTACTTAGATGTATCTAAAAAGTAAAAAATTTGTGAAAAAATATTTAAAAAAATTAATAAATACATAAAAATACAAAAAATATACTTAATTCTTGTATTTTTTTATATTTTTGATATTTCGTGAATTTTTAAAAAAAAAAATTTACAATTTTTTTACTTTTTAGGTGTATTTATGTTATGTGTGTTTAAAAGTAAAAAAATTGCTTAAAATATTAAAAACATTCAATAAAAATAAAAAAATACGAAAAATAAAAAAGTAGAATTTTCTAAAAAGTATTTTTGGAAAAAAGGAACCAAGCAACTACTTCCTTCGTCCAAAATAGTAGTCTTTTTTGGAGAATCCAATTTTTTTTTATAGTGTCACGACCCGGTCCCCGTACCCAAGGGTTAAGCATCGTAATGGCCAGTAACTGAAGTTACCTACGGCCAAATCATAAACAATAAATAAACGCAAGCAGAAGAAATATTTAAATAAGGGTACAAAAATAATCACTGAAGCTTCTATTTTTATTACAAAATTATCTTGACCAAAAAGGTCATTATTTACATAGAGAAATATCATAAAAAAAATGCTGTGTGTGTGTCTATTCCGCAGCCCCGCATCTAAGACTTTCCAAAAACTATTTCCTGAAAATTGGTAAACAACTATAAGCACATGGCAGAGTGAGAAATATTATACCAAGAGTATAAGGGACACGAAATAACCATGGATCGTTAGTTAGGCCAAAACATTTACATAAACAAATCATTTGAGTAGCAGAAATCATTTAAGTAGCAGAACTGAAATACAGAAATTATGTTAATAAATTACCATAACCACGGTACAGAACAGGACAGAACAGAGGTCACTGAAGTGATAGTCAGAACATAGGTACGGATTCAAGAGGTGGCTCCCACGATAGTGTAGCACTTAGTTCCGACGGATTCTAGAGGTGGCTCCCACAATAGTGTAGCACTTAGTTCCGACGGATTCTAGAGGTGGCTCCCACAATAGTGTAGCACTTAGCTCCGCACAGCACTTTGGTCCGCACAGAACAGATGTCAATGGATTAGAGGCCACAAGGTAACCAAACAGAGGCCAATGGTTATTTAAGTTCTCCAAGGCGTGGGACTCCCGTGATGGTACTTACAAAACGTAATTACTTATAAGGTCATAGTCAAATATTCTTTAAAAGTAAAACAAATATATCCATGGGTTTCCTTTTCACAAATAGGGTTCAGAAAATAAAACCACGTAATTGAAACCTTTATAAAATATAACTTTTATTAATATATTAATAAAATATAACTTGTATAAAATAAATTTTGGTAAATCAAAACATACGTAAAATACATTTTGATAAGTCAAGGTATAATATAACTCACCTTAACTTTAATACCTTACTCTTTCTTTTCACTATCAAAGACCCTTTCAACTTCCACTATTCCTTCCTTCCTTTCCTCTCTCTCTCTCTCTCTCTCTCTCTCTCTCTCTCTCTCTCTCTCTCTCTCTCTCTCTCTCCTCTCTCTCTCTCTCTCTCTCTCTTCTTTTCTTCTTTCTTTCTTTCCTTTCTCTTTCTCATTTCTTTCCCCTTTTATCACAGAGTCAACTTCTCCCTCTTATAGAGACCATGTTCGTGAGCCCCAAGCAAGACGCCACGTGTCAGTACGTTATTGGTTCTCTATTAATCCAAGCCTATCCAAACTCAATTTGATTATTTATTTATTTTGATCCCTAAACTTTTAATAATTATATTATTTTACAAAATTACACCTAATGATATATAATAAATTATATATTTTTCGAACCGAGATTAAATAATATTAGTATAAATTCTATAACATAATTAAAAATCTGGGTTGTTACAATCTTCCCCCTTTTAAAATTTCGTCCTCGAAATTTGTTATATGTAAGCTATCCGCTGCGCACTCTGATAAATATATATATTAGATGATTAATCTGATAGAAAATAGTACCTCAAAAAAAAAAAAAAAATTTACCAAAAATAACTCACTGTTTAGTTGTCAAAAATTAGTTTAGGCCGAAATGAGAAATAATGGGTGACTTTAAAAAAAAAATTTCATGCAAGATTTGAAAATTTTGAGATGAACTTTTCGTTCATGGGAAGTAGTTTCAAAATTAATATCTTTAAAATTTGAACTCACCTTTTAAAAAAAACATCAAATAAATAAAATTTTTTTCAATACTGAACTGAAAATTTCATGTATTTAATTATATTATAATTTTAGTGGGTGCTTGAATCCAACATCCTTTGTTTCTTGTCTTTTTTTACTATAACAAATATAAAGTATATCTAATATCCTTCACAACTTAGGCACACTAAAAAAAAAATTTTATTATATATATATAATCATATAAAATTATAATATAATTAAATCGACGAATATAATAATTCGGAACTAATTACTCGCTATCCCACTTTTTAAATGTGCATGTGTCCTATGCTCCAATGATGATTTTTTTTATAAAAAAAAAAAAAAACCATTGCTCTGATACCATTTGTCACGACCCGTTCCCCGTACCCAAGGGTTAAGCATCGTGATGGCTAGTAACTGAAGTTACCTACGGCCAATCATAAACAATAAATAAACGAAAGCGGAAGAAATATTTAAATAAGGGTACAAAAATAATCACTGGAGCTTCTATTTTTATTACAAAATTATCTTGACCAAAAAGGTCATTATTTACATAGAGAAATATCATAAAAAAAATGCTGTGTGTGTGTCTATTCCGCAGCCCCGCATCTAAGACTTTCCAAAAGCTATTTCTTGAAAATTGGTAAACAACTATAAGCACATGGCAGAGTGAGAAATATTATACCAAGAGTATAAGGGACACGAAATAACCATGGATCGTTAGTTAGGCCAAAACATTTACATAAACAAATCATTTGAGTAGCAGAAATCATTTAAGTAGCAGAACTGAAATACATAAATTATGTTAATAAATTACCATAACCACGGTACAGAACATGACAGAACAGAGGTCACTGAAGTGATAGTCAGAACATAGGTACGGATTCAAGAGGTGACTCGTACGGATTCTAGAGGTGGCTCCCACGATAGTGTAGCACTTAGTTTCGACGGATTCTAGAGGTGGCTCCCACAATAGTGTAGCACTTAGTTCCGACGGATTCTAGAGGTGGCTCCCACAATAGTGTAGCACTTAGTTCCGCACAACACTTTGGTCCGCACAGAACAGAGGTCAATGGATTAGAGGGCCACAAGGTAATCAAACAGAGGCCAATGGTTATTTAAGTTCTCCAAGGCGTGAGACTCCTGATGGTACTTACAAAACGTAATTACTTATAAGGTCATAGTCAAATATTCTTTAAAAGTAAAACAAATATATCCATGGGTTTCCTTTTCACAATATGGTTCAAAAAATAAAACTACGTAATTGAACCTTTATAAATAACTTTTATTAATATATTAATAAAATATAACTTATATAAAATAAATTTTGGTAAATCAAAACATACGTAAAATATATTTTAGTAACTCAAGGTGTAATGTAACTCACCTTAACTTTAATACCTTACAATTTCTTTTCACTATCAAAGACCCTTTCAACTTCCACTACTCCTTCCTTCCTTTCCCCTCTCTCTCTTTCTTTTCTTCTTTCTTCTTTCTTTCTTTCTTTCCTTTCTCTTTCTCATTTCTTTTCCCTTTTATCACAGAGTCAACTTCTCCCTCTTATAGAGACCATATTCGTGAGCCCCAAGCAAGACGCCACGTGTCACTACCTTATTGGTTCTCTATTAATCCAAGCCTATCCAAACTCAATTTGATTATTTATTTATATTTTGATCCCTAAACTTTTAATAATTATATTATTTTACAAAATTACACTTAATGATATATAATAAATTATATATTTTTCGAACTGAGATTAAATAATATTAGTATAAATTCTATAGCATAATTAAAAATCTGGGTTATTACATATAGTACAATTATTGTATTTTAAAAATATTAATTTTTCAAAATTACATTTTGATAGTATATTTTTTTTAGAAATATCAATTGTCATAATTGTACTTTTTTGTTGCTAATGAATTTAAAAAAAGGCAAAATAGGTAATTCATATTATTTTAGTTCTTAATTTTTGAAAATGAACTAATATTTTGGGACAATAAAAAATAAAATAAGGGACTAATATTCTGGGATGGAGGGAGTATTAAAGACAAAAAATTAGAATTAATTCTTAAGCTCAATGATGTGATAATCAATTAGGATATTAAAGGCGACACTCTCTATCATATATTCTCTAATCATCAACCAATCATATCACTTACATAAATTGGATTTTGAAAATGACTCTAAAAAGTAGGCTTATATATCATTTTCCATAAATAGATTGAAAAAGTTATGTGCTCTTAAAAAAAATATTTTGAAAATTATCTATACTAAATTTAATTTGCATATTTTACAAAAATATTTTGGAGTTCTAATTTAATTGGCATATTTTACAACAATGATTCATCCTACTAAAAACACCACCACTAATAGCACTAATGCATTAAAAAGTAAAAAAAAAAAAAAAAAAATACAACTCCAAGACCAAAACATCACATCATTACTGACGGGACCCACTGCCACTAATTAGTGGGAGCACTAATTAGTGCTCCAAGCATTTTTCCATATTTTACAAAAATATTTTCACCTTACTAGAGCTCAAAGAGCTCTAGTTTTAGGGGGATATATCATTGTTGCATATTTTATTGCACAATCTAGAAATTTCAAATAGAAAAATGATCAAGACCCCCTTTCCCCCCACCCCCTCCCCTTTGACCCCCTCTTATCCTGATTGCCCAATTTTTCTTTTTATTTTTATTTTTTATTTTTTTCCTTCTCCTCCAATCACCACCTACTACGTGTGTGTAGGGGGTTGATGATTGAGGGGGTCTCAATCATAACCCTTTCAAATAAATTAGTAATTATTCTATACAATATGGATGTATCTCACTATAGACCTTATGGCTCCACACATTTGATAGAATAGTAAGAGCAATGCTATTTAAGATTTTTTTTTAAAAAAAAAAATAGACTTAATTTTTAAGTTTAATGATGTGACAATCAATTAAAATATTAAAGGTAACACTTTCTCTCTTATTTTCTCTAATCATTAACTAATTATATCACTTACTCATCACTGGGATTATAAAATGGATTTAAAAAATAGACTTATATATTATTTTTCCATTTAGTAATTTATTTGGGTTTTTAATATTTTTGAAAAATATCAAATTGAATTGTTACTGAATTGAATTTAGTTGCCATATATAATGAAACAAAATTGAAAAGTAGTCATTAATTACCATTATTTTTTCCCTAAATCTTTCTTGAATAATGTTATGTTTCATGAAACTAATTTAAAATGATTTCATAACGTACAATAAAACACTACAACTAATCTAATGGAGGATAATCTTTATGGAGACTTTTCATGATATTTTTTCATAATACATAACATTATTGATCTCTCTTTTAAGTTGTCTCTCAAATTTCAATCCAAAATTAAAATAAAAAAATTTATTTACCAAAAAATAATTTTTAATTGTCGTGTAAAAAATCAAATTAATTGACATTAACAATATTTCCATCAAATTATATTTGTATATAAAAAATGAATGATAAGTTTGATTTTAAATATAAAACTTAATATAAATGTGATTTGACGCAACTATCTAAAAAGTGAACCATAACTATAATTTTAAAAATAAATTATTTATTTTTTAAAGACAAATATAATATAATTATATAATTATGATTTTCAGATTAAAACTCAACAATATAAAAAAATGAATCTCATGGTGGCGCCAATGCCCACCAACAGAATAAGCCTTGGATTCTAAAATTATCTACCTATATTTTTTTGGGTAGGTGATTGTGTGATGAAAATTAAATTTATATATTCTGAGTTTTATACGTAGAATAAATCTGAATCACAAAATAATAATTTTAAATAATTTCTAAATAGTTAAGCCTAAATTCGTAATATTATTGCTAACAACACCATTCTTTTCTTATATTGATATATAGAAAAAAGAAAAAAGAAAAAAAAAGGTAATACTAACAAATAAAGATAATTAATAATACTTCATTTCGTTTAATAAATCTTAAAACTTGTTAAATTTTGACCAATGGATCTTGCTGATAAGTGCTTGTACGGACACAATAAAAGATAAAATATTTGTAGAATATAATACAATTTTCACTAATTTTAATCCATTTTTATTGAAATCAACACATCTTTTAACGGGACTCAAGGATCTTGCTGTGACTCTAGTCACAATAGGGATCTGTGGTGGTTCAATGGGGTTTTTTTTTTTTTTTGGTCTTTTTCGATAATCCGAACTATTCATATTGTAAGGTTCGTCGAATATATCACTCATACAAAAAATTAAGTTAATAAAAAATCGGCAACCTCAGGATCAGATTCAAATTATTTACAAAAATTATCAAGATTATGCTAACCGTTTATTTTTTTAAAACAAACAAATGTCTTATTGTTATAGAGTTATAGATTTCCAATCAATTTGATTTTTTGTATGGATAATCTATTCAATGAACCTTATAACATGAATGGTTCGGATTATCAAAAAAGACTCAGAAAAAAATCTTCACAGAGGCACCACAGATAGCTACGATAACTTACTCTCACAGCAGAATCCCTTGGTCCCCTTTCAACATCTTTACATATTTTCAAGAGATTTTTTTTAACATATTTTTCAACATTAAACAATACCCATAAGGCATTTGTTAGTATTTGCCTTAAATAAAAAGTTATTAAATACATTTACTTTAATTAATGAGTTAAAAATAGAAAGTTATTAAATTTAAGATAATTTAATACAATATTAAATACACATTTACAAGTTTATTTTTTTAAAAAAAATATATTAAATTCAAAATAAATTAATATAATAATGAATGCCCCTTGTCAAGTGCTCCTATTAGCATATTAAAAATTGACTTAAGAAGAGAGATGGCAAAGTTAATGCAAGGAGGGTGGATTTTTGTTGTGAGGCAAAGGAGAGGACAAGAAAGAGGATAAGGAAGATGAATGATTGAAGGAAACACAAGGTTTTTCACTGTATTTGCGGATAACATACCAAACTAAGTGAATCCGAAGGGGATGTACAATCTTTTTTCTAAGTTTGGGTTGGTGAAGGATGTGTTTATTCCGCAAAAGAGAAGAAAGCTCACTAACACAAGATTTGGGTTTGTGAGGTTTGACTGCCCTATGGCTGCAAAAGTAGCAGTCCAAAAAGCAAATGGCTTATAGGTGAATGATATGGCAATAGAGGTAAAGCATGCAGCTTTTGGCAAGGAAAAGGTAGGGGGACAAGGCGTAACAGGCCTAGTGCGTCTTCAAGCAACAAGATACAATGGCTACCAAAGGTAAGGACGAAGTTGGGTAGGAGTATCTACCGATCAGAGGTCATATGCAGAAGCAGTGATAGGAAAATGTAGTGTTGGGAAAGACATCATTACTCTGAAGGCTGAGGAAATAGGGAATTGGTGGCCATACAAAATTGCATTGGTTCGCTTGAAGGATAAGTATGCCAATGTCAACCTGAAGAAGGAACTTGAAGGTATATGTATGGAAGATGTTCTGATAAGAGAGAGTGTAGGCCATGATATAGTGCCAACATTCAAGTCAAAGGAAGAGATGGTTCTAAAAATACAGCCTATTAAGGAGTTAATTTTGGATTGGTGTGAGGCTATGTTTGAAGGGAAAGATGGACTGGTTTTGGAACAGGAAAGGTGTGTGTGGATTAGCTACTATGGTATTCCATTAAACTTATGGAATAGTACAAATCTGAGGAGAATTGGTGGTTTGTGGGGAAATTTCCTATGTTTCGATGGAGATAGTGACCACTCTAAGTCTTTTGAGTGTGCCAAGCTTAAGATCTCCACCAAATGCATAGAACCAATCAATAAGGTTGTTAAATTGGATTGCAAAGGTTTATTGTATCCAGTAAGAGTGTGTGAAGAATAAGTGGTGATGGCAAAAACCATGAGTATCGTGTGCAAGTGCCAGAAGGACAAAGTGTTGGAAGAGAAGTGTAGCTCAAACGACCCAGAGAAACAGGGCATGGAAAAGAGTAACAATGAGGAGGAAGAGGAGGATGACATGGAAGATGACTTAGACTATGCACTGGAACTCAAAGATGGAGTGGCTAAAGTTTGTAAGGCACGTGGACAGAACAAGAGTGAGGATGTGGAGCAGGTGTTGTGTGGGAAGAGTGTTACAAAAGTTGCAGAGTCTAGTGGAGGCGTGAGGAAAGAGACTAATGGAGAGGCATGCAAGGTCATGATGGGTGTAGAGAACCAAAAAAACGGCTCTGAAGTGGGTGCTAGCAAATGTTAGAGAATTGATGAGCATGTGCTCACACCAGGCTCTGTTAGAAGCTTAAATGGGCCAAGTTTAAATAGGCCTGGAGTAGAAATTGAAATGGTTTTGAGCCATAATCATAGGATATGTAAGAGACATGGGCTGAACCAAGAGAACCAAGTCCAAACTGGGCCCAAAGACCAGATTGCTAACACTATTGAAGGATGTGGTGCCAATGGGCCAGTTGAAAAAGAATCAAGTGTGTCTGAAACCTAGGAGCTAGAGCATAGATCTCAACCTGCCAAACATAAGAAGGGAAGGAAGAAGATAAGAAGTAAATCAGCTAAATGTTATTAGTATCCAAATAAGGGCTCTCTCAGTTTACTTAGGAAGTATGCCCAAAGAGGGGTATTAACAAGTAAGCAGTCTCAAAGCCTGCAGTATGGAGAGCAGTAGTAGCAGCAGTTTCCTTATCAACCTTGAGCAAGAATGAGGTTGATAAAGGGAGACATTTACTAAAGGAAGCACAAGCAACTTTGAAAACGGGAGAAATTTTGGCGTGAAGTACAATGCGATAGAGGATGAAGTGCTAAACAAGATAATTGAGCTCGAGGTAAAGAATTAAGGAAGAATTGAAGGGAGGGCTACAACTGAGGTATGAAGCATACCTTATGGGGGGGCTGTCGAAGTGTCTCAATGTGTTGTTATGAAGATACAATCATGGAACATTAGAGGGCTAGGGAAAAAGAGAAAGCATGGTAAGCTAAGGAAGCTTTTCCAAGAAAGAAATGTGGATATGGTGCTCTTCCAAGAAACAAAAAAAAACAGAAATTTCTGAAGTTGAAATAAGATACATGTGGGTGAGAGACAAAATGGAGTTTTTGGCTGTGGATTCTGAAGGTTCAGCTGGAGGATTACTTTGTGTTTGGGATCCATATGTATTCTAGATCTCAGAGAGCTACAGTAACATGAGATTTCTCTTTATGTCAGGTACATTCTTTCATTCTTTTGAGTGTGCTATTTTAAATATTTATGCACCTAATGATGTAGGCCTAAGAGCAAAGCTATGGGATAGTTTAGTAAAGCTGAAGGAGGATTTCCCTAAGCCTTGGTGCATGGATAGGGATTTCAATGAGATAAGAAATACTGGTGAAAGAAAAGGGTGTTCAAGAAGGGATAAGGGCATGAAGGAATTGAATAAGTTCATTGATAGATATAAAGTGTTTGATCTACCATTGCTAGGAAGGAAGTTTACCTGGTGCAATTCAAGTGAAGGTGAAAAGTGAAGTCGAATAGATAGAGTTTTAGTAGACCCAAAGTGGTTAGAGGCTTTCAAGTTAAAATTATGGGGATTGCCAAGGTTGATATCTGATTACAGTCCCCTACTACTGATAGAGGATGAAAGGGATTGGGGCCCTAAACCCTTCAGGGTTCAGAATGCATGGTTTTTACATAAAAGCCTCCACTCATTTTGGGAAAATAGCTGGAAAGAGGCTAGTATAGAAGGTTGGGCTGGGTTTATTCTGTTAAATAAATTGAAGACCATGAAGGCAGGCCTTAAAATTTGGAATGTGGAGGTGTTTGGAAATATAATCAATAATCTAAAAGCAGCAGAGAGTGAACTACACAATTTTGATCTTGTTGTTGAGATTAGAGATCTTGATGACTCCGAAAAAACAAAAAGAAGTGAGGTTAGAGAAGAGGAGTGGAGGTTGAGCAAGATTGTCACGACCCAAACCCGGCCCTATGGGTTTAGCACCGTAACTGGCCAGTAATCCGGGATTACCGAAGGCCTGCTGAACAGTAATATAGATAAATAGAGTACAGGGCCTGGCGGAAGCCAATACAGTATGTAACTAGTGTCCATTGAGCTGTGAAAATCTGTATGCCAAAAACATTTTTCATGCATTCATACAGTTCAAAACAGTACGGTCGGTACAATCATATACAACATTCAGTACGGGGACCTAATCCCTCGATAACAGTACAGTAAACATTCAGTCTATACAATCCGTTCAGTCAATACAAAACAGTGAGGCAGTACAAAAGGGGAAGTACTAAAACACCCCTAAGCCTTAGCATAACAGGCTTGGAACCTCACGGTGAGGCACACAGGCTGGCTTGACAAAACTGGGGACCAACCCACGCTCCTAGCTCTGGTCTGGCTGCTGGGAACCTACATATATATATATATATATATATATAAACAGTGAGCTAAAGCCCAGTGAATAACATAAAGCGTAAAGAGGTTTAGAATGAATGTCCTTACAGTAATGAAAACAGTTCATTTCAATCAGTATTACAGTCGTTCAGTACAATAAACAATCATATGTGGTACATCCATTAGCATAACAGTAACAGTAGGTCAAAAAGACCGAACAGTAATGATGGCCAGTCATTCAGTAAACAGTATGGTTCCACAATGGAACTGACAAAGATCTCTGTAACAGTAACAGTCAGTAACAGTAGTGCTAAGGATGCCACAGTACAGTTCAGAAATAAAGGACATACATTCATTCAGTAAATAATTCCAATTCAGTAAACAGTTCAGTTCAGTATTCAAAAGATAGTCATTTTGAACATATCTTTACACAATTGTTACTCACAGAGATTGGGCTAATAGCAGCTAGAGCGCGTCCCCGAGAGCCAACCCTAAACAGTTAACAAATAGAACACACACTAAGTTTCACAGTCGGGAAGGTTGATAATTAAATCCCTAAATTTCCTCGGTGTGGTTCCATGTCTAAATCCTCATTAAGATGTCTTAAACTAGGCCTAAGAATGCCTAGGATGAGATGAGGATGCAAAAATACAGTTGGAAGGTATTTTTCAAAAGTTGCTGAAAATAGGCGCTTCGCTCGAGCGAGCCTTCCTTCGCTCGAGCGAGCTTCCAAAATCAAAGGCTTCGCTCGAGCGAACAAGCCTTCGCTCGAGCGGTCTGATGAACAGTAAAAGTACTGGTTGCTCGATTTTTACGCGCGATACCACGCTCGATGCTCGCTCGAGCGGAGCCCTGAATAGAGGTGCTCGCTCGAGCGAGGAATCCTTCGCTCGAGCGAAGAAGCCAAATCTGGAATTTCCAGATTTGCCTTCCAAGCTCAAACCAAGCATTCCCAACTCAATTCTCGACCTCTTGGGCCCAAATTCTGGAAAATACATCCCAATACAAAGAATAACAAGTTCCAAAAGCTAATTTGTACATGCAAGGGCCAAGAGTTGGTCAATTAAAGCCATTTTTCAAACCCATTTCAAGAACAAATTTCAAAACATGCAATGTATGAACTTTTAACCAAATCCAAGGTTCAAATCTTGCTCTAATGAGCTCAATAGTTGGAAAACAAAATGAAAACATGGACTTTGTTAGAAACATGAGCATGCATGTACAATCCATCATGAATTCAACTTCAAAATTTATCAATACACACATGCATGCATGAAATGAGTTCTAACTCAACACCATAGAACCAATTTGTGTTCTAGCTCTATAATTTGCTATGAATCTAGCAAGAATCAACCTTAAATGTAACAATGAGTGGCTAATATACATACCTAAGTCTTCAATTGAGAGCCTAGGAGATCAATTATGCAATCTATGCTTCAAATCCTTCAATTTCCAAGCAATTCTCCAAGAGCAAGCCAATACACCAAATGAAATCACTCTCTCACTCTTATCTCTCTCTATGGTCGGCTATAGGTAACAAAAGAGCTGAGGAAGAAGCTTTGATCACATGTAATAAGGCCTAATTTATTATTCTAAGTGGCCCACTAAGAGTGGCAATTTGGTAAATAGGCCTAAGTTTGCAATTAGCTCATTTTAATCCAGTTTAATCATTCCTAATCAATTTTCAGATAAATATACCATTAAATCACAAGTATTCTACTGATTATGGAACACTCAACGGTTTTCAGTTCGGCCGCCGATAAGGCCTTCAATTAGCAGTTTAAACACATAGACACAAACAGATAATCGATAAATCAAACAGGTGCAATATGCAATTCGGTAAATAAACTTATCAAGTTTCAGTTTCGATTTCAATCGGTTTATTCAGTACTTCAATTAATTCAATTATTAGTCATTATCAGTTCAGTTTAGCAGTAATCAGTATATAATTCAGTAATTTATCGGTAATCAATACAAGGGTTGTTACAAAGATGGTGGAGAGAATGTGGCTCCAAAAGTCAAGATTAAATTGGGCATTGAAGGGAGACAAGAATACAAGATTTTTTCATGTTATGACTAAATGTAGACAAACAAGGAATGAAATAAATTCAATTACAGGGGGGGAGGTGGTGTATGAAGATCCTTGTCATGTGAAGAGAAAAGTGTTTGAGTACTTCAAGACTTACTTTTCTGAGGATTGGGAAGTGAGACCTGAATTAGGAGGTTCCTTCAAATCAGTACAAGGCAGCTATGGGTTTGAAAGGCTGGAGACAGTGTTTTCAGAAGCTGAAATTAAAGTTGTAGTGATGGGTAGTGATGGGAACAAAGCACCAGGGCCTGATGGCTTTAATATAGGGTGTTTTCAAAAATTCTGGCCTGTGATGAAAATAGAAGTTATAAATTGTCTGAATGAATTCCATAAGAATGGAAGGCTGGTAAAGGGTATAAACAGCTCCTTTATAACCCTTATACCCAAGAAGGAGAATCCCCAAGGGCTAGCAGATTATAGGCCTATAAGCTTGGTGGGGTCAATCTACAAGATCATAGCTAAACTAATGGCCAACAAGTTAAAATTAGTGCTGCCTCAGATAATTAGTAAAACACAGTCAGCCTTTGTAACTAGAAAGAATATTTTAGATGGGGTGTTAATTGCTAATGAGTTGTAGAGGGGTGGAAAAAATCTAAGAAGAAGGGGCTAATTATAAAGTTGGATTTTGAGAAGGTATATGATTCCATTAATTGGGGCTTTTTATTCTCTATGATCTCTAAGTTTGGATTTGGTGCTAAATGGTCCAGCTGGATTAAGGAATGTGTAACCTCTGGTAGGGTATCAGTGCTTGTCAATGGGTCTCCAACTGAAGAATTTAGTCCACATAGAGGGTTAAGGCAAGGTGATCCCTTGTCCCCATTCTTGTTTAACATAGTTACTGAAGGCCTGCACTTATTATTATCCAGAGCTCAGGACTTAGGACTGCTAAAGGGAGTGAAAGTGGGCTTAAATGGGGTAGTTTTATCTCATCTTCAATTTGCAGATGATTTAATTTTATTCTGTGAAGCAGGTGTAGAAGAGGTGAGACATGTGAAAGGAGTGCTTAGATGCTTTAAATTGATGTTAGGGTTGAAAATTAATTACCATAAAAGTGTTATGTGTGGGGTGGGGGTCTCAGATGATACAATGCTCAGTTGTGCCTCAGTGTTGAATTGTAAGTTGAAATCACTGCCACTCACTTACCTTGGGCTACCTCTTAGGGCTAATCCAAGGAAGAAATCCACATGGAAACTTGTGTTGGATAAAGTCAGAAGTAGGCTAGCTGGGTGGAAAAGAAAATTGTTGTCCTTTGCCAGGAAGCTAACACTTGTTAAAGCTGTGACATCTTTATTACCAGTGTATTATTTGTCTCTGTTTAGGATGCCTGAAGGGGTTACTAAAGAATTTGAGAGGCTTCAAGCCTTATTCCTGTGGGGTGGTTCAACATTAAAGAGAAAGATTCACATGGTTCGATGGGAGGAATTATGTAAAAGTGTGGAGCAGGGAAGGCTAGGAATAAGGAAGGTGAGAGATGTTAATAAATGCTTATTATTAAAAAGGTGGTGGAGGTTTGGTTGTGAACTGGAGCTCTGTGGAAGAAAGTTATTTGCAGCAGATACAAATTGGAGGGTGGAAGCTGGTTGCCATCCTTTGTTGCTAGTAATATCCATTCAGTTGTATGGAAATGAATCATAGTAATTGATGGGCAGAGTACTAGCTTACAAGAGATCTTTTTAAATAATTATCAGTTGAAGATTGGAGATGGAAAATGAATTATTTTTTAGACTGATAGATGGTGTAATCAACCTTCCTTTAAAGATGAGTTTTTAGGCCTTTATAGATTATCCTCGGAGAAAAATGCTACATTGAAAGATATCTTTGACAGGAAAGATACATCAGGTGTATGGAATCTATCATTCAGAAGAGATCTATATGAATAAGAGGTGGTAAAGCTTCAGAATCTTCTAAACTAATTAGCAGCAAGTCCTGTGTTAAGACCTGAACAGGTAGATAGGCCTGTCTGGTCAGTATCTAACTCTGGTGAGTTTTTTGTAGCATCAATGTATAAGTTTGTGGTTGATAACCTTGGTCCAACCCTCAGAATTAGTAAGCTGGTGTGGTTAAAGTTTATTTCTCTTAAGGTGCAAGTATTTGGGTGGATGGCTTGGCAAATCCTGTGTTAAGACCTGGGTTAAGACCTGAACAGATGGATAGGCCTGTCTGGTCAGCATCTAACTCTAGTGAGTTTTTTGTAGCATCAATGTATAAGTTTGTGGTTGATAACGTTGGTCCAACCCTCAGAATTAGTAAGTTGGTGTGGTTAAAGTTTATTCCTCCTAAGGTGCAAGTATTTGGGTGGATGGCTTGGAAAAAGAGAATCAAGACAAAGGAGTTTTTACAAAGACTGGGGCTCCTAAATATGTATGAGTCTAACCTATATATGTTCTGTATGGTTGATATTGAATCTGTGAATCATGTCTTAGTCTGCTGTCTTTTTGTGTGAAGTGTCTGGACTAATATGCTGAATTGGTGGGGGATCCAAGGGGCTTTACCAAGCTCTGTGGAGCAATTATCGCTATGGTGGGCAGGTGGGAAAATGGAAAGGAAAATCTGGAGTGCTATCACATTAGCTGTTTTGTGGTCAATCTGGAAGCTTAGAAATGAATGCATCTTCAAATCATCTATTCCAAACAGGGCTGAGTTGTGTGAGCTTATTAAGACCAGGGTAGCTCTGTGGTTGAGTCCATAACTGAAGGACTTTCATTTCTCAATCAATGATTTTATATTTAATTTGAGTCAAATTAGGGTGTGCTTGGGAGGAAATTTGTAGCATTGAGTTAGTAGCAGCTTTATTATGTTGTGGTTGTGTAGCTTTGGGAGTTTTGGTGTGTTGTGTCCTGTTAGCTTGTTGGTTTCTCACCAAGTTCGAGCTGTGCTAGTATATGATCGGATAGTCCTCACGGTGCCAACCTAGTTGGGATAGTGCAAGACTATTGTGATGCTCTTTGCACTCCCTCCTATATGTTGATGTAACAGTCATGGTTGTACTTTTATTTATCAATGGAATTTTGTTTCTTTGGTTGATGAGGAAAAAAAAAAAAGTGCTCCTTTTAGCATTAGCCATAAATAATAGGGGGACTTTCTTTCGTTGTCAAAAGTCCGACTTATGAGATAGTAATTTCTTTCTACTTTGACATAGCCTTCAAATTCTTTGATACATTGCAAAAAGGCCCTCATTCACGAGTACAACCACTTCGTTACAATGTCGATTCATCCAGAAGAGAAAAGAGAGCATGGCTGAGAAGTTTCAACCCAAAACATCTTGTATAAATAAAATTGATTTGATAAAACTCACACGTGAAACAGTTAGAAATCATCTTATTATATATTATGAAATACTAATAAAACTGAGAGTTACTAAAATAATTTTTATAAAATTAGAGGCTACCTTTTACACATTTTACAAATAATAATGAAATATAGAAGTTATAATATAATTTTGATAAACTTGGAGGGCAGGGGTAGCTGTGGCCATCTCTCGTCCCTCTGGAGATCTGCCTCTAGTTAATTCATTTATTTGATTTGTTTTTGTGATCTAGCCTACCAGCAATCCCCAATCTAGAAAAAAAACAACTTAACCCTAGAGTTCATAATAAAAAGAAATAATCAATCTTTGTTTTCTAATAAGTTATTCATCACCTTCCACCCTCTCTCCATTTCTCAGCCCTACATGTCGCCCCAAACTTCTTCCTCTTTTTTCCGCTTGTTGACACTAGATAAGAATTTTAAGTCATAATTTTTTTACAATTATATTATTATAATTTTTATTATAGTAAAAAATCCAAATTTAAAATTTAAAATTTAAATAAAATGACATTCAATTCACACTTTTTTTTTTTTTTTAATCAACAAAGAAAGAGGGAAACTTTATTGATGAGATGAGAAAGAACGAGCATTGAAATACATCAATAAAGGAGGGAAGTGTAAAAAACATCATAGCTAACACTCCACAATCCCAACTAGGTTGGTACCAAGAAGGAAGCATAATCATCTGTTAGCACTAAACCCACAAATTGGCGAGGAACTAATCCAAAATAGAGAAACTAAACAAAAGATAAAAAAAGCCACCCAGCCACACAGCAAGGGCTGCCAACTCCTCCCCTAGCAAACTCCACCAGCAAAACAACATACACTAAGTAATTAACACCCAACACCGCAAAAACATTATCAAAGAAAACTAACTAGCTACATAAACAAACCAAAGAAAACTGCCCCTACTGCCTAATGCACTTTATCAGATTCAAGCCAAAATGCCCAAATTTACTCATAGTGATAGATCCCAATCTCAGCACCACAACAGCACACAACAGCATTTAGGAAATTTGTATCTGCTTGTTTACTTCCTAGTAAGAGTGCAATTCTTGATATTGTGATTTGATGATGAAGTAGTTGTTGATTTAATACATAGATTTGCACCAACTAGCAGCAGACATATTTGCAACCTTAGACCAAATTTGCAACCTTCTCCTGCTGCTGCCCAAAATAGAACAAATAGACAGAGCACCAACTGGACTGGGCACTCATCCACACTGCCATCTCTCCAAGTAGTTGTTGATTAAATACAATCATTCCTTAAAGTCCATATAGACCAGAATATTGCAAATGGGATGATTCTCCAAATCTTTTTCTCCAACTTTTCAACTTAACTCCAGCAACAGCAGATAGCAGCCACCACCAGCAACACCTACAACACATCCTAATCTACTGAAAATTGCACAAGAAGTCATGCACAGAGTATTGCAGACCTGACACACAACTCTTGGCCCAAAAAGCTACTCTAAGTTTTATAACTTCCACCAAATCTGTAAAATTTGCCTGCCCATTATTAAAAACAATCTCATTCCGAAATTTCCAAATTGATCGCAATACAACCAATGGCACAATCTTCCAGATGCACAAAACTTTTTTCTTGAATCTAGCTCCAGACCACCATTGTAGCAGAGCTTCAATAGAACCCAGAGTTACCCAACATACATCCCACCAGCTCAACATTGCAGCCCACACTTTCCAAACCAAAGGGCAATGGAGGAGAACATGACTAACTGACTCCACTTCATTTTTGCAGAAAACACATAAAATACTAGCATTAGCAGGTAACACCCCAATCCAATTAAAGAAAGGTGCTGTTTTTACTCTACCCCGCCATGCTAGCCACCCAAAAAATTACAGTTTTGGAGGGACAACAATCTTTCACAACCATTTGGCAACATTCAAGTCCGGACCCCTAGCTGCTTGTAACCACAACCGAACTGAGGACATAGTGAATTGACCCCGAAGCATTCAACTCTTACGACAAATAGTCATCCATTTGCCCATTATTAACAAAGGCATCAACCAACCAGACATGGAGACGACTTACCTCCTTCTCCTCCCATACCCTAAGTGGTCTTCTAAACCTTAAATTCCAATCCCCTGAACTCCCCCTTCTCTGTTTGAACTGCATAACATAACCATCCCTATCTTCAAATAAAAAAACAACCTTGGAGATTACTCACTGAGCTTACTATTATTACACCAAATATCAGTCCAAAATTTGACTCTCTCTCCATTCCCATCCCTTAACCTTATATTATCCAAATAAAGCTTTACTAACCGATGATGAACCTTAGCAATATCAAGAATACCCTGCCAAATTAGAGACACTCTCTTTATAGCCCCCAGCTCTGGTTACCACCCCCCACCAACCCTCCCATAAATGCTAGAAATAACTGACTTCCACAAGGCCCTATCATCTACCCCAGACCTCCACCACCACTTTAGCATCAAACAAACATTCATAACTTCTATACTACTGACCCCTAATCCACCTTGGCTTTTAGACTTAGTTAGCTCCTGCCATTTTACTAAATGGACTTTTCTCCTCAACTCACTGACCCCCCAAAGAAATGTAGCTTGTAATTTTTCAATCAACCTAACCACTCCCTTAGGCATTTTGAAGACCGAAATATAAAATGATGGTAAATAGCACACAACTGACTTGATCAACGTTAAACGTCCAGCGAAAGACAACACCTTTCTCTTCCAAAGAGACAACTTCTTCCTCACTTTATCAACCACTAGCTGCCAAGTAGACTTCCTTTTCGGATTAGCTCCTAAAGGGAGGCCCAAATACATCAAAGGCAGCTTTTGAATTTTGCAATTTAGCACAACACTTAAATTTGATACCTCACTATCTGATATACCCACCCCACAAACAATGCTTTTGTGGAAATTTATTTTGAGACCCGACATAACTTCAAAACACCTTAACACCCTCTTAATTGAGAGTAACTCCGAAACCTCAGCTTCGCAAAAAATAATTGTATCACCTGCAAACTATAGATGCGAGATGTTCATGTTAGTAAAACCCACTGTAGCTCCCTTAAACAAACCTAGCTGCTTAGCTCTACTTAGAAGCAAATTAAGGCCCTCAACTACAATATTAAATAAGAAGGGGGATAGGGGATCACCTTGTCTAAGACCCCTTTGTGGTGTAAACTCATCCGTGGGTGATCCATTTACCAGAACAGAGATCCCGGAAGAGGATAGACACTCCTTAATCCAACATAGCCACTTCTCATCAAAACCAAAATTGCGTACCATTGAAAATAAAAAATCCCAATTCACAGAGTCGTACACCTTCTGAAAATCGATCTTCAAAATCACCCATTTACTCTTTGAGCATTTCTACCATTCAATAACTTCATTTGCAATCATGACCCCATCTAAAATACAACGACCCCCAATAAACGCTATTTGAACCTCATTAAATATTGTAGGAATCACCCTTTTCAACCTCCTAAATAGGAACTTTCCCAAAATTTTGTAAATTGAATTCACTAGGCTAATCGGCCTAAAATCCCCCAGCTCCATAGCATTCTCTTTTGTAGGCACTAGGGCAATGAATGAACTGTTCAGCCCTTTGACCAATTTCCCATTTAAATAGAACTCCTGCATGAACTGCATAACATCATTCTTCATAACTTTCCAATTTTTCTGAATACATGCTAAATTAAAACCGTTGGGCCTTGGAGCTTTGTTTCCATCACATTCCTTCACAGCAGCCCACACTTCTTCCTCAAAAAACTCAGCTACTAACTCCACTGAAATCCCACCCCTGCCAATAGTAGCAAATGGCCCTTCTAACTTTGGTCTACCTCTTTATACCTCAGAATACAAATCTTTGAAATGCCTAAATACAGCTTGTTTGACCTGATCTGGATCACTAACTCTAACCCCATCCACAACAACAGAATCAAGCATATTCTTATTCTGCCTTCTACTAGCCACCACATGAAAGAATCGTGTATTTTTGTCCCCCTTTTGAGCCCACTTCAGCCTAGATTTCTGACGCCACAACCATTCTAACCTTCTACTGTAATTCCAAACTAGAGATCTCAACTCGCATCTTGTATCAATAACAAACTCCAGCAATGGCCCATCTTCAACTAGCAAATCAATCTCATGTAACTCCTCTTCAGCTACTTTTAACTGGTGCTCCACATTGCCAAACACATCCACATTCCACTTCTTGAGATCTGACTTAAGCTTGGCCAATTTACCTTTCAATCTATACCTTGCCCATCCAAGAGCATTGGCCTCTTCCCAAGACTTTTTAACCACTGACTTAAAATCAGGATGAAGGAACCAGGCATTTATAAACCTAAATGGCCTAGGTCCCCAATTCCTAACATCTTCCATGAGCAATAAAGGACAATGATCAGACACATTTCTTGGCAATCCCCATTGCTTGAGCCGAAAAACCTCCAACCACTCCAGATCCAACACAAATCGATCAATCCTACTCCATCTCTCACCTTTAACAGAGTTGCACCAGGTGATCCTCCTTCCTAACAGAGGCAGATCACACACCTCCATTTTTTCTAAAAACTCATTAAATTCAAACATACCTTTGTCACGCCGCAAACAACCCTTTCTCTCGCCCAAACTTCTAACTTCATTAAAATCCCCTCCAATGCACCAAGGTTGTTGAAAAGATAGCTTCAAAATAACATATAGCTCGTTTGGTTTGGATTTTCAGGATTTACTTTTCAAAAATTAAATTTTTTATTTTCTTTATTTTCACTGAATTTTTTTAGTATTCTAAACAATTTTTTTAATTTTTAGGTACACCTAATATAAATACATTTAAAAAGTATAATATTTGTGAAAAAATCTTTAGAAAATTCATTAAATACCAAAAATATATAATAAAAAAATACGAGAAATCAATACATTTTTCATATTCTTATGTATTTATTGATTTTTTAAATTTTTTTAATAAATATTTTACTTTTAGATACATCTAAGTAAGTTGCATCTAAAAGAGTAAAAAAAAAAAAAATGTTTAAAATTTTAAAAATATTCACTAAAAACAAAAATAAAAATAAAAAAAACCACAAAAAATAAAAAACTTAATTTCTTAAAAATTGAATCCAAAAAATTAAAACCAAACACACTTACATTTTTTTTTTTTCAATTTTGAAGTAGAGTTACAGTAACCAAATCATTATAGAAAATCTTAATCCTATTTGCCACCCTCCCAACAACCCCACCTCTTTTCGCCTTTTGTTTCTTTTATATGATTAAACACAAGTGTGCATATATTTTATGAAAAGTTTAGATTTGATAAACTACCATGTGTTTAGTCTACATCTCATTCTACATCATGCACATCATCACAGAGCTCAACCTGTAGAGGAACAAGAATAACCAATATGATTAGTTAGGTTGTTAGCTTACTATGGTTAAGGAGTTGTTAGATGCAGAGTTAGTATTAGCTATAGTTTGATGGTGAGTTAGGATATAGACTTAATAGTGTATATACATATAGATAGATAAGATCAATTACTGTGCTGGATTGAATAATTCAATAATACAAATCTCCTTCAATCCTCTTTAAGATTTACGGGTAATTATTTTTTAGTATTTTTAGAAAATGAATACGTAATATTTCATAAGGTTTTCATTGATAGAGAGTGGTAGGGGCCCACAATTTATGTTAATAAGGAAACATGGAGCTAGGTAATTAATGATTGATTTGGAGTATGACCACATGGTGTTCCAAGATTATTTAATAATTTCCCAAGATCACTATCTCTACATGTACTATCTTATGATAGTATATTTTCTTAATAAAAAGGACACAGTGATAGGATTATTAGTGGGTTGATGTTAGATTAGAGATTTAGGATAAAAAAATATTTGTTTGTATACTACTGGATTAATAATATTATAGATAGTATTTTTTTTAATATTATAAATTTTTTTTTGGTTCTAAAAAATATATTTTTTTTGCTTAATAATACTCTAATTCCCTCACTCAATTTCTAATCTCAACTTTCTCATAGTTTTATTAGTCTTATCACATAGGGGGATTACTAGTTTAAGAGAATAGTTAATCTCCTTAATCTCCTTACTCATGTCCCTAACCAAACACTTTTTGGGTGGGTCATACGAACTATTAATCTAATTCCCTTTTCTAAAAAGCCAAACAAATATGGCCTAAAATGTTTTACTAAGAATAAATTACAAATACATCTCCTGAATTTGCTTAAAGTACATATTGCCTCTTATGATTTGAAAATTACAAATACCTCATTGTTAGTACTTTTTATTTAATAGAATTAATTAAAAAAATGAAATTCATAATTGCTCTTCTATATAATAATAAAATTACCTAAATTAGTAATTGAAACACATTTCTAATATCATTAAAAACTGTTAATTGACTTGATGATTTATTAATAAAAAGGGCGATTTGTTATGAAATTAGAAATCCTAGGGGATGAAATGTAATTTCCAAAATCATAAGGGATACTTCATATTTTAATCAAATCTAGAAGTGCATTTATAATTTACCCTTTTATTAAAAAGTTTATCAAATATTTACATAAGTGTGAGTGAGATCCATACTCATACTATAAGTGTTTGATAGATTTTTTAGTTTTTATATATATATATATATATATATATTATTTATATCCATAGGCATTGCTCTAACGAGAATAAAGGTACACCATGCAAGGAATAAAACTCAAATAAGTTAGTATTTTTTGAGCAAGTTCATAATATTTAAATTAATTAAGATATTGATTCTACTACTACTTTTGTATTAAAATTTTAAAAACAATAAAAAAAAATATGTCAATTGCTAAGCGCAATGAAGCATTGCTTTATAACACCTAATAATTTTTCAAAACGAAACCCAATAATTATTTCTTAGAAAAAATAATATTTAAGTAGGACAATTTCAAAATAATTTTATTATTATAGGTAAAAAAAATTTATACAAGTGATACATTAAAAAAAACACTTACACCAAATAATAATAAAAAATAAGTCGCGATTGTTTTGAAAATTAACTATTTTAGTTAATTTTTTAAATTTTTATAAAAAAATAAAGAGAATAATTTACTAATTTATAATAATTTTTTTGACTATTTAACTAAAATAACTTATTAAGCGCATTTTCAACTGTGTATCTTTTTTTTTCACTAAATTTGAGGAAAAACTACATTTGATTTCAAGTGTTCCAATGGAGGTTCTTAAAGCTTTGTTAGAATATCGGTTGATCGGGCAGATGAACAGCTGATCGAATGGTTAGTGTAATTTTTTTACAAAGTTTTGCCTTAAGGTTGTCATTCGGGGATATCTGGTGATAAAAATCTAACAACTATGAATAATAATTTGGTGAAATGCATATCCATCCTCAATTTGATAAAAAGATTTAAAAAATCTTAGATTTGATGAAAAATTTGATGCTAATTTGAAACAACAAAAAATAAATTTTTTTATCAAATTTAAATTTAATAAAATAATTAATCAACCATTGAAAATGATCTAATGTCAAACTTATTCAAACACTTGATAAAAATAAATTTATATTTTAATTTCTCTTATTTTGTAATGATGCCATTGCATTCAGAATGACAAAACAAAAGCATCAACAAAAATGTGTGTACACCTCCAACGAGTTGGTTTGGTCCACATTGAACTATTTTTTTTTAGATAGTGCACTATTTTTATTTATACCCCAATAGCATTGCAAAAGTAGCCAAATCAAATCCCAATATTGAATTTTCAATTCAATTTTAGTGAGAAACATTGTCAGCACCTGATTTTTATTTATACTCCACTTTGAATAAACTTTATAGCGAGAAAGACGTTTTTATGATTCAACTTTTGCTATGATATCATTGTCGGCCAAATGCGAGTCCAGAATTTTGTCACTAAAAGTTAAAAGACTATACATGTCCCCCATTAAAAGTTAAAATCATTGTCGGCCAAATGCTATGATAGTGCACTATTAAAAGTTAAAAGACTTTGAGTAAATTTTGTCATTTAGGTCACATAATTTGACTAAGGTAATTTAAATTTGTCAAATTAAAAATAATTTTAAAAATTAGGCAAATTTCACTTTATTCCTATGGTTTAGATCATGTGCGGTTTAACCCCTTAATGTTTGAAAAGACCACATAATTCCTTTGTAATTTGTGAACTGAAATGCACCGTTAAGTTCGTTAACAATTTAATGAAAAAACTAAAATGCTCATTTATTTTTGTCATTTGTTTAAAAAGCAAAGTGCACTTTAACCCGTTGTGATTTATTCTATGTGCGACATATCTCCTTGAACTTTAAAAATGAGTATTGTACGGGAAAGAAATAAACCTTCTCGTATAATCCTGTTGATCAAGTTTACACTCCTCCGTACGTCGTCGCTTTACTCCCTGAAAACACAAATGTGAGGTACCCGACGGGTGTGTGCCGGAAACCACTCCGATGCCTAAGTCAGAAAAATAGACAAGTAGGCAAAAGCTCTATGTATTCCGAAATTAAAGTTGCGTTACCCCTCCATAGGTGATGTTTGTGAGCTTTTATAGGTTCCGTGTGGCACAATCCAAGTAGGACTTTTACTCCTCCATGTAGAGTCCTCCTAGGATTCATACTCCTGGAAGATAATGCTTATCCTTTAACACCCCCCTCACTGCTTAAACCAAGTGAGATGATTTTACCATGATCGGACTCCAATGTGGCCGAGTACGCATGGCTATGCTTAGCCGTAGAACAGACCGAACTATCCTTAGTTCGGTTTGTCCTTTTACTGTCCTTACCTCAGTTCCTCCTGTACAAACCGTGGTAAGTCTAAACCGAGCTAACATTTAGCAAGGTTTAGACCGAGCTAACCATACTGTGCCATAACCGGTATAAGTTTTAGTATGGTGACCGAGTTAACCTCCTTGGGACCGGAGTAACTTTAAGCCTCTTCAAGACCGGAGTAACTTTAAGCTTCTTCAAGACCGGAGTAACTTTATGCCCTTTTTACTCAGCCCTTCGCACTGAGGCCCATAACGGCCCAGCTCGGCCCAATTTTCATATAAATTACCCTCTCAATTGCCCCTTAATTCCATCTGCAAAGCATGATAGGGATTACCTGTCCCCAGTCGAGCTAAAAAAGTTTCAGCCTTTTCAACCGAACTAAACCCCTTTAGTCTTTCCAGTCGAGCTAAAACTCTTAAGCCTTTCCAGCGGAACTAAATTCCATACCGGGCTCAGCTTGTCCGGTCAAAACGTCCCTTCAATCACAGCAACTGAATCGATTCTCATTCCAATGACACGTGGCACGCTCTGATTGGCTGAAGGCAGCTGTCACGCCGCCCTCGTACCTCACGTAATTTGAACAGTTCCCGCCTTTGTCCCTTGCATCAAAACAAAAACTCTTCATTTGGATCAAACACTGCACTATTCACTTCCTCTTCTCTCTCTCGCGTTCCTGAGCTTCTGAGCTTGCTGAGTTCTTTGATCTGCATTCGAAGAAGCTTCGTGGTTTTGCTGCCGTTTCTTCTCTTGACTTGGTAAGCTACTCAAACCTGCCTTGCTTTCCTTGTTTTTCGCATTTGTTTAATCTACAGCTTTAGGTTTGTGTTTTTGCGAAACACTTTCTTTCTACTTGATTTGTATATTTCTGGAAAAACTTAGCAATAGAACACTCGAATATATGTAATATCCTGTAGAACATTGGTTTTCAATCCAAAATCATGATGCAACCGGACTAGAAAGTTGTTTGTAGTTGATGCTGAATTAGGCAGACTATCCAACCGAACTAATACTTCATGCTACCCCATTAGTCTCAACAAGCCAAAGTACAATACTCTCCTTAACCGAGCTAATGAACCGGACTAGGGCTGTATAATAGTGTACTGGGAAACCTTAATTCCGACCGAGCTATGTCTCGGGGCTAAACCAGCATTCTTAGTTTTAGACCGAACTAAGAAAGCTGCCCCTAGAAGCTCAACCGGTCTAACAAAACCTTCTTTTTAACTGAGATATTGAACCGCTAGGTCTATACAGTAGTGTGCTTGAAAGCCTTGTCCATGACCGAGCTATAACTTGGGGCTAAACCAGCATTCTTAGTTCAAACCGAACTGAGAACGCTGCCCCTAGAGGCTTAACCGGGCTAACAAATCCTTGCACAAACCGAGATAATAAATCCCTTGCGCAAATCGAGATAGCAAATGCCTTTGAACATACCGAACTATTGAGTAACTTGCCTAACTGGGATAACAAAGCACTTTGCCCAAACCGAGCTAAGACACGTAGCGTTTCACATAGCTGGGCTAGGACTTGATATATCTTGCTTTTATTTCTCTTTAGCACGGTCCAACGGTCTGTGCTTAACACCTTTGTTCTCTTTTTTTCACTTTTGCAGACTTAGGTTGCCCATGCACTCCTTTGAGCGCTCAACCGAGCTACTCAGCACAAATCTTTGACCAGGCTAACACTCGGTTTTAATTTATATATAACTTAAAACATAAATGGGGAAGTATAGATTCTTGGTAGAGACACCTGGTGGTTTGGCCGAATTCCGAAGGGAGTATAACATCCCTGACGATGTCCACCTCACCCTAGCTAAACAAGATGTCACACCATGGGAAAACGAAGGTTTTGTACCTTTTACACTCCTTTCCATCATAGAAATCGAACTAAGATTCCCTGTTCAACCCTTACTCTGTGAATTCCTCAGGCAGACTAGGATATGCCCAACCCAGCTTTTCACCAACTCATACCGTATAATTAACGCATAGCCAAGCTAAACAGCCGAGCTGGCATTAACCTCGGCCTAGCCGAGATCTTCCATCAGTACTCCATAGGCTCAAAAGAAGATGGCTGGGTCTATTACCTAAGAATACGCCGCCGCCGAGAGAAAATAATAAAAGATACACCGGACAAAGACTTGAACGATGACGACTTCTTTTGGGTATCTGGGAATTTTGAAGATCACCAAGCCCAGATCCCTGGCCGTAGTATAAATTGGAAGAAAGGAATCCCCGGTATAATTACTTCGGTTTCTTTGTATGCTTTTCTTTATTTCGGCTTTCTCTTTCTGAACCGAACTAACAGTTGGCTTCTTTATGCAGATTCAGCCCACCTTAAGTCATTATACAGCTACCCCAACCTAAACATACTCCGCGCCGCACTACGATACCCTGAAAGAAGTTGGGCCAAGCTTCTAAATTTTGAGCTGACATACCGATATAGCAGCCGACGCAAAGCCAGAGTAACCGACTTTTTGCTAGAGGACGCCCCTGAACTGGATCCAACCTTGCCACAAATTAACCTCGCCCGTACTACTGAAGAAGAAGAAATGGCGAAGAGGAATAGAGTAAGGGCCATCTTGACCGAAACAAACCGAGCCGAGGTACCACCACCGAACCAAACCCAAGAAACAGTTGTGGCCCTTCTAACTCAACAACCCTCTTCATCACGCCCGAGCAAGCGCGCCCGGACTACCCCAACCGAGCAGCGCCTTATCGATGAAGATGAAACAATTCTTCCACCAAGCCCTTCACCGAGCCCTCAGCCGGAGCATTCTGACCCGGCTAGCTCCTCCAAATGGGCTCCAAAAATGATTTTTCAAAACCGAGATATTCAGGACACTGACTTAGTTGTCGCTGAAAAAGATCACATGATGGTATTCAATCTTGCCAAGAGTGTCTGCCTTCCAGCAGACATGGAGCACCACCAACACCTGACCGAGCTAAAGACCATTCGTTCGGCCACGAAATCCATGGTGCTTGTAAGTAGCTTCTTCTGTTAACCTTTCTAATTTGTACGACTTTCATCTCGGTTTGATTACAAGTCTCCCCCTTCTTTTGCAGGCTATGCAGAAGAGCCACATCGCTCACAAGCGTGTGCTGGAACTTCGTAAGACTACAAGGCAGGCCTTGGCCGAAGTGACAGAAAAGTCGGCCGAGCTGGAACAAGCCATGAACAAAATAGCCGAGCTAAAATCCGAGAACGGTCGTCTGACCGGACTCGTTAGCTCGGCTGAAGCGGAGAAACAAAAGGCTGCAGCTGTTATCAAAGACAAGTATCTGCGCGAACTTGTTAAACTAGAAGGCAAGAAAAACGCCGAGATAGAGCAGCTGAAGAAGAGTGCTGACGACGCCGAGCTGCGGGGTTTCAAGGAGGGGGAGGCAGCTTACATTAAACAATGTGAAGCTGCCAAGGATCTCTTCTTTAAGTGTGGCTGGAGAGGTGCCATGGTGCAGCTCGGTCATGGACCTGAGACCGAGGTATTCAATCCTCCTCAGTATTTCATACCGAGCTCACTAGCGGAGTACGCTGCCGACCTTCAGAAGCAATTTCTTGAGGAAGGTGATGATGAAGATTCTGCTTCTGAAGACAACTCCCAGCCCGGTCGCCAATCTATTTCTCCAATTCCAGTGATCTCCAACCCTCCAGTACCTGATGCAACTATTGTGGTGCCTCCAGCTGAGTCAAACCAAGGGGAGCTTGTTTCAACCGAACCCAACCAAGTTTTGTCTACGACCGATCTTCCTGCTGAGACCGGACTCAGAATTGAGTTGGATGCTGATCTAGATGATCTTTTCAACTGATTTTGTATCTTTCTTCTTTTTGCTTTTTTCCTTTGCTTTGCTTTTTGGAAGGCAATTGTAACCGGGCTGGGGCCCCTCTTTTGTACTTTGGAACTTGTCTATGAAAATCTTCTTTTGCTCCAATTGTTATTTTGGTTGAATGCTTTGTTTATGCTCGCTCTCTTACTGTAATTTGATTGAAGTAAAGTATTCTCTTGCCGAGATAATTCATCTCGGTCTTAATCTTGTAATCAGACTGGCCAGGCCAGCCAACCACTCTTTAGCCGATATCCCTACTTCGGCTGAAGAGTACTAAGAGTTGGTTTAATCCGGCCAACCACTCTGCAGCCTAAACCCTTACTTCGGCTGAAGAGTACTAAGAGTTGGTTTAATCCAGCCAACCACTCTTCAGCCTAAACCCTTACTTCGGCTAAAGAGTAATAAGAGTTGGTTTAATCCAGCCAACCACTCTGCAGCCTAAACCCTTACTTTGGCTGAAGAGTACTAAGAGTTGGTTTAATCCAGCCAACCACTCTTCAGCCTAAACCCTTACTTCGGCTGAAGAGTAATAAGAGTTGGTTTAATCCAGCCAACCACTCTTCAGCCCATACCCTTACTTCGGCTGAAGAGTACTTAAGAGTTGGTTTAATCCAGCCAACCACTCTTTAGCCTAAACCTTTACTTCGGCTGAAGAGTAATAAGAGTTGGTTTAATCCAGCCAACCACTTTGCAGTCTAAACCCTTACTTCGGCTGAAGAGTACTAAGAGTTGGTTTAATCCAGCCAACCACTCTGCAGCCTAAACCCTTATTTCGGCTGAAGAGTACTAAGAGTTGGTTAATCCAGCCAACCACTCTTCAGCTTAAACCCTTACTTCGGCTGAAGAGTAATAAAAGTTGGTTTAATCCAGCCAACCACTCTTCAGCCTAAACCCCTACTTCGGCTGAAGAGTAATAAGAGTTGGTTTAATCCAGCCAACCACTCTTTAGCCCATAGCCTTACTTCGGCTGAAGAGTACTTAAGAGTTGGTTTAATCCAACCAACTTCTAAATTGGTTTTTTCAGCCAACCTAGAATAAAATGTTTGGTTTATTCCGCCCAAACGTCCTGCAGCCTGGATCCTTATCTTGGGCTTAGGAAGGGTGTTGGTTTAATCCAGCCAACCTCTAAGTTGGTTTTTCCAGCCAACCTAGAATAAAATGTTTGGTTATTCCGACCAAACGTCCTGCAGTCTGGATCCTTATCCTGGGCTTAAGAAGGGTGTTGGTTTAATCCAGCCAGCCTCTAAGTTGGTTTTTCCAGCCAACCTAGAATAAAATGTTTGGTTATTCCGACCAAACGTCCTGCAGCTTGGATCCTTATCCTGGGCTTAGGAAGGGTCGCAGTTGGTTATTCCGGCCAATTGTGTTTTTAATGCCCCTAACTCACCTGACTCACCAAAACTAACTTTTACAGAAGAAAACGTCTATACTGAAAAGAAAGCTAGTTGTTTTATTGAGAAAGGAAAAAATTACACATATAAAAAAAGAAAAAAAGCTAAAAATAAAATAACTTGAGATTGGCAGTATTCCATGGCCTGGGAATTGCCTTGCCGTCCTCATCTTCTAAGTGGTATGCCCCTTTGCCTGCTAGTCCAACCACTTTGTAAGGTTTTTCCCAATTAGGCCCTAACTTGCCATCCCCCGGTACTATGGTGTTTCCCATCACTTTGCGCAGCACCCAATCTCCGATCCTGAATTGCCTTGGATGTACTGTCTTGTTATACTTTCTAGACAATTCCTGTTGGTATGAGGCAATGTGAACCAGTGCTCTGTCTCTTCTTTTTTCCGCAAGGTCGAGCTCCAATGTTATGGCTTCGTCATTCAAGTTTGGATCAAAATTCTCACTTCGAATTGTGGGGAGGCCAACTTCTAGTGGGATTACTGCCTCCATACCATAGGCTAAGGAAAATGGAGTTTCTCCTGTTGACTGCCGATGTGTGGTGCGGTAAGCCCATAAAACATGAGGGAGCTCTTCTGCCCACTTGCCTTTGGCTTTCTCTAATCTTTTCTTCAATCCATCCAAGACTACCTTGTTTGATGCTTCTGCCTGACCATTTGCTTGGGGATATGCCGGTGTAGAATTGTAGAACTCTATCTTGTACTCTTCACAAAAGCTTCTGAAGATTCTGCCGTCGAACTGAGTGCCATTGTCTGATATTAGCACCTTTGGTATGCCAAATCGAGTGATGATATTCTGCCAGACAAACTTCTTCATATCTTTTTCTTTGATTGATGCCAAGGCTTCTGCTTCCACCCACTTTATGAAGTAGTCAGTTGCTGCAAGAAAGAACTTCCTGTTTCCTGGTGCTGTTGGAAGTGGCCCTACTATATCTAACCCCCACATTGCGAAGGGCCATGGGCTAGTTAGAGGTAGAAGTTCTCTGGCAAGTTGGTGTATTTGGTGTGCAAACTTTTGACACTTTTCGCACTTTTTGACATACTTTTCTGAATCTGCTTGCATGTATGGCCACCAATATCCTTGCGAGATTACTCTGTATGCTAATGATCTTCCTCCTTGATGGCTTCCGCATACGCCCTCATGTATCTCGAATAAGAATGCTTTCACTTTGCTGGGATGAACACACTTTAGGTAGGGTCCTGAGAACGACTTTTTGTACAATGCTAAAGATGGGGAGAGCCAAAATCGTTGCGACTTTGCTCTTATTCTGTTGGCCTCTTTCTTTTCTTCTGGTAAGATGCCGTCTTTTAAAAACAGTCTGATGGGATCCATCCAAGAAGGGCCTAGATCGGCGCAGCATACCTCCTCTGCTTTTGGGTCTTCAATGCTTGGTCGAGGCAGGTAGTCGATCAGCAGTGGATGAGGGATGGAGGTATCTGCCATTGAGGCAAAGCCTGCTAGTTCGTCTGCTCTGCTGTTTTTCTCCCTGCCGATCTGTTCTATCCTCACCACTTCAAATTTCTTGATCTCTGTTCTGACTAACTCTTGGTATTTGGCCATCTTGTCATCCTTTGCTTCGTAGTCGCCTGATATTTGGTTTACCACTAGTTGTGAGTCGCTGTAGACCATTAGCTCGGTGGCCTTCATGTAGAATGCTGATTTGAGGCCTGCAAGAAGCGCTTCATATTCCGCTTCATTGTTTGATGCTGGGAAGCCAAGGTTGATTGCCTGCTCCACTACTAGGCCGTTTGGAGAGATGAGGACTATGCCAAGTCCTGCTCCATGCCGGTTGGATGCTCCATCCACGAAGAGCTTCCACATCTCTCCGACGAACAACTTCCAGCAAGTGGAGGGATCAGATGATGCCTTGGGGTCTTCCATGTTGCTGGTGTCTTCTTCTTCATGGTTCATGCCTGCTGTCTGCCCTTCATAATTTGATTGTACCAAGTCTTTATGTTGGTAAGTCTTGACTTGGTGTAGCATGGTTTGCTTCTTCCTCCCTTACTTTGTTCTGGTCTGCCTTGGGACTTGACTGGGTAACCAGCACCAGGGGTTGCATTATTCCGACGTCAACTTCCATCCCTAGTTTGGTTGTTTCAGTCAAGTCGATTGGGCATATATGATGACTTCCTAGGGTGAATTCTGCGACAAAGTCTGCCAAAGCTTGAGCTTTTATCGCGGTCTGGGGTTGGAATTTGATGTCGAATTGTCCCAACTCTACTGCCTACTTCAGAATTCGCCCAGAAAAGTTCGCCCTTTCAAAGAGAGCTTTTAATGGAAAGGCAGTGAGGACAGCTATGGTGTGGGCGTGAAAGTAATGCGACAACTTCCTTGAGGCCATCACCAAGGCTAAGGCCAGTTTTTCCAGTGGCAAGTACCTCGTTTTGGCGCCCAGCAATTCTTGCTGACATAATAGATGAGCAGATGTTGGATTCCTTCTGCGCGGACCAACACTGCGCTAATTGCGTGCTGCGAGACTGCCAGGTACAAGAAGAGTTCTTCTCCAGGAATTGGGGTTACAAGTAGTGGTGGAGAAGACATGTATTCTTTTAAGCTTTCCAGGGCGCGGTCGCATTCGTTGTCCCACTCAAACTTGGCTTTTAAAGCATGGAAAAATGGTCGTAGTCTGTCTAACGACCGGCTTATGAATCGATTGAGCGCAGCTGCCATGCCGGTGAGATGCTGCACTTCTTTTACTGAGTTAGGCCTTTCCAGATCCTGAATGGCTTTGATCTGGGAGGGGTCTGCCTCTATACCCCGGTTGGTCACCAGGAAGCCCAGGAACTTGCCAGACCCTACACCGAACGCGCATTTAGATGCATTAAGGCGCAATTTGTGTCTCTTCAGAATCTGGAACATCTCACCTAGGTCTTTTAGATGGTCGTTCTCATCCTTGCTCTTGACCACCATGTCGTTGATGTAAGCCTCTATTGTTTTGCCTAACAATGGCTCAAACATCTTGGTGACCATTCTTTGGAATGTTGCCCCTGCGTTCTTTAGGCCAAAGGGCATGACCTTGTAGCAATACAATCCTCTTGGAGTTGTAAAGGACGTGACCTCCTGGTCTGGTTCGTACATGGCAATCTGATGGTAGCCTCTGTATGCATCAAGAAAGCTAAGTCGGTTGTGCCCCGCCGTTAGGTCTACCAGTTGATCTATCCATGGTAGAGGAAAGCTGTCCTTTGGGCATGCTTTGTTGACTGTCTTATAGTCGACGCAGACATGCCATCTGCCATTCTTCTTTGGCACTACGACTGTGTTGGAGATCCATCTGGGGTAGTCTACCTCTCCGATAGCTCCTGCTTCTAGCAGATTTTCCACTTCTTCCGCTATTATCTCGGCATGGTGGAGTGCCGATCTGCGTGTGCGCTGAATGATTGGTCTGGCGGATGGATGGACATTGAGTTGGTGATAGATGAAGTTGGGATCAATGCCTGGCATGTCGTATGGTGTCTAGGCGAACACTTCGATGTTAGAGGTCAAAAATTCTAAGACCTCTAATCTCTCAGTGCTGGACAACGACGAACCGAGCAAAAAGAACTTATCCAGGTTCTTTTCATCTATTCTTACCTCTACCAAGTCTTCCACCACTTTTTGATTAGCTGCTTTGCCGACGTTTGCGAATAGTTCATTGCTCTCAGGTTCTTCCACCGAATGAACATATCCCTTGGCAGTGCGGCTGCCATTAACCGTAACAAAGCATTGCTTGGACATGATTTGGTCTCCAAAGACCTCTTCAATTATTCCGGCATCGTTAGGGAATCGCATTACTTGATGGTAGGATGAAGCTACCGATCGCATGGCATGTAGCCATGTTCTGCCCAAGATGATGTTGTAAGTGGAAGGGACTTTCAACACCCAGAATTTCACTTGTTTTGTCACGCTTCCTACTCTAACTGGTAGAATTATTTTGCCGACTGGCCACTCTGGCATTGAGTTGAATCCAATCAGGGGAGATATGGCAGGTGCCAAGCCTTTATCTTGTAACTTCAATTGTTTAAATGTTTCGTAGTACATTATTTCACATGAACTACCCTGGTCAATCAAAATCCGCTTGACGTCAAAATCCTTGACTCGGAGAGCACTACAAAAAATTCACTTTTTTGCGACGGTAAAATACCGTCGCCAATACCCAAAAGGCCGTCTCAAAAGCTTTTTTGCGACGGTAAATATCTTTTAGCGACGGTAATAGGGGGGTCGCAAAAAAAGGGGTAGCTAAAGGTCTTTAGCGACAGTAAGACGCCGTCGCAAAATATTGGCGACGGCAAAAATGCCTTTTAGCGACGGCAAAATACTGTCGCAATTAATGTGTAAAAATCCGAAGTTTTTGAGACGGCACTAAAATACCGTCGCTAATATGGTTATTTGCGACGGTAAAATACCGTCGCAAAAGGGTTTATTTGAGACAGTAAAAATACCGTCGCTAAATTGGTTATTTGCGACGGGTCTAATACCGTCGTTGATACTGTTATTTGCGACAGAAAAATGGGCCGTCTCTAAAAATATTATTTGCGACGGTGAAAATACCGTCGCTAAAGGCCTTTTGTTAAGATTGCCAATATCATTGGCGACGGCTACGCTACCGTCGCAAAAACCTGGTTCTAACAAAAATGCTGCAATAAAATTATTAAAAATATGCAAATTACCTGTATTAAATAAAAATAGCTAAAAAAAATCGATAATTATATAATAATATAAAAATTCCTGTATATAAATAAAATTTCATCCATAATTAAAGTACTCTTCCATTCATAACAACACATCATCAAAATTATCCAACCACATAATTTTGCATAATACATACATAATGTTGTTCACAAATCTAAATAACGTAAATCAAAAATAAAAGTTTTCTTCATAATTCTTCCGTGGGTTAAAAAAACAAAAGTTTGTCGCAATCTTCACACGGCTGCATTCCACAAGAAGCAAACTGCTACTCAGGAAATATCTGAAAATAAAAAATAAAAAATAAAAATAATTAATGACAATATAATTATGTGTTAATATTTTAATTACAAAACATAAAAAATTAATTACTATATAATTATAAAGATAGTTAAGTAAATAATTTTGGCTAGATAGAAATCCGACCCTAACTCCCAAACCAGAAACCCGATTCGAGTCTCGTCTTCTCCCACAAGTCTGTCGTGCCTAGGCGATCATGTGTGCCAAGTTTCGTGCTAAACCGACCCCTTTTGGTGATTTTGGAGCGTCAACACCTCGAATTCAAGTTTCTTAAGGAACTAGTTTGCCTAGACTGAAATACGGCTCTAACTCCCAAACCGGGAAACCGATTGGAGTCCCGTCTTCTCCCACAAGTCTCTCGTGCCTAGGCGGTCGTGTGTGCCAAGTTTCGTGCCAATCCGACCCCGTTTGGTGATTTTGGGGCGTCAACACCTCGAATTTAAGTTTCATAAGGAACTAGTTGCCTAAACCGAAATATGGCTCTAACTACCAAACCGGGAACCCGATTCGAGTCCCGTCTTCTCCCACAAGTCTCTCGTGCCTAGGCGGTCATGTGTGCCAAGTTTCGTGCTAAACGACCCCTTTTGGTGATTTTGGAGCGTCAACACCTCGAATTCAAGTTTCTTAAGGAACTAGTTTGCCTAGACTGAAATACGGCTCTAACTCCCAAACCGGGAAACCGATTGGAGTCCCGTCTTCTCCCACAAGTCTCTCGTGCCTAGGCGGTTGTGTGTGCCAAGTTTCGTGCCAATCCGACCCCTTTTGGTGATTTTGGGGCGTCAACACCTCGAATTTAAGTTTCTTAGGGAACTAGTTTGCCTAAACCGAAATACGGCTCTAACTCCCAAACCGGGAACCCGATTGGAGTTCCGTCTTCTC
The DNA here is from genome assembly GCA_030407325.1 of Camellia japonica. NCBI lineage: Eukaryota > Viridiplantae > Streptophyta > Magnoliopsida > Ericales > Theaceae > Camellia > Camellia japonica. Next base: position 10,178,489 of record JAPPVO010000007.1, on the reverse strand, counting down.
CCACAAGTCTCTCGTGCCTAGGTGGTTGTGTGTGCCAAGTTACGTGCTAAACGACCCCTTTTGGTGATTTTGGGACGTTAACACTTCGAATTCAAGTTTCTTAAAAAACTAGTTTGCCTAGAGTGAAATTCGTCTCTAACTCCTAATCCGGGAACCCGATTGGAGTCCCGTCTTCTCCACAAGTCTCTCGTGCCTAGGCGGTCGTGTGTGCCAAGTTTCGTGCCAATCCGACCCCGTTTGGTGATTTTGGGGCGTCAACACCTCGAATTTAAGTTTCATAAGGAATTAGTTTGCCTAAACCGAAATACGGCTCTAACTCCCAAACCGGGAACCCGATTGGAGTTCCGTCTTCTCCCACAAGTCTCTCGTGCCTAGGCGGTCGTGTGTGCCAAGTTCCGTGCTAAACCGACCCCTTTTGGTGATTTTGGGACGTTAACACGTCGAATTCAAGTTTCTTAAAGAACTAGTTTGCCTAGAGTGAAATTCGTCTCTAACTCCTAATCCGGGAACCCGATTGGAGTCCCGTCTTCTCCCACAAGTCTCTCGTGCCTAGGCGGTCGTGTGTGCCAAGTTTCGTGCCAATCCGACCCCTTTTGGTGATTTTGGGGCGTCAACACCTCGAATTTAAGTTTCTTAAGGAACTAGTTTGCCTAAATCGAAATACGGCTCTAACTCTCAAACCGGGAACCCAATTGGAGTTCCGTCTTCTCCCACAAGTCTCTCGTGCCTAGCTGGTCGTGTGTGCCAAGTTCCGTGCTAAACCGACCCCTTTTGGTGATTTTGGGACGTTAACACTTCGTATTCAAGTTTCTTAAAAAACTAGTTTGCCTAGAGTGAAATTCATCTCTAACTCCTAATCCGGGAACCCGATTGGAGTCCCGTCTTCTCCCACAAGTCTCTCGTGCCTAGGCGGTCGTGTGTGCCAAGTTTCGTGCCAATCCGACCCCGTTTGGTGATTTTGGGGCGTCAACACCTCGAATTTAAGTTTCTTAAGGAACTAGTTTGCCTAAGTCGAAATACGGCTCTAACTCCCAAACCAGGAACCCGATTGGAGTTCCGTCTTCTCCCACAAGTCTCTCGTGTCTAGGCGGTCGTGTGTGCCAAGTTCCGTGCTAAACCGACCCCTTTTGGTGATTTTGGGACGTTAACACTTCGAATTCAAGTTTCTTAAAAAACTAGTTTGCCTAGAGTGAAATTCGTCTCTAACTCCTAATCCGGGAACCCGATTGGAGTCCCGTCGTCTCCCACAAGTCTCTCATGCCTAGGCGGTCGTGTGTGCCAAGTTTCGTGCCAATCCGACCCCGTTTGGTGATTTTGGGGAGTCAACAACTCGAATTTAAGTTTCTTAAGGAACTAGTTTGCCTAAACCGAAATACGGCTCTAACTCCCAAACCGGGAACCCGATTGGAGTTCCGTTTTCTCTCACAAGTCTCTCGTGCCTAGGCGGTTGTGTGTGCCAAGTTCCTGGTAAACCGACCCCTTTTGGTGATTTTGGGACGTTGACACTTTGAATTCAAGTTTCTTAAAGAACTAGTTTGCCTAGAGTGAAATTCGTCTCTAACTCCTAATCCGGGAACCCGATTGGAGTCCCGTCTTCTCCCACAAGTCTCTCGTGCCTAGGCGATCGTGTGTGCCAAGTTTCGTGCCAATCCGATCCCGTTTGGTGATTTTGGGACGTCAACACCTCGAATTTAAGTTTCTTAAGGAACTAGTTTGCCTAAACCGAAATACGGCTCTAACTCCCAAACCGGGAACCCGATTGGAGTTCCGTCTTCTCCCACAAGTCTCTCGTGTCTAGGCGGTCGTGTGTGCCAAGTTCCGTGCTAAACCGACCCCTTTTGGTGATTTTGGGACGTTAACACTTCGAATTCAAGTTTCTTAAAGAACTAGTTTGCCTAGAGTGAAATCCGTCGCTAACTCCTAATCCG